>CAMRHE010000059.1:3600000-4200000 GCA_947044405.1 Leptodactylus fallax | reverse complement strand
CCTACTGCTGGGCAACACTAAATAAACAAATTTATTTATGGGTGAGTTTGAGAATGAAACCATATACTCAGACCACCCTTGGGCTAAACATATCATCTATTATAAAAGATACATAGATGACTTGATCTTCATATAGGAAGGGGACACTAAATCCTTTAATGCATTCACAGACCATTTGAACAACCATGTGAATGAATGGGGCGTTACTCTATCTGGTACAACATCAAGTACATCCATTGAATATCTTGACTTACAACTGATGAATATTGATAGTAAGATGAATCCAATAGCGTATTGATGCAGACACTGGTCCCATTCCTTGGAGAATATTGGGTCTTTATTTAGTTTAGACCCATTAGCCACACCCCCACACGTGAGGGGGCGTGGCTACCACCCGTTTTTGTCCCATTTTTTTTATTTTTGGAAAGTATATATATGTCATGCTACCCATGCTATGTTTTTATGCACACTTGAAAAAGGGCTTGTCCCGAAACGCGTCGTGTGTTTTATTCAATTGGATTAAAGACTACATTTATTCTGGACCAGCGCTCATCTGCCTCCTCTTTTCTACCTGCATCTGGATTCTTCCACACATGCTTCATACCATGGTTCCGAGGCTAGCAGCTGCTTCACAAGGTCCCAATGAAGATAATCTGATTCTACATTCCTACTAAGTTGTTGTGAGCTGATCATAACCCACCGAGGTGATCAATTTGTATCAGTGTTCTGATATCTATCATCCTTTGGTTTTACACTATTAGCGCTCTGCGCTGTTTTTTCTTTTTTCTTTCTTTCTATTCATTTTAAGTCAGTGAGGTTCTTTGGCTGTGATGGATCCAACCCTGGCTCATATTTTTGTTTATAGTGGAAGCCATGATACAGGTGTGAACAGAGTCTGACATGTCACAGTCAAATTGGACAGCATCTTACCCTGTTTTAAAGTAACCATTATAGTCAATTGTAAATGAGATTGGGCAAACATTACATTGTAATATGTATATTATAGAAAAAAAGTTATAATATTGTAATATATATCTAAAAGTAACTTTAGGCAGGGATGCACCCATGATTTTCCACTGAGGAGTTCCACATGTGCACCCATTGCCTGACCCTGAAGTTGCTGAAGACAAGGTTAGTTCCTCACCACCACGCATATGCTGCTGTATTCTCCTCCCATTCGTGATCTCTGCCACTGCTGAAGTCCCGGGGGAAGGAGAAAGGTGGCGCTTGTATGGGATCAGACCTGCTGCTGTCCTGCGTCAGGACTTCAGGTCAGTGGTGGTGAAAATTGGGAAGTAGAGGGGCAGCAGTAGAGGTGGATGGATTAGAAGTGGAATCCTTCTTCTCCCATCTGCAGTACCACTCTCCTGATGATGACGCCTCAAGTTTTAAAAATGCTCGCCATCACTGCCCTTGATAAACTCCTTGAGGGGTGCTAAGCAGGATTTTATTAGAGTGCAAAATGTATTTTTCATTTTCACATCTAGACATCTTTGCTTCTGCAAGACAATGCTTCTCTAACATGCCCTTTTTATAAATGGTCATGTGCCTTAAAAATTGACCCACCATCTGTTTTTCATTAGTACCATTTACTTTTCCAGCCTTTTGTTAACCCTTGTCAACTTGTTTGAGATGTGTTCTTGCCATCAATTTCTAAATGAGTTTTTTTTTTTCCAAATGAAATGAAAAAAATTATAACTTTCAACTTCTGATATGTGTTCTATGTTCTATGGTGAATAAAATATGGTTATATGAAATTTCTAGATCAATGCATTGTTGTTTTCTTTACGTTTTACACACTTTTCCAACTGTTTTGGAATTGGGGTTGTATATTATTCTAATAAATTGGTTGTTATTTGAGCAGCACTGTCTTTTTAGCCTCACCTTTATTATATTTTTGGTTATTTACATCTGTGCACTGTGACATCACAATTGGTCATTGTGGGATAAGGATTGGACATTGTGATATCACAAAGGTGCTCTATAGCAACGCAATGAGTGTTTGTGACATCACAATCGGGCATTGTGACATCACAATAGGGTTTTGTGACATCAAAATTTTTATTGTTACATCACAATGAAGGCCTTGAAGATAGGCGGGCCTATGAAAATGCATAGCATTGTTGGCAGTATTACATCACATTGGGGCTGTGTTGCATCACAAAAGGGCTCTTCAATGGGGCATTATGACATCTCATTGTGTCATTGCAACATTTTAATGGGGCATTGTGACATCACAATAGGGCGTTGCAACATTACAATGAGATTCTGTGACATCACAATGGGAATTGTATGGAAATTGTGACATCATATTTGGGGTTCTGTTACATCACAGAAATTCTCTGTGACATCAGAGTGGGGCATTGTGACTTCACTTTCCTTTCCTCTCCTACCCTCCTCCTTCTCTCCCTCTTTTTTCAGAGACAGGCTTTGGTGTTTTGTTGCTAGTGAGTGGGTTTCATTTAGAGTGGTATCACATAGTGCAGTTTACTTATGTCTTCCATCTAGGGTTAATTCAGTTAATCCCTTAGAAGTATGAAGGTAAATGTGAGAAATCAGCGCATAACTACTACTATAGGGGTAGAGTTATACATGGACTGTTGGCTTCTGGTTCATATATATACAGTACAGACCAAAAGTTTGGACACACCTTCTCATTCCAAGAGTTTTCTGTATTTTCATGACTATAAAAATTGTAGATTCACATTGAAGGCATCAAAACTATGAATTAACACATGTGGAATTATATACTTAACAAAAAAGTGTGAAACAACTGAAAATATGTCTTATATTCTAGGTTCTTCAAAGTAGCCATCTTTTGCTTTGATTACTGCTTTGCACACTCTTGGCATTCTCTTGATGAGATTCAAGAGGTAGTCACCTGAAATGGTTTTCACTTCACAGGTGTGCCCTGTCAGGTTTAATACGTGGGATTTCTTGCCTTATAAATGGGGTTGGGACCATCAGTTGTGTTGTTCAGAAGTCAGGTGGATACACAGCTGATAGTCCTACTGAATGGAGTGTTAGAATTTGTATTATGGCAAGAAAAAAAGCAGCTAAGTAAAGAAAAACGATTGGCCATCATTACTTTAAGAAATGAAGATCAGTCAGTCCGAAAAATTGGGAAAACTTTGAAAGTGTCCCCAAGTGCAGTGGCCAAAACCATTAAGCGCTACAAAGAAACTGGCTCACATGAGGACCGCCCCAGGAAAGGAAGACCAAGAGTCACCTTTGCTGCGGAGGATAAGTTCATCCGAGTCACCAGCCTCAGAAAGTCTTTGTGCGACGCAGAAAAGGTGAACGAATGGACTCTACATGCCTGGTTCCCACCGTGAAGCATGGAGGAGCAGGTGTGATGGTGTGGGGGTGCTTTGCTGGTGACACTGTTGGGATTTATTCAAAATTGAAGGAATACTGAACCAGCATGGCTACCACAGCATCTTGCAGCGGCATGCTATTCCATCTGGTTTGCGTTTAGTTGGACCATCATTTATTTTTCAACAGGATAATGACCCCAAACACACCTCCAGACTGTGTAAGGGCTATTTGACCAAGAAGGAGAGTAATGGGGTGCTATGCCAGATGACCTGGCCTCCACAGTCACCAGACCTGAACCCAATCAAGATGGTTTGGGGTGAGCTGTACCTCAGAGTGAAAGCAAAAGGGCCAACAAGTGCTAAGCATCTCTGGGAACTCCTTCAAGACTGCTGGAAGACCATTTCAGGTGACTAGCTCTTGAAGCTCATCAAGAGAATGCCAAGAGTGTGCAAAGCAGTAATCAAAGCAAAAGGTGGCTACTTTGAAGAACCTAGAATATAAGACATATTTTCAGTTGTTTCACACTTTTTTGTTAAGTATATAATTCCACATGTGTTAATTCATAGTTTTGATGCCTTCAGTGTGAATCTACAATTTTTATAGTCATGAAAATACAGAAAACTCTTGGAATGAGAAGGTGTGTCCAAACTTTTGGTCTGTACTGTATATATATTGTAGGTATGTGAGCCAGAGGGCGCTGTTGAGCGACCCAGATCCAGCCCTGAAAAGGCCTTCAGCCACACCTTTGAGGGGGTGGCGTGTAACTCCAGAGGACTGGAGTATCCTGCACAGAGCAGGAAATGGTGGCCCAGTTGGACAGATAGACGGTCTGTGCCAGAGGGCTGGCGTCCACAGGAGTGGACCAGTTAGGACAGAGAGAGAGGCTCTGTCCCAGAGGGCTGGCGTCCATAGAGGACTGTTGCTGGAGCTGAGCAACAGTCAGGACAGTTAGGGGCTCAAGGAGTGAGTTAGGCCCTAACTGTGGCATAGGTTTTTTTGTTGTTTTGTTATGTTGCAGTTAAGCTGAATAAAGCCACGTTTTATTTTACACTTGGACCGTCTGAAAGCTATCTTTCAGGCGCCCAGTACCATGAACCACCGCTGTCCGGACCAGGACAAGCCGCCATTTTGAGTGTAATTCCCCAAGCTGTCACATATGGTGGAGAATCGCGCGCATAAAGAGATCCACGCAAGTCCTGGAAGACAAGTGGTTTGTGATTGCAGTACTGCTAAGTGTGCATTGTGGCCTACAGCTGGAAGAAATCGGTGATTTCAACTGAGAAGCCCAGAAAGGGGTGAGTGAATTGCAACATAGCAATGTGTGTGCAAAACTGGTGAAAGTAAAAACTCTGGATGAGGAATCCAGGGAATGGACTTTGTGTATACTGTGGCACAGAAGTCTGTGAAATGTTTGCTGATGGCAAGAAAGTATGCAATGTGTATAGAAGATGGATATTGCAAACAGTCTATGTGAAAGGCTATGGTGCCATGTTGGTGTTTTCTTTTGAAGACAGAAGAAAATGCTGGTTGTTGTAGTGCCACATAAGTTAACTGTTTGAATACATGTGACTGCAGAAGATTGCAAAAAAAAGTTGCTGCTGGTTGAACCCAAGGTTGCTGTGGAATATTGTGTAATCTTGTTAGTAAACCATGGGCAAGAAAAAGAGAATTTCAGCTTGTAAAAAAGCAGAGAAGTCATGCACAGGTTTATTAGTGCAGCAGTCTGAATGCAGAGAGACACAAAATCCGGAACAGATCATGTGGAATGCAAGGAAAGATAAAGGGTTGCATGAGAGTGACTCAGTTTTTCTAAAACACCTCTGTTCTATGATTGAATATGTCCCTACTGACGGTATGTCTCATAGGGGAGTGCATGAAAGCACCAAAGATGAAAATATTATGGTGCAGCAGCTTCAAGATGAGATTAAAACCATCAGGTTCATTTATGAAGATGAAATATCTGATTGGAAATGGCAACTTGAGGTATCAGAAAAAGAGAACCTTAAGTTAAAGAAAGAGCTTGAAACTTTAAAGAGTTCATATCCTAGTCATTGTGAAAATGTGCTACTGGGTTTGCCTGGAATGGACTGTGTCACTAAGAAGGAGTTTTCTGATATGAAATGTGCTCTATCTAATAAAGTTGTACAGAGTGTAGAGCAAAAGCAAGTGCTTGAGAAGCAATTGCAGGATTTAAAGGAGCAGCATGTCCAAGACTCCCTTGCCAAAGAGTGTATCATTGAAAAATTAAGAGATGACCTTGAAACTGCTAAACGTGAGAGAAGTGAATTTTTGCAGTATCAGTCAGAATGTCTGGATGACCAAGTGAGGAAGTGTGAAAAACTTTCGGTTGCATTAATTAACAAAGAAAATGAAATTGCAGAGCTGAGGAAGCATGTGTCTGACCAAGAGAGTGATTTAGAATCTGTGGTGCAGACATTGCAGTCAGAGCAAAATTTGCATGCACTAAAGCAGGTTCGCCTAAATAGTGAAATCCATGAATGGCGAAGCAGAGCTGGAGTTCTGGAACAAAGAGAAAGGGAACTCAAAGCTAGAATATGCAGCCTGGAGAGGGCTCTGTCAAGATCTTGTGAAGATAAAGAGAAATTGTCTGTTTTGGTGCAAAATAAAGACAAAGAGTTGATGGAGATGTCATCTGTCCATACTCAGAAAGTGCAAGCCTTACAGGAGAGTCACAAAAAAGTAGAGATTCAACTTCAAGGGCTGCAACTAAAAGTCACAGAAGGGCACAGGTTTCAAGCAGAACTGCTAGACAAGGCAAACAGACTACAGGTGGAATTGAATAATGTCACAAGGCTTCTTTCTCAAGCAGACAGCAAGTTTATCAAACTTTTCAAAGATTTTTCTACACTAGAATCTCAGCTTCAGGACACTCAGGAACTGTTGCAAGAAGAAACCCGTCAGAAGCTTGACCTTAGTACAAAACTAAAACAAATGGAAGATGAGAAAAATGGTTTCCTTGAGCAACTAGAGGAAGAGGAGATAGTAAAAAGAGATTTGACAAAGCAGATTTCAACACTACAGGCTCAGGCGACCGATATGAAGAAAAAAATGGAGGATAGTATTGGATCCTTGGACTCGGTTGAAGAACTAAAGGGAAAGTTGCAAAAGGAGCTAGAAGCTACAACTCAACGGTTTGAGGAGAAGGTTGCTGCTTATGACAAACTTGAGAAGACGAAAATTAGACTGCAGCAGGAACTAGAAGATGTAGGTGTAGATCTTGATCATCAACATCGGATTGTGTCAAATTTGAAAAGGAAGCAGGAAAAGTTTGTTCAGCTGCTTGGGGAAGAGAAGACTCTTTCTGCTAGATATGCAGAAGAATGTGACCGTGCTGAAGCAGAGGCTTGTAGAAAAAAGACCAAAGCTCTTGCCTTGGTTCGCTCCCTAGAAGAGGCCCTTGAATTGAAGGCCGAGTTAGAGAGGCTCAACAAGCAACTGCGCACTGAAATGGAGGATTTGGTTAGCTCCAAGGATGAAGTTGAGAAAAACCTGGAATCTGTGCAGATATTGTATGAGAACAAAGCTAATGCTTATGAGATGCTGGAAAAGGCCAAGAGAGAATTGGACCTCCAGACAGAAGACATGAGGATTCAGTTTGAAGGAAACCTGTCTAGTTTATCTGCTGAGATTGTAGATCTAAATATGCTTGTTGCTAAATTAAAGGTGCAAGTGAACAAGCAGGAGGAAATCAAGAAACAGCTGGAGTTTCAGATGGATCAAGTGAAGCGTAAATCAGAAATAAAGTTGGAAGAGCGCACTTCTCAGACTGAACAGTTAAAAACCAAAGTGGAATCTAAAAGAGAAGAATTGGATCGATTGCAGCAGTCTTTATCCAATACGGAACAGTCGGCATCTGCACTATCTTCAAAGCTGGCAGCACTAGAAGATGAGAGAGACTCGCTGCAGAGCCTGTTAACCTCTAAAGAATCCGAGCTGTTATCCCTGAAAAATGTGATTCAAGAAATAGAGTCTTTATTCAACCAAGAGCAAGATAAGAGAGCCACTGAGATACGGGACTTGAATGAAAGACTTGACAAAAAGTCTGCAGATGAGCAGAAGCTTTATCAGAAGATGTTGGAGGATCAATCCTATATAATTCAGGGAACAGTGGGGGAAGCAGAAAATATTATCCAGGATGCTGACCTGACAAGTGTTAGAAGAACATTGCAGAATATCCTAGAATTAGGAGGCATAGTGAATAAAGAGATGGCATCTACATCTGCTGCCATAGAAGATGTCAGGAAGATTGAGGAAGTTTTGCAAGTTCCAATAGTAAAAACTGAGATGGAGGCTGTGCAGAAAAATGTGGCAGTGAAGAAAGTTCCAGAACTGGAATCAGAGATTTGTGCGCTACAGAAGGCGGTAGAATTGAAGAAAGCTGCCAGGATAGAGGCAGAGAAAGCAGAACCATTAAGGCAGCCAGAACATGTAACCCAAAAGCATCTGGGTACTGACAGAAAAAACTGTGATGGTGAAAACTTGGTATCCCAGTCCTCCGGTGTTAGCACATGGAATGAAATAACTTGAAGAATGTTGAGATGACGATATCACCAGCTCCTGTACTGTCAGAAAAGGGTTGGCACGAAAAGTCAATCCATCACAGTATCGTAACATGCCTCCAGAAAGTTATGCATATGAGAGAGAGGAAGTAAGACTAGAGTGTGGAAGTGGTCCTTCTGCAGCCGTACAGGTGCGGACGCATTATACAGAAACCATTCCAATATATGATGTGGCAGTTGTTAAAGACATACCAGAAAATGTAGTTCAGCGTGAGCTATTTTGTGAGGGTGTACGGTATGGCCCTCGTGCAGAAGGAGAAGATATTGCAGTGCAGAGATTGTGTATCTCAAACAGAGGAGAGCAAGCGGCCTATGTCTCCTAAACTTCTAAGCCTTGATGGTGATGGCAAAGTTTGCTTTGAGATGAAGGTTACAGAAAAGGTACCCGTGAAATATTTATACTCTAAGGACATTGATGTGCATGAAGTACGTGTTAGCTGGTATCTGAGCTCCTGTGGATTCGTGATAGGAGAAGAAGATTCTTACGGCTATTCACTAAAGGGATCAAAGTCATGCAATGGGATGGCTGAAGACTATGATGGAAAATGTGATGAAAATGATGTGATCCCTTGTGTGGCGAATTGTGGAGGTGATGGAATAGAGCTTGCCTTTGCGCAGAATGGCCAGGATCTTGGCATAGCGTTTAAAGTGAGGAGAAGACGGAAGGCTCGACTGACTGGAGCTTGGAGGTTGAGACCGCCAGATGGGGACATCTGGAGAGACACTGGACAAGTGTATAGCATTGAAGAGGGACAGCGACATATGTCTTGTCCCATTGTAACTCACCCCATGGGTAGTGAGCTGAGGGGGAGTGTATGTAGGTATGTGAGCCAGAGGGCGCTGTTGAGCGACCCAGGTCCAGCCCTGAAAAGGCCTTCAGCCACACCTTTGAGGGGGTGGCGTGTAACTCCAGAGGACTGGAGTATCCTGCACAGAGCAGGAAATGGTGGCCCAGTTGGACAGATAGACGGTCTGTGCCAGAGGGCTGGCGTCCACAGGAGTGGACCAGCTAGGACAGAGAGATAGGCTCTGTCCCAGAGGGCTGGAGTCCATAGAGGACTGTTGCTGGAGCCGAGCAACAGTCAGGACAGTTAGGGGCTCAAGGAGTGAGTTAGGCCCTAACCGTGGCATAGGATTTTTTGTTGTTTTGTTATGTTGCAGTTAAGCTGAATAAAGCCACGTCTAATTTTACACTTGGACCATCTGAAAGCTATCTTTCCGGCGCCCAGTACCATGAACCACCGCTGTCCGGACCAGGACAAGCTGCCATTTTGAGTGTAATTCCCCAAGCTGTCACAATATATATATATATATATATATATATTTGCCCCCCTGACTCATAAACCGACATTGTTGTATTCTGCAATGGATGAGTGATTTCCAACGGTACCTCAGAATTTTCTATTGTATAGATGTAGGGGATAAATATATATTTCCTGTACCAAAAGTGTTCTCCCTAAGAATGTCGTGTGACTGCTATCTTAATAATACCTACCATGGAACCAACACCATTGTCTTTTTGCTCTCCATCAGGTCATTGTGGAATTATGCATCTATGATCAGAACGCCACTTTATTATACGTAGCTACCTCCGAGCCCATGTGTATTTACCAAAAAGAGTAGGTCATGCCCCCCTCAGTGATGCTGTGGAGGCTGGAGGAGCATACCATCTTCTGCTTGTCTCCTTGACAGTGACGCGTCCAAAGGGGGTGGAGCTATGGTGCGGTGCTTGGCCATAAATTTCTGGCCGAGCACAGTGTGAGTGTCAGCTATTGTAAGTATCGGAGCCCACTATCCTAGCTCCGGGAACTGCAGTTCTTACTGCATTCTTCAACCGCTGTGACCATCACTTTTGTGCCTGTAGCATCTAGATGGCACATGAGTTAGGAAGGGGCAGGTTAGCTAGCACATCAGAATAGCAGTTTTACTGCAGTAATTTTCATCTATGTGCCTAGGCTATATTTGTGGCACATTATTCAAAGTAGTGGCAAGAGAACCTGCCAAATTAAATATTAGCTCCTGATGAACCCACTTTAGATATGCAGTGTGGGGCATAACGCTCATGTGTACTGAGCTTTTTTTTTCTTTTGGAGCACATAACTTACTCTGTGTCTATGTATACTCTCTATATAGACCCCACATGTGGTAGGGTAGGTTAGAGAAAATTTAGCTACACATAACTCTCACACAGTGGTGTCTATGTCTGAGTTATCTAAGATTTAGTCTTGCTATTCTTATCTGTGTTAGATGTTCAGGTCGTTAGGAGAGGTGCATTTGGGGTTCATGATGATACTGTATATGGTCACACATAGACTGATTGAGAATGAATCTGGGCTGAAGATATCATTCCTGTTACAGCCGTAATAGTGACCTAGTTGTGAACCATTCATACACCAACACACATGTTATAGCATAACAACCCCTCCCAGATGAGGATGTGGGGATCTTTGCACTTATGATGTTGACCACCAGGTGTGGGTATATGTATACATACAGTGTCGGACTGGGATGTTTAGGGCCCACCAGTGGAATTGCTTCTAGGGGCCCACCATCAGGACCCCTGCAGATCAGCGGTACCGAGACAGGGCAGCTAAAGGTAATAACATGTCGGGAGCCATGCTGCTCACCTGCCATACCATGTACACCACTGCACTACCTAAACCTACTGCTACACCCTGTATGGCAAGTGAACAGCGTGGCTCCTAGAATTGTTACCCTTACCTGTAGATCATCATTACACCACAGATGTAATATGGCTGGCCTATCCTAAGCACAGGCCATCAATATTAGAAAGATGGATAAATACTTTCAAGAGGATGTCCAGGAATTGGAGCAACCCAAGTCCCATGCAGGAGGTATAAAATAAAAAAAATAAAAAGCATACTCACCTGTCCCCGGCACTCCGTTGTCCGCTGCCAGTGTCCATTCAGTCTCGTACCGGCGCCTTCCTGCTGGGAGTCCTGCACCTCATGGGACCACTAAGACCAATTAGGTACAGGATTTCCAGAAATCAGGCGCCACCATGAGACCGAACAGACTCAGGCTGGGGACAGCGGGGTGCTGGGGACAGGTGAGTATACTTTTTTTTTTTTTTTTTACACCTCCCTGGCGGCCTCCACAGTGGTTGCTCCAGTTAATAGACAACCTCTTTTAAGGGGTTGTCTGGTCCAGATTTTTTTATGGCCACTTCACTGGTCCCCCATACAGTGGCCTCTTCACTGGTCCCCCATACTGTATGGGGAACAGTGATGGGGGCTTACATCCTGTGTGATGCATATTAAAGGGATTGTCCAGGGTTAATCTTTTTTATGGCCTATGCTCAGGATAGGCAATAAATACCTGATCGGTAGGGGGCTGACACACGGCACCATCAGCTGTACACAACACAGGGCCAGAAGCAGAAGCTCCATCCGCTGTATAGTTGCCTGGTGCCGTCACTGCAGCTCAGCTCCTACTGACTTCAATAAGTGTTGAGATGCAGTGAAGGTGCCCGGCTAATACACAGTGGACAGAGCTTTCTGCTTCTGGCCCCATATTGTGTACAGGACGGGTGCCAGAAGTGGCTCCATACAGCTGATCGGTCCAGGGTCGGCCCCCAACAGATCAGGTATCTATGGCCTATCCTGAGGATAAACCATAACAAATTATGTCTGGACAACCCCTTTAATATACCCCCCCTAATGCGCCACACTTTAAAGAGGTTGTCCAGTATAATTTTTTTCTTTTTTATAATTAGTCTGGGGGAGGTGAACCCCTCCCCAAAAAAACCAAAAACATACTAAACATACTCACCTATCCCCGGTGCTCCAGTGTCAGCAGGTCACAGCATGGTCCTGCAGCTCCGCTGTCTTCTTTTGCCGGAAGTCCTCACTGGCTGTGACATCCCAGGTCCCTTCCTTTAGGCCGCTGATTGGCCTCAGGCGTCATGTGACATCACAGGTAGTCACGTGCAGGGGGTACTTGCGCTGGAAGAAAACAGAGCTGAAGGCTAAACCACGCTGGGAGACACTGGGGACAGGAGAGAAAGTTTTCTTTGTTTTTTTTTTCCACCTGTGTAATTAAAAAAAAAAAAAAAAAAATGTTATCCTGCACAACCCCTTTAATGTCCCCCAGGCTATTGGCCTCTATTCGTTATCAATTTGCCAATGCAAATGCATTGGCAGAGGCGTAACTAAGGTCTTGTAGGCCCAGTGCAAACTTTTGTCTGGGGACCCCTACCCCCTCCCTAGAGAGAATTCTTGACAGGGATGGTTACAGGTGCTACAGCAATATCTCAGATACTTGAAAGGGAAACAGCTTTAGTATCCACAACTGCAGTTATCAAGAATGCGGTGAGTGAGCAGCGCAGCACCCAGCATGTAAACAATACTGGGACAGTATTATATGCTCCGCAGTGGCCACCACACAGCATTATGTGGTCCGCAGTGGCCCCCACACAGCAATATAGGCTCCGCAGTGGCCCCCACACAGTATTATACGCTCACAGTGGCCCTCACACAGTATTATACGCTCACAGTGGCCCCCACACAGTATTATATGCTCACAGTGGCCCCCACACAGTATTATACGCTCACAGTGGCCCCCACACAGTATTATATGCTCAAAGTGGCCCCCACACAGTATTATACGCTCACAGTAGCCCCCACACAGTATTATACGCTCACAGTAGCCCCCACACAGTATTATACGCTCAAAGTGGCCCCCACACAGTATTATATGCCCACAGTGGCCCCCACACACTATTATATGCCCACAGTGCCCCCTCCCCAGAGCTGGTGCTATTATTATACTCTGGGGTCTCCTCAGACCCCAGAATATAATAAGTAGAGGCTCAGGAGAAGTGATTAAAATAACAAACACTTATACTCACCTTGTCTTACATCTCTGGGGCATCCTGCTCCATCCTGCTGTATTTCCCATCTTCCTTGGTCTCTTGGTCTCCACGTCCCGTGCCCCAGACTTCACCGCCGGGGCTTTTGATTGGACCTCTGCGGTCACGTCGGGCGTGATGACATCATCACGCCGGCGTGCCCATGTCACCACTGGGGCCTAACCACAGATCCCTGTAGTGAGGTCAGAAAAGTGCCGGAGACGATGCTGAGCCCAGGACAGGTGAGTTTTTTTTTTGTTTTTTTTTTTTGTCACTTTCCCTGGGCTGGCTTAGCCTTTCCATTAAAAATAGGTGTAGCGGTCGGGGAACCAGGCTTTCTCCAACCACTATCATGGTAGTCCGGGGCCCCAGCCACTTCCAGCTGGCCGCGGGCCCCATACCCCATACCCCTCCGGTTGCGGTCGCACCCCCTGCAACCACGATCCTTACGTCACTGTCCATTGGTCAGGGGCCCGATTGGGATAGTCAGGGGCCTGATCGGGCCCCTGACCGTCCTGATCGGACCCCTGACCTTTGCATTGGCAAAATGAGGACTAAATATACCAAACTGAAGGGAAGGACCTCCAAGGTTGTATTCTCTGGAATACTGCCAGTGCCATGTGCAACACAGGAAAGGCAGTTGGAGCATAGGGAGTTAAATGTGTGGCTCAAATCTTGGTGCAGAAAACAAGGGTTTGGGTTCCTAAAGCACTTGGCTGACTTTTCATTGGGGTACAAGCTGTTTTCCACAGAAAATTTGCACCTGAATTGAAGGGGGTCTGCCGTGCTGGGGTAGAGAATCCTAGATCGAGTTTGTGGCAGAGTGTTTAAACTAGGAATGCAGGGGGAGGGACAGGCAGACAATACAATGGTAGATAGGTCAGTGAGGGGATAGGCTGTAGTGGTTGGGTGGAGAATTGGATTGTGCTGGGATTGCCAGGGAGATCCATTTTTCACAACTGAACAATATAGATGAATCTGGCAATAAAACTTCAAGAATGCATATTTCTGGAAATGATTGTGTAAACTTGTGTAGCCCTATTTGGGGGGGGGGGTATGAGTATTATCCCTCCCGCAACAGACTCTGGCGCTGACCTGTGTGTATAATGGGACCTGAAGCCTTCGCTGAAGGGAAGAGTGGGAACATATATGAAATATATCAGTGCCTCCACCCAGGATAGAGCCTCTGTATTACAGGGGGGTCTCTTCCTGGGACTTACCCATGAAGTACAGTTAGTAGCCTTAACAAGGATCACTGTACTAATCTCACAGTCTGAAGAATACATACAGATACCACATAAGGTTATAACAGTAGCTTTATAGGAATCAACAGGGTAATAATACATACATAAAATATACTCAGAACACAGCAATACTACAACAACCAGCAAGTCCTCAACCGTCTTAGGTTATATACCCGGGTATATATATAAATATATAGCAAGAGTCCAGTGCACAATACCTCCAGGCAACAGAAGAGATGCAGGGGCCCCTGTGGATGACTGTGGATCCTCGGATTCTTCCAGGAGATGACAGACAGCCGATCAGGAGATGATGATGATGGTGAGATTCTTCACAGGCAGCAAACAGGGCGACGGTGACGGCAGTAGATGCAGGCCTGACTACCCTAACACTGAGTCCTTCACCTGCCAGCTAAACTACTAGTGCCACCGGGCCTCTAACTAGCTAGTTGGCCTTCGGAAGCCTAACCTATCACTGCCCTGAACTATATATATATATATGGATCCCTAACTACGGTTACTAGCTAGGTCCTGTGAGTATATAGGGGGTAACACATACCTAACTATATACTGTGAAGTAAAGAGGAACAAGTGGCTCTTAGACTCCCCCAGACACAACATGTCTGTCTCAGCAGCTCTGCTCACATCTCTCCCCCCAGCAGCTCTGCCTCACATGTGTCTGACTCACTGTATTTACAAAACAAAACTTGCACTAAATGCCTGGGGTCTCTGAAGCCAAACTGCAGGGGCAAAGAAGCCAGATACATTATATACTAGTAGAAATGGCAGTTCCCTACACTTGGATGGCAAGAACCACCTGAAGATTAACGCGGGGAAGACCAAGGAGATGGTGGTGGACTTCCGTAAAGGCAGATGCCCTCCAAAACCAGTGGACATCCTGGGGACGGGCATCGAGATTGTGAACACCTATAAGTACCTGGGTTTGCTTCTTAATAATAAGCTGGACTGGGCAGATCATATGGAGGCCCTGTACAGGAAGGGCCACAGCAGGCTCTACCTGCTTAGGAAGCTGAGAGCCTTTGGAATCCGGGGGGCACTTCTTAGGACTTTCTTCAACTCGGTAGTGGTATCAGCCATCTTCTTTGGAGTGGCCTGCTGGGGGAGCAGTATATCAACCAGGGACAGAAATAAACTTGACAAGCTGATTAGAAGGGCCAGCTCTGTCCTGGGGAGCCCACTGGACCCAGTGCAGGCGGTGGGTGACAGAAGGATACTGTCCGTGGTGAGCTCCATGTGGGAGAATAACTCCCATCCCATGCATGAGACTGTGATTGCGCTGGGCAGTACTGTCAGTGACCGACTGCTCCACCCTAGGTGTGAGAAGGAGCGCTATCGGAAGTCTTTCCTCCCCACCGCGGTTAGGCTGTACAACCAACACCGACCTAAGCGGAGATCATTACATACAGAGAACTGAAATATCTCTCTGCCTGTTAAATCCCCCCCCCCCCCCTGCTACGTCCTATCTGTCTGTCTGCTATTAATGTAATGCCTCTCACCTTGGAACATTCCTGTACATGTTGTATTTGTATTTGTATCTGCTTATCTTATCTTAACTTTGCTGCTGTAACACACTGAATTTCCCCATTGTGGGACTATTAAAGGACTATTATTATTATTATTATTATTATTATTATTAAATTGTATGTTCACAAATGCCAGAAGCCTAGCAGGCAAATTAGGGAAGTTTGATGCCCTGGTCTGGGGGCAACATATTGATATAGTTGGTGAGGCTGAGACGTGGCTAGATTCATCATATGATTGGGCTGTGAACATTCAGGTTTTACACTACTTCGCAATAACAGGGCTAAAAGGAAGGGAGGTGGAGTGTGTATGTATGTCAGAAGTGGCATGAAAGGGAGTGTGAAAGAGGCAAATGTGGGTGAAGACTGGCAGGATGTGAAATCCTTGTGGGTGGAATTGCATAAGGATGTGACCACTGATAAAATACTTTTTGGCATAATCTATAGACCCCCGCAACATAACTGAGGAGTTAGAGGATCAGTTGGATAAACAAATTAAGTGAGTGGCACAGGTGGGTAAAGTGGTCTTGATGGGAGATTTTAACTACCTGGATATTGACTGGGGTCATGGTTCTGCATCATCTGCTAAGGGAAGGTAATTCATCAACTTTTTGTAGGAAAATTTTATGGTCCAACCTGTGGAAGATCCAATTAGAGGAGATACTCCGCTGCATCTGAAAATGTCTAATAATGCGGAACTTGTTGGAAATGTTACTGTTAGTGAAAACCTTGGTAATAGTGACCATAATATAATTAGATTACAACTGAAATGTTAAAAACAAAGGTTGGGAGGGCAAAATCCGCCAGTTTACAGCTAAAATGGCGATGACTTATAAAAAACAAGCATTTAAAAAATATAAATCCGAAGGGTCAGCTGAAGCCTTTGATAATTGGAAAGTGCAGAATAAAATCTGTAAAAGAGAAATAAAATAATCTAAAATACACAATGAAAGGCAAGTGGCTAAGGAAAGCAAAACTAACCCCCAAAAAATCTTTAGATATATAAATGCAAAAAAACCAAGGTAAGAACAGGTAGGTGCCCTAAATAATGGAAAAGAGATCCATGCAGCACATTTCGAGGCAGAGCATCTTTTTTAAGCATTTCCACTTTGAGCAAAAAAAACAGAATAATCAAATCTGACCTAAGGCCATTAATCACCGACAGGGTGGGTCAAGTTAATTTGTGCATATAATATGGTAACATATAAAACCATAAGATGGGGATGCAATAGGGACTCAATTTGTCCATGCTATGCAATTTATCAGGTGGTTCAAGTCTCTTTTCTCACACAGTCTCTGCATGCTAGATATATATCACTATATAGAAGGTTTAATGATGTCATTTGGTCGTGTTGAAGGGAAAAGGCCTTTACCTCTTTGAATGAGCTGAATAAAAACACTTGGGGACAGCTATTGAATTTTTAGACTTGATTATTTTTAAGCAACCAAATGTGATTATTGGAAGTGCTTGAGAAAGAGGGTCTGCTTAGAAATGTGTGGCAGGAATCTCTTGTATATGTGATTTTTATTAACAATCTCTTTTTTTGGTACAGCATAGCGCCCTATATTAACCTGTGTTTTTGTTTTTTTTTTAACTTTTCTTGAAACACTTGGGCATCATTTGTGACATCATAATGGGACTTTGACTTCACAGTGGGCATTTGTGATATCACAATGGTTCATTGGGACATCATAATGGGATATTGTTACATCACACAGGGGCTCTACAGTTTCACAATTGGGAATTTTCTCAAACGAGGAACAAGCATAAATAGGATCAAGGCACTTCCATGTGTGGATCAATATAGGATCAAATGCAGGAGGGTCGGTACATGGTTGTTGCTCACTCGACAAGGCTATAGTAGCCAAGTGAATTTCGCACTCTCTGATCACAGTGGTGAAGCTGCAGTTCTCACAACAGGGCTTCTGATGGAGTCTTCACATGTATTGTACAGTAAAAAAATAAAAACAGACTAAAAAGAGGATGTTTATTAATAAATATAGTTTTTTTCAGTAATGCTTTTTTTTCAGTCTATTTTTATTCTTTACACCAATAGAGCATTGTGGCTTCACAATGGTACACTTTGACATCACAATTGGGCATTTTAACAACCTAACGGGACAATGTGACATCACAATGAGTTTCTGTGAGATCACAATGGGGCTCTTTGACAATACATTGGGGTGCTATGAAAAAACAATGGGTCAACATGACATTGCAGTCGGGCATTGTGACATCACAGAGGGCATTGTGACACCACTTTGGGGCTTTGTGTCATCATTGTGGAACAATGTGACATTGCAATGGCATTGTGATACCACAAATAAAATTTGTAACATCAAAATGGGGTTTTGGACACAACGGCCCTCACAAAAGTCTCCAATGATCTCCTGACGGCTAAATCCAAAGGTGACTTCTCTCTTCTTATTCTTCTAGATCTCTCGGCAGCACTTGACACTGTTGACCATCAACTCCTTCTCACTATGTTCCGCTCTGTCGGCATCACAGACACCGCTCTCTCCTGGTTCTCCTCTTATCTCTCTGACCGCACTTTCTGTGTATCATTTGCGGGCTCTGTTTCTTCCCCTCTTCCCCTTGCCGTTGGGGTTCCTCAGGGCTCAGTCCTAGGTCCCCTGCTCTTCTCACTCTACACAGCCCCCATTGGACAAACCATCACTAGATTTGGCTTCCGGTACCATCTTTATGCTGATGACACCCAATTATATACGTCATCCCGTGACATCACCACTGCACTAATACAAAACACCAGTGACTGTCTCTCTGCTGTCTCAAATATGTCTTCGCTCTATCTGAAACTGAATCTCTCAAAGACTGAACTACTGCTGTTTCCACCATCTAATAGATCTGTCCCTGATATCTCCATTGCAGTCTCTGGCCTTACCATATCTCCCAGGCAGTATGCCCGCTGCCTCTGGGTTTTGTTTGACTCAGACCTTTCCTTCACCCCCCATATCCAATCACTCGCACGCTCTTGTCATCTCCACCTCAAATACATCTCCAGAATCCTCCCTTTCCTTCACTCTCGCCTTGACTACTGTAACTCCTTACTAATCGGTCTTCCCCTTACTAAACTCTCACCTCTACAATCTATTCTGAATCCGGCGGCCAGGCTCATCTATCAGTCTAGACGCTACAACGATGCCTCCGGTCTGTACCGGTCACTACATTGGCTGCCTATTCAATACAGAGTACAATATAAACTTATCACCCTCATTCACAAGGCTCTCCATAATGCTGCACCTCCCTACATTTCCTCCCTCATCTCTGTCTATCGCCCAACCCGTACTCTCCGTTCACTCAATGACCTAAGACTAACATCCTCTATTATCAGAACCTCTCACGCTCGTATACAAGACTTCTCCCGAGTTGCACCACTTCTCTGGAATGCTCTATCCCAGACTATCAGATGAACCCCCAATTTCCACAGCTTCAATCATAAACTAAAGACATACAGTACAGACCAAAAGTTTGGACACACCTTCTCATTCCAAGAGTTTTCTGTATTTTCATGACTATAAAAATTGTAGATTCACACTGATGGCATCAAAACTATGAATTAATACATGTGGAATTATATACTTAACAAAAAAGTGTGAAACAACTGAAAATATGTCTTATATTCTAGGTTCTTCAAAGTAGCCACATTTTGCTTTGATTACTGCTCTGCACACTCTTGGCATTCTCTTGATGAGCTTCAAGAGGTAGTCACCTGAAATGGTCTTCCAACAGTCTTGAAGGAGTTCCCAGAGATGCTTAGCAATTGTTGGCCCTTTTGCCTTCACTCTGTGGTCCAGGTCACCCCAAACCATCTCGATTGGGTTCAGGTCTGGTGACTGTGGAGGCCAGGTCATCTGGCGTAGCACCCCATCACTCTCCTTCTTGGTCAAATAGCCCTTACACAGTCTGGAGGTGTGTTTGGGGTCATTGTCCTGTTGAAAAATAAATGATGGTCCAACTAAACGCAAACCGGATGGAATAGCATGCCGCTGCAAGATGCTGTGGTAACCATGCTGGTTCAGTATTCCTTCAATTTTGAATAAATCCCCAACAGTGTCACCAGCAAAGCACCCCAACACCATCACACCTCCTCCTCCATGCTTCACGGTGGGAACCAGGCATGTAGAGTCCATTCGTTCACCTTTTCTGCGTCGCACAAAGACACGGTGGTTGGAACCAAAGATCTCAAATTCGGACTCATCAGACCAAAGCACAGATTTCCACAGGTCTAATGTCCATTTCTTGTGTTCTTTAGCCCAAACAAGTCTCTTGTGCTTGTTGCCTGTCCATAGCAGTGGTTTCCTAGCAGCTATTTTACCATGAAGGCCTGCTGCACACAGTCTCCTCTTAACAGTTGTTGTAGAGATGTGTCTGCTGCTAGAACTCTGTGTGGCATTGACCTGGTCCCTATCTGAGCTGCTGTTAACCTGCGATTTCTGAGGCTGGTGACTCGGATGAACTTATCCTCCGCAGCAGAGGTAACTCTTGGTCTTCCTTTCCTGGGGCGGTCCTCATGTGAGCCAGTTTCTTTGTAGCGCTTGATGGTTTTGGCCACTGCACTTGGGGACACTTTCAAAGTTTTCCCAATTTTTCGGACTGACTGACCTTCATTTCTTAAAGTAATGATGGCCACTCGTTTTTCTTTACTTAGCTGCTTTTTTCTTGCCATAATACAAATTCTAAAACTCCATTCAGTAGGACTATCAGCTGTGTATCCACCTGACTTCTGAACAACACAACTGATGGTCCCAACCCCATTTATAAGGCAAGAAATCCCACTTATTAAACCTGACAGGGCACACCTGTGAAGTGAAAACCATTTCAGATGACTACCTCTTGAAGCTCATCAAGAGAATGCCAAGAGTGTGCAAAGCAGTAATCAAAGAAAAAGTTGGCTACTTTGAAGAACCTAGAAAATAAGACATATTTTCAGTTGTTTCACACTTTTTTGTTAAGTATATAATTCCACATGTGTTAATTGATAGTTTTGATGCCTTCAGTGTGAATCTACAATTTTTATAGTCATGAAAATACAGAAAACTCTTGGAATGAGAAGGTGTGTCCAAACTTTTGGTCTGTACTGTATCTTTTCAGACAGGCCTATCACAACTCCTATTGTAAACCCTTCCGTAGTTAGATTCCCTAAAACATACCCTCCTCTGTTTATGCTTCAACATTACCTCACAGGATATGATGTCGTATCAGACTAGCTTTATATGTCCAGGCACCATCTGCATGTTAAAGGACACGACTGGTGACGGCTCATACAGCTTTATATATGTGTAATGACAGTAACCTCTATTACAAAATTGTCTGACCATTGTATAAGCAATGCTACGTCTGTTGCCGCCCCTGCTACCTCTTGTGTCACCCCCTCTACCTCATAGATTGTAAGCTCTTGCAAGCAGGGCCCTCAGTCACAGTGTGTGAATTGACTATTTCTTTGTAATGTATCTCTTTTGTCAGTACTTGAACCCTACAAATTGTACAGTGCTGTGGAATATGTTGGCGCTATATAAATAAAATGTATTAATAATAATAATAATAATAATAATATTATTAATTGTCATTGAGACATCACAAGGGGGCTTTGTGATATCACACTTGTTTTTAGTGACATATAGCCAGTCAAAGACTGCACTTACCTGTTCAAGTATAAGTGTACAGTGGCATGCAAATGTTTGGACACCTCTGGTCAAAATGACTGTTATTGTGAACAGTTAAGCAAGTTGAAGATAAAATGATATTCAAAAGGCATAACATTAAATATGACACATTCCCAATTTTTTGGGAAAATTTCATATTTTACATTTTCAAAATAACAAAAAGGGAAAATATCCCGCTGCAAAAGTTTGGCCCTCCTGCATGGTTAGTACCTAGCAGCACTTTCTTTGGCAAGTATCACAGCTTGTAAATTTTTGTAGCCTGCCAAGAGTCTTTCAGTTCTTGTTTGAGAGATTTTCATCCATTCTTCCTTGGAAAAGTCTTCCAGTTCTGTGAGATTCCTGAGTCGTCTTGCATGCACTGCTCTTTTGAGGTCTACCCACAGATTTTTTAATGATGTTCAGATCAGGGGACTGTGAGGGCCATGGTAAAACCTTCAGCTTGCACATTTTTAGGTAGTCTATGGTGGATTTTGACGTGTGTTTCGGATCATTATCCATTTGTAGAAGCCATCCTCTTTTCAATTTCAGCTTTTTTACAGATGGTGTTATGTTTTCTTCAAGAGTTTTTAGAAATTTCATAGAATCCATTCTTCCCTCTACCCGTGAAATGTTTCCCTTGTCATTGGCTGCAACACAACCCCAAAGCATGCTTGATCCACCCCTATGCTTAATGGTTGGAGAGATGTTCTTTCCCTGAAATTCTGTGCCCTTTTTTCTCCAAACATACCTTTGATCATTGTAGACAAAGAGGTCTATTTTAACCTCATCGGTCCACAGGACTTGTTTCCAATATGCATCCGGCTTGTTTAGATGTTCTTTTGCAAAATTCTGATGCTGAATTTTATGTTTAGGATGCAGGTGAGGTTTTCTTCTGATGACTCTTCCATGAAGGCCATATTTGTGCAGCTATCGCTGAACAATAGAACAATGTACCACAACTCAAGAGTCCGCTAAATCTTCCTGAAAGTCTTTTGCAGTCAAGCGGGGATTCTGGTTTGCCGCTCTGGAAATCCTATGAGCAGCTGTCTCTTAAATTTTTCTTGGTCTTCCAGACCTTATCTTGACCACCACTGTTCCTGGTAACTGCCATTTCTTAATTACATTTCCAACTGAGGAAAGGGCAACTTGTAAACGCTTTTCTATCCTCTTATAGCCTTCTCCTGCTTTGTAGGCCTCCACCATTTTCATTTTCAGAGTGCTAGGCAGCTGCTTAGAAAAACCCATGGCTGCTGTTTTTTTGCACAAGTTTAAAGGTGGCTGGGTATTTATGAAGCTTTAAAATTTGCATCACTTGGACCTTCCTAAGGATGATAGTGAACAAGCCATAACCCTAACTGGCTAATTAAGGTCTGAGACCTTGGCCAAAGTTATCTGAGCACACAAATCTTAAAGGGTTCTAAAATTGTACACAAACATAATAATACACTGATACTGCTTAAAATTATAGACAAGTGTGTTTAATCTTTAACTTTATGCCTTTTATAGATGATTTCAACTTCAACTTGCTTAACTGTTCACAATAACAGTCATTTTGACCAGGGGTGTCCAAACTTTTGCATGCCACTGTATATTATTTTTTGTTTTCCTAAAGTTTATTGATTGTATAAACTATATATATTGTGACAGGACCAGGGGCAAAGTGGTAGAAGGAGTACACATTTCTCCCAGGTTCTTGTCATATTCCTTCTAAAAGCACCTGGGAAAGGTTTGTTCCTTGCTGGAGGGTTTTATCTAAACCCTGGTAAAAGGTCTGGCTGCTGGAGTAGGCAGAGTTGGGTGTGGCTCTACTCCATTCAGCCACTTCAGGTTTTGGGATGACTGGGGGTTAATTCCTTGGTTCCTGAAGTGTGCGTATATAAGGGCAGACAGCACACATGTATTTGGCTCTCTCTGCTCCTGGGAAATCACTGTGAGTTAAACTGATGTATTTTGTGTTTAGGGAGCTGTGCAGTAGGCCAAGCTCTCTTTTGTTAGATACCTATATTGTGTATTGTAGGTAGTGGCCGGATGGCTAGGATTTTATTTTGTATTTTATTGTTTTGTTTTCCTTAAACCACTAATAAAACTGGTTGAGGCCAGTTGAACCATAATTGACTGGACTGGACTCTAATTGCTGTGCCAAAAAGTGCTCGTCTATCTGAGGAGACGACGATCCCTGAGCTAATCCCGTTACAAATGGTGGAGGCTGCGCTGGCACAAAAATCCAGCAAGTTGTATGTCGTGGGTTAAGTTTGGGCTCCTGCAAAACCAGACCCTGCAAGCATGGAGGAGGTGGTTAAACAGCTGATCCAGGCTAACATTCAGCTGCAACAAGCAAATGTTAACCAGCGTGAGACCAACCATCTGCTCATAATGTCCACACAAGCAGCCTCCAGGGAACAGCAGGTGATTAATAAAAATCTGCTGGAGCAGATAAAGTTGCTGGTGGAAAGGCCTCAAGTTCAAGCGCAAAGTGTCACTCCTGGAAGGAGGGTACAAGCGTCTCTACAAAAGATGACCCCAGAGGATGATGTGGAAGCGTTCCTCACTATATTTGAGAGAGCCGCTGAGAGGGAAACGCTTCCAGCTGAACTGTGGGCGGATACAGTTGCTCCGTTTCTCAGTGGAGAGTCCCAGAAAGCCTACTTTGACTTAAGTGAGCAAGGTGCCAGACAGTACCACAAACTAAAGGCGGAAATCCTTGCTCGCTTAGGTGTTTCCCCTGCTGTCAGAGCCCAGCGGGTACATACCTGGAAGTTCCAGATGGGTAAACCTGTGAGGTCACAAATGTACGACCTATTTCACCTGGCTAAAAAGTGGCTACAGCCAGAATTCTCTACTGCGGCTGAGGTGGTGGAAAGAGTCGTCCTAGACCGGTTTGTTCGAGCCTTGCCAGTACAGATACAGCGCTGTGTGGGACAAACTGAGTTGAAGGATGTGGACCAGCTAGTTGCCCTGGTAGAGAGGTATCTGAATAGGGAGGATTATCTCCAAGACTACGCTTCTCCTCGGCCGGCCCCAAGGAACCAGAAGTGGATACCTGATGCTGAAAAGGGTAAGACTGTTCCTAATATAAAGGTGATGTCGGAGGCCCGTAGAGTAGGAACTGGCTCAGAACTATTAGCCAGGAACTCTAGGCCAATTCGCCCTAAAGTGCCTTTAAACATTACTTGCTGCTGTTTTTATGGACTAGGCCATGTTGCTGCCAATTGTCCACTGGTGGATGAGCCTATGCAGTGTGATGTTGGGTGGAGGATGTCCCTGTTTGCTAGTCCTGCCTACTCTGCCTCGCTCTCTCAAGGCATAGAGCGACAAACGTGTATTGTGACTGTTGAAGGACGCTCTGCTAATGCTCTGTTGGACTCTGGTAGTCTAGTGACTCTTGATAATGCCAGCCTGGTTGACACCAGGAAATTACAACTCAGGCAGATGGGAGTAATTTGCATACATGGCGATACAAAAGATTACCCACTGCCATATTGTCTTTTGATACTCCATGTGGAAAAGTTACCCATGAAGTTGTAGTGGTAAAGACTTTATTGTATAAAGTCATTCTAGGATGTAACTTTCCTTTGTTTTGGCAGTTGTGGGAAATGATGGAGAAATGTGTAAATGTATCTTTTACTGATCCAGCTCCCTTGGGAGAACCTAGCCATGTACCAGCTGTAGGTGTAACTCTGAATGAGAATGAGACTTCTCCTTTAGAGGTGTTTGCAGGGGATGTCGAGGAAGACACTCCCGAAATTGGTCTCCCTAATTTTGCCAGTCTCCAGTGATAATTTTGGGACTGCTCAACTCCAGGACCCTACATTAACCCCAGCTCGTGAAAATGTGAAGGTAATAAATGGGGTAGCCCAAGAATCTGGTGCAAAGAAAATATTCCCACATTTTGCACTAGAAAATGAATTATTGTATAGAGTCAATGAGGTTGGTGGGAAGGTTGTAGAGCAACTTGTAGTCCCTAAATCACATCGCCGAAGGGTGATGGATCTTGCTCACTCCCATGTGTTAGGGGGACATTTGGCCTATGATAAAACAAAAGACCGCATCCTGCAAAGATTTTACTGGCCAGGTATACATAATGGGGTAAAAGAATACTGTGAGTCCACTATGTCAGTTGCACAACCCTGTGTCGAACTTTAGGAGCCCTTTGGTGCCTCTGCCAATTATTGAAACTCCCTTTGAGAGGATTGCAATGGATCTGGTAGGACCTCTTGTTAAGTCTGCTAGAGGTCACCAGCATATTCTCGTTATTATGGATTATGCTACCCGCTACCCAGAAGCAATCCCTCTAAAGAAAGTTATAGCAAAAAACATTGCAAAAGAACTGTTTCTTATGTTTATCAGAATTGGGTTAGCTAAATAAATACTTACAGATCAGGGGACACCCTTTATGTCTAATGTCACAAAAGAGTTGTGTAAACTGTTGAAGATAATGCATTTACGTACATCAGTTTACCATCCTCAGACTGACGGGTTGGTCGAAAGGTTTAACAAAACCATAAAAGGGATGCTTAAAAAAGTGGTGGCACATGATGGGAAATACTGGGATTACCTCTTACCCTATCTGATGTTTTCTGTAAGGGAAGTACCTCAGGCCTCTACGAGGTTTTCTCCTTTTGAGCTAGTGTATTGTTGACATCCCCGTGGATGTTGCTAAAGATACCTGGGAGCATGAGGCTACCCCTTACAGAAGCGTGATTGACCATATTTCAGGATAGAATTGAAAAAGTGATGCCTATTGTAAAGGAACACTTACAGCAAGCTCAGGAGAATCAGTCCCGGCTTTACAACAGGTCTGCTAAAATAAGGAACTTCAGCCCTGGTGACAGGGTGTTGGTTCTGGTTCCTACAGTGGAAAGCAAATTCTTGGCTAAATGGCAAGGGCCATATGAAATTGTGGAGAAGGTGGAAGATGTAAATTATAGAGTACATCAGCCAGGTAAACGGACGCCTTACCAAATTTACCATGTAAATTCAATTAAACCTTGGAAGGACCGTGAGGTGTTGTTAGCGGTCAACAATACATGTAAAGGGCATGGTGTCTCTGGGATACCTCAGGTTAACATTCCAGAAACTTTGGCTGGTTCACAAACTCAGGAGGCAAAGGAGTTTGTGCAGCACAACAGAGATGTATTCTCTGAACTACCAGGCCAAACCCACATAATCAAACATGACATCATAACAGAAGCGGGTGTCAGAGTGAACCAAAAGCCATACAAGGTACCTGAGGCGAGGCGCAAAGCTATTGCAGAAGAAGTGCAAATGATGCTTAATCTAGGGGTTATTGAGGAGTCACATAGTGATTGGTCTAGTCCTATAGTGCTAATACCAAAACCAGATGGCACTATAAGATTTTGTAATGACTTCAGAAAGTTGAATGCAGTGTCAAAATTTGATGCTTATCCAATGCCTCGAGTGGATGAGCTCATTGACAGGTTGGGTAATGGCCGATATTTAACTACATTGGATTTGACGAAGGGCTACTGGCAAGTGCCATTGACTGAGGAGGCCAAAGAGAAAACTGCCTTTAGCACCCCTGATGGTCATTTTCAGTATTGTGTATTGTAGGAAGTGTCCGGACTGCTAGGATTTTATTTTGTATTTTATTGTTTTATTTTCCTTAAACCACTAATAAAACTGGTTGCGGCCAGTTGCACCATAATTGACTGGACTGGACTCTAATTGCTGTGCCAAAAAGTGCTCGTCTATCTGAGGAGACGACGATCCCTGAGCTAATCCCTGAGCTAATACTAATATATATAGTTTTTTTTTTTTTTTTTTAACCAATTTTCTATATAACATGACTTAAAACGTGATGTTTCTGTTTAGATTTGTGTTTTTAGTACTAATACAGTTGAAACCAGAAGTTTACATACACTATATAAAAAGACACATACAGTCATGGCCAAAAGTTTTGAGAATGATACAAATATTAATTTTTACAAAGTCTACTGCTTCAGTTTTTCTAATGGCAATTTGCATATACTCCAGAATGTTATAAAGAGTGATCAGCTTAACAGCAATTACTTGCAAAGTCAATATTTGCCTAGAAAATGAACTTTATCCCCCAAAACACATTTCA
Source organism: Leptodactylus fallax (assembly GCA_947044405.1). NCBI lineage: Eukaryota > Metazoa > Chordata > Amphibia > Anura > Leptodactylidae > Leptodactylus > Leptodactylus fallax. The sequence continues at coordinate 4,172,701 of CAMRHE010000059.1, read as the reverse complement.
ACATCATTGCAGCCCTGCCTTAAAAGGACCACCTAACATCGTTTCAGTGATTGCTCCATTAACACAGGTGTGGGTGTTGATGAGGACAGGGCTGGAGATCAATCTGTCATGATTAAGTAAGAATGACACCACTGGACACTTTAAAAGGAGGCTGGTGCTTGCCATCATTGTTTCTCTTCTGTTAACCATGGTTATCTCTAAAGAAACACGTGCAGTCATCATTGCACTGCACAAAAATGGCCTAACTGGGAAGAGTATTGCAGCTAGAAAGATTGCACCTCAGTCAACAATCTATCGCATCATCAAGAACTTCAAGGAGAGAGGTTCCATTGGTGCCAAAAAGGCTCCAGGGCGCCCAAGAAAGACCAGCAAGCGGCAGGACCATCTCTTAAAAGTGTTTCAGCTGCGGGATCGGGCTACCAGCAGTGCAGAGCTTGCTGAGGAATGGCAGCAGGCAGGTGTGAGTGCATCTGCACGCACTGTGAGGTGGAGACTCTTGGAGCAAGGCCTGGTCTCAAGGAGGGCAGCAAAGAAGCCACTTCTCTCCAGAAAAAACATCAGGGACAGACTGATATTCTGCAAAAGGTACAGGGAGTGGACTGCTGAGGACTGGGGTAAAGTCATTTTCTCTGATGAATCCCCTTTTCGATTGTTTGGAACATCTGGAAAACAGCTTATTCGGAGAAGAAGAGGTGAGCGTTACCACCAGTCTTGTCGCATGCCAACTGTAAAGCATCCTGAAACCATTCATGTGTGGGGTTGCTTCTCAGCCAAGGGAATCGGCTCTCTCCGCCAGCTTGTCTAAAAACACAGCCAACTGAATAAAGCATGGTACCTGAATGTCCTCCAAGAGCAACTTCTCCCAACCGTCAGGGTTTGGCGCCCCATTTTCAGCATGTGTGGGGGGTTTGGGGTTTTGGTTGCTTCTCAGCCAAGGTGGACAAAAACCAACAAATTGACAAAATTAAAGATTGATTCTGCAGAATGTTTTTTTTTTTTTTTTGGAGTTGGTTTGAGTGGGGGGGGGGGGGGGGGGGAGGGGGGGTGGTGAGGAGGGGGGGTAATATTATTTTTTTTTTTTTTTTTTTTTTTTTTTTTATTTTTATTTTTTTTTTTTTTTTTTTTATATGTTTTTTTTTTTTTTTTGTGTAATAAAATTTTTAAAAAAACAATAAAAAACAGGGGGGGGGAGATTTTGTGAAATTTTATTTTTTTTTTTTTTCAAAATTTTGGCCATGATGTATGCTGTTTTTCTCACAGTCTTGCCATGAAATCAGAATAAACCTTTCCCGTTTTAGGTCAATTAGGATTACCAAAATTTATATTTGCCAAATGCCAGAATAATGAGAGAGAGAGAGAGAGAGAATTTTTAAGGCATTTTAATTGCTTTCTGCAAAGTCAAAAGTTTGCATACATTTCATTAGTATTTGGTACCATTGCCCTTAAACTGTATGACTTGGCTCACACACAATAGTTGGTAGGAATTTGGGCCCATTCCTCCTGACAGAACTGGTGTAACTGAGCCATGTTTGTAGGTTGCCTTGCTCGCACCTGCCTCTTCAGCTTTGCCCATAAACTTTCAATAGGATTGAGATCAGGGCTTTGTGATGGCCACTCCAAAACATTGACTTTGTTCTCCTTAAGCCACTTTGTAACTAATTTGGCAGTATGCTTCGGGTCATTGTCCATTTGAAGACCCATTTGCGCCCAAGCTTTAACTTCCTGGCTGATGTCTTGAGATGTCGCTTCAGAATTGCCACATAATATTCTTTCCTCATGTTGCCATCTATTTTGTGAAGTGCACCAGTCCCTCCTGCAGCAAAACAACCCCACAACATGATGCTGCCACCTCTGTGTTTCACAGTTGGGATGGTGTTCTTAGGCTTGCAAGCTTCTCCCTTTCTCCTCCAGACGTAACAATGGTCATTATTAGAGATGAGCGAATTTTTAAAAAAAAAAATTAATTCAGCCGCTTCGCCGAATTTTCCAAAACGATTCGATTCGATCTGAATTAATTTGCGGTGAATCACGTTAAAAAACAGTTACTTCTTGGCAGCAGAGAGTCTGTATAGTGGTGTAGAACACTGTTCCTTACAGTAACATGCATAGGGAGTCTGCTGTGGTAGTGAAACAATACTGTGAGTCAGTATGACACGCACATGACAGGCGTCGCTCTTAGAACCACTGCACACTTCACTTATTTGGCCAGTTACGGGGTCAAAACCGATCAATTCTCAAAAGTGCAGAGTCCACCACTTGGAAAAGGGAGGGAATGCAGCACCAGCAACTTGGACAGGAGCACGTTCAGCTTCTGCACCATTGGATGAGTACACACATACTGTTGTATCTTCAAAATTGCTTTGGTGATCGATTGCTGACGCAATGACTGACTAGGAGGAGGAGGAGCAGAAGCATCAGGACCAGCAGATGATGGGAAGAACATACAGTTTCCTTCGGCTGAGGTGGTAGAGCCTTGACTGCCTGAAATGGGATGCGTGCCACTGGGTGATGCAGCGGTTGCTGCGGCAGGCTGGACCATCACATTGGAGCCACGGTTCTCCCAGGCCACTTTATGGTGACGCTGCAGATGTTGACGCAGAGCTGTGGTGCCAACATTGGGTCCCAGGCCACACTTCACCTTCTGCCCACAGATTCGACATATGGCCATGTTCAACTCCCCCGGCGGCTTAGCAAAAAACTGCCATACCGCCGAGTAGGTGATTTTACCCCCAACACTCCGCACTGACTGACTGCTAGCACCACTATCTCCATGAATCCCTGCACCTCTGCTTTCCGGGTAGGTAGGCTCCTGCAAAGCGGGTGGTCTACCCCGGGCACGTTTGGCTCCCGACCTCCCACTGCTGCCACCCTGCTGACTCCTGGCCATGCTACCAACTTGCTGGCTCTGACGCTGCCTCATGTGCAAGATACCACCCTCTTCTGCCGATGATGATGAAGCCCCTTTGTCACCCGGCTCCCAATTGTGATTGGCTACATTATCATCGACTACTGTCTGCACATCACTGATGTCCTCCTCAACAGTCTCTGAGCCAGAAGCCTGACTGCTCACAACACCAGCTCCCACGCCACTCTCCTCATCACTACTTGCCCGCCTAGTGGAGGAAGCGGCGGATGTCTCCTCCAGATCTTAGCTGGATAGTAGCTGCTGACTGTCCTCTAGTAGCTTGTCCTCGCTGTATAGTGGAGCTGAGCCCACAGCATAGAGTACTTCTCTGGCTGAGGGAACAGAAAAGGACAGAGGCAGGTTGAGGGCAGGTGAGGGCACAGGGCCTGCTCCCGGGCCATGCCAACTAAGGGTTGTGTCTGACGAACCCACCAACTCTTGGCTGGGGGTGTCTGATGTGACTTGAGATGAAGTGGATGACCGATTGAACCATTCTAGAACTGCTGGGTTGCTGGTCAAGACACGACTGCTAGCTGACACTGGGAGCTCAGGCCTCTGGAAGTGAACCCTGCTGCCATGCCCCCTTACTCTGCAGCCACCTGTGTCTGCGCCAGAAACATTTAGGACTGTTCCCTTTTCCTTTGCAAAGCCTGTCACTTCTCTGTCTGACATACTGTTAGATCAAATAAGTAAATGAAAAGGAAATTAATATAGGGCAAAAAGGCCTGTAATTTTCTCTCTTCAACATACAACGGATCATAAGCCACTTATTTTTTCCCACTAATAAACACCAAGAAAAGGTGTTTTAACTGATAACTGCGGAGATTAATGGATAACAATCTTTTTTTTTTTTTTTTGCCACTGATGCACGGCAAAAAGGGCTGTAATTTTCTCCCTTCAACATACAATGGCGAATAAGCCACTTATTTTTTCCCCACTAATAAACGCCAAGAAAAGGCTTTATAATAGATAACTGCGGAGATTAATGCATAACAAATTGTCAAATCTTGGCGTTTATTAGGTTTCAATTCTTTTCTAGCACTTTCCCTAGAACCTGCTGACGTCTTTCCCTGCACTAAATACACTGGAAAATGCCTGACTCCAAGATGGCGGAGGGTATTTATAGGGCTGTGACATCACAGGGTTGGCTAGCTGCTGATTGGCTGCACGCATGGCATTTTGGGTGATCCCGCGTTCCCATAGTTCCTTGCCCCATGTCCTAACATGTGCAGCAGCCATTTTAGTAAAAAAAATGCGAATTGTTACCAAGAAGAGTGAGGAAATCCGGATTCGATGTGAATCAAATATTTCCTGAAATTCGCATCGAATTCCACTTCGTCAGCTTTGATTCGCTCTTCTCTAGTCATTATGGCCAAACAGTTCAATTTTAGTTTCGTCAGACCACAGGACATGTCTCCTAAAATTAAGGTCTTTGTTCCTGTGTGCATTTGCAAACATTAATCTGGATTTTTTATGTTTCTTTTGGAGTAATGGCTTCTTCCTGGCAGAGTGGCCTTTCAGCCCATGTCGATACAGTCCTCATTTCACTGTGGATATGATACACTCTTACCAGCTTCAGCCAGAATCTTCACAAGGTCTTTTGCTTTTGTTCTTAGGTTGATATGCACATTTCATACCAAAGCACGTTCATCTCTGGGACACAGAATCCATCTCCTTCTTGAGCGGTATGATGGCTGGACATTCCCATCTTGTTTGTACTTGTGGATAATTGTTTGTACAGATGAATGAGGCACCTTCAGGTATCTGGAAATTGCACCCAAGGATGAACCAGACTTGTGCAAGTCCACAATTCTCTTCCTGATATCTTGACTGATTTCTTTAGACTTTCCCATGATGTTACACAAAGAAGCAGTGTGATTCAGGTGTGCCTTAAAATACATCCACAGGTGTGTCTCTAATTAACTTAGATGTTGCCAATAAACCTATCAGAAGCTTCCAAAGACATGACATCATCATATGGGCTGTCCCAAATTGTTTAAAGGTATAGTAATCTTAGTATATGTAAACTTTTGACTTTGCAGAAAGTAATAAAAATACCTTAAAAAATTTCTCTCTGTCATTATTCTGGCATTTGGCAAATATAAATAATTTTGGTAATCCTAATTGACCTAAAACGGGAAAGGTTTATTCTGATTTCATGTCAGATACTGAGAAAAACATGCATATGTGTCTTTCTATATAGTGTATGTAAACTTCTGGTTTAAACTGTATGTTCTCTATACTTACAAAGTAAGCAGCAAGCATAGAAGATGACTAATATAACTACTAATTTATAATAAATGTACTTGATGAAAAGACTATCAACTTAAAGAACTAAAGAATCAAGCAACAAGAAAACACAGCAAGAACCACACATATTGTCTGGTCCCAATGGCAACAATAGGGTTATAATCCAAGGTTACTTTCCAGTGGTGCTCTGCATCCATGAAAGACAACATACAGTAGTAATTCAGGTAAAAATATACACATATATATATACAGCCTAATCCATCTATTACAAAACAAAATCAAGTTACATATTGCAGGTAGAAACTATTTACACTGTTCATAACATAAAATAATTTATATGAATGATGCAAATTTCTCATGAAGACAATGCATTACATTCATCAGTACACCTTGCTTCAGCCTAGAGCACACTGATGTGTCTATCATCCTACCTGGGGGACTTTTAACTCTTAATTTCTCAGCAAATTTCAATTGGCTACCATCTGAAACGTGCACCTTACACATAAGTGTGATCAAATGATAGAATCTCTTCCCTATAATGACAGGCCTATACTGTACTCTAAAAATGAACAAGAAGTGCACAAATTTTCTTTCCATTATAAACTCGCATGGGTAGAATATCACATACCCTATATAGGTAGAGTAAAATCTTCTGCCTTATTTTGCTAACCTCTAATGTGCAAATATTGCAAGCACACATTCTTCACCATGATAAATCATCATAACCATTTATCCTCTTCAGAACTATTATTTATTATGCCTACTTATATCGCGCCATCATATTCCGCAGCGCTTTACAGACATTGACAGTCACTGTCCCATATAGGGCTCACAATCTACATTCCCTATCAGTAAGTCTTTGGAGTGTGGGAGGGAACCGGAGTACCCGGAGGAAACCCACGCAAACATGGGGAGAACATACAAACTCCTTGCAGATGTTGTCCTTGGCAGGATTCAAACACAGGGCTCCAGCGCTGCAAGGCCACTGTGCTACCCACCATCTGTAACCACTTCATACTACAGGTTTTTACACAGATGGAATGATATAACAAGCGGTTGGATGGGTTGTTCTCTCAAATCTATGTCCTCTACAAGGATGGGCTATTTCTGATCTGTTAAATTTTAAAAGCCATTGGACTATACTCAGATGAAAAAAAACGTTTCCTTTCTTGTGCCATTTCCATTAATATTAATTCATATCCATTTTTACTGCCTTCTGAAAAAGTAAGTTTTAGTAGTATTATTAAGTAATGTATTTGCAATAGAAGACCATAGATCAATAAAAACATGAGGTTTGATAACATTAATATCACATTAAACAGCTGCTCTACAGCATTTCTCCTGTGTACCTTGATGTGCTTTTCTCTTGTATTGGACATGTGTGCTTATCTCCGTGGAAGCAGTTAATACAGTAATCTTTAGCCTGGGGCAGTCATTGGGGAGCTTAGTGTCTGATCATTGAGCGGACTTTAATCATGTTTACTGACGGTCTGATGAGATTCACTGTGGAATCATCTCAGCAGTAAATGCTTGTTATAGAGGAATGGGGGACAGGAAGTCTGATACAGAATTAACCAGATTTTATCTCAGGGTCTTTGTTTCCTGGGAATGTAAAAGATTTAGTGATGCAGGTTCTGTGATCATAATATTATCTTCCTCCACTCAAAATCGCCGATTGATCTGTATGTTTTTCAATAATAACAAATATAGGATGTAATATATAATAAGAACCAATGGAGAAAGAAAACAATACTAAAGAAGAAAAATTGGAATATTTTCCTTCTTTTCTTGTTTTGAGATCAATACAAATTTTCTATCCAAAACCAATTTCTCTCTTTGTCTCCTTTTTTTTTTCTTTCTCGCTCTCTCTCTCGCTCTCTCTCTGTCTCTCTCACACACCTATATATTCAATATTCAGTATATTCAAATTCAGCTAAAAATGTATAGATTTTTTTTTCTTGAAAACATGCTATAAATGCTAACACAATGATAAAAATTACTTGTTCATGTAAACACTAAATATTTGCTTACTATAAAAGATAAATACGTTCAGGCTGAGAATAATTCCTAGAATTAAGCCTCTTAGAAATGTGCTCAGTACTGAAAAAATATTTACAGTGGGTTTGTATGAATTGTTTATGAATTGTACTAAACCAACATTTCCAGCAGAAGAGTAATCTGTAGCCATACCAAGGCCTAACAGGCACTCATGCCACGCACCAGTTTAAAAAAATAGATCTGTAAAGGTAGTGATTCCAATAATAGGTGTACTTTAATGATATGTACACTATGCACAGGTCATTATCACACATGTAAAGGCATGGAAATGTTTGACCATATAAAATAGGCTAAAAGATCTTTCTGGCTAGATAAGTCAATGGCTAACCTTATACCTTATTCCTGTGTAGCCTTGACTCCTGTTTTTTGCTCACAATCACTTATGCAATGCAGCAACTAAAACACTGACGTGTGAATAAGGCCATATGGTCAGCATCATCACTATCAATAGAATATGGGAGATGACGTGCCTGTATTCTGTCAGTGGAGTGAAGACAGGGCCTGTCTGAAAAGATCCCAGAGTATAATAATTGTTCATGGGTGGTCCACAATGGTGGTCCACAATACTATGTGAAGGGGCCACTATGGGGCATAATACTGTGTGCAGGAGCCACTATGGGGCATAATACTATGTGCAGGGGCCACTATGGGGCATAATACTGTGTGCAGGGGCCACTATGGGGCATAATGCTGTGTGCAGGGGCCACTATGGGGCATGATACTGTGTGTAGGGGCCACTATGGGACATAATACTGTGTGCAGGGGCCACTATGGGGCATAATACTGTGTGCAGGGGCCACTATGGGGCATAATACTGTGTGCAGGGGCCACTATTGGGCATAATATTGTGTGTAGGGGCCACTATGGGGCATAATAGTGTCACGGTCTCATGCATGGGATGAGAGGTATTCTCCCACATGGAGCTCACCACAGACAGTATCCTTCTGTCATCCACCACCTGCACAGGGTCCAGGGGACTCCCTAGGACAGAGCTGGCCCTTCTTATCAGCTTGTCGAGTCTATTTCTATCCCTGGTTGATATGCTGCTCCCCCAGCAGGCCACTCCGAAGAAGATGGCTGATGCCACTACTGAGCTGTAAAAAGTCCTAAGAAGTGCCCCCTGGACTCCAAAGGCTCTCAGCCTCCTAAGCAGGTAGAGCCTGCTGTGGCCCTTCCTGAACAGGACATTCATGTGATCTGCCCAGTCCAGCTTATTATTGAGGAGCACACCCAAGTACTTATAGGTGTTGACAATTTCATTGCCCATCCCTTGGATGTCCACTGGTTTAGGAGGGTATCTGCATTTACGAAAGTCCACCACCATCTTCTTGGTCTTCCTAGCATTAATTCTAAGGTGGTTCCACTGGCACTAGTCCACAAAATCCCGGCTCAATTTCCTGTACTCCTTGTCATCTTCGTCTGTGATGAGGCCTACTATTGCAGAGTCATCAGAATACTTCTGTAGGTAGCAGCTAGATGAGTTGCACCGAAAATCTGCAGTGTACAGTGTGAAGCGGAAAGGGGCAAGAACTGTACCCTGAGGTGCCCCCATATTACAGATCACAGTATCTGACACACAGTCCCGAGCTCTCACATACTGAGTTCGATTTGTGAGGTAGTCTAGGATCCAATTGGAGAGGTGGTGGTCCACTCCAGCAAGGGCCAGCTTGTCTCTCAGTAGCCCCAGCTGTATGGTGTTAAAATCACTGGAGAAATCAAAGAACATTATTCTCACAGTGTTCCCTGGTTTCTCCAGGTGAGAAAGAGCCCTGTGCAGAAGGTGGATGATTGCATCATCCACCCCAATGCTCAGCCTATAAGCAAACTGGAGAGGGTCCATAGCCAAGCTCACTAGAGGGCTGAGATGTGTGAGAACCAATATCTCTACATCAGGTGGGATGTCAATGCTATGGGTCTGTAGTCGTTAAGGTCCATAGGATGAGGTGTCTTAGGAACCGGTACCACACAAGAAGATTTCCACAGGTCGGGTACAATTTCCAGCTTCAGGCTCATATTAAACATACAGTGGGTACGGAAAGTATTCAGACCCCTTTAAATTTTTCACTCTTTGTTTCATTGCAACCATTTGCTAAAAGCAAAAAAGTTCATTTTATTTCTCATTAATGTACACTCAGCACCCCATTTTGACAGTAAAAAAACAGAAATGTAGATATTTTTGCAAATTTATTAAAAAAGAAAAACTGAAATATCACATGGTCATAAGTATTCAGACCCTTTGGTGCGACACTCATATTTAACTCACACGCTGTCCATTTCTTTCTGATCCTCCTTGAGATGGTTCTGCTCCTTCATTGGAGTCCAACTGTGTTTAATTAAACTGATTGGACTTGATTAGGAAAGGCACACACCTGTCTATAAGACCTCACAGCTCACAGTGCATGTCAGAGCAAATGAGAATCATGAGGTCAAAGGAACTGCCCAAGGAGCTCAGAGACAGAATTTTGGCAAGGCACAGATCTGGCCAAGGTTACAAAAGAATTTCTGCAGCACTCAAGGTTCCTAAGAACACAGTGGCCGCCATAATCCTTAAATAGAAGAAGTTTGGGACGACCAGAACTCTTCCTAGACCTGGCCATCCAGCCAAACTGAGCAATCGTGGGAGAAGAGCCTTGGTGAGAGAAGTAAAGAAGAACCCAAAGATCACTGTGGCTGAGCTCCAGAGATGCAGTAGGGAGATGGGAGAAAGTTCCACAAAGTCAACTATCACTGCAGCCCACCACCAGTCGGGGCTTTACGGCAGAGTGGCCCGAAGGAAGTCTCTCCTCAGTGCAAGACATATGAAAGCCTGCATAGAGTTTGCCAAAAAACACATGAAGGACTCCCAGACTATGAGAAATAAGATTCTCTTTTCTGATGAGACGAAGATTGAACTTTTTGGCGTTAATTCTAAGCGGTATGTGTGGAGAAAACCAGGCACTGCTCATCACCTGCCCAATACAATCCCAACAGTGAAACATGGTGGTGGCAGCATCATGCTATGGGGGTGTTTTTCAGCTGCAGGGACAGGACGACTGGTTGCAATTGAAGGAAAGATGAATGCGGCCGAGTACAGAGATATCCTGGAAAAAAACCTCTTCCAGAGTGTTCTGTACCTCAGACTGGGCCAAAGCTTCACCTTCCAACAAGGAAATGACCCTAAGCACACAGCTAAAATAACAAAGGAGTGGCTTCGGAACATTTCTGTGACCATTCTTGACTGGCCCAGCCAGAGCCCTGAGCTCAACCCAATTGAGCATCTCTGGAAAGACCTGAAAATGGCTGTCCACCAACGTTCACGATCCAACCTGACGGAACTGGAGAGGATCTGCAAGGAAGAATGGCAGAGGATCCCCAAATCCAGATGTGAAAAACTTGTTGCATCATTCCCAAGAAGACTCATGGCTGTACTAGCTGAAAAGGGTGCTTCTACTCAATACTGAGCAAAGTGTCTGAATACTTATGACCATGTGATATTTCAGTTTTTCTTTTTTTAATAAATTTGCAAAAATATCTACATTTCTGTTTTGTTTTTTTCTGTCAAGATGGGGTGCTGAGTGTACATTAATGAGAAATAAAATAAACTTTTTTGCTTTTAGAAAATGGCTGCAATGAAACAAAGAGAGAAAAATTTTATGGGGTCTGAATACTTTCCGTACCCACTGTATATGTAATAATACTATATAGCTGGTCCCCGCAAGTCTTAATTAGCCTTGCACTGATGCCATCTGGCCCTGCGGCTTTCCCAGCCTTGATCTTTTTCAGCTCCTTTCCTACCTGGGCACGTATGAAGGTCAGACTGTGTTCAGATAATGACTGATTGCTGGATTTACTGGTCTGGTGGGAAATAGCAGCAGGATGTGGGGTCAGTGTGGGAGAGGGGATTGAATGACATGCTGGGGTGGGAGGAGCTGGTGTGTGATCAAATCTATTGAAGAATAGATTTAATTCGTTAAGCCAATTAACATCTGCTTCTACCTGGGAGATAGACTGTCTATGACCAGAAATTGACTTAAGTCCTTTCCAGACTGCACTTATGTCTTTTCTTTTCATTTGCTCTTCCATTTTTCTCTTATAATTGGGTTTTTCCTGCCTGATTTCATGCCTCAACTCATTTTGTACCTCCCTCAGCCCCTTCTTGTCTCTTGCCCTGAATGCCTTCTTTTTCTAATGAGTAGTGTTTTTTATATCAGAATTAAACCATGGTTTGTTGTTAAAGAAGCACCTCACCACTTTTGTGGGTACCGTGGTGTCCACACAAAAATTAATGTAGTCTGTTTTGCAGTGTGTGAGTCCTTCTATGTCTTCTGCATAGGAATCCTGCAGCACTTTCCATGCGGTTGTGTCAAAACAATCCTACAAAGCCTCATCACTCTCCTCCGTTCATATCCTCACTGTGTGGGTGACAGCTGGTTCTCTACGTACAAGTGTCTTGTACACAGGTCGGAGATGCACTAGGTTGTGATCCGATCTTCCCAGGGATGATAGGGCTGATTAGTTATATGCCTCCCTCGCATTGGCAAAGAACAGGTCCAATGTTTTGTTATCTCTTGTGTGGCAGGTTACATACTGTGTGAGACTGGGCAGTATGGATGATGGAGAGACATGGTTGAAATCTCCAGACACAATAAGGAGAGCCTGAGGGTGTTGAGACGGCAACTGGCTCACCGTGGCTTGTAGGACCTCACAGGCAGCTTCAGCTTTCGCAGGGGGGGGGGGGGGACATATACAGCTATCATGATGACATGCGATAGTTCCCTCGATAAATAGAAAGGTCTCATGCTCACAGCTAATAGTTCAATGTCCTTACAGAAAGTTTGCTACTTAATCACAATGTGCCTAGGGTTACACCATCTATCATTCACAAATATTGCCAGCCTTCCTCCTTTCCTCTTACCACTCTCCCTTGTCCTGTCCACCAGAAGGAGTTTAAAGCCATCCAAGGAGACAAGAGTGTCCAGAGTAACTTCGGTGAGCCAAGTCTCTCTAAACAGCATCATGCTGCATTCCCGAAACTCCTGATGATGCTTGGTGAGCGCCGCCAGTTTGTCCATCTTATTCGCAAGAGATCTCACATTGCCATTAATAATGGAGGGGAGAGCAGGTTTAAAACATCTCCTCCTAGTCCTCCGAAGGGCACCAGCTCTACACCCTCTTCTCTTTTTCCTCCTAAGTTTCTGGGGGATGTCTGGCCTAGTAGCATGCAGCCCTGCTGTATCTCTAGGCTGCAACAGTTCATCCCTGGAGTAGACAAAAGAATCCTGGCCACAAGCAGGATCTCCTGACACAATTTGTTACCATTTATGGTCTTTGTAAGTGCCAAAATGTGCATAATTTTAACTTACACTAGGTTCACACTAGCGTTTCCGTTCTTCGGGTCCGCTTGGGGACCTGAAAAACAGAAACCCTATCTGCTTAAAAAGCGGTTACCCAAGGAAACCTGTGGACCCCATAGACTATAATGGGGTCCGCTGGGTTTGAGCCCAGTTTCTGCCTGAAATCGAAGGAGAGAAAAGTCTTGCAGGACTTTTCTCTCCGCCTATTTTAAGCAAAATGGGGGGACGAAGTCACTGAACTCTAGTGTGAACCAACCCTTAGTTTCTTAATAAATTTGTTCCAAGCTACATCTATTTGAAGACCACTGTCACTTTGTTTTTTTTTGGTACACTTTATGCACCAACGAACTGATATAAAGTACATGACATCAATATAAATCTACCTCCAACTTCCTATGAAATTGTAGCATCAGTGTCATCACCATCAAACCATGCTCTGCTCTTTCTCCTGTATACAATGACCTATGGTACAAGTTGGTTGAAAATGTGTTGCTAACAAATTTGCTATATGAACTGTATTTTCTGTGCTAATTATATGTCTATATTCTATGCTATATTCTATAGAAGTGTGTAAGTAGTCAAATAACAACTATACAGTATGTAAGGTTTGTTATATGGTTTACATTGTGTAATATTATTGTTTGTTAATATTTTTTAATAGATTGCCAACATAATTCACAGCACTCTACAATGAAAGTATAGGCATAAAAAATCCAGACTTTGCGGAGTATCAGATGAATATTTTAACTTACAATCTACAATCCATTTTATTTGGTAGGTATCTTTCTATATAAAAAAAAAAGTTTTAATATTAGTTCTACAATGCCAGCAAAAGAAACTGATTGGTAAAATATGAACTCTTTGAGTACATGCTAGATATGTGTATGTGTGATTTGTACTCAGCTACGCAAATTTATTATTCCAGACTGTAGTAAATTTGTCCTCTGAAATGGTTTCATGCTATATCATAGCAACTGCAATGCTTCTGTCTGCTATAATTCGCCACTTAATAAATGTAGACCATTTCAGGTAATGTGACAGTTTTAAGATTGGCAAGAAAATGTGAAACACATATAATAAATATTGCAGTGAAAAGGTGAATGCTATTTACTTCTACGCAGTGCTTCATAGAATAAAGTCTTATGAAGTCTGTAAGGCATATAGCGCAGTTATTGCACATATATTTAACCAACTGTATTTACACCCTGTACTGTATATGATTCTTCTCCCTGCATTCAGGCCTATATAAAGTACATACTTTTTATCCTATAAAGCACCCAATCATGAGAAAGTAGATGATTTAACTTACGTTACATCAAAGGCAAAAGAGTATTCTTCAGATTGAAGAAGAGGTGCTGAGTGGCCGGGCTCTTCTCCAGATGTACCATCTGCGTGTCATTTTAGAATGAACTTTGGGCACTTTGGCTTGGCAGTCAATGTTATAGGGTCATTGTGGCTTATTGCATGTGGCTTCCCTGATGTACAGTAATATTTTGTTGCTAGTTTTATAGCAAGGCCATACAAAGAATTTTAATACTGCCATCTACAGTTTAGTGGTGATGTAATTCTGCATGCTTCATGGTTTCTGAACCAGCCATATTGTGGTGCTGCCTTAGTCACAAGTTGAAATGTAAATTAAAATTGATATAGTCAATGTTAATTTTTGGCAGCATTTGGGGCTATTTGGTCACAGTCTAGAGCCCTTTATGTTTAACATTCTTAATTTCACTTCTGTTATGTCTTATGAAGAAGAAGCAATCGCAAAATACTCTGGTTCACAGTTATGTAGTAAATATGTATATATACTGTATATATGTACTTTACTACCCCGGAGTCTGTAACTCTATAGATGACACCCATTGTTTCCTGCCCCAGGCACTGGAGGCCCATATTTCGATTTTTCCTAAAGAAGTCAAAGATCCAACCCAATGTGGCATCTACCAAACAATCTCACTTCTCAATGTCGATATTAAACTACATTCCAAATTGTTAGCTAACAGACTGAAATCCTTACTGACATCCTTAATCAACCCAGAACAGGCGGGATTTGTACCTGGTAGGGAAGGCAAACATAATACTTTATGCATCCTCCAACTGATCCAGTCTGCATAAGATAATGTCCCTATACACCAGACCTAGTGCTAAGATTAGAGTCAATGGGTGCCTCTCCTCCACATTTAATATTAGAAACGGTACCAGATAGGGCTGCCCACTCTCCCCACTACTGTTTGTCTTAACTATTTAAACTTTGATACAGCAAATGCGACAGGACCCTCTCCTACAGGGAGTCAAGTGTAAGGGTATTCAACACCATACAGCTGCGTTTGCGCATGACCTATTAATCATCCTTACTAATCCCTCTGTGGTTCTCCATCGGAGAGCTATGATACTATTGGATTTCAGCTTACTCTCTAGTTTCAAAATCTATACTGCCAAATTGAAAGCCTTCTGTCCGACACCCCTCAAGTCAGAGCTGGACAAAACTTCCCCATTCCCCCTCCTCTCTGACTCTGTTAAATATCTTGGCCTCATCTTGACACTCTTGCCCAATCGTTGGTACGAATGCAAGTATGCCCCTTGCTCTCGCATATCACGACGTTGCTTGAATCATGGCAGATCCAGGATATCTCGTGGATTATGAGATCTAATCTACTAAAAATGATGATTTTACCTAAGCTATTGTACCTCTTCCAGACCATTCCTATACCTCTCTCCTCCACCTTCTTTACCTCCCTGCACAAGCTTTTCACTCGCTGTGTTTGGCAGAACTCATGACCTAGAGTCGCTTTCCATACGCTGACTAAAACTAGTAAACTTGGAGGCATTGGTTTACCAGACGTAGAAAAGTACTACCATGCAACACAACTCTCTAGGTTGTTTGATTGGTTCACACCTCACGCACTCAAACTACACGTGCAAGTGGAGGAGTCTACGGTTGGCCTCCCCCTTGTGGCTTCCACAGAAACTCACCAAACAAGCACTAATGAACAATATCTTGACTTCAGTCGAGTGTGACACGTGGCGATGAATGACGCGCCTTCTCTCTCTTCCACCAGGCCCCTCCCTCTCATGTCTGTACAGGACCTAATCATTTCAGAATTGAAAGTTATAGACACCATCCCTTTGATACCGATCCTTCCCTTCATTTTCTGAATTTCAGTTATCTCCAGGCCTCGCCTCAACTCACTTTCTTACATTCCAGTCAATCAGGACAGCATACTTGGGAGCGCTAAGATCTGCAATGAATCCACGTACCACCTCCTGGTTGGAGAAGCTGTTCCTAAAGAGACAGCCTCTAAAAAACCTCTGTCTGTCCTATATTCCAATGTAATACATGATCTCAAGCACACACCCCCATCCTACATTCGGGCTTGGGAAGCGGAGCTACTGATTGACCTCTCCACTGAGGACATTACCTCAATTTATAAACATTTAGGCCTTTTGCCAGTAAAAAACCCTCAAGATCACCTTTTGAGTTCTAACGTAAATGATTGATTTATCATTATTCTTAAGTACGTTCCAGGGACAATGTAGACTTCATAGTGCGTGGATCCTGCACATAAATACAATGCAGATTTGATTCATGGGCTTTACCATTTTACTGTTAAGACAGGGGTCACCTGTACTGATATAAGAAATTTATGTAAGCAAAATGTATGCACATTAGAAAATTGTATGATTTTGTTCTCTAAAAACAAATAAAAAAGGCACACTGTAATACCCCTTTAAACAATATCTGAAAACCTATCCAAACTATAGCAACCTATTTAGAAATCCACCTCTATAGAGACAGACCAATTAGATGGTTATTTATTTGAAGTCCTTCCTCTTTAAATATATATAAGAATTTTTATTTTCCTCTATCTTCTGTATAATGAAATTACATTTTTTGCTCAGCATATTATTTTGGCCTGAAGTCTTCTTCCTCTCTTGCTTTCATGTCTAAAAATGCAGATGGCCCTTTTCTAAACGGCACATGAAAAGCTGTGCATTACTTTTGAACTACATGATGAGGAACCCATTCACATTTTACTGCCAACAACACTTTGTTTCTATGGACACTAATGAGCATTACAACTGGTGTTGAAAATTCAATATTGGACACAAATGTTTGTAATGAATATAACAGAGGAAAGATAAACGGAATGGTCTCCCCATAGAAGTGCAATCATGAGTATTCTTCATACTTACCCTACATCTTTTTTTGGATAGGCACTGTTTAAGCAATCTGGAAAATCGTGGCTAATTTTGCATTTGTTTTTGGATATTAGCCCATTGAAATGACTGAGAAACAAGCAACAACGATAGCTGAAATCTTTCTACTTTTCATTTTCTGTAAATATCATTGTCATATCAGAGCAACAACTAGACCTATTATAATTTCATGTGGAAGGAAATTGCAATTTGATAAATTATATTTATCTATCTATTTCTCTCTCTAGAGCACTCAAAGCAATAAAGTGAAAAATGTATTTTTTATTCACTCCTATGTATTTATCACATTGAAGCACTTAGCATTGTGCGGGCCTAAATTGATTTTTCATACTGACGACCTAGCCATAGAATAGGTCATCAGTATATGTTCTCTAGGGGTCCGACACCCAGGCCCCACATAGGTCTGCTGTTCCGGCACCGTCTGGGTGCTAGATGCTTTAGCAGGGGATGGGGAGAATGTGCATTCTCTCTCATTTTAAGTAATAGGAGCAGCACTGCACTTCCCTGGGATCAAAGCTGTAGCAGTATACAGGGCTGCGCTGCTTGTTTTACTTGAATAGGACAGCCTGCACATACTCCCTGTCCACTGCTATAGCTTCTGGTCCGAGTGTTGGACCCACACAGATCACATACTGGTGACCTATCCTGTGGGTCATCAGTATGAAAAGTTGATTTGGAGACAGAAATTCCTTTAGGCTAAGGCCCCATGTAGCGGGCAGCAGCCAAAAAGCACTGCTGGAAAAACCGCAGCAGAAGCTCAGTTTCCTCTGCGGACTTTCTGCTTCAATTATACCTATAGGGAAAACGCCAGCGATTCCATAGGTATAATTGACATGCTGCGATTTACAAAAACACGACGGTTTTCAAAATCTCAGCATGTCCGCTGTAGATATTTTTCTGCAGTGAGTGGATGGGATTAGCCAGAATTCCATCTGCTTTGCCGTTACCGTAACATGCCATGGGACCCTGGCCTGGTGATGACAATAAGTGCATTGAGCACTACTTTGTTTCTTTCATAGATGTGAGCGCTATCAGCTCTAAGTATCACCGTATTGAAGTCCAAATTCATAGAGTTGATGTATGAGCTAGCACAGAGAAACACACACATACACAGCTGTTGTGTATATAGTGGGTTCTGCTTTAATGGAGGAAAAAGGTGGTCTTAAATACAGTGTATAGACAAGACAGGTTGAACTAGTCTCAAATACAGTGTGTAGATAAAACAGGTTGAACTAGTCTTAAATACAGTGTATAGATAGGACAGGTTGAACTAGTACAACTATCATAACATGATTGATGACAAAACTGTAAAAATAGTTTTTGGCAGTTGGACAACAAACAGACAGGAGCCTCACCCCATTAAGGCATCTGGTGGGGGATGAGCTCTCTAATCAAATGTATGAATATAAAATGGCTACAGGCATGGTCCCACATGGCCATGGAATACAAAATGGAGGATACATAAGCTGAGTCATCCTCCACAATAGATAATCTACATGAAGATTTACCTGACATCAGATTGACCTTTGCAGTCTAACCTTTTTAAATTAAACATGGAAATTACACAAAATGTTTCCAGAGGTATCTCCATATAAATGTAACAATCTATGTCTGTAGTTGAATCTATGTCTGAATGTTTTTACATACAGTACAGTGCAGGCTACTCTGTCCCATTCAGCATTAAATCCGTCAAAGGGCTTGTTTTACAACTTGGTCTGCAGCTGTATTGCCAAATGAAAACAGATTCTTTAGATTCCGTGTAATAGAATAAAGTTATAGAATAAAACACTAGACTATCCCCAAATGGCTTAACATTTTATTAAGAAGAGTATAAGAAGATAGCAAAAGGTAAGAAGATATCAAAAGGTAACATTTCACTAAGAAGAGTATAAGAAGAAGGTCTTACAATAAGGAAAAGTATAGCAGATATTAGAATATATATATATATATATATATATATATATACAAATCAACATTGGCAATAAAGCAAGATATAATCAAATATCAAATATCATCAAACTATGATATATTCAACACTTACAATACAACCGGTATAGCAAGATAATCAAACTTAGTCAAACTGTGACTTAATCAAAACTTGTACTAATGCAAGGTATAATCGACACTAGCAATAAAGCAAGGTATATCAAAGTTAATCAGAAAAGAAGGTAATTAAATCTACACTTACAACCAAGTACTCAATCAATACTTACAACACTGCCACGCTTCATAGAGGAGTTCTGATAAGGGTATCTGTAGGAAGCATCACTCAGCCATGTGACAGGAATCATCAAGCAGAACCAGGCGTCCCCAATCACTGCTGTCAGGATTTTCAACTCACTATGCTGAGGGATGTCTCCCAATCATATACCCTTTGTGTGTGTCATAAAGTGGGCGTCTACAGAAGTGATACACCTCTGTAAGGCCTCACTTATCTTCAAGATCATATTCATGTGGAAGGGGCCAGTTTTCACTAGAATGTGTCTTGTGACATATACATTTCAAACAGAGTGGCTCTTTTGATCTAATCTGTATAGACATATAGATATCACCTTAAATAGTCTATTGATCTAATCTATATAGTTATGTAAATATCACTTCAAACAGCGTCTTTTCGTTTCAGTAATTTTTATTCAAATTTTCAGAATATAAAAATACAGAACATTATGGAAATACAATGTGATATACAGTTGACAAGCATTATGGTACAGTTTTCGAGATACAATCTTTGAACCGCATATCTCTAAAAACAAATGATAAATATTGCTTATTAAGTAAACTTTAACAAGAACATTTAACTTTTAGGCACACTCATAGGGCTGTCATGATTTATACCCAGGGTAGTTTCTCTATGAACAACCTTCCCTTCCTCCCTGGGTTTGTGTTCATGCAAGTGACATTTGACACACAACTGCAACGATGGCTGCTCCTCCCCCACTCCTCTGTCTGCGAGGTTGGCGAGTCTGACATCCATCCCTATACCTACTACAACCTCCCCGACTGATTTCTTGTAACACTTTGGTGTCCTTTACATAAGGAATCGAGAATAGATCCACGCATCCCAGACTTTCTCAAATCTAGGAAAAGAATTGTTTCCCATTGCGATTATCCTCTCGTATGAATATGTGTTATTAATGGCTAGTACCAGGGCTGACATAGGTGGAGAGGCCGTTGACTTCCATCTCTGTACCAACATTAATTTAGCTATAGTCAAAATTTTACAAATGAGTTATTTGTACTTATTCAACTCTCCGGAGATTCCAATTAACAGAATAGCAATATGTACCGTATGGGGGAATTGGAGACCAAACAGCTCTGAGAGCATGTCAAAGACACTATCCCAGTACCCACGAATTACAGGGCAAGTCCCCACAATGTGAAGGAGGGTTCCTCTGCCTCCACAACCCCTCCAACAATTCCCGGACATTGAGGGATACGCCAACTGTAGACTGGATGGGCTCCTGTACCACCGTAAGATGATTTTCGTGGCTGTCTCTATGTGAGTGCTACACTTTAAAGACAAATGGACCAGTCTAATCGCTTGCTGCCATTCATCTGGAGTAATGACCATTCCCAGGTCCCTCTCCCAGCAGCGGAACGGGGTAGACCTAGTAAAATTCGAGACCCCATCCATTTTATCATATAGAAAACACAGTCCTCTTATATTAGTCGACAACCAAGTGAAAAGTGAATTATTATGTGGTAGGGTCGTTACAGGATGTTTAGATATGAAGTGCCATATTTGAAAATATTTAAGGAAATCCCCGATATGAATTCCGTATTGTTGTCTTAGGTCTACAAACGAAATAGGTTTTTTAGTATCAGAGTATAATTGAGAAATCTGCGTGATCCCTCTTGATTCCCAGCCCGAGACCCCTACGTCATCAACCACCCAGGCCATCAATGACAGAGGCATATCTGCAATATGAAAATGTTTCATTGGATTTGCTTTTCCATGAAGTAGCTTCCATGCCGTTAGTGAGGCACACATGATCGGGGAGAAGGACCTCGGAGCAGGGACACCCTAAAAGGGCAACCATAACGCGTCCTCCAATTTTAAGGGAGATATAAACGCCTGCTCTATGTGCAACCATGGAACCGAGGTATCCGTTGACTTCCACCTCGCGCACTGAGTGACCAGTGAAGCTATATAGTAGTTCCTCACTATTGGTACCCCCAGCCCTCCTACCTCCCGTTGTTTAAATAGAAAGCTTTTATTAATTCTAGGTCTCCTTCCATTCCACACGTATTTAGAAATCACCCTTTGTGCTGTTTCAAAAAAGGAAATAGGGATGGATATTGGGAGTGTGCGGAACAGGTACAAGAGTCTCGGCAATAGCAACATCTTAAAAGCAGCTACCCGTCCTATCCAGGAAACATCTGTTTTTGACAATCGCTCAGTCTCCTCTTGCAATATTTTTAACATTGGTATATAGTTACTTTTGTAAAGAGTCCCCAAGGATGCCGTCACTTGTATCCCCAAATACTGAACACTATCCTCCCTCCAATCAAAATCATAAGTCAATTTTAGATGTTGGAGCAAGGGCGGGGGGACATTTAAAGGCAATGCCTGCGATTTAGCCATGTTTAATTTGTAAAACGATCGTTGCCCAAAATTATTAATAGTTTCCATAAGGCGAGGAATAGACGTTTGCGGTCTGGACAAAGTGAGAATAATATCATCCGCATATAGGGAGATAAGGTGAGATTTATCTCCTATGTCAATGCCTCTCACTCCCGGATCTAGTCTAAGTACCTGGGCTAAAGGTTCTATAGAAAGAACAAATATCAGGGGTGAGAGGGGGCACCCCTGTCTGGTCCCATTTGTTATTAGAAAAGGATCTGATACTACTCCGTTAGTGAACACTTTTGCAGAAGGTGCCGAATATAGCGCCTCAATCGCTCTTAAAATGGCTCCAGAAAACCCCATGTTTCTGAGTACCGAGAAGGCATACGACCAGCAAATGCGATCGAACACCTTCTCCGCGTCTAATGCAAGGACCACCGCTTCTTCCCTCCTAGATTCAACATGATGGATTATGTTTAAAATACGTCTAGTGTTATCATATGATTGTCTTCCCTTAACAAACCCCACTTGGTCATGTCTTATTAAGCTTGGGAGGCAAACTGCCAGTCTGCTTGCTATTAGTTTGGCATAAATTTTTAAATCTGTGTTCAATAGCGATATATGTCTGAAGTTTTGGGGATTAGTGGCGGGTTTGCCAGGCTTTGGCAACGTAACTACCAAGACTTCCTGGTTTTCTTTTGGGATGGTACCAGAATCCACCACAGCTGTCAAGAATGACAGTAGCGGGCTCATCAGGATTGAGGTGAAACATTTATAGTATTCATTAGTAAGGCCGTCAGGGCCCGGAGACTTGTGAGACGGCAATGATTTAATTACGTCTAACAGCTCTGTTGAAGTAATAGGTGCATTCAAGGAGTCCAGCTGTGGCTCAGTGAGTGCAGGTAGCTGAGCAGCTCTAAGGAATTGCTCAATATCGTAGTTTGTCGGGAGGACCGTAGAAGAGTCCTCTGCTAAACTGTAGAGTCCCTCATAGAAAATTTTAAAGGCGTTGGCGATGCCGTTCGGGTCATAAATTTTGTGTGTACCATCTTTACTGCGTAGAAATGGGATCCTGGATTTTGCATGCTTTTGTTTAAGCTTAGATGCTAAGAGTTTACCCGCTTTATTAGATTGAGAATAATACTTAGCTCTAACCCTTTTTAGGTTTTTCTCATATTTGTGCAATAGACAAACGGTCAGCTGCTGGCGTAGTGCCATTAACTTCGTTGCATGTAAGGGAGAAGGAGACTGTTTGTTGCTGGTGTCGATGGTTCTTATCTGACGGAGCAGTCGATCTATCTCTGCCAGTCTATTTTTCTTTTCTATATGCCCAAGGCGAATAAACGTACCTCTAATAAAGGCCTTGTGAGAGTTCCACAATATTTCAGGGCTAGGAGCAGAGGGGGCGTTAATCTGAAAAAAAAATTCCTTCAGATCATTCTCTAATGTCGCTTTTAACTTTGGCTGTGACATTAAAAATTCATTACACCTCCACACATATGCTCTTGCGGATTCATATTTTTCCGCTATTGACAAGGTTATCGCTGCATGGTCTGACCAAGTTATTTGAGATATCTCAGACTGCTTAACAAGGGGAATACTAGACTGCTCTATTAGGAACAAATCTATGCGTGAGTAACTATTATGTACCATAGAGTGATACGTATAGTCTTTTTCGGTATTATGTAAGATACGCCAGACGTCAAACAGTTCATAGCGCCATAGAGCCTGCGAGAAAGAGTGGTGATGCGTTAATATGCCAGAAGTAGTATCTACTAGCGGGTCCGGGACCATATTAAAGTCTCCCATTAATATTAGACACCCCTGCTTCCTTTTTTTCTACCGCCCTCACAAGTCTCCCTAGGAATGCTACCTGTTTCTTGTTTGGGGCGTAGACTGATACCAGCGTATAAGTGACATTATTAAGAACACAGACTAATATTACAAATCGCCCTCCCGGATCAGCGTATTGAGATAACAACTGAAACGCTACTGAATCTCTAATCCCAATCAGTGTCCCTCTACGCTTTGAGGAGTAGTGAGCATGAAACACATGTGGATAGGCAGGGTTATTAATGCGAAAGGCGTCTGCCTCTAAAAGGTGCGTCTCTTGTAGAGCAAGAATGTCACAGTTATGAGCTTGGGCCTCACGCCATAAATTGGCTCTTTTTTGAGGGGAGTTCAAACCCCTGACATTCATGGACACAATTTTAAGCACCATAACATACAATTAGAAATGCTTTAAGAGTCTTACCGCAATTACTTAGACCAGTAGGTGTCAATGTCATTATGAGGCGAGGCCATCTCCACCCTCTGTATTCACTTCGCCCAATGTGCCAAAACCAAAAAAGAAACAAACCATGCAGATTATATAACCAATGAGTAAACCCTCGTAGCAGAACCAGACAAAAGAAAAAAAAAGAACATGGTACAGCGGACCAGCGGCTGTCGTAATCTTGGGGGGATAAGTTCGACAACAGTGGACATACGAGATCCAAGAAAAGGTGAGTCTCTAGCTTTGTAGCCCTTTGCGTGGACGACCTTGGGCCCTCACTTGATGCCAACCTTCCGACACGGGACCAGGTGGTTGTTTGGGTGGTAGCTCGGCAATCGGAATGTTCCATTTTTGGAGCAGGTTTCTTCCTTCCTCCAGACTTTTGATAACGTGCACCGTGTTATCTCGGGAAATGATCACTCGGACCGGAAATCCCCATTTGTACAAAATGTGATGTTGGCGTAAGGCTGTGGTAATAGGGAGGAATTGTCGCCTTTTTTGTAATGTCGTAGCTGATAAATCCGAGTAAATGGATATTTTGTGATATGGTTCAGGTAGGCGGTCTACCTTTCGGGAAGTCATCAAAACCAGATCCTTACTGCGATAGAAATGAATTTTAGCTAAAACATCTCTAGGTATAGCTTCATCCAAATGTGAAGGTCTGGGAACTCTGTGAGCTCTATCGATGGTTAGATCCATCGCCGTGAGGTTCGGTATCAGCGATCGGATCAGATCCTGGAGGAATGTAGTTAAATTATTCGTAGATACGGACTCCGGAATCCCTCTAAATTTTAGATTGTTTCGTCGTGAATGATCTTCTAAGTCAGCTATTTTAGCTTTCAAAAACGACACATCCGTCTCCATCTCATAGTGAGCATCTATCAGCGCATTATGTGAAGTAGCAAATTCCGCCATTTTAGTTTCGACATGAACAGTATGGCTTTTTAATTCCTGAAGATCTCTATCTAGCGGTTTTACCATGAGAGACATGTCTGTTTTTAATGATTTACAGAAGGCCATAAGCATATTTTTCATGGAGGCCTCAGTTAGTGGATTCTCCGTCTCTGGTATATTTGCAAAATAATCAATGGATGGAGGAGTAGGCTGTGCATTAATGCTCACCTCTTCATCCTGGGAGTCGCTGTTCTGGAGCCTGGGTCTCTGCCTAACCGGGCTAGCGGTAGTTGACTGAGGCATCTCCAGGCTGGAACTGCCCGTGAGCGCTGAGACGCCATGTTGCAGAAGCCCATTTTCAGCATAGGCCCCGGCCTGCCGGGGAGAAGGCCCAGATGACTCTGTGTTCGCACCGTCCAGTAGCTGCGGTAAAGATGGGGCCGAGCGCGCTCTCCTGTGTGCGGAGAGCGCGATTGTCTCCTCCGGAGGGTCACGAGAGGGAGTTGAGGCCCTTGATTCCGCATCCGAGCGCGGGCCGACTCCATTTTGGTCCTCCCCTCCCCCCGTGAGGGAAGTAATAGTCAGATATCTTCTGCGGTTTCACCTCCGGCTTCCTTTTCCTGGGCATCCCCGAAGGTAGGATACTGTAACTAATACAGGCTATGCCCGAAGGCCATGGGCTTGTCGCTAGTAAGGTCGCTGTGTAGGACTCAGACCGGGAGCTCTGAGACTACGCGGCCATCTCAATCCACGGCTAGGCTCCGCCCCCCAAACAGCGTATTTTGATCTAATCTGTATAGACCTATAGATATCACCTTAAATAGAGTCTATTGATCTAATCTGTATAGGTATGTAAATATCACTTCAAACAGCGTCTTTTTATCTAATCTGTATAGGTATGTAAATATCACTTCAGACAGCGTCATTGATCTAATCTGTATGGACATACAAATATAACCTGTTGATCTGGTTGGTATAGATATGTCCTTAAACAGAGTCTTTTGATAGAGTATGTAGATATTACTTTATACCGGGTTCAAATTAAGGTTACTTATGGCCTGGCTATTATAAACATCTTGTCATAAGCAGCCATTTTGTCAAGGGCTGCTATTTTGCAATACAGCAGCTCTGATCTCTGCTCCCCTGAGAGCTTATAAACACCGATTTAAGCTAAATTCTTATCAATTCAATATGCATAGAAAGTGATTTTACCAACTTCACCTAGTTTTGTGATTGAATACAAACTCACTACATATTGTACAGACAAAGATTGCAGCAACTGCAAGAGGATGAAACCATGCCCAGACTTGTTTACCAGTGGCCAGTATGTGACTTTACTACTGGCATCATTATTTTACTGATTTGTGTTTTATACCCTTACCTGTGGGTTAAAAACAGTCATTGTGATACGTATGGTGACATTATCCCTACATAAAGACATTGTCAAGCACTTTTCAGTACAATTTCCTCTGCCACCATATTTCGTACTACTTTCTCTCATTCCAGGTGTGCTCAACAAAGCAAAGATAAGCATTTTAAAGGGATATTTTAATTGTATACAAACAAGAGTTAAACATTTTGTAAATATCAATAATTATAAATTTTGCTGAACTTTAACCCTTTCACTGCCAGGGGTCTCCAGAAATTTTGCACCTCTGGTAGCCAGAGCAATTGTCACAGTTTTGAGATGGACAAATCAAACCTAAATTGCAACATTAAAAAAATCATCCAACCCCCCCATAACTATATATTTTCTCAAAGTAAACACCTGCAGCATTGTCAGAATGCTACTTGGGACTGTATGCGAACAAGCAGCATCATGCAATTTTGATTTAAAGTGAATGTTTTATAAAAAAAAAAATGCAAATAAATGTATATTAGTTGCCAAAAGTGGAAACCAAGCAAAAAGTTATATGGACCAAACCTCCTTCATTCATATCACTAAAGCCTAAACCTGCATGCACATGTCTTCAGAAAATCACTAGAACTGGAATGAGCAAAAATCTGCTTTGAAGTTGGAAATGTTAAAAAAATATCATCCTATAAAATGTAAGGATTACACACCGTGGAAAGCAAGTGAACCCCTAAACCCTATATATTTTTTGAAAGTAGACAACCTGAAGATTGCATGTATATCAATGGGTTATCAATAGCCATGTCCACCGTCATGTAACTTTGTGACAAACACAAATAATTTTTTGAAAAAATGCACTAAAATATATATTTGCACTTAAAACTCCTATTCAATCTTACATTCACACACAAAATACATTTAAAATAATAGATCAAGGTGCACACAATTTATATATACCACAAACATCAACTACAACAAGAGCTCATACTCTCAAAAACAATGATACAGAAGACAAGCAAGATTTTGCTGTTATTCACTAATATGTTAAAAATCTATACTGCACCTAGCAAACTGTGACTGTGATACCAAAATCTAACTTTTTTGAGATTGCTCAGCATACCGTATATAAAAACACAACTTAATATTTCATATATACAACCACCTTCATGCAACTTTGCAGCAAACAGAGATTGTAAGCAAAATTGCACAAAAATTCAAATTTGCCAGAAAACTGCAGGCTCAAGCAGTCCCTTTCTGCAAACAAAATGTACTTTCCAAAAAACTGCAACATGTGAGGAATTCATACATACCACACATATATATATTTACAGCTGCGGGTGTTAAAGAAACGCCAAAATCGCAGAAATGCGCCAACCAATTTTATGCATGCAAAATAAATTGGAGTTTACAAAAAAAAATATAACTTTCTATCCCCCTATAAAAATTATAGCAATTTATACGTTCATCTCTAGTGATAATTGTTATTGCTATTATTTTAGTGTGTAACGGATATCGCTAGAGGCGTATTTTTCTCTATAAAGATCAGGTATGGGCAGGACAGGGATTGGGTGAAATGTAAACTTTATTGATGACTTTGTGCATGTATTGTGTAAGTGTTTGGTGCGACTCTTTTGGCGCTGCGACCTGGACAATGGCAAACATCTGGGTCACAGCGCCAATAAACTTCCTGGTTATGTTCAGAGGGGTTTTATAAGAATACCCCTCTAGTAAGGCTCAGAAGGGTATTACATTATCCCTCTATGTGATGATCAGAGAGCAAAAATATAGTATTCTCTCTGATTGATAGGAGAGGGGATAACATGGACAGAAGTCCCTGCTATCCCAACCCCCGGGGTCACATACAGGTTATGCACAGATAATGATGAATTCTCATCTCTGTGCAGTCTGCAGGGCGGCTCCTCCCAACTCCTCTTCCTACCGCAGCTCTTAAGATACTTCCTGAGACAGGAGGGGGGAGGACCTTTTAGAGCCCCATATGACAGGATTCGTTAGGAGTATTAAGAAGATCTGCAATGGTATGTCAATGCCGAATAGCGTTTTCAACAGTGAATCGCTTCGGAACTATAAGAGCTATCATGAAAATCTCGGTATCATTTTAAAGATGAGATTCTCAATGGATCCTGAGATCCCAATGGATCCTGAAATATCGGCATTAGAAGTAAGGACATATTAGATACGTGCTTGGCTACAGAAGTGCCACCCTGGGAGGATGTATAAATACATGGCTGGCAGGGAAAGGGTTAAACATTCTCTGTAAGCATCTCAGGGTGGGTTCACACTTGCACCCAGAGTCCGTCCGCCGTGAATCCGACCTAAATATCAGAAAAAAGGATAGGGAAAGGATTGTTTTTTTCGACACAAAGTCCTGCATGTCCGACTTTGTTTCCGACGAAAAAAAACGGCTTTGCGGCGCAGAGGGTGCAATCGGACACCCGCACATTGCTTTAAAAACCCATAGAAGTGAATGTGTTTTTAAGCAATGCATCTCAAACCTTTCCCAATCCTTTCCCTATCTTTTTTTCCGACATTTAGGTCGGATTCGCGGCGGACGGACTCAGGGCGCAAGTGTGAACCCATCCTCAGTGACAATCTATTGTCTTGATCAGTTGCCAATGGATATGATACGACCATGAATGCAAGAACTTTCTATGGTCTGGCCTTTGTCAAAAACTCAGCTATGATTTCCTTAATGTGGACAGGTTATCAGGCAGGGGCACTGCAAGCAAGAGAAGATAGTCCGGCCACAACAAGTAAATCATATCTGGGTTTGTGTGTATAGATAATGTATTTTATGACAGTTTACTGGCTCAATTGATCACTGAAATCTAGGTCAGGTATAAGTACAGCACAACCTGGCTGAGGAGGTGCCGCATTTATGAAGAGGGGTGCACCTGGGGATAGAAAGACTGGTGTTCAATATGCCAGTCTTCATAAATATGACTTTAACCAGTTCCAGACATTGTGAATGCTGCTGTGGGATATAATACAGGTTGAAAATCAGAGATAAGTAAAACAATATAGTGACAAGGTTACTAAGAAAATTTTGTGCTGGAGCCGAAAACAAATAAGAGGCACTTAGCTGCTGATTTGCTTGCTATGTCCTAAATTTGAAGAATACTGGACTATAGTTAATTGTAGAACATAGTGATTTCTTTCCTGCTGAAATCATCTTTATTTGGAATGTAAAAGTTGCCAAGCATATGATGGAGTAAACTCACATAATGTTAGGAGCTATCAGTTTCGGTCTATAGTGCCTCGGGCCAAGCAGGGGAACTTGTCCTAGGTGCCCACCCAACAGCTTCCTGGTAATAGCCTACATCATGGCTCCTTCACTGAAAACTTGCATATGTGTTGACTACCCTATAACCATCCCTGTGCATTTCTGAGTATTTTCCCTGTATCGTCATCCACTATAGTACTGTACATGCCCCAATAGATCCATGGTTGGTTCATGCACAGATTATAGTGAGCAAGCTGTGATACAGGCATAGCACACAGGCTGCCAGAAGGAATTTGGGGGCTCCATACTGACAAAATTTGTGGGTCTCCCCTCCTCCTCCTCACAGTTTCTTGTCCTGTGGCCCCCACAGTATATATAATGTTCCCCAGTGCTCCCCACAGAGTATAATGCTCTCCAGCCCACCACAATATAATGATCCACATCTTATATAATACTGCACAGTATGAAATGCTTCCCAGAGACTCTAAACAGTAAAATGCTCCACAGTGGCCCCACACAGTATAAAATTCGTCCAAGAGTCCTCCTCGACAGCATGTTCCCCAGTGCCCCCACACAGTATAAAGCTCCCCAGCTCTCCTCATAGTATAATGCTCCACATGGTATATAATGTTCCACAGTGGCCCCCCACAGTATAATGCTCCAAAGCACTTCCACATGGTATAAAATGCTCTCCTGAGTCAAACCACAGTATAATGCTCCACAGTGGCCCCACATGGTATATATTACTCCCCTGAGCCTCCACACAATATAATGTCACACAGTGGCCATACACAGTACAATATCTCACCAAAGGCCCCCTACAGTACAATGCTCCACAGTGGCCCCACAAAGTATAATATGCTCTCCAGAGTCTTTCTTGTTTTTTTTCCCCATTCTTTTTTGCTTGTGATTTATATAGCTAAGGCAGTGGTCCACAATCTTTTTTTCACCGGTGACCGGCTGCCGTAGAGGATGGCCCGACGGGGTCGGGTGGGACAGGGGCAGGGCAGGGGTGGGGGCTTTGGTCATATGGGGTCGGGGTTATATGCGGGCTCCACCGCATGGACGGGAAGACTCTCTGCCGGGATGGTAAGGTGACACCGAGTCTGGATACTTCACGCTAGACCACGTTGTTATGGTAACGTGTAAACTATCGGGTAGTGCGGCACCCTTAGCAGCAACAGGACGCCGTGCTACCCAATAGTTTACACATTACCATAGCAATGTGGCCTAGCGCGAAGTATCCAGCTAAGACTGAGGCCAGCCCGCGGACCGGCAATGAGCCCCCGACGACCTAGTCCGCGGACCGGTGGTTGGGGACCCCTGATCTAAGGTATACAGATATAATTTTTGGGATCTAAACTTACATACTTCAGTATACTTTTGAAAGTTCTAAAGAAATAAAATAATATTTTTAACCCTTAAAGGATGCCACCTAGTTAGGGAGTTAAGGATCTGGCAACTTTTATAATTTTTTTCCATCTTCACATTTCAGAATTAATAACTTTCTATTTTTCCATCGACCTAACCATACAGGGCTTACTCTTTGTGTGATACTCGTAATTAACACAATAACACAGTAAGTAAGTCCATCAAATTCAACCTATAAACCTACCTTAAGACTTTGTGAGGTGGATGCCAGTCACCCCATCATGTGGCAATTGGACTAAATCACTGAATCAACACCCTATCCCAAAAATGTGTAGTTCCCATATTGTAATGTCTCTGCCTGTTCGGGTCTCTGCACCACCCTCCGCTTGCACACTGCGGCGCAGGAGGAGTGTTCAGTTTGATTCCTTGCTTATGGTTCTTGTTGCTCAGTCTGAACACTGTCCTAGTACTACTTCTCTGTAATTGAATTTCAGCCACACCAGTCTCCTGCACCTTTGTTTCTCTCTGCTCCTCTAACAGTTATTCTTAGCCTTGCCTGTGTGATTGACAGCCTGTCTACCAATGAAGTCTTGGGGCAGGTCCTGGACTTCCTATATACAGGTCCTCAGCCCACACAGGTCTGCTGGCTATTGCCACTCTGTTCTGTGACTTTGTTCCTTGCTTGCTGTGTTTTTCCTATTGTATTCTGACTTCTGACCTTTGGCTTCCCTTGTGACTACTGTTAGGATTTCGATTTGGTACTGCTTTGTCACTCTGGTTTTCACCCTTGGCTTGCTGACTCCTCTTCTGTGTTGTTTTGTCTTGTCCTGTTCTGTGTGTCACTTATTGAGAGAAGGGATTGTCGCCAAGTTGCCCTGCTACCGCCTAGGGTAACTGAGACAAGTAGGCAGGGACAGGGGCTGGGTCTAGTTTAGGGCTCACTGTCTCTGTCATTCCCTTCCTCCCAGTTTTCTGCAGCAGCACAGGGGAATTGCTCAACTGGCAATTCCCTTACACACAGTGGTGAACCTAGCCTCTTTACTGCCTGAGGCGGACTATCGAAAGACGTCCCCGACAAAAAAAATAAAAAAAAATAAAATTGAGTTTACATTCTGTTAGCGTCACATGCTGTTATTGTCGTACAGTAAACATACACAAACTTATGAAACAGTTTTTAAGAATTCTTCTTACTGTATTACTTCAGTATCAGATCAACAACACGGCATTAACAATGAAAGTAACTCCACACATCTTCTGCTTGGTGGATGGACGAGCCCACGTGGCCCCCATTTTCTATAATAGGAGTGCCGCAGATAGCTGAGTACTGGACTTCAGGTATGTTCGGCACTCCCATCGAAGTGAATGAGAGCCACGCGGGTTCGTCTATACACCAAGGACACACCTATATATGGCTGCAGCCAGACTGGATTCCCACCCAGTGGGGAAAAAAAACCAATTCTCAGGCTCAGTGGGGGACTCAGCAGACAGACCCCCATCACTCAGGTATTTATCCTCTATCATTTAGGTGAATACAGTGCAGTAACATTTTGTGACTTACAGGTGACGTCTCTGACTAATCCTTCACATTTCCCTTCTCTTCCCTTTGGACCGCCATGACCACTTCTTCCAGCTGTGACTTGTCTCTGTAAAGTTTACCACACAGACATCTTTGGTTCCTCACTTTTCCAGGGATCCAACCCACAATGTCCTCACCTGCACACCCATCCTGCTGCTATCCCAATTATAAAATATATGAT
This sequence comes from Leptodactylus fallax, assembly GCA_947044405.1. Classification (NCBI taxonomy): domain Eukaryota; kingdom Metazoa; phylum Chordata; class Amphibia; order Anura; family Leptodactylidae; genus Leptodactylus; species Leptodactylus fallax. Next base: position 4,140,481 of record CAMRHE010000059.1, on the reverse strand, counting down.
ATAACCCCCCCATAATGAATAACTCCCAAGTTCATCTTTATATTAATAATGTCCATGTGTACCCTGTAAAAATAGTGCCCCTTATTAATAATGCCCCAGGTGTTAACTAATTAAAAGGTTTTCCAGGTCATTAATAAACTAATCAGTGGGGCTCAAAAACCCAGGATCCCCACTGATCAGCTGTTTGAATGAACCGTGGTACCTGTGTAAGTGACGTGATCGCTTCTCTGTTTACATAGTGTCATTCATCTCATAGCGGCCATGTCATGTAACTACAGCCTCATCGTATACATGTCTATGTGACAAGACTGCAATGACATCACACGGTCACTATAAACAGACAGCGTGTGCAGTGGCGTAACTAGGAATGGCTGGGCCCCAAGGCGAACATTTGACATGCCCCCCCCCCCCCGAACCGGTTACGGGTCCCCAAACAGTAAAATATGCTCAACAGTGGCTCCAGATAGTATTATAGTATTATATGCTCAACAGTGGCCCCCATACAGCATTATATGCTCTACATTGCTCCCCCCACACACAGTATAATATGCTCCACACAGTGGTCCCCACCCAGTATTATATGCCCCCCACAGTGGTCCCCACCCAGTATTATATGCCCCCCACAGTGGCCCCAAATCAGTATTATATGCTCCCTGCAGTGGCCCCCACACAGTATTATATGCCCCCCACAGTGGCCCCCACCCAGTATTATATGCTCTACAGTGGCCCCACCTAGTATTATATGCTCTACAGTAGCCCCCACACAGCATTATATGCTCTACAGTGGCCCCCACCCAGTATTATATGCTCTACAGTGGCCCCACCTAGTATTATATGCTCTACAGTGGCCCCCACCCAGTATTATATGCTCTACAGTTGCCCACACACAGTATTATATGCTCTACAGTGGCCCACACACAGTATTATATGCTCTACAGTGGCCCCCACCCAGTATTATATGCTCTACAGTGGCCCCACCTAGTATTATATGCTCTACAGTGGCCCCCACGCAGTATTATATGCTCTACAGTGGCCCACACATAGTATTATATGCTCTACAGGGGTCCCCACACAGTATTATAAGCTCCCAACAGCCCCCCTCCGCTTCGGTGCTATTATTATACTCTGGGGTCTCCTTAGACCCCAGTATAATAATCGGAGACCCAGGGAAGGGGATTAAAAAATAACAAACATTCATACTCACCTTGCCTTACCTTTCCTTGGCATCCTCGCTCCATCCTGCTGTCTGCGACCGCGATTGTTACTGGTTTGTGGGGTTCGTGGTAGTGGCTGCCACAGGGCTCCGGGGCCCCTAATGTCCCGGGCCCTGTGGCAGTCGCTACCACTGCTACCCCGATATTTACGCCCCTGAGCGTGTGATATAAACAGGCACCATAGCCCCTTCATACAGCTGATCAGAGGAGGGTCCACTGATCTCTTATTGATAATCTGTCCTAAGGATATCATCAATAAAAATGGGCTGGAAAGACCCTTTAATAAAGCCCAAGTACCATCTTAAAGGGGATGTCCAGGATAACTACTTTTTTAATATGAGGCTGGGGAAGGTGCTCCGGTGTCTCCCAAAGCGTTCCAGTCCTGCTGCTCCGGTGTTTTCTTCCCCTCAGCGGTCATGTGTGGTGGGGACTTGCGCCAGAAGAGAACACCAGAGCAGCAGAACCAGACTGCGGTGGGAGACATTGGAGCGCAAGGGACAGGTGAGTAGGTGTTTTTTTTTTTTTTTTAATACAGTATTACACTGTATTATGGCCCACAGCGGTCCCTGCACACAGTATTACATGGTATTATGCCCCGCATCAGCCCCTGCATACGGTATTATGCCGCGCAGCGGCCCCTGCACACGGTATTATTCCCTGCAGCGGCCCCTGCACACGGTATTATGCCCAGCAGCGGCCCCTGCACAGGGTATTATGCCCAGCAGCGGCCCCTGCACAGGGTATTATGCTCCATAGTGGCCCCTGCACACGGTATTATGCCTCATAGTTGCCCCTGCACTCAGTATTATACTCCATAGTGACCCCTGCACACGTAATTATGCCCCATAGTGGCCCCTGCACACAGTATTCTGCTGCATAGTAACCCACCCATGAACTATTATTATACTCTGGGGTCTAAAAGACCCCAGAGTATAATGATCGGAGACCCAGGTGGTGACAAACATAAAAACCAGTGTTACTTACCTGGGCTCCGGTGTGCTCCCTGCTTTGGCCCTCTTCAATATCCCACAGACCGGCGTCACAACATAATGACGTCGGGCTGGCTCACGTGACGCCTGGGACGTCACCAAAGAGGGCCGAAGCCTGCTGGGAGTAACATCGGATCGCCGGAGAGGTGTGTAACAATGGTTTTTATGTTTATCACCTCCCCTGGGCCTCCGCTTCCCCTTCTGCTATCGGACGCAGAAGGGGGAATCAGAAGCAGCTGTGAGCAGCAGCGGGGATCGATAAGTGAGGCCAAATACTGAAAGGTCTGAAAGGACCCCGGAGTATAATAATAGTAGTATTTGGCCTCACTTATCGATCCCCGCTGCTGCTCACAGCTGCTTCTGATTCCCCCTTCTGCGTCCGATAGCAGAAGGGGAAGCGGAGACGGCCACAGCAGGCTCGGGATCGATAAGTAAATAGGCCGTTACCTGCTGGGGATACTCCAGCAGGTTACGGCCTATTTATATATTATATATATATATATATATATATATATATATATATATATATATAAAAAAAGTTATTGTCACCTACCTGCAATCCCATGATGGAACCGCCGCCGCGGCTCCTCTTCACGTCTCAGCGTAGGAGACGTGATGACATCATTGTATCGCCACCTGCACTGACATGCAGATGTCTCGTAAACCAGCCCAGTACAGGTACTGCACAGATTTGTTTTTTTTAAAGCGGCCTGTCCTGGGCTGGTTTACATTAAATGAATGGAAAAAATGCTGCCCCCCCAGACAGTGACGGACAGTGCCGCCTGAGACGGCCGCCTCACTTCGCCTCATTAGCGGTGCACCCCTGCTTACACATATACTGTGATATTTTTACTTTCAAGAAAGTCATTGAGTCCCCTTTTGTGGTACAGCTGATCTGCAGGGGTTCTGGCGGTGTGCCCCTAGAAACAATTCCACTGGTGGGCCCTAGACATCCCAGTCCGACACTGCTAGAGGCTCTGCAAATGAGACCTGGCACTTGGAAACTATTCTAGCAAAATCTGCTTTTCAAACGTTTAGTGTTGTTCCTTCCCTTTCATATGCTGACGTGTGCCCAAACATCAGTTTACACCCACATATGGCGTATTTCTGTGCTTGGGAGAAATTGCATAACAAACTGTGAGATGCATTTTATGCTTTAACCCTTTGTGAATGTTTTAATGTGCCCAGCTTGTATCAAATGCTCCAAAAGCTGTTGTGCCTGGGATATGGCCCCATGTAGCGGGCCGCAACAGAAAAGTTCTGAGGGAAAAACTGCGGCTGAAATGCATTGCGTTTTTTTTCTGCAGCACTTTTCACAGAAAGTTCACAGAGTTTACCTGGCTGTAGTTTCGAAAATGGGGTCACTTTTGGGGGATTCCATTGTATTGGTACTCTAGGGGCTTTGGAAATGCAACATGACACCTGAAAACTGTTCCAGCAAGATCTGCCCTCCGAAAGCCATATTGCACTCTTTCCATTCTGAGCCCCACCATGTACCCATACAGCAGAGTACAACCACATATGGGGTTTTGCCATGTTCAGGAGCAATTGTTTAACATTAACTGTGGCATGCTTTTTCTCCTTTATACCCTTGTAAAAATTAGAACTTTTTTCATTGACACATCCCAATGTTAATAAAATCTGTGAAACTGCTGTGGGGTCAAAATACTTAATATACCCGTTGATAAATTCTGTCAGGGGTGTAGTTTCCAAAATGGGGTCACTTTTTGGGGGTTTCCATTGTATTGGTACTCTAGGGGCTAGCGTCAGACTGGCCCACTGGGGTACCAGTGAATCTCCCGGTGAGCCCCGTGCCCTTAGTGGGCCCTATCGGACCCCCTCTGCTTTTTTTAATAGGCTGTGGAGGTCTGATAACAGGCGTCGTACCGGAGTGGTACGGGGCCCGCTGGAGATGGCCGGGATCCCCGCAGCACCATGATAGCGATTGGGGAAAGCCTGGATTCCCAACCACTATGCAGTACATATTGTTAATGGAAAGGCCCCTTTCCAATAGTACTATTATTATACACTGGAGTCGCCTCAGACCCCAGAGTATAATATTCAGAGGCCCAGGGGAGGTGATTAAATACAGTTAGGTCCATATATATTTGGACACTGTCACAAATTTAGTTTTTTTTTACCTGTTTACTGAAACATATTCAAGTTATAGTTATATAATGGACATGGACATAAAGTCCATATTTTCAGATTTCATTTGAGGGTATCCACATTAAAATTGGATGAAGGGTTTAGGAGTTTCAGATCCTTAACATGTGCCACCCTGTTTTTAAAGAGACCAAAAGTAATTGGACAATTGACTCAAAGGCTGTTTCATGGGCAGGTGTGGGCAATTCCTTCGTTATGTCCTTCTCAATTAAGTAGATAAAAGGCCTGGAGTTGATTTGATGTGTGGTGCTTGCATTTGGATGATTTTGCTGTGAAGAAAACATGCGGTCAAAGGAGCTCTCTATGCAAGCCAACTTTAAGCTGCAAAAACAAAAAAAAAAATCGGAGAAATTGCTATAATATTAGGAGTAGCAAAATCTACAGTTTGGTACATCCTGAGAAAGAAAGAAAGCACTGGTGAACTCATCAATGCAAAAAGACCTGGACGCCCATGGAAGACAACAGTGGTGGATGATCACAGAATAATTTCCATGGTGAAGAGAAACCCCTTCACAACAGCCAACCAAGTGAACAACACTCTCCAGGATGTAGGTGTATCAATATCGAAATCTACCATAAAGAGAAGACTGCATGAAAGTAAATACAGAGGGTTCACTGCATGGTGTAAGTCACTCATAAGCCTCAAAAATAAGAAAGCTAGATTGGACTTTGCTAAAAAAACATCTGAAAAAGCCAGCACAGTTCTGGAAGAACATTCTTTGGACAGATGAAACCAAGATCAACCTCTAACAGAATGATGGAAATAAAAAAGTATGGTGAAGGCATTATACAGCTCATGATCCAAAGCATACCACATCATCTTAAAACACGGTGGAGGCAGTGTGATGGCTTGGGCATGCATGGCTGCCAGTGGCACTGGGTCACTAGTGTTTATTGATGGTGTGACACATGACTGAAGCAGCCAGATGAATTCTGAGGTATTCAGAAACATACTGTGTGCTTAAATCCAGCCAAACTGATTGGTCAGTGTTTCATAATACAGATGGACAATGACCCAAAACATAAAGCCAAAGCAACCCAGGAGTTTATTAACCCCTTAAGGACCGGGCCTAAAAGTACCCTAATGACCAGGTCTCATTTTTCAAAATTGACATGTGTCACTTTATATGGCAATAACTTTGAGATGCTTTAACTTACACAAGTGATTTTAAGATTGTTTTTTCATAACACATTGTACTTCATGTTAGTGGTAAACATTGATCAATATTTTTGTATTTATTTATAAAAAAAATAGGAAATGTGATGGAAATTTTGAAAAAAATCGCATTTTTCAAAATATGAAATGCTCTGCTTTTCAGACAGATAGTCATACCACCCAAATACATAAATAAATATTATCTACCATATCTCTGCTTTATATCGGCATCATCTTTTAATCGTCCTTTCATTTATTTTGCACGTTAGAAGGCTTACAATTGTAACAGCGATTTTCCAGATTTACAAGAAAATTTCCCAAATTAATTTTTTAGGGACGACTTTAGTTCTGAAGGGGATTATAAAGGCCTATATATTAGAAGCACCTATAAATCACCCCATTTTCAAAACTGCACCCCTCAAATAATTCAAGACAACATTTGGGAAGTTTGTTAACCCTTTAAGCATTTCAAGGAAATTAAAACAATATGGAGGTGAATTTTAAACATTTCATTTTACTTTTTTTTTTGCATTTATTTTATTTTAGTTTTAATTTTTTTTTACTGTGTCCACCAGGATCTTACAGAATAAATAACATTGGTTTGGGATACTGGCTAATCCCATCCACACATTGCAGAAAAATATCCACAGGGGAAATGCTGTGATTTCAAAAACCGTTGCGTTTTTGTATATCGCAGCATGTCAATTATTCCTATGGAAACGCTGACGTTTTCCGTATAGGTATAATAGGAACAGAAAGTCTGCATAGGAAAACTCTGCGGACTTTCTGTGAAAAGCAATGCAGAAAATACTGCGATGCGTTTCCATCGCATTATTTTCGGCATCATTTTTTGGCTGCAGCTCGCTACGTGGGGCCTTAGCCTAAAGGTAATGACCTATTGTTTAACCCCTTCCTACCACAGCCATTTTTTTATTTAATTTTTGAGCCTTTTCCATTTACAGAGCTGTATGAGCACTTAATTTTTGCGGGAGAAATTGTACTTTGTAATATGGCATTTAATATTGTATATGATGTACTGGGAAGCTGGAAAAATTCAGAATGGGGTGGAATTGGAGAAAAACTGCGTTTGTGTGACTTTCTTATGTACTTCATTTTTTTGGGGTATGTCTGATGTTTTGATTGCTTTTTCTTCAAATTTTTATGGGAGGCAAAATGGTGAAAAAACGGCAGTTTGTCTCTTTTTATTGTTTTCCCACTATGGTATTCATTGTATGGGAAAAATATTTTTATTTGTTTATAGACTGGGCGTTTGGGTGGATGCAGGGATGTATAATTTGTTTATGTTTGTTTTTGTTATTTTTGATTTCATATTATTTTGTTATTTTTATTTAAAATCTAAAGAAAGGGGGTGTATGAATTAATTTTTTTGTTTTTCATATTTTTAAACACTTTAAAAAAAAATTTTTAAACAATTTTATTGCATGGAATGGTCTGAGGCAGAACCTAATGACTTCTTTGACCTGTACAGAGGTCATTGGGCAGATAGGGGAAATCACCTGTTAACTGGTGTTGAGTATGTGTCTTATCTACATAGTGGAAGAGTGAAGAAATCAAGCGATACCTTTTAGAGGCTAACTGAGTATATTTGAGGCTTTCGAGAGTGCTAGCTATCTTCTTCAGACATGGTGTAATGTCTGAAGAAGAGAGCTAGCACTCTCGAAAGCTTACTATCAAATATACTCAGTTAGCCTCTAAAAGGTATCGCCTGATTTCTTCACTCTTCCACTACTTTCTATGGCTAACACGGTACAACATTATACTCTTATCTACATATAAATGATATCTGTGATCTGTGGCTGCTGCAAGGAATTTTCCTACAGAAAACAGGACGTGTCAGCATATTATTTGGCTCAGTGGCCAAGGTCAGAACTGAAGGATTTTTAGAACTTTTTTTTTTTTTTTAAAATATGGATAAAAACATGGAAAAGTTTTTAAAAACTCACCAAAAATTATATGGTGACACATTCCCTTTAAAGGACATCTAAACCCAGAATCCAAACAAATAAAAAAGAGTAAATAATTCCCTATGTGACACTTCACATCATCTCCTTATGTTTCTTTTTTTTCTTTTGTCTTATTTAATTACAAAGCTTGAGAAATAAACTAGAAAGCAATACATTGTTCTCCATGCCAACCCCTCCCTCTCTCCTTCCAATGCTAGTGCTTGTGAGCCAGGAAGTTTAGGAGGAGAGGGCTGGGTTTAAACTGCAGGCTTTTTGTCTGCACAGTGACTGTACTCATTTTGTTGGATGGAATCCCTCAATTAACTGACAGTATGAAATAAATTCGGTAACTAAACCAGCATTAGTACCAATAGTGCCTGCAGTAGTATACAAACAGCAACACCAGCCAGATGTACATCACTAACTCACATTGACAAGAATACAACCCACTGCTGCTCCACATGGAAAGTCACCCACATTTCCAAAACTGCAGTATAGCAATTCTATCTAGTTATACTTTGATAATTCACCGCTGTATATCTGTGTAATATTATGCATATTTACCTTTCAAGAGTTTGGAAGGCTGGGTAGAAACCAGACAGGGTATGTAGTATCCCGGCTATTGCCATGATACTACATATATATGTACTAAATAACATGGCATACTAAGCTAGATTTACTTCTCAGGGTCCTGGGAAAGCTAGATAGCATATGGGTGTAGGGAACTGCCATTTCTACTAGTATATAATGTATGTAGCTTCTTTGCCCCTGCAGTTTGGCTTCAGAGACCCCAGGCATTCAGTGCAGGGTTTGTTTGTAAATACAGTGAGTCAGACACATGTGAGGCAGAGCTGCTGGGGGGGAGAGATGTGAGCACAGCTGATGTGAGACAGAAATGTTATGTCTGGGGGAGTCTAAAGCAGGTGGTAGGTGTAATTCTAAGGAGTAGATAAGTAGATGTTTTAAGAATCTATATCCTTGAGATCAGCTAGTGAAGCTGTTCAACTTTATTTCAGAGCCACCTGTTCTCCTTTACTTCAGAGTATATAGTTAGGTATGTGTTACCCCCTATATACTCACAGGACCTAGCTAGTAACTGTAGTTAGGGATCCATATATATATATATATATATATATATATATATATATATATAGTTCAGGGCAGTGATAGGTTAGGCTTCCGACGGCCAGCTAGCTAGTTAGAGGCCCAGTTGCACTAGTAGTTTAGCTGGCAGGTTAAGGACTCAGTGTTAGGGTAGTCAGGCCTGCATCTACTGCCGTCACCGTCGCCCTGTTTGCTGCGTGTGAAGAATCTCATCATCATCTCCTGATCGGCTGTCTATCATCTCCTGGAAGAATCCGAGGATCCACAGTCATTCACAGGGGCCCCTGCATCTCTTCTGTTGCCTGGAGGTATTGTGCACCGGACTCTTGCTATATATCTATATATATACCTGGGTATATAACCTAAGACTATTGTGGACTTGCTGGTTGTTGTAGTATTGCTGTGTTCTGAGTATATTGTATGTATGTACTATTACCCTTTTGATTCTTATAAAGCTACTGTTATAACCTTATGTGGTATCCGTATGTATTCTTCAGACTGTGAGATTAGTACAGTGATCCTTGTTAAGGCTACTAACTGTACTTCATGGGTAAGTCCCAGGAAGAGATCCCCCTGTAATACAGAGGCTCTATCCTGGGTGGAGGCACTGATATATTTCATATATGTTCCCACTCTTCCCTTCAGCGAAGGCTTCAGGTCCCATTATACACACAGGTCAGCGCCAGAGTCTGTTGCGGGAGGGATAATACTCATACCCCCCCCCCCCCCCCAATAGGGCTACATTTGGAGGCACTGCTGAGATTTAGAAGTGGGAATAGTCATTGATATGGAGAAGCGATATAGCTCAGAGGGGAACCTCCCACTAGCTACTACATGGGATTACCGACCTCCTGTTCCTCCCCTGGTTCAGGTAAAGGAAGAACCCCGCTCAGTCAGTTACCCCCCCAGTATGGCCGTCGCTAGCAGTTCCTCTAGTGACAGCGCTATTAGCACTTTAGCCAAGCTGACTGAAATGTTAGCTCAGGGCCTGCAGGCCACTCACTATAAGAAATTAAAGGTATTCTCTGGTAATGTCCCAGTACCACAAGGGGAGGAAAACTTTGAGATGTGGAAAGAACATACTCTCCAATGCCTGAAGGAATGGTCTTGCTCTGAAGAAGGCAAGCAGCAGCGTATCAGTGAAAGTTTGCGGTCTCCTGCTGCAGAATTGATCCGCTTGTACAGAGACTCTCATGAAGGAGTGAGTGCATTGGACTATATACAAGTACTGTCTGATCACTTTGAGCCATACTATGACCTTGCTCAGATGGTTGCTGATTACCGAATGGTTCGTCAAAAAGAAGGGGAAAATGTCTCTACTTTTATTAACCGTTTACAGCTACTTCTTTCACGTCTGGTGTACCACGCAGCTATATCTACTTCAGAGGTAGACGCTATGAGAACCAGTCAGTTGGTGAGAGGGTTACAACCTCATCATCCTCTTGCTCAAGTACTCAAGGTCTTACTATCTGACAAAGTTCTTCCATTTCCTGACTTAATGAAGTTAGTGAAGAAACAAGAAGCTGACATTAGTTTTAGTACCCCTAAGAAAGCGAAAAGCATCTCTAAAGAAGATGTTCTTCCTAGTTCAAACAAGAACAAACCAGCGGAGCGGTCAGAACCTAGACAGACCGCCACTCCACCCACTGCCACTTAATGGAGGAGGGATGCTAGAACCTGTTATAAATGTGGTCAGACGGGCCATACTGCCAGACAGTGTACGGAGGACAGTGAGGGAATGGGACACAGTGCTGTCTTCTCTATTCAGAATCAAAGACACCGAAGGAAGGCGGGCCGAGTAAAGACCACAGGCGCTATTGCGGGCTCCAGGTCTGTTGTCAAAGTCACTGTCAATGGTCATGCCGCTCCTGCCCTGTTTGATACAGGATCTCAAGTGACCCTGATTTATCGCTCATTTTATCAAAAGTATCTGAGGGATATACCTCTTCAGTCTACGGGACAAATGAAATTGTGGGGGCTTAATTCAGGATCATATCCTGTAGATGGCAGCCTACAAGTAGTTATAGCTGTCCCTGAATTAGAAGATCAGAGTGTCGCTCCCATGAAGATTACGGCTCTTGTCTGCCCTGATACAGGGGATTCTTGTGCAGCTCCTGTGATACTTGGCACTAATTGTCCCGCGGTGCATTATGCTTTCCAGAAGTTTCTTGGAAGAGATTGGAACCCTGCAGCTCAGCCGGTGAATATATCTTCTGATCTTAGAGAACTCTGTGATGCCCTGTCTACTGACTATCGACATGGAATGGTATATCATATCGGTGAAAGAACCGTGGAAGTTCCTGCCGGCGGGGAGAGAGTTCTGTGAGTAGCCTCCAGCATTGCTCCCGATTTGCTTGAAGGGGGGAGTTATGTCCTTATGGAAACCCCTGAAGAAATGATTAACCAGAATGGCTGGATGGTGATCTCAGAGAGAGGTACGGAGAGGAGAGAGAATTAGACACCCTCCACCTATACTGACATATGATAGTTTGGGGGACCCCAGATTTACTACTCAGCCTCATTTATACCATGCTTGGGTGGGTGCAGTGTCCACTTTGGTCAATATGTTACCAATTTTCGCTCCTCTTGGCATGTATACCTATTAACCTGTTGTGACTCTGTAAATGCAAAAGCAACCATATTGATATTGTCATTGGTAATGTTGACTGTATACTATGACTTTGTATGTCTTTGACATGACGTAAAGATTTCACCAGAGGGAGAGTGTAGGGAACTGCCATTTCTACTAGTATATAATGTATGTAGCTTCTTTGCCCCTGCAGTTTGGCTTCAGAGACCCCAGGCATTCAGTGCAGGGTTTGTTTGTAAATACAGTGAGTCAGACACATGTGAGGCAGAGCTGCTGGGGGGAGAGATGTGAGCACAGCTGATGTGAGACAGACATGTTATGTCTGGGGGAGTCTAAGGCAGGTGGTAGGTGTAATTCTAAGGAGTAGATAAATAGATATTTAAGAATCTATATCCTTGAGACCAGCTAGTGACCTTATTTCAGAGCCACCTGTTCCTCTTTACTTCAGAGTATATAGTTAGGTATGTGTTACCCCCTATATACTCACAGGACCTAGCTAGTAACTGTAGTAAGGGATCCATATATATATATATAGTTCAGGGCAGTGATAGGTTAGGCTTCCGACGGCCAGCTAGCTAGTTAGAGGCCCGGTTGCACTAGTAGTTTAGCTGGCAGGTTAAGGACTCAGTGTTAGGGTAGTCAGGCCTGCATCTACTGCCGTCACCGTCGCCCTGTTTGCTGCCTGTGAAGAATCTCATCATCATCTCCTGATCGGCTGTCTATCATCTCCTGGAAGAATCCGAGGATCCACAGGGGCCCCTGCATCTCTTCTGTTGCCTGGAGGTATTGTGCACCGGACTCTTGCTATATATCTATATATATACCCGGGTATATAACCTAAGACTATTGTGGACTTGCTGGTTGTTGTAGTACTGCTGTGTTCTGAGTATATTGTATATATGTATTATTACCCTTTTGATTCTTATAAAGCTACTGTTATAACCTTATGTGGTATCCGTATGTATTCTTCAGACTGTGAGATTAGTACAGTGATCCTTGTTAAGGCTACTAACTGTACTTCATGGGTAAGTCCCAGGAAGAGATCCCCCCTGTAATACAGAGGCTCTATCCTGGGTGGAGGCACTGATATATTTCATATATGTTCCCGCTCTTCCCTTCAGTGAAGGCTTCAGGTCCCATTATACACACAGGTCAGCGCCAGAGTCTGTTGCGGGAGGGATAATACTCATACCCCCCCCCCCCCCAAATAGGGCTACATGGGTAATGCTGTAATAGGGATTGGTGAACAATAAATAAAGTAATACAGTATAAAATAAATCTCCGCTCTTGGTCCAGGAACTTGCCAGATTGCCTTTCAGACTTCTAGGAAAACTGGGTAGCATATCATGTGGAGCTGTAATAGGGAATACTGAATACTATATTTACCTAAATAAATTTACCTCCTTACACTATAATCATACTGTAGCTTGCAAGAATTTTCCTTTCAGGGTTCTTGGAAAACTAGGTAACCTACCAGATAATGCAGTAATAGGGACTGCTGAATACTAAATATACCACATAAATCCCCCTGCTTGCACCCAAATCATGGAAAAGCTTGCTAGATTTGCCTTTCAGGATTCTGGGGAAACTGTGTAACACAGTGTGTGGATTTGTGATACTGGGTGCTATATTTATCTAAATAAATCCCACTTCTTGCTAGATATAGTGCCTTGCGAAAGTATTAGGCCCCCTTGAACTTTTCAACCTTTTGCCACATTTCAGGCTTCAAACATAAGGATATAAAATTTTAATTTTTTGGTGAAGAATCAACAACAAGTGGGACACAATTGTGAAGTGGAACGGAATTTATTGGTTATTTTAAACTTTTGCAAAAAATAAAAAACTGAAAAGTGGGGCGTGCAATATTATTTGGCCCCTTTACTTTCAGTGCAGCAAACTCACTCCAGAAGTTCAGTGAGGATCTCTGAATGATCCAATGTTGTCCTAAATGACTGATGATGATAAATATAATCCACCTGTGTGTAATCAAGTCTCCGTATAAATGCACCTGCTCTGTGATAGTCTCAGGGTTCTGTTTAAAGCGCAGAGAGCATCATGAAGACCAAGGAACACACCAGGCAGGTCCATGATACTGTTGTAGAGAAGTTTAAAGCCGGATTTGGATACAAAAAGATTTCCTAAACTTTAAACATCCCAAGGAGCACTGTGCAAGCGATCATATTGGAATGGAAGGAGTATCAGACCACTGCAAATCTACCAAGACCCGGCCGTTCCTCTAAACTTTCATCTCAAACAAGGAGAAGACTGATCAGAGATGCAGCCAAGAGGCCCATGATCACTCTGGATGAACTGCAGAGATCTACAGCTGAGGTGGGAGAGTCTGTCCATAGGACAACAATCAGTCGTACACTGCACAAATCTGGCCTTTATGGAAGAGTGGCAAGAAGAAAGCCATTTCTCAAAGATATCCATAAAAAGACTCGTTTAAAGTTTGCCACAAGCCACCTGGGAGACACACCATACATGTGGAAGAAGGTGCTCTGGTCAGATGAAACCAAAATCGAACTTTTTGGCCACAATGCAAAACAATATGTTTGGCGTAAAAGCAACACAGCTCATCACCCTGAACACACCATCCCCACTGTCAAACATGGTGGTGGCAGCATCATGGTTTGGGCCTGCTTTTCTTCAGCAGGGACAGGGAAGATGGTTAAAATTGATGGGAAGATGGTTGGAGCCAAATACAGGACCATTCTGGAAGAAAACTTGTTGGAGTCTGCAAAAGACCTGAGACTGGGACGGAGATTTATCTTCCAACAAGACAATGATCCCAAACATAAAGCAAAATCTACAATGGAATGGTTGACAAATAAATGTATCCAGGTGTTAGAATGGCCAAGTCAAAGTCCAGACCTGAATCCAATCGAGAATCTGTGGAAAGAGCTGAAAAGTGCTTTTCACAATCGCTCTCCATCCAACCTCACTGAGCTCCAGCTGTTTTCCAAGGAAGAATGGACAAGAATTTCAGTCTCTCGATGTGCAAAACTGATCGAGACATACCCCAAGCAACTTGCAGCTGTAATCGCAGCAAAAGGTGGCGCTACAAAGTATTAACTTAAGGGGGCCGAATAATTTGGCACGCCCCACTTTTCAGTTTTTTATTTTTACATGAGTTTAAAATATCCAATAAATTTCGTTCCACTTCACGATTGTGTCCCACTGGTTGATTCTTCACCAAAAAATAAAAATTTTATATCCTAATGTTTGAAGCCTGAAATGTGGCAAAAGGTTGAAAAGTTCAAGGGAGCCGAATACTTTCGCAAGGCACTGTAATTGTACCATATCAAGTCAGATGTGCTTATTAGGGACCTGAGAAAGCTCGGTAGCATAGGTAATGCTGTACTAGGGGCTAACAAAACTGCTCCAAAATCATGCCTGAGCTTAACATATTTGCCTTTCAGGGTCCTGGGTAAGCTTGGTAGCATAATATGTGGAGCTGTAATAGGAAACACTGAATACAGTATTAATCTAAATAAATCCCTCTTTCTTATGTCATAGCTTGCTAGATTTATTTGGTCCCAGTAAAGCTGTGTAATATACCAGATAGTTCTGTGATAAGAAGGTCTGAGTACGAATTATACCTAAAAAAAATCTCCCTCCTAGCTCTGTAATTGTACAGTAACTTGCCAGATATGCCTTCCAAAGGAGGAAAGGAACGGTGGGTAACATGCTATATTAGTCATAATAGAAACTGTTGGTTCCAAATCTACTTAAATAAACCTCCCTCCTTACTCTGTAATAGTGTCATGCTATGTCAGATTTTCCTTTCAGGATTCTAGGAAAGCTGGGTATTATATGACATTCTGCTGTAATAGGGAGTGTTCAATACCAAACATACCTAATTCTACCTCCTTGCTCTGTAATTATTTATTAACTTGCCAAATATGCATTTCAGGGATGCAGGAAAGCTGGGTAACATACTATTTAATGCTGTAACTGGGACTTATTAGTACCAAATATACCTAAATAATTCCTCCTCTTTTCTTCATAATTGTTTAATAACTTGCTAAATATCCAACTCGTCTCCCTAGGTAAGCTGAGTAACATACCAGTAAGTGCTGTAATACGGACTGCCAAATCAATATCTACCTATATAAACCAGTTTCTAAATTATGATATAGCTAGTTTTGTCTTTCAAGAATCTGGGAAAGCTCGGTGATCTGCATAACACACAAGTAATCCTCCCCTCTCCTTGGTGTAATTCATGCTCTGGACATACACTTTTCATTACACTCAATGGCGCTCCATTACAGCATTACAGTGAATGGGAGTTTGTCCTCACCCCCACAATAGTAAGCTCCATAAAACCCTCAACTTTCTGTGAAGTCATACAAGTGCTTGTAGCTTGTGTTCAGCTGATAATGTTGCTACAGGGAGACAGGAAGCAGTTTCTGCACACTGGATGTCTGCAAGATTTTTACTAAACTTCTCAGAGCAACAATCAATAAAGATAATCCTGCAGACCTAGGGATGACCTACTGTATATGAAGCAAATTTTTGCTTTATTCCTTAGTTTTCAGGGTTTAGTGTCCCTTTAAGGACATGTTGATTTTCCATTTTCCTTTTTTGTTTTTTTTTCTCTCTCTGTCTTCCAAGAGCTTTGTTTTTCTTTAATTTTTTGTTAACATAGTCATATTAGAGCTTTTTTTGAGAAACAATCAGTAAATTCCAATAACACCATTATTTAATTTCATATAACGTATTGTGAAATGGTAAAAATATATTTATGGTGGTAAAATGGGAAAGAAAGCAATTCTGCAATTGGTAAAAATGATCTTACCTTTATCCTGTGGGTCAGTATGATTACAGCAATAGCAAATTTAAATAGTTTTTTTTATATATGCTCCTTAGAAAAAAATTTCTTTAGGCTAGGTTCACATCTTCTCACAGGTTTACATGTCTCCCGGCGGACCGGAATGATGGAGAACCAGACCGTTAAAACTTTAGACATTTGCACATTTTGATTTTTTTTTTTTGCATTACAGCATTTACCATACATCATAAATACTTTTATACTTTAATAGACTAGGCATTGGGTTGTGTTTTTAAATTTTTTTTAAGAAAAACATATTTTTACTTTATTTTTTGAACAATTGATCCTTACATCACTCACACAATATACTGCAATACTTTCTCCACACTGTATTACAGTATACTGTAATGTTTTTGCTGGTATATTACATGATGGCAAGCCTTGAAGCCTTTAAAAATTCCTCACTGTAAAAACAGCCGATTGTGCCCCCCTTATGATGCTGTGCCAGTTTCAATATGGCAATCTGATTGCTTAGAGGCTTGCAACTGTTAGTGGTGGGTATCTGCTGTATAACAGTCAGCACCCACCACTCAACTCCGCAGCCTGCGCCATATGGCCCCAGAGTATATACTATATACATATATACTAAGGGCTTAACAAAGAAAGCATCATGTATAAAACGCAAAGAGAGAAAAGTGACTTGGCTACTACATTACCAATGCACATTCTATATCTCTAGTAACTATATCAGTTCACCAGCGAAGTATTCTTCATTTCTATCATTTAAATGTTGATAACAAGGTACCATTGCTGCCTAACTTAAAACATCCACACATATTACAACGCTTCAATATATAAAGCATCCCTGTGAATATTTTTACTTTTTTTATTCAATCCAAATTTTAAAGTTCAATTTCTCCATGTGAATTGCTAGACTTGCTTGATTGACTATTGCAGCATTTCAGAAACTCATTCTCTGTTTCTTTAGGGCATGTTTAAGTATTACATAAATGGCGTCAATCTTTGGTAAGTGGCTGGCAATAAAGGAGGCATGGGTATGTAATGGGAAGTGCAGTTAAGACACAACATCTATTATAGATTGTGATGGCTAATGTTGAGCCTAAGGCAATCAATACAGTGAAGGGCACAAAGCATAAAATTTCCACTATTTATGCATATGGGCAAACTAATATTCTTGGACTTCAGAAGTTGAAACATTTTATTTGAAATTGAATCTTTAGTTTTAATGGTAACTAACTTTAGAGTTAAAGTATATAGTTTTATCTCATGTAGAGTAGAGATGTGTTTTTATTATATTTGCTGTATATTTTGAGTTAGGACCTAAACAGGAAAATCAGTAACAAAGGGCATTCCTATATAATTTGCCATAGAACCCACTAATTTGATCTGCTAAAGCCCAACCACCACTTTAAGTTTCCTTTAAGATGTTACCATTTTTGTGCCAACAAAAGTGCATGGGCTTGTGAATGCATAAAGCTATATAATAAATCTTATTACTGTAGTGGCAAAATACCTACCAGTACTTGCAACCTGTTGTTCCTTTCCCCTTGTTTACAGGCTGTCAGGAGTATCAGTTCTGACGCTGTGGCTTTAAGGTTTCTGTGCCAACCTGAGAAGCCTCTGAGAAGTTATCTGGTTTTGTCCAATTACCAATTGAGGAGGCATATTTAAGCTTCCTTTCTCCTCGCCCACCTGCCTGCAATTATTTTCCTGTTTGGCTATGATACCTGTTTCTCTGTGTAGCACTGCTTCAGACTGACCTTCTGGAATACCGAATATGACTTGTCTTCTGATTCTAGTCCTGATGTGATCTCCTGGAATACCGACCCCCTGGCTTTTGTTACCAGATATGGCTTGTCTACGGATTCCTGACCTGACGCAATCTCCTGGAAGATGGCTGGTTATCAGATTATTGCTTTCTCCTGGTTCAAGACGTCTCTTCCGACAGACTACTACTGGGACTTCCTTCCTTATCGTCCTTCTGGTCCAGATATTCCAAATAAGTGAATTGTGGGTTCTGGTCACTTTTCATCTGGTTTCAGGTGGTGATAACTTGAACTTCCAAATTTATCAAAGCCCATCTGGTCTTGCAGCTGGCGCTGGTGAAGGCTATTGGGGGTATGGGCCTATCTCTCAGCACTGTACTTCAATTTAAATAGGTTGTTCTTCTGCTTGCTGTTATCAGCCGTTTTCTGATTGTTGCTGAAATTTGTTCTTGGAACCATAATACAGGCTTTTTCTAAATCTTCATGGACCTCTTCAATCACTAAAAAAGCTAACCAGCTTGACCCCCTTATAATTGAAATTTCACAGATCTTGAATGTGGTGCTCATGGGCTGCTGTGTGGTCATTCTTTGCATTTCTGTGTCTCTGATTCTATAGGGAAACAATATTGCGGCATGCAACATCAAATGTACAACACCTTTGTACACATTAGCACCATATTGCAACACACAGAGTACCTATGGAATCTGCAAGCAGCACTTTCCTATCCGCTTGCTTCGTGTGGAAACCGAGCGGAAACCACAAGGACCCCATTATAGCCTATGGGGTCTGCACGTTTAATTGGAGCAGAAACATACCTTTGTAGCCGCAAACCGATGAAGCAATGCAGAGGTAATCACATATTTACACACATGGACAAAATTGTTGGTACCCCTCGTTTAATAAAAGAAAAACCCACAATGGTCACAGAAATAACTTGTAGTTTGGCAAATTACTTTTGTCAGATTCATGTTGACAAGCTACAAAGTTTCTGGGAGAATGTCCTATGCACATATGAGACAAAAATCGAAATATTTGGCAAGGCACATCAGCTCTATGTTCACAGACGGAAAAATGAAGCATATCTTGAAAAGAACACTGTCCCTACTGTGAAACATGAAGGAGGCTCTGTTATGTTCTGGGGCTGCTTTGCTGCATCTGGCACAGGGTGTCTTGAATCTGTGCAGGGTACAATGAAATCTCAAGACTATCGAGAGATTCTAGAGAGAAATGTACTGCCCAGTGTCAGAAAGCTTGGTCTCAGTCGCAGGTCATGGGTTTTGCAACAGGATATTGATCCAAAACACATAGCTAAAAACACCCAAGAATGGCTAAGAGGAAAACATTGGACTATTCTGAAGTGGCCTTCTATGAGCCCTGACCTAAATCCTATTGAGCATCTTTGGAAGGAGCTGAAACATGCCGTCTGGAAAAGACACCCGTCAAACCCGAGACAACTGGAGCAGTTTGCTCATTAGGAGTAGGCCAAAATACTTGTTGAGAGGTGCAGAAGCCTCATTGACAGTTACAGGAATCGTTTGATTGCAATGATTACATCAAAAGGTTGTGCAACAAAATATTAAGTTGAGGGTACCATCATTTCTGTCCAGGCCTGTTTCATGAGTTTTCTTTTTTAAAACATGAAAAGCAATGTTTGACTTTCATTTGTTCATTTTCATAGAATTTTTATATAGTATTACTTTTGTCAGATTCAATTTTGTACACGTGTGTATATACTTGATACAAGTTCCTCGTGCGACTAAAGCAACTGCCCAGTTAGCAAAGGGTCACAACTCAATAATTCTTCAAAATGTCAGCAGGGGAGAAGTATATAAGGGTCCATTTTAGTGGTGTAGCTAGTGGGGAAGGGGGGGGGGGTGGCAGAGGGGGTGGCTCTGCATCGAGCCTCCTCCTCCAAGACACAGACTTTCTATTTGTGGACATGGTGCATAGAGAGCAGCTCAAGAAGAGGAAGCGGCGGCTCCATTCATCAAAGGATTGCAGGCAGGTGAGTATAATTTTTATTTTTTTTTATATATTTTTAAAACAGTTTTGGGTATTTTAATAGTATAAGGGGGTCGTTAGGAAGGGGCATTATAACTATAAGGGAGGATTCATTAGGGGACATTAGGACGATAGGAGGATCATTTAAATAAGGGGGCATTATGAACATAAGGGGGTCATTTATATAAGGGCTATTGGGGGCATTATGAATACAAGGGGGGGTGGTTATTTATAGAAGGGGCCATTAGGGGGCATCATTTATATAAGAGGTCATTACGGTAATATGTTCAGGGATCCTCGGATATGAACTGTGGAGAGATGGGTTAGATTCTTTTCTGCCCAGGAAAAAATGAGGTTCGTCTTCTTGAGTAGGGATAAAGACCTGGTGCCTTTCTGAGGAGTGGTAAAGATATTTTCATCTGATCGGAGTCTAGGATAAAGCCTAGGAATTTTTTCCATGTGGAAGGCTTGACCTCCGATTTTTCCCAGTTTATAATCCAGCCTAACTGCTGAAGAAACATCGCAGCCAACTGAAGATGATGGAGTAGAATATCTTCTGTCCTGGTTTTTATAAGCCAGTCGTCCAGGTATGGCACAATAAACAACCCCTGGAGCCTGAGAGCTGCGGCTACAATGGCTACCACCTTGGTAAAGGTGTGAGGAGCTGAGGAGAAGCCGAAGATGTTGAGTCCGGCCAGCAACCGTTACCGTGATCCTTAAGTATCTTCACTGGGATGTGTAAATATGCATCCTTTAAGTCTAAGGTGACGAGGACGTCGCCGGATTGAAGAATGGCAACCACCGATCTTATGGTCTCCATATGGAACCGTTTCCTCTGGATGAAATGGTTTAGGAACCTTAGATCTATTATTACTCACCAGTCCCCTGATGGTTTGGGCACCAGGAAGAACGGAGAGTAGACTCCCAAGCCTTCTTCTGAATGGGGAACCAACTCCAGAGCTCCCATGTCTAAATATTCCCCGATGGCCTTTTCTAGCACCAACTGTTTTGGAGCGGGAAGCAAACGGGTTCTTACAAATCTGTCTCGAGGAAGAGAACAAAAATCTATAGTGTAACCCTGTTGTATCACCTGCAGGACACCAGGATCCTGAATGTGTTCTTGCCAAGCGGGGAGAAAGTGAGAGAGGCGATCTCCAATGGGTAATAAAGCCATCGAGGGAGGAAAACTGTTGGCGTCAAAAATCACGCTTTTTAATTTGCTCCCCTTTAAGGACTCTGCGACCAGACCCTCTGGCTTGATAACCAGAACACCTCTGATACTGAGGCCTGGATTGAGGTTGACGCTGAAAACCTCTACCCTGATCTGAAGGCCTAGATCTACCCCTGAAGGACTGAGGAAGGAATTTCCCCTTTTTATCAGCCAGACCCGCCATAATGTCGTCAAGACCCTTGCAGAAGAGCTTGCCAGGCTCAAAAGGCAGGGAGCAGATATTATATTTGGAGGCATTGTCTGCTCTCCAGGGTTTAAGCCACAGTAGCCTTCTGGCGGCTGTAGAAAGAGCCATAGACTTGGCTGCTATCTTCACCTGATGAAGGGAAGCTTCGGACAGATAATCTTCCGACAAAGAAATTGAACTCAGGAAAGACAAAAGACCATCCCTGGAGACACCAGAGTCAATGTCCTTCTCTAGTTTGGAGAGGTCCGCTCTCAACTTATTTGCTACCTCACTGGAAGCAATCCCAACAGAAGCCTGGGCAGAGGCAGCAGAGTAAACTTTCCTGAGTGTGCACTCAGTGCGTCTATCCATGGGGTCTTGTAAATTAGAACCGTCTTCAGCCGGTACAACCATACGGTGAGATAATTTAGCCACGGCCATATCTACTTTGGGCGGGGGGCCCCAGCGATCCTGCTGAACCTCCGTAATAGGAAACAGGGTCCTAAATCTCCTGGATAGGAAGAAAGGTTTCTCTGGTCGTTTCCATTCTGCCATCATTGCTCTGTCAAGAGTAGCATCCACTTGGATAGCCGTTGACCCTCTATTGGTGAAGCATGAGGCTTCCCCTGGGTTAACATCGCGATCACCTGACCGGATGGACTTAAGCAGTTTCTGAATTTTTTCCAAAGGAAAAACAGGCCTGCCTAACCCCTCAGAATCTTCATCAGAAGTATATGGCTCATCCAAGATCTGAAAATCCTCAAAAGAGGGACCAGCAGAGTGAGACTGCGTGGTCTTTTGGAAACCTGGGAGATCGAATCTTTGATCTCCCTCATAGAGACTTCAACATATTCCTTCACCAAGGTGATGACATCCCGTAAGGAAGGCTCATCAGCAGGAGGACCTCGACGCTGGCGGCAGTGAATATACTCATACCCGTCTGGAAGGGGGCTACCAATGTGGAGACTTCTCTAGTGAAAACAAGTCATAGAATGATTCTATCCTCCCAAATAAATAGGAGGATAAACTAGGGGGGTGGGGCCAAGGAGAGGAAACACAGCATCCAAGAGGAAGGACTTAATAAAAAGAGAGTACCACCCCCCCAAAGGGGCGCTAGTACCTAGATAAGCTCAAATGCCGAAAAATCCACTTTTGGATTTTAAAACTGGCAATTTTCGCGCTCTCTTCGCAAAACCAAAATCAAAAGTGACGCGGGGAGTAGCGGGGAATAGACGCTGGCTGGAAACAGTGACAGTGGTAGAAAGGTTCCGCCCGAAGACGTCACTTCCGGTCTGGCGAAGGGAGGCTGCAGAGAGAAGAAGAAAAAGGTAAGGATAAAAAAAGGTAATAGCACGATGACAAAATAAATATTCAGCCTCCGGATCTAAAATCTTCCCATAGAGAGAAGATGAGAAGAAAGAAGAAAGTAGAAAAAATAAGCCACCTAAACGTAAGTAGCTTCAACACCAAGGGAGGTAAAGAAAACCTCCCTCCACCTGTCCCACCCCACAGGACAGAAAAAAACACGATGGGGAAGGTCTTCTTTACCTCTTATAGGGGAATTAACTATGTTAATTAAAAGTTCCGTCTGTCCTATCAGTACACAGGGGCAGAAATATCCCATAGTGTGCTGCTGTTGGACGTAAGGGGAATAGTGCTTGTGTGACCTGAATAGCATAACAGTGGCATTATGCTTTGCATTTATTACACTTCTCACATAACCATCCACAACTACTATAACTGTATCCTTTATTCAGAGGCTTAGCTAGGGGGTTCAGCATGGGAAGGGACAAACATATTGGAGTGGGCCCCCAATATACCAATATTGCCACCATACAGTTTCCATTATAGTGGTAGATTCCAGATCTACACAGGGTTCTACAGCCCATCTGAGTGAATATAGTGCAGGAAAAATTTAGTGACTTACAGGTGATGTCTCTGACTATAATCACTAACATTACCTATTTCTTCCATCTGGATAGCCATGACCACATCTTCCAGCTGTACCTTGTAAAGTTTGCAATACAGACATCTTTGACGCCTCACTTTTTCACCACCTGACCCATATTTTCCTCACCTACACTAAATCTCCTCCCTGCTGCTACCTACAATTATAAAATATAGAATATAAAATCCCATGGAAATTAATAATATCCCAAGCATGCATCTTTAAATTAACAATACCTCCTATTTGCCCTCTTCAATTAGTATAACTCTGTGTGCCCCCTCAATTAATACCCCTATGTGCCTCCTTAAATTTATAAAGCCGCTGAGTGCCCCTTAAATTAATAGTGCCCCTAAATTAATAATGCCCATGGTGTGTCCCCTAAGTACTCCCTAATGCCCCCTTGCATAAATATTGCTCCCTAATACCACCTCATATTAAACGGTTTGTCCAGGATTTAAAAAAAAAAAAAAAAAAAAAAAAAGTATGCAGGCAAGAGAGAAGGTGTAAAAAAATAAAAATGCATTTACCCTGCACTGGGCCGGCCATCTCCTCTACTAATTTATATGTATACAGAGTGGCTACCATGGTGACTGCTGCAGCCATTCATTGCTCTCAGCTGTATACTGTGCTGATTAGCACAATGTGACATCACTGCTACAGCCACTCTGCATACAAACAGAGCAGTAGAGGAGGTGGCCGGCACAGCTCAGGATTCAGATAAGTATAAATGAATTGTTAGGTTTTACACCTCCCCTGCTATCTGTATACATTTTTTTAAAATTCTGGACAACCCCTTTAATAATGCCTCCTAATTCTCCATTAAATTGTTACTGCCTCCTGATGTCCTGATTTTACTGCCTCAAAGGCCCCATGATCATACCATGTCTGCATCTTGGGACGTTGATATCATGGAGCTTGTCTGTACCAGGATGTAGATGTGTTGTAGTTATGGCACCTTGTAGGCTTGAAGTGGTATGTGCATACCTCCCAACTTTCAAAGGACAGAAAGAGGGACAAAATGTGTTGAGCACTATGCGTGCCATGGAAAATTTAGCTCTACCCACTTATACATTGACTCCACCCATTCTATCCCATTTTTCTTTGTGCCCCCACACAGTATAATGCTCCTACAGTCACCCTAACATTATATGTCCCCACATTATAATGTTCCCCTCCAATTGCTCCACAGTCCACAACTAGAGGAAGACATTAAACAGAGGCAGCTGTAGGGGTACATTAAACTAGGGCAGCTTTAGGGGGACATTAAACTGTGGGGGTATCTTGAGGGGGACATTAAACTGGTGGCAACGGTTTAATGTCCTCCTCCAGTTGCCCTCAGTTTAATGTCTCCATCCATCCACCTCCCAGTTTAATGTCTACTGCTCCATCTGTCTCCAGTTTAATGTTCCTCCTCCATTTGTCCCCAGTTTAATGTCCCCTTCATCTGCCACCAACTTAATGCCCCTTCAACTGCCACCAGTTTAATGTTCCCCTTCATCTGCCACCAATTTAATGTCCCCCCTCCATCTGCCACCAATTTAATGTCCCCCTTCATCTGCCCCAGTTTAATTGCCCCCTTCATCTGCCACCAGTTTAATGTCCCTTCTCCATCTGCCACCAATTTAATGTACCCCTTCATCTGCCCCAGTTTAATTGCCCCCCTTCATCTGCCTCAGTTTAATGTCCCCCTTTATCTCTCCCCAGTCTAATGTCCCCCCCAAAGTTTAACATAATAAAATCACTGATACCTCTCCTCGCTCCTCTGCTGTCTCTTTGCCAGGAGTGTTGATGAAGCTGCAGGTGCGATGTGAGTTACGTCATCACTTCGCGCCTACAGCTCCCGGGGCCAGAGCATAGGGAGGGGAACAGTGGTTAAGCAAGAGCTGTTCGCGGATGGCTCCTTCTTCACCACTGTATTCAACTCTGTTGAATCCGGGACATACCAACCGGGACAGCGGAACAGGACCTACAATCCGGGACTGTCAGGCAGAATCCAGGACGGTTGAGAGGTATGGTATGTGCCCTACAAGTTAAGTATGGTAGAGTAGGAAGCCAGAGGCTTTTTCTACTCCATCGTGTACTTCAACTGTATTGGCATCTTCCAGATGCTGATACAATTGAAATTGCTGTTTGTCTTTGCGGTGGCTCCGGGTGGATCCCCCAGAGTCAGTGGGCCCGAGACTGGCACCCCTTCTTCCTCTCACTAGCATTCTGCCTTAATGACAACTTTGAAAAAAAAGATATTTAATATATTTTGTTGGGTTTGCTTGAGAGTCATAAATTATAGTAGAGAAATGCATGGTTGACTGTTAAGTCTTAGCAGACTTACCTCTGCTTCCCACACTTCCAGCACAGCTCTTCATTTAACCCTGCTCAGCATATGTGTACTTTAGCTGGGTGTATCACTTTAGTTTTACAAAAAAGCTGGACAGAAGGGCAGAATCTGGGTAAGTATAGATTTTTTTTTTTCTTTATAAATTATATCTATAGACACTTTGATGAGCTGTTTGGGAGACTAAGCAACCAGGGCAATAGGATCTCCTTGTGGTTTAGTGTCCCAAAAGTCTGTGACAGGTTCCCTTCAAATGGTTGTTTTTCCTAGGATTCATGTTGTAGAAAAATGTTTTCATGATGTGACTGATGTTAGTTCATGTCCTTCCTTGTCTTCTGTGAATGAATATATGTTCACAGAACTAGCGCTAGATCATGATAAATTACTGCATGCTTTATGCCAACAATAAAACCGTTTGCTTTTCATCACTTAGGATGTGCCTGTATAGCATTTTAATTGTATTTTTAATACTGTAAGTTACAGAAAAGGAACATTTCGCTAAATGTACCTTTACATACAGGGAAGGGGAAGGGGTAGAACTGTGTGATTATTAATATGCATGTTTGTGCCACTTTACTAATATATTGGGTTATGAAGCTCCTACATAATCTCACTTACATCATGACATAATTGTCTGAGTTTAGGTCAATACTAGAGAGGTGTGAATTGATTTGTAACTAACTGGATTCAACCTGAAATTCACAAAAAAATTAAGTTTACAATTAAAACAAAACCTTTATGATTCATTTTGGACTAACTGGCAATAAAGGCCACTGCCATGTGAAACATGCAGAGACACAAGAGAATAACATGATCTGTGAACCAGGTGGGCTTTGCAAAATTCCCTTGCTTCAGCCTCTTGGCCTATCCAGGGCCGGTTTTAGACAAAGTGGGGCCCTGGGCAAAATTAAAAGTGGGTACCCAAATGTCAAAATATTGTACCTACTACATAGTCATATTCTGTTAATTTGATGTGCTGCTGTGCCTATCACTTGTATTTACAGGAGTGTTCCTAAGGTCTTTAAGGCTAGGGCCCCACATTGCGAAAACGCAGCGTTTTGGCCACAGCAGAAACACCGCGGCAAAAAACGCTGCGTTTTACAGTACCTGCAAAGTGGAGGGGATTCTGGCTAATTCCATACACACATTGCAAAAAAAAAAAAAATCTGCAGTGAAAAAGCTGCGTTTTCACAGAATGTCAATTATACTGGCGGAAACACTGGCGTTTTCTGTATACGTATAATAGGTGCAGAGAGTCCGCAAAGGAGAACTCTGAGATCAAAATTAGAAACACTGCAGAAAAATATGCAATGTATTTCCGCCGCAGTCTTTTCCGCAGCATGGAGCCTTAGCCTAAAGGTGTTGTTTCATATGTATGTAAATTTTTTTGCATAGCCAAACTAGCTGACTGCTATACCAGGATTAAATACTGTCACGTCACCCGCTGACTGCTATACCAAGACTAAATACTGTCACGTCAGCCACTTACTGCTATACCAGGACTAAATACTGGTACCTCAGCGACTGACTGCTATACCAGGACTAAATAATGTCACCTCATCCGCTGACCGCTATTGCAGGACTAAATACTATCATGTCTCCTACTGACCACTATACCAAGACTAAATACTGCCACGTCAGCCGCTGACCGCTATACCAAGAGTAAATACTGTCACGTCAGCCGCTGACCGCTATAGCAAGACTAAATACTGTCACCTCATCCGCCTACCGCTATTGCAGGACTAAATACTGTCACGTCGGCTACTTACTGCTATACCAGGACTAAATACTGGCACCTCAGCCACTGACTGCTATACCAGGACTAAATACTGGCACCTCAGCCACTGACTGCTATACCAGGACTAAATACTGGCACCTCAGCCACTGACTGCTATACCAGGACTAAATACTGGCACCTCAGCCACTGACTGCTATACCAGGACTAAATACTGTCACATCACCCGCTGACTGCTATAGCAGGACTAAATATTGTCATGTCTCCCGCTGACCACTATACCAAGACTAAATACTGTCACATCACCCGCTGACTGCTATAGCAGGACTAAATATTGTCATGTCTCCCGCTGACTGCTATACCAAGACTAAATACTGTCACGTCAGCCGCGGATCGCTATAGCAGTACTAAATACTGTCACCTCATCCACTGACCGCTATACCAGGACTCAATACTGTCCTGTCAGCTACTGACTGCTATACCAGGACTAAATACTGTCATGTCACCTGCTGACCACTATACCAGGACTAAATACTGTCATGTCACCCGCTGACCGCTATAGCAGTACTAAATACTGTCACCTCATCCACTGACCGCTATAGCAGGACTAAATACTGTCCTGTCAGCTACTGACTGCTATACCAGGACTAAATACTGTCATGTCACTCGCTGACCGCTATACCAGGACTAAATACTGTTACCTCAGCCACTGACCGCTATAGCAGGATTAAATACTGTCACGTCAGCCACTTACTGCCAGATTCCCCTCTGCCCTCATAGTATAATCCACAAATAGCTTTTTTTTTTTACTGTATAATGTTCCCCACATAACGTCAAACACTTCACTACTATCAGAGTTTCCTCCATTCCCCATATGAAGAACACAACTAGCCCCCTTTTATTTGCAGATACTCCCCTCATAATGCCAGCCAGCAATTAAACTCTTCATACCCTGCACTGTAATAGTACGCTGCAGTAACTGGGTTGTTCCTAGGAGCCATGTACTCCTCATTTGTGAGTGCTGGCGCCTTCCAGTGACATACAGTGCACCTCTGCAGGTTCCTGGCTGGACAACCAGACTGCCAAGGCTTGGCGTTTCACAATAAGATTCAACAAGACAACTTGTAGAGAGAATATATTAGTAAATATCCGAAATATCCGTACCTAGTCATCTGTTCAGATTGCAGATACTTCCACATAGGATAACTGTCTGCTGATTTCCTGCAATGGGATATCAGTAGCGGAGGATTTTCCTGATCTACCCAACAAACAATGCTCAAAATGGCCTGCAGCATAAGCGGACATGAGGCTGCTGCAAGACATTCTGTACCTCAGTTCAGATTATGTTGCTGGATTTATTTAGATCTCATCCACTTTGCTGCTACAGTACAATTTGGCAAATATGTGGTCAACAAGTCCGCAGTGTCTAATCCTCTGCATGTACATCCCGTGTAGACTTAATCTAAAAGGGGCTTTCCTATAACCATATCTTGTCATCTGTCCAGAGAATTGGTGACGTGTCTGATCAGTGTGTCCTATGACTGAAATCGCCATCAATCACACACAAGGTCCCATGTTCTTCTGTCTCAATGGATTGGTGTTCATGTGCAGTGCCGTTCCATTCAAAGTCTATGGGACAGATGGCAACAGCTGACCTCTGAAATCCACTTCCTCCATTGGTTCCATACACTTTGTACAGAGCAGCAGGGCCCTCACACACCCACCAAACTATTGATATGGGAGAATACAGGACACCTGACCTTGTGACACAGCAGGCAGGCTCATATCACCTATTTTAGTTTAGAAATTTTGATTATCAAAAAAACCCTTTAAGGCTGAGGCCCCACGTTGCGGAAACGCAGCTTTTTTTGTTGCAGATTTTTTTGCGGTTTTTTGAGCCAATGTCAGTAGTGGATTGAGCAGAAGGGAGAAGTATAAGAGCTTCCTATATATTTCCCATTCCTTTTGTAGCCATTCTTGGCTTTGGCTCAAAAAAACTGCAGGAAAATCTGCAACAAAAAAAGCTGCGTTTCCGCAACGTGGGGCCTTAGCCTAAAACTGCAGATTTTGCTGCAGTTTTTGGAGCCAAAGCCAAGAATGGCTAGAAAAGGAATGGGAAATATATAGGAAGCTCTTATACTATTACCTTCTGCTCAATCCACTCCTGACATTGGCTCAAAAAACTGCAGAAAAATCTGCAACAAAAAAAGCTGCATTTCCACAATGTGACACAGAGTTTATGGTGGCTACAGAAAGTGCTAGCAAAGTGACTAAAATGTAATTATTTAATCTCATACACAGCAGGTTAATTTTAGCTGCAGAGTCGCGAGCATTACCACATATTTTTAATAGTGGAAGAAAGTGCAGAGAAAAATGCAGCAAAAGCTCAATGAAAAACGTTGTGGGAAAAAAAAACAATGTGTTTTCGCTGCTTTTTTTCTCCAGTGTTTTTTTGCTGCGTTTTGCTGTGTTTGGCCTAATCCTTAAAGGCGTTCTACAGGAATTACAGGTCTCTGCAAGGAGGTCGTGGAAGGTCAAAAATAAAACCCACACTCACCTGTCCCTGGTCCACCCACCCCTGTCCAGCCAAGCCGCGCCCTGGGGCTTGTTCCAGCGGCAGTCCTCACCATACGTAACCGCTGAGGCTAATCATCCTCCTCAGCAGCCTAAGGAAGAGAACCGAGATGTCACTCATATATGTCACCTGTGATGTCCCAATTCCTTTCCTTAGGCCGCTGATTGGCCTCAGCAGTTACGTGTGGTAAGGACTGCCGCTGAAACAAGCCCACAGGCGCCACAGGACCAGACAGCCATGGGAGACACCGGAGCATCGGGGACAGGTGAGTATGGGTTTTCTTTTTCTTATTTTTCACCTTCCCCAACCTCCTTGCAGAAAACTGTAATTCCTTGACAACGCTTTAACATCTCAATATACTGAGTATCATACTATAAAATACATTTCTAGTATGCATAATGGTACACATGTACAGAAGCAAACACAGAAAGATGGATAGACATTGATAAGCTGTATATACTTACACATATGCCCGTCTATTCACACACATACATTCATATACAATATATACACACACACACATACCTGTCACACTTACACAAACATACAGTACTCAAACAGTATATAAGACACATACTCAGTGGCGTGACTAGGAATGGCTGGGCCCCAAGGCGAACATTTGACGTGGGGCCCCCCCCGAACCACCGCCCCCAACACCCCACACACAAACCGCCGCCCCAACTCCCCCTGCATAAACAGCATTCCTGCACACACAATTATGCGCCATAGTGGCCCCTGCACACAATATTATGCCCCATAGTGGCCCCTCCACACAGTATTATGCCCCATAGTGGCCCCTGCGCACAGTAGTATGTCTTTTGAGACCCCGGAGTATAATAATAACAGTTTGTGGGGTTCGCGGTAGCGGCTGCCACAGGGCTCCGGGTCCTGGGCCCCATAATGTTCCGGGCCCCGTGGCAGCCACTACCACTGCTACCCCGATATTTACGCCCCTGGGACCTATTTACTTATCGATCCCCGCTCCTGCTCATGGCCACCTGCGCTTCCCATTCTGCGGAGGTGGCTGTGAGCAGGAGCGGGGATCGGTAAGTAAGGCCACAGGCTGCGAACCCCACAAACACTGCTATCATTATATTCTGGGGTCTTTTCAAACCCCAGAGTATAATGATTGGAGGCCCAGGGGAGGCGAGGGAACATAAAAAACAATGAAAAGATCCCAGAGTATAATAATTGTTCATGGGTGGTCCACAATGGGGCGTAATACTATGTGAAGGGGCCACAATGAGGCATAATACCGTGTGCAAGGGCCACTATGGAGCTTAATACCCTGTGCAGGGGCTGCTGCTGGGCATAATACCCTGTGCAGGGGCCGCTGCTGGGCATAATACCGTGTGCAGGGGCCACTGCAGGGCATAATACTGTGTGCAGGGGCCGCTGCAGGGCTTAATATCATGGGCATAATAATGTATGCAAGGGCCACTATGGGGCATAATAGTGTGTGTAGGGGCCACTATGGAGCTTAATACCCTGTGCAGGGGCTGCTGCTGGGCATAATACCCTGTGCAGGGGCCGCTGCTGGGCATAATACCGTGTGCAGGGGCCGCTGCAGGGCATAATACTGTGTGCAGGGGCCGCTGCAGGGCTTAATATCATGGGCATAATAATGTATGCAAGGGCCACTATGGGGCATAATAGTGTGTGTAGGGGCCACTATGGGGCATAATAGTGTGTGCAGGAATGCGGTTTGTGCAGGGGGGTGGTTGCCGGGGGGGGGGTTATGTCAAATGTTCACCTTGGGGCCCAGCTATTCCTAGTTACGCCACTGATAGGGCCCATTACCTGCTGGGGTTACACCAGCAGGTAACGGCCTATTAAAAAAAAAAAAAAAAAACATCAGGTGCCCACTGGGCCCCCTAATGTCCTGGGCCCTGTGGCAGCCGCTCCTGCTGCTACCCCGATATTTACGCCACTGGATGAGACTGGCCCTTATTTCTGTGGTGATAATGTTGATGACCCTGGCGGCAAAGACCAACCACGGCAGACATCTGGATCCATGCACATGGATTATGGTGTCTTGGCGTATTGTAATGTGTGTCAAGATTGTGGTGGCAACTTTTAGACTATATTTTAAAAACAATGTTTTAAATCTCACAATTTGTTGCCTCATGTCTGTCCAAAGGACCCCATTCTCCTAACGTAGTCAGTACTACCTTGTCTGGCATATGATGAACCAGAATTTTTTTTTCTTCATACTGTTAATGGAAAACGCCATATACTCAGTTTCCCATGGGTGTACTGTACTGTCCATCCTCAAATGTAATGGCAGAGAGGGTATTCAGCACTGTGGATGACTTTATAAAACTGTCCACATGGATCCTTGAGGATTTTCACATACCTCCAGCTGCACATACCTCTATGAATAGATTTGTCATTGATTGTTTACAGTGGAGGGGGGCCTGGCTATTTATCATTGACCCAATGATGCCACTCTTGCTGTCTCCCTGTCTACTGTGTTCTATTGTGTTGAGACCCTCAAAGTATAATGCCCCCTGGAACCTCCAATGCAACATAATGCCACCTCAGTGGTCTCCAAATAGTATAATGTCCATTAGTGACCCTCACATAGTTGAATGACACCTTCTAGCCCTCACACAGTATAATGCCTCCTTAGTGGCTTTCATACAGTATAATGCCCCTCAGAGGTCCATCAGATTCAATACAATATTAGGCCCCTCAGTAGCGCATGACAGAGCCAAATGTCCCTCCAGATAAAATTGGGACACAATATCTGGAACAATTAGACAGCACTCAAATTGTGGGACTGTCCAGCTAAGTCCAAGGCAGCTAATAGGAGGCTCCCACTGCCATAGGGCTCAATGCAAGTGCACCATTTGCCCTATGATTAAAACGGCCCTGACTTGCAGTAGTGTGATATGTTATCACAGAAAACAACCAAAGTCAATGGAAAGTCTCTGTAAAAATCGTGTTAATGTTCCGTGCCAAAGTGTTGTTACAGGGAGTCTATCATTGGCAAAATCAATTTTTAAATAAACATATATTCAGATATCCTTTATCAAAGCTATTTCAGGCATACCTTAATTTTCTTCATCGTCCCAGAAGTTTTTTCATAAATCAAGCTTTTATCAACATGTAAATGAGCTGCCTGGAGCACAGGGGCGTAATCCCTGTGCTCCGAGCACAGCTGCGTCATCCAAATTTGAATGCCTCCGCCTGGTTAAATCAACACCCCCATCTTATAAAATCAAGCCTCCTTCTCCTCTTCTTAGCTGTGTCAATAGCAGCTTCTGATGTGTGCATGATCCAAATCTCGTGCATGAGATGTATGCTTGGCTGCTATGGGCTCGGGACGAGAATATAGCTCATGCTCCATGCACTATCTTTATTCTCTGCATGCTCAGTAGTTCAGTAATCCATAGAAGGTGCAGGGGCAGTACGCTTGTCCGCACAGAGAATAAAGATGGTGCATGGAGCATACGCTGTACGCTGAACCGGAACCCGTACTGGCCGAGCGTATAACGCATGCGTGAGATTTGGATCTCGCACATATCAGAAGCTGCTATTGATGCAGCTTATAAGCATGATTTTACAAGAAAGGGGCTTTGATTTATCCAGGCAGAGGCGTTCAAATTTGGGTGACGCGGCTGTTGCTCTGATAACAGGGATTACGCCCCCTGTGCTCCGTGCAGCTTATTTGCATATCAATAAATACTTGATTTATAAAAAAAACCTGCTTTAAGGATGAATGAAATAAAGGTATGCCTGGAATAGTCTTTATAAATGCTATCTGAATCTATGCTTATTTAAAAATGGATTTTATCAATGATAGACTCCCTTTAAGGTATTAAGTCTGATTTTAGACTTGGTTACATTTGAGACAACCAGTTACACCATGTATAACTATTTCACAATAGTCCTGTCTTCATTTTGAATAGAATCTTTCCTAATCTCATCCATGCAAAAATTCTTTACACAGTAAGAAACTGGGCACCAGGATGCAAATACCCTTTATTATATAGTGCAGAGCCTGAATAATCTGACAGTTTTGAGTCTTCTAATTATATGATGCTGGAGGTATACTTTAAATTATTGGTGGCATACATTGAAGACTACGTCTACATGGCAATGGTTGCTTGTGAGTTGTGGTAAAATTACATCCTTGCAGGAATAGGTCACACAACTGTGGTAACTGTAAAGCCACATTTTACTGACTTGTAGGAGACCAACAATTGCTCTGCAGCCATAACTTAATTCTTAGTTTCTGCTATTTGATGCCAGTCCCTCCATAGGCTTTCAACAAATATGTGCTGCATTTTAAAAAGATAAACCACAAGATTAATGGATGTTGGATTTTTTTCTGCATTTAGAAACAACATAGTCACATTTATTATTAAAAGCAAATTGACCAACGATTTTTACTTAAGCTTTAACTAAGTACACAGTCAATATTTAATTAACCCAATGAATATTTAGTCAAATCATATTGTAAGCAATTACTGTGTGTAATGCAGAACACGTACAAAAAACATTTTAGAAAGTATTATAAACTGCCTTTATTCAATATTTTTTCTAGCACAAAATAGGAAAGAGCAGACTTCACGTTCTTTATTTCTCAATCAAGAAAGATTCCGCAATGTTTTGGAGAAAATCACAGTCTGGCTTCTCATCACATTGTAATTTTGTCTGGAACATTATGTTGTCCAAGGAAGCTGAACAAAGAAAGCTAAGTTTACTTCTACATTAGCCCACGTACTGTATATAACCAGATTTTCTTGATTCTTTATCTGGTGAGAATGTGCATATTAAATCATTAAAGAAAATTGTAAAATTAAGGTGTATTCATTGTTAATAATATGAAATGATTATAAAAAAGTAGACATCTGTTATATTTATTAATATTAAAAATAATAATAATCATCAGAGCAATGGCACTTTATAGTGTCTGTTGTCTCTTAATGTTGCATGTTACACTGTATTTTTCCTGAGCTGTAAGCAAAATAATAATAAAAATATAATTAAAAAAGGGATAAAAGTACAAATTACTAATTTAATTATTGATTTCCTTCAGGCTCAAATTTTTCCAACAATCATCTAATTTTGGCATATTTAGCAGATATAATTGTGCCCTACAACCTGACGATATTGTTTCACATACAGTATCAGTTAATGTGGAGGGCTGTAGACGATAGGTACCCAAACATAATCTATCAGTTGTACAGTATATCATTATTACTGACCTAACCATCAACATACCAGACTAAGGCCAAGGCCCCAATTTGCAGAGAAGTCATGAGTGGCTTGAAAAGGAATGGGAAATAAAGGAAGCTCTTATACTTCTCCCTTCTGCTTAATCCACTCCTGGCTGTGGCTCAAAAAACTGCAACAAAAATAAGCTGCTTTTCCACAACGTGGGGCCTCAGCCTAAAATGTCATGGTTTTAAAAACATGATAATACTAGTCAATCACACCATATACACATATATTAAGCTTTACTAAGCAAAAAGTGACAGAATTCTGTCTCAAATTACACCAAAATACATCTCACACCAAATTTATTATGTGGTTTAAACACTTTTTACCCATTATTAACCATTTCTGAATACTGTCTAGAAACGGAGTAGCTAAATGAAGCCATAGAAGACACTACATTTATTAATACCATTCAACATAATTTAGGTAAGGTAAGCCAGCCAAGAGGTGTTATAAGGAAAAGTGTCTGGCATACACTATATGGACAAAAGTATTGGGACACAGCTCTTAATAACTGAATTCAAGGGATTCATCCAATCCCATAGCAAATGGATATAATACTGTGGGAAGTTCCCATTCATCAATAACATATCACTGAAAAATCTCTGGGAATATCAAAATATAAACTTAAAATACATTATGGTGTCCGAAATTTAATTAGTAGTTTTAAAACGTCTCCTACTTCTACTACCTAGGGCACAAGGCAACACTATATATATTTTGTATTCCTGAGGTGGTATTCCTCTGATGATGCCCAGCGCGTTGATTGGATGATTGCTTGGCAGGTCTCAGACGCACCTTTGATTGCGTCACAGGGCGTGCATTGTTGCCTTAGTTACAGGACACCAGGTATGTGTAATAAACAGCATACAGACAGATCGGTACATATATTCGCAGTCAAGTAAAGATAAAGATACAGAGCCGTTCCCTAGTAAACAGTGGGTAATAAGAACTATTTCATAATGACCCTGGGGATTCCTACCTATGGCTAGAAACTTGTAAAACTTGGACACATGTAGTGAGCTGTTATCTCTATAATATAGCAAGGTAATAAATAGCGCTTTCTTAAAGGGCCAATACCCTTAAACCAGAGAAACTGTGCCAATCTATATCCATGGGGAATCTACTATCCAATCTCTGGATTAGGGGGTAAATAAGGTGCTCCCTAACTTGAGGGGACAAATCCCCCATTAGCCTATCTTGCTCTGATGGCATATAACACCCAGGATTACCTGCATATACATAAATAGTCCATATGTTGTGTAGTACCGTTATTTAAATCTATTGATAAATAGCGTGGTTATCGCTCAATATTAATTTGCAAAGTTTTTTTTTTTTTTATTCACAAAAATCGGGATAAGCAGAAAACTTTAGCCATTTGTATAGCTTCCTAGTGCCTGATAATTTGTCAAGATTTATTTGTTCGTCTTCAATTAATTTCACAATCAATCTTAACCTGCTTTCAGTAACTTCCTTTTCCCATTTATTTATAAGGATAGATGATCTCATCCTCAATGCTGGGCGAAAAGGATTTCTGAGGCCTCTAGGGATGATCTTATGTCTTATGTCCCTACACCTCCCACCAGGATCTGACGTAATCCCTGTACACTTTTTTGAGCTGTTTGAACCTTGCTATATTATAGATTTAACTGCTCCCCAGGGTCACTATGTAATAGTCTCTATTAACCATTGTTTATAGAGGAGCGCCTCTGTATCTTTTTTTTTTAACTTGACTGCGAATATATGTACCGATCTGTCCGTATGCTGTTTATTACACATACCTGGCATCCTGTAACTAAGGCAATCAAGGGTGCGTCTGCGACATGCTGAGCAATCGGCATGCTGGATGTCGTCAGAGGCATGACTCTGAGGCGGAGTTATACACTATTTATATCCGGGAGCAGCCGCAGATTGAGGCTCTCCATGCAAGTACCGGCATCTATCATCTAGACCCCAAGAATTACAGTTTTCACTGCATATACTCTATATCATTGCCAATATCTTTGTTTTTAAATATTTCTCCTGATGATCCTGTTGTCTTGAATATGTCGATGAGGAAACGCGTTGAGGGAAATAAAGGAGAAATTTGTCTGTAGGGGCCTCTTGTTAGTGGTCATATAGGGCTCAGTACACATGATCCTTTTAGATGAAGTGGAAACACCCCTTAAAAGGACATAACCCAGGTGGTGTGGAATATTAACATTTGATGGGTTTAGGTACACCCCTATATCTATTTTTACACCTAGGGAACGCTATTATTTCTGAAAGGTGTTATTAGTAAGATCTGTGGATAGAAAAACTGGCACATGTTCATACACCTCAGGAAAACAAAATATATATATATATAGTGTTGTCTTGTGCCCTAGGTAGTAGAAGTAGGAGTGGTTTTAAAACTAAATAAATTTTGGACTCCATAGTGTATTTTAATGCATATCAGTAAAGGGTATAATTTTTAAGTTTATATTTTGATATTCTCAGAGATTTTTCAGTGATATGCCATAACAAATGGAGTATAAAATCCAGCAACTAGCCATTCAGTTAAATAGGAGCAAACTTTTTAAGATTTGGTTCACAGCTGAAAAAGAAAAAATGACAAGGCTCCACACTAGGCGCTCCCTTTTGTGGAACCTTAAATGAATCAGGAGACAAATAAAAAGTGAAGAATACATGTTCCCTTTTGGGTGGGTAATTACCTTATGTTATATAAATGTATACGATTTGTGTCTCTGCGCTTCCACCCAAGGTTTGTCGTAGTGGAAGTGGAGATGGTATTGTCCACAGGAAAAAATGCAATGATGCAAAAATGCAAAAAATAGATGCAAAAGCACCAAAGAATGTTTGGATGTTCCTTCATTGTTACAAAAAGTCAGAAAATTGTGGTAACATGTTTCAGAGCAGTATTCTCCTTCCTCAGACCAAACTAACACAATGACAGGCTTCACAGAAATGTAACCATATATAACCCCAAAGGACTGTCATGTGACTATCATGTGACTAACAAGTTCACCAGGTTAACAAAAGTATTTTACATGTAAGGCACTTATTTATACATTAATTTTAACACATAACAATTATGTACAAAATATAAGACACTCTGACCAGATAGCATTATTATAAATCTATCATTATACAATGTATCAAAAAGAAACTACTAGATATTCCTACATGGTCCTAAATTCCCCGATCTTAACTAGGGACCGATTGTAAACAGACCAACTACTGTAGTGTCAAAAGCACATGGCCAAAAGCGATCAGCATGTTACAAACAGCTGATCGCTTCCTTCAGGCCAGAGGCATGATTTATCCAATGTTTTGTTCAAACACAATGGCGACAGTGTATTCAATTTAAAAATTCAGTACATTTCTCTTTTTTGTAACAGTTCCTTTCTATCCAGTTTTTCATTTGGTATCTGTTCAATAGGTATAATATTAAAATCTGCAAGGTTACAATTATGAGATATTGCCGCATGTTGTGACTTGCTATGTTTCACATAGCCTTTGGTGATGTTGTGTCTATGATTGTTCAGTCTTACCCTCAATACAGTGGATGTTCTCCCTATATATTGGAGACCACATTTGCATTCAAGGAGATAAAAGATAAAATTTGAACTACAATTCATATGTGTTTGGATTTCAAATTTTTCTTGTACCTCTTTTTCCTGTGGACCCATTGAATTAGATTGGATCACAGACTCAATACCCTTATGGGAGTCTGTTTTCCAGCTTCCACTCCTCCTGCTCTGTACTAGTATAAGGAGGGAATGTTAAGCACTCTACGAAGCCATTTCCCTAGAAAGGCAACTGGATTCCCCCAAATGAAGCTTTAGTTATAGGCCTCTCTGGGAACCCTGCTACGACATAGGTTCCAGTCTTCTCCCTCAACACTGGTTGACTGCTAAAGACTCACTGGTACCACTGCTCTCATGTCAGGAACTGAGCTCACTGGGTCTTGAACCCAGGACTGCCCGGTCATGTTCTGCAGCCTTGACCATTATGCCATTGTAGAAGCCTGTTTGTTCTTTGCTTTGCTGAGTCTGGTCCTTTCTATTGGAGTGATTAGCTTATGGATCTCACCTGCTGTGTGGCCAATCACAGGGTAGCTATCCCTATATAGACCCACAGCTTACTCCATCCTGTGCCTGACTATTCTGGCTGTCTGCTTCCTTTTTGCCCTGATCCTCACCATTACTCTACTGCTCCCGTGTACCAAACTCTGCATACGTCTGAGCATGGTTACTTCTACTCCTGAGGTACTATTCCTGCATCTCTTACTATTTAAGTACTGTACTGTTTGCCTTACCAATTGGACTCCAGATCTGATAACTAGCATTGTTACACCTCCCCAATCTGGGTAGACACATTTCTAAGGATCACACGCTTATCCTTGCACATCTAGCTACCTCCTCCTTGCTCTAAGCCCTCTTCCTGAGTACTGGCATGTTCCAGATCCAAACTAAGGACCACAGAGCTTTGAGGTACAGGTCCAGAGACTCCATTCTGGCACTCTCGTGTTCTTTTCAGTGCTAGCGACTAGCTGAGAGACTGCCAGGAGATTGCTCACCTTTCCCTTAGCTTTCTCATATTGTGATACCTCTTCTTCTGGTACAAGGTTAAATTTACTCTGATCACCATGCCCCCCCTCCCAGACACACTGTCCCCTTGTGCTTATGCCCATTACCTCGTTTGCAAAAGTGTGGGTGATGGTGGTACATTGGGCACATACACCGAAACTATTTTTCAAATCATTTCCCAGCAATATACGAACAGGTAATTCATTGGACACTCCCACTTCTCTGATACCACTATCAGCACCCCAGTCCATATTAACCTTTCCAAGAGGTACTGGGTGTCCTCTTTCTATCAGCAGCATAACTATCAGGTACCCCCTGCAATCATGACTGGGCCCACAGCCAGCTGGAGATGGCCGGGACACCGGATTACCATGATAGCAGTTGGGGAAAGCCTGGTTCCCCTACTGCTATATGTATGTCAGCCAAGGGGAAATGACTAAAAATAAGAAATACTTATACTTACCTCTCCTGGGCTTCTGACAGTCCACAGCATCATCTCCAGGGGTCTTCCGGCCTGTGACTGAGGTCACACACCCCAGACATGACTGCAGACACATCCCCAGACATGACTTATCCGAAGGCTTCCACCAATTTTTTGCGTACAGACCGTCTTAGCATGTGACATGGGTGTGGCTTTCAGGGGTTAATTCAGTCCACTCACTCAATTTTGCACTCACCCTCTACTCAGGCTGCAAATCGAGTACAAATCACAACCCAACAAAGTCCCTGAATCCCAGATACGTGCCACCACCATCTACTAACTGTAATGGGGTTAGTAGTAACTCCACTCACATATACACACGTCTCTTTCACAGTCAGATGCAAATACTGTACACTTCAAAAAAAGTAATGGGTTTGTAGAGCATATGTGGTCAACCATTAAATTAAATCATTTAAATACCAAGAGGTTCAGTGCCTATGTATAAAAAGGGACATGTAGACAAAGGGTGACAATAACAGCAAAAGAGTTGTAAAATAAAAAAAAAGAGAAACCTTACAATCCTTCTGGTTTTATGAAGCTTAGAAGAATGAAGATGGCAAACATTCGGCTCCAATAGTGTGACAAAGTTCTCATGGAATCCACATTTCTTGTAATTGTGAGCCAATGGCTCATATTCAGCCATGCCCTCGAAATGAGGTGGTAGGTTGAAATGTTTATTCTCTGTCATCACTGAATCTGGGAAAGCGGGTTCCCCAGACCTCTTCCCCCACCTTCTCTAATATCCAGGAAGAAGTTCCTGTGTTTGGAAATTTACAACCCCCCTTTATCTGTCTTGTGCAACTTCAAAGGGATTTTTGAGCACTGACTATAGGCAACATAACCACATGGCTTTTTCCTGTGACCACAGAAAGATAAAAATGCTTACTCCTGAATATATCATAACCATCACATATGTACATACATAAACAATATAATCCACTGACAATGCATACAATTAAGGTTCTTTCGTCAGTCATCAACTCTTTGCTGACTGGATAACTGCAGAGTTACAAATCTCCTCTGGCATTAACATTACAAAAACACACAGTACAAAAACTTTGCTTCATGACATGGCTTTCACAAAGAACACTGCAAAGCATTGGATAGAGTGGTATAAAGTATGCTCAAATATTTCTCAAGTTACCAGTCTAATGGAGTAGTTTGGGTTTGACAAATGCCAGGAGAACATTACCTGTTTGACAGCATTGTGCCATGTGTTCCTTAGTTCTAGTGAAAGGAAATCTTAGTGCTTCAGCATATCAAGACATTTTGGACAATTGCATGCTTCCAACTTTCTGAGAACAGTCTGGGAAAGGTCCTTATTGGTTCCAGCATGACTATGACCAAATCCACAAAGTAAGGTTCATAAAGGCATGGTTTGGGGAGTTTGGTTTGACTGACCTACACAGAGCTTTGACCTCAACCACACTGAACACTTTTGGGATGAATTAGATCGGAGTTACAAGTCAGGCCAGCTTTTCCAACATCAATGTTTGACCTCACAAGTGCTTTTTTTTTTTTGGATGAATGTGCAAAAATTCCCATAGACACACTCCAACATTTTGCAGAAGGCCTTCCCAGAATAGTGGAAACTATTTTAGTCTATATTAATGCCTATGGATTTAATAATAATAATAATAATAATAATAATAGTCCTTTAATAGTCCCACAGTGGGGAAATTCAGTGTGTTACAGCAGCAAAGATAAGATAAGATAAGCAGATACAAATACAACATGTACAGGAATGTACCAAGGTGAGAGGCATTACATTAATAGCAGACAGACAGATAGGACGTGGCAGAGGGGGGGGGGGGATATAACAGGCATAGAGATATTTCAGTTCTCTGTGTGTAATGATCTCCGCTTAGGTCGGTGTTGGTTGTACAGCCTAACCGCGGTGGGGAGGAAAGACTTCCGATAGCGCTCCTTCTCACACCTAGGGTGGAGCAGTCGGTCACTGACAGTACTACCCAGCTCTATCACAGTCTCATGCATGGGATGGGACTTCTTCTTCTGCATGGAGCTCACCACGGACAGTATCCTTCTGTTACCCACCACCTGCACTGGGTCCAGTGGGCTCCCCAGGACAGAGCTGGCCCTTCTAATCAGCTTGTCAAGTTTATTTCTGTCCCTGGTTGATATACTGCTCCCCCAGCAGGCCACTCCAAAGAAGATGGCTGATGCCACTACTGAGTTGAAGAAAGTCCTAAGAAGTGCCCCCCGGATTCCAAAGGCTCTCAACTTCCTAAGCAGGTAGAGCCTGCTGTGGCCCTTCCTGTACAGGGCCTCCATATGATCTGCCCAGTCCAGCTTATTATTAAGGAGCAAACCCAGGTACTTATAGGTGTTCACAATCTCGATGCCCGTCCCCAGGATGTCCACTGGTTTTGGAGGGCATCTGCCTTTACGGAAGTCCACCACCATCTCCTTGGTCTTCCCCGCGTTAATCTTCAGGTGGTTCTGGTGGCACCAGTCCACAAAAAACCGGTTCAGTTCTCTGTACTCCTTGTCATCATCGTCTGTGATGAGGCCTACTATTGCAGAGTCGTCAGAATACTTCTGTAGGTAGCAGCTGGATGAGTTGCACCTAAAATCTGCAGTGTACAGTGTGAAGAGGAAAGGGGCGAGAACCGTACCCTGAGGTGCCCCCGTATTACAGATCACGGTACCTGACACACAGTCTTGGGCTCTCACGTATTGAGGTCGATTTGTGAGGTAGTCTAGGATCCAGTTGGAGAGGTGGTGGTCCACTCCAGCAAGGCCCAGCTTGTCACTCAGTAACCTGGGCTGTATGGTGTTAAAAGCACTGGAGAAATCAAAGAACATTATTCTCACTGTGTTCCCTGGTTTCTCCAGGTGAGACAGAGCCCTGTGCAGAAGGTGGATGATGGCATCATCTACCCCAATGCCCGGTCGATAAGCAAACTGGAGAGGGTCCATAGCGGGGCTCACTAGAGGGCAAAGATGTGTGAGAACCAATCTCTCCAAGATCTTCATCAGGTGGGATGTCAGTGCTACAGGTCTGTAGTCGTTGAGGTCCATAGGGTGAGGTTTCTTTGGAACTGGTACCACACAAGAAGATTTCCATAATTCAGGGACTATTTCCTGCCTCAGGCTCATATTATACATATATGTAATTATAGCACACAGCTGGTCCCCACAAGTCTTAATTAGCCTTGCACTGATGTCATCTGGCCCTGCGGCTTTCCTCGCCTTGATCTTTTTCATCTCCTTCCTCACCTGGGCCTGTGTGAAGGTCAGACTGTGGTCAGATAAAGACAGATTTCTGGATTTACTGGTCTGTTGGGAAGTAGCCACATGGGGTGAATGGGGTGAAGTCATTGTGGTGAGGGGAGCTGAAGGACATTCTGGGATGGGAGGAGCTGGTGTGTGATCAAATCTGTTGAAGAATAGGTTTAGTTCATTAAGCCAGTTAACATCTGCCTCAATCTGGCAGACAGACTGTTTATGACCCGAAATTGACTTAAGCCCCTCCCAGACCCCCCTTATGTCTTTTCTTTCCATTTGCCTTTCCATTTTTTCTTTATAACTGGCTTTTCCTTGCCTGATTAGATGCCTCAGCTCCTTTTGTACTTCCCTCAACCCCTCCTTATCTCTTGTCCTGAATGCCATCTTTTTCTCCTTAAGTAGTGTTTTTATATCAGAGTTAATCCATGGTTTGTTATTGGAGAAGCACCTCACCACTTTTGTGGGTACTGTGTTGTCCACACAAAAATTAATGTAGTCCGTTATGCAGTGT
This sequence comes from Leptodactylus fallax, assembly GCA_947044405.1. Taxonomy (NCBI): domain Eukaryota; kingdom Metazoa; phylum Chordata; class Amphibia; order Anura; family Leptodactylidae; genus Leptodactylus; species Leptodactylus fallax. The sequence continues at coordinate 4,096,707 of CAMRHE010000059.1, read as the reverse complement.
GTGAGTCCTTCTATATCTTCTCCATACGAATCCTGCAAAACTTCCCATGCAGTTGTGTCAAAACAATCCCTCAGAGCCTCATCACTCTCCTCGGACCATATCCTCACTGTGCGGGTGACAGCTGGTTCTCTACGTACAAGTTGCTTGTACACAGGTCGGAGATGTACTAGGTTGTGATCCGATCTTCCCAGGGGCGGTAGGGCTGATGAGTTATATGCCTCCCTCACGTTGGCAAAGAACAAGTCCAGTGTTTTGTTGTCTCTTGTGTGGCAGGTTACATACTGTGTGAAACTGGGAAGTGTGGATGATGGAGAGGCATGGTTGAAATCGCCAGACACAAGAAGGAGGGCCTGGGGGTGTTGTGACTGTAAATGGCTCAGCGTGGCTTGTAGGACCTCGCAGGCAGTGTCAGCTTTCGCAGAGGGGGGGCTATATGCAGCTATCACGATGACATGCGATAGTTCCCTTGGTAGATAGAAAGGTCTCATGCTCACAGCTAATAGTTCAATGTCCTTACAGCAAGTTTGCTCCTTAATCACAATGTGCCTAGGATTGCACCATCTATTATTCACAAACATTGCCAGCCCCCCTCCTTTCCTCTTACCGCTCTCCCTTGTCCTGTCTGCCCGAAGGAGTTTAAAACCATCCAAGGAGACCAGAGAGTCAGGAGTAACTTCAGTGAGCCAAGTCTCTGTAAGTAGCATCATGCTGCACACCCGAAACTCCTGATGGTGCCTGGTGAGCGCTGTTAGTTCATCCATCTTGTTTGCAAGAGATCTCACATTGCCCATAATGATGGAGGGAACAGTTGGTCGGTAACGCCTCTTTTTAATCCTCTGAAGAGTTCCTGCTCTGCAGCCCCTCCCCCGCTTTTTCTTTCTCCAGAGTTCTTGGGGGATGGGTGGGCAAATGGTATGCAGCCCTGTTGTTGTGACTCTAAGCTGCAGTAATTTCTCTCTTGTGTAGACAAAAGAAATGCCTGCAGACACAAGAGTCCCCATTTCAGCAGGACAAAAAGACAGAATGGGGTATCAAAAAATCTTCTGTAGGTGTAATGTCTATGTGTCACAATACTTTGGTCTATATAATGTATCTAGCAAGATGCACCGAATTTTACACTGTGCACCTCTATAATAAGTTTGAATAAATTTCTGCCTGTCCATATCAATTGACACTTTCTGAATTAAAGGTGTTTTCATGCCTAAAAATATTGATGACCTATTCTAACAAGAAGTCATCCATATTAGATCAGTGGGGGTTCAACTCTTGGCACAGAGAATTGAGCAGGAAGCACACAGGTCCATTCTCTGTGTAATTCTTAGACCAGGTTATGAACGGGAATTAAGCTACAGTAACTTGGTTCAGCCACTTCACAGAGAACAGAACTGACTACTTCATTCTCCATTTTATTGTTTTTTGTTATTGATTTTTTATTTACAGGTATATAGCACCATTAATTCCATGGTGATTTCCATGTGAGAATTTACATACGGTACACAAAATATACAAAACAAATATGATACTAACAGTGACCAACTGGCACAGTGTGATAGAGGGCCCTGCCTGCAAGGGCTTACAATCTATGAGGGAAGGGGAATAGAGAGGGTAGAGGCTGTACAGATGGTGGTGTGGTGACAGTAGCGTTATTGGAGGTTGTAGGCCTTCCTGAATAGGTGAGTCTTCAGGGCCTTCCTGAAGCTTGTGACTGTGGGAGACAGTCTTATGTGTCTTGGTAGTGCGTTCCAGAGTATGGGGGATGCACGGGAGAAGTTTTGGAGACAATTATGTGAAGAGCGGATAAGAGCGGAGTAGGAGGTCTTTGGGGGATCAGAGGTTACGTGTGGGCAAGTAGCGGGAGATTAGGTCAGAAATATATGGAGGGGACAGGTTGTGGATGGCTTTATATGTCAGCGTTAGTAATTTGAACTCTATTTGCTGGGCAACAGGTAGCTAATGAAGGGATTGGCAGAGGGGAGCGGCCGATGAAGAACGGGGAGAGAAGTGTATTAAGTGAGCTGCACATTTTAAAGTGGACTGGAGGGGGGTATTTGCTGGGAGGCCATGGAGAAGGTTGTTACAGTAGTCTAGGCAGGAGATTATGAGGGTGTGGAATAGCATCTTTGTAGTTTCAGGGGTGAGGAAGGAGCGGATTCGATGGATGTTCTTGAGTTGGAGACGGCAGGAGGTGTTGAGGGTTTGATTATGTGGCTTGAAGGACAGGTCAGAGTCTAAGGTTATCCCAAGGCAGCAGACCCATAGGACTGGGGTGAGTGTGGTTCCATTAACTTTGATAGATGGGGCAGGTAGGGGGGGGCTGTGCGAGAAGGAATGAATATTATGAACTCCATTTTCTCCATGTTGAGTTTGAGAAAGCGGGAGGAGAGAAAGGAGGCTACAGATGCTAGACATTCTGGGACTCTGGACAACAAAGAGGTAATGTCTGGTCCAGAGAGATATATTTGGGTGTCGTCAGCATAGCAATGGTAATGGAAACCATGAGGTTTTGAGTTGGCCAAGGCTGAGGGTGTAGATGGAGAACAGGAGGGGTCCTAGGATGGAGACTTGGGGGACACCTACAGAAAGAGGGTGTGGCGGGGAGGTGGTGTGCGAGTGGCAGACACTGAACGTGAGATATGAGGAGATCCATGAAAGGGCCAGGTCTGAGATGCCAAGGGATGAGAGCGTTTCTAACAGGAGGGAATGGTCAACTGTGTCAAAGGTAGAGGATAGGTCGAGGAGGAGGAGGATAGGAGGATAGTTCGGAGTGGACGTGTTGCTCCAGCAATTTTGAGACGTATGGGAGCAGTGAGATGGGGCGTTAGTTGGCTGGAGAGGACAGGTTGAGGGAGGGTTTCTTAAGTATAGGTGTGACGGTAGCATGTTTGAAGGGAAGGATCCATTGGTTAGGGATAGGTTGAAGAGATGGATTAGGGCAGGAGTAATGACTTCAGAGAGTTTGCGGATGAGATGTGACTGGATCGGGTCAAGCGCGAAGGAGGTGAGGTGAGATTTAGAGATTAGGGTGGAGAGCTTTTCATCAGTGACAGTGGAGAAACAGGTTAAAAAAGAGCATCGAGCAGTTGGGTAGAGTGGTTGTTGGGGTGTAGGGTGAGACTGTCCATGATGCTGTCAATTTTGCTTTTGAAATAAGAGGCAAAGTCATCAGCTGTGATAAGTGATGTCAGAGGGGGCGCAGGAGGACGGAGAAGGGAGTTGAAGGTAGTGAATAGCTGTTTGGGGTTGTGGGATAGGGCAGATATTAGTGTGGAGAAGTAGACCTGCTTTGCAGAGGGGAGTGCATTCTTGAATGTGAGAACTGCCTCTTTGTACCTAAAGAAGTCCTCCTGCTGCAGTTCTCTGCATGTCAGCTGCTATGCCAAGTATCAGAACCCCTTGATCTAATATTGATGAGTTTGCTAACCTCACCAATTAGCAACCTTATGTAGATGTCTATGTAAAGTGTCTCTTGCCAATATAGGTTAGCAACCCATATTTATTTGTGCATATGAGGTGTTATGCTTTTTTTTGGCTAACCATGGTATTGATGTGCTTTATTACTGTCTGATAATTCAATGTGTTGATTGCTGTTATCCTTCATGCTGAGCAAGGGGAGCATTTTATATCTTTTGGGAAGTTGAGTTGAGTTAAAGGAGTATTCCCATGAACATAATCTTATCTAAATTTGTAGATAATTAAAAGTTAAACATTTTTGCAAATATAAGTAGTTAAAAATTCTGCAGAGTTTTAAAGATTTTCTCTAATCATCTTAGTGGTGACAGTCTGTTGTCTTGATCGGTTGCCAATGGATACAACCACAAATGCAGAAACTTTCTATCGTCTGGGGCTTGTCAGGAACCCAGCCATGATTTTCTTACCTGGGTTATCAGGCAGGGACACTACATGTATCAGAAGATATTCCAGCCAAAATAAGGAAATCATAGCTAATTTTCTGACCTTAGAAAGTTCCTGCATTCATGGTCGTATCCACTGACAACCAATCAAGACAACAACTTGTGACCACAAGATATTTAGAGAAAATCTTTAAAACGCTGCAAAATGTTTAATTACTTATATTTACAAAAAAAAATGTTTAACTTTTAATTATCTACAAATTTAAAATTGGTTATGTTCGTGGGAATACCCCTTTAAACCTGTCCATTTGGTGGTCTGCATTGTGAAAGAAAGGAGTCACCATGTCAAGAACTAGAGGTCTAGTCCATGAGAGTGGGTGGGACCATAATCTATGTGAACAGAAGATCAGGGTGCCTGAAGTGCATGTGAAGTGTGCTCTTATGTGTTGTATGCTAATCTCTACTTTGTAACTTTATCATCAAAATCATCAAAGTTTTGGTTGTGGGTTATGTGTGGTTCTTTCTGACTACACTACATCACCAGTTCTGTGTGAGTGTATGGTCAGCAGGATTGCACCTGCTATATATTATAGATAATGGAACCTCTCAAGATTAATTTTGTTTCGGATTCGTTTATCTTGGGTCCCAGATTCTTTTCGGGTTGAACAAGTTTGGTACTAACCACAATTTAAATTGGCATATAACACAGGGCACCTAGGAACTTACCTAATGAACTTACCTATCCAATTTCTAGCTCTCTAAGGCAAACACAGTCGAAGTTATGTCGAAGTGAAAGTGACATGTATGTCTCTTTCAATTTCACGAATGGTAAGGGGTGGATACAAATTGCGAGTATAACCATATACTGCCACTCGCTTTTACAGATTTTAACATTTAAAATGCTCCAAACATTACCCTTTTTGGGGGAAAAGGTGCTTGCCTGAGGTTTTTTTTAGACACGCATGGCTGGTATATTGCAATAAGCAAATATTTTATAGAAAAATTAGCCCGTTTTGATGACTTTTAAGTACTATAGGCTTTTTGTTATTTGGGAGACAAATTTGTGGCTGTGAACCTAGTTGAAAAGTGATGAAGAATTGGCTTTTTTTTGTTAAAAAAAAAAAAAGCTACCACAATTATTGCTTCATGGGAGCAGAAAGCAGCACCAAAATTGCGTTTGTATTGCAAGAAGCAATGGTGGGGTTGTTTGTTTTTATTTTCTTATTATTATGCCAAGGGAGTGGCACTGGCAACTATAGAATTTGAGGGAAACTGTCAGCGTGCCTGCCCCTTGAAAAGTGAAGTGATAAAGAATTGATTTAATAAAAAAGCCACCAAAATTGTACCTTGGGAACAGATGCAGCACCAATTAGTGACAATTACAAGATTTGAAGAGAAATTTGTGACAAAGTATCAGCATGCCTGGCTTGCCAGCTGAGAGCCAGAATATACTCTGAAATGAAACAGATTCTATGACCATAAGAACATCACTTGGGAGGCAGAAAAGAACCTTGTCCTTCTGGTTATCCTTGTATGGGAACATACATGCTACATCAACATTGTTTTGGCAGAGTGACAATTTACATAATTTAAAAAAAAATTGGTGCACACTAACAGCGTCCATGGCCTCCCAGCTGAAAAGCTAGACTATCTTCTGAAATGAAAAGGATTCATTGACCCTGAGAACAACACTTGGTAGGCAGAAAGGAACCTGGATTATCCTGATGGTTATGCCTGTATGAGAGCACATGCCACATCAACATCATGTTGGTGGAGTGACAATTTACAGAATTTCAAGGCAAATTTGTAATACACCATTAATTGCCTGCCATTTTAAAAAGTAATAAAGAATTAAGTGTAGATAAAAGTCAACAAAAAAGTCCCTGGGAGATGGTCTAGTCAGTGTGGAGGATCTGGAGGAGGCCACATCAAAATCGTGTTGACAGAGTAACAATTTACATAATTTCAAGAACAATTTGGGGCACACTATCAGTGTCTCTAGCCCGCCAGCTTAAAAGCTACAATATTTTTTTAAAATGGAAAGGATTTTAATGACCATGAGAAGAGCACTTGGGATCCAGAAAAGAATTTGGATTATCCTGCTGATTGTACCTGAATGGGACCAAATGCCAGATCAACTTTGAGTCAGCAGAGCGGCAATATTCATAATTTTAAGGAAAATTTGTTACACACCAAACTGAGTGTTAATAAAAGTCAACAAAGACCCCTTTATAGGGTGCACACATGCCACACTAAGTAGTGAGAATTTAGATTTCAAGAAAAATATGGGGCACACTTAGTGTGCCTAGCTTGCCAGCTGAAAAAGCTGGACTATCTTCCAAAGTGAACATGAAATAGAAGTTGTTCTTCCCCTCAGTTATCTGCTCCATTTGTGTCTGTGGTTTGCTGCATGCAGTAATCATTAACTATATACTGCTGCTCAAACTGACGCTCCAGCATGTGCAACAGTGCCACACTGTGCGCTTCACCTTAAAACCATGAAATGAGGAAAGAGGATATTAACCCCTTCCCACCGGAGCAATTGTTCGATTTTAGTTTTTGACCCCCCCCCCCTTCCTTCCTTTCCAAACCCCATAACCTTTTTTATTTTTCCGTTCTCAGAGCCATATGAGGTCTTAATGTTTGCAAGACAAATTTTTCTTCATGATGCTACAATTAATTATTCTGTACAATGTATTGGGAAGCTGGAAAAAAATTCAGAATGGGGTGGATTTGAAGAAAAAGTGCATTCGTGCGACATTCTTACGGGCTTCGTTTTTACAGCGCTCACTGTGCAGCCAAAAATGACATGTCATCTATATTCTATGTTTCGGCACTATTCTGGGGATACCAAATTTATATGGTTTTATTTACATTTTAACCCCTTAACAAAAATCCAAAATTGTGCAAAAAAAGTTGCCATATTCTGGCACTCTTAACTTTTTTTTTTTATATTTCCGTGTACGGGAATGCATAGGGCGTCTTTTTTTGCGGGACCAGGTGTACTTTTTAGTTATATCACTTTTGGGGAATTGCTATTACTTTGATCACTTTTTATTCAAATTTTTATCAGAGGCAAAACAGTGAAAAAAACGGCGGTTTGGCACTTTTGATTTTTTTTTTTTTTTCCTGCTACAGTGTTGACCGAGGCGCCAGAGGGATTAATGCCCACAATCAGTGCGGGCACCAATCGCGGGCCTTAGCACCAGGTCTCTGCTGTATAAAACATATACACAATTAACATATACATGTACTATTACGGCAGGTGTCGGATGAATTTTTTTTGTCAATGGAATCAGTTTGTATGTATATTGGGCAACCAAAAAATAACCCTTAACAAAGTTAGATTTTTTTCAGATTAGCAGGCTGCATCACATTGTTTATTGGCTTGCCCTGGTGAGGTTGGGGGCTGGAAATGCTCCAGTGTGGAGGAACTGGAAATGGCATTTCTCATCCAGCTCATCAAAAAAGGGAAGAAGTGGAAGTCTTGGGAAATGAGGAATATCTCTCTCAGCAGATGCCACATGACTACTAGAGAATGGGATATCTGTTAGTGAAGAACACACGGTTGACAGTACAGATACAGTGTGGTAAATTACGTGTTACAACAGAGGAGGAGTAGGAACACAAAGAACCCTGACTCAAGATTTGTTTCACTGTTTTCAAAAATGTCTTTATTCTCAGGAAGTATGACAATACTGCAACTACTGGCAGGGCTGTCATGACTAGAAGTAGTGTTGCTGTTGCCATCCACAATCTTATTGTTAATATTGCACAAGTATTTCATACCCCCCCCCCCTTTTGCCTGTCACCTGTCCACTGCCCTATTTTTTTTTTTTTGGTCATTTTACTGCACATTGCTTAATTATAATAATGATTGACTACAATTCTAACACTTTGTGTATTTTATCTTTGTTTTTTTTTTACAAAAAACTATTTAAAGAAAAATAGCAAAGCACTAAAAGGATTACCTGGTCAGTGACCATTAGACCAGTACTTTGTCAATCACCTTGAATTTTTTTGCCAATGGAATCAGTTTGTATGTATATTGGGCAACCAAAAAATAACCCTTAATAAAGGTAGATTTTTCAGATTAGCATGCTGCGTCACACTGTTTGTTGGGTGAGCAAAAAAAACAAACAAACCCTTAAATAACAGATTTTTGTCAGATTAGTGCAGGCTGTGAGACTGTTTATTAGGTAAGCAACAAAAAAAGATTAAGAAACATAATTTGTCAGATTAGGCAGGGTCTGTCACACACTGCAAAAAAAAAAAAACCCTTAAATAAAGGAGATTTTTTATTTTTTTTTCAGATCAGTGCAGGTGGAATCAATGTGTTTAATTAAAACAATTTACTCTTGCCCCCCAAAAAAAACCTTAAGGCTAAAGCACCACTTTGCAAAAATGCAGTGTTTTACAGTACCTGCAAAGTGGATGGGATTTTGGCTATTCCCATCCACACATTGTAGAAAAAAATATGCAGCGGAAGAGCTGCGTTTTCAAAAAACGTTTTCATTTTTCAAAATCGCAGAATGTCAATTATACCTATAGAAAATGCCAGCGTTTCCGTATATGTATAAAAGGGGGAGTAAATTTGCAGAGGAAAACTCTGGACTTCCTGTGAAAAATGCTGCAAAAAAAAGCAATGCATTTCTGCCGCAGTTTTTTCCGCAGCATTTTTTGGTGCCGCTCGCTACATGAAGCCTCAGCCTAAGAAAAGATTTTTAACTAATAGGACTGACTGTCAGTAAAAACTATGCTTAAACATTTTGTAGACTGATGAAACTGCTATATTGCACAACAGACGTAAACAAAATTAGATTATTGGCAATGAAAGAGATAACTTTTTTTTTTTTTTTTGTATGGTATTACTGCAAGCTGCTGCAATCAGGCTCACAGGAGCACATATATTCTCCCTCACTCCTATCTATGATTTCCATCACATGATTTCCATATGATTTTATTGATTAAGTCTGACTAAACTCTCCTTCGCAAATTCACTAGCTTTATTGCAATTTGCAGCGTTCAGTGCTTTGTCATGCAGTGAGATGAATAACACATCCAACCCTACATTCACCATCAATGCAATACCTTGTGTTCAAGCTTACAGCACCTTATCCAGTGTATACGACATCAGCACTGTAAGGTCTCCACATACCACTGACTATTGGCTGAGAGCCTGTCAGGTAGTGGCAGAACATTACTGTGACTCACAAGACATGTGTCTTGTGTATTTTTCCTATGCAATACATGTGGCAGTGGCCATTTTAGTTTGTTCTAGAGAAATTTCCCAGTGGGCTGACTGTAATATGGGCTGCTGGGCCGGCAAGCTACCTGCCCTGAGGCCCAACCCTTATCCTGACTTGCTGCAGAGTTCCTGTAGCAGAAAGCCGCTGGGAGGCACTGAGAGTATGTGGTGGACAAATCTCGCAAGATTCCTCACATGTTTCCATTCGAACAGCACAGATCCTAACCGAAATGGCAATTAAACTCTGGGTCTCTTCAAACCCCAGAGTATAATATGCTGAGGCCCAGGGGAGGTGAAAAACATAATAAACAGTGTTACTCACCTTTCCTGAGCCCTGGTGTGGGTCTTCCTGCCTCTTCTGGTCTTAGAGACACTATGAATTATGTCAGAGAATGCTGAGGCCTGTGATTGGGCCTCAGTGGTCATGTCAACGTTATGATGCAAAATGACATTGGTGTGACCCACGTGAAGTTACGCTGGGGGTCATTCATGATGTCTAAAAAAAACATGAAGATGCCGTAAGACAGGCGCCAGAGCCAGGACAGTTGAGTAACACTTAAGTTAAATCACCTCCCCAGGGCCTCAGATCATTATACTGATAAGCGGACTGTAACATCCTTGCCTGTCCGGGCTTTGGCACCATCCTCCGGGCGCACGCTGCGGCGCAGGAGGCATGTCCGGTTGTGATTCCTTCCTTTGGGTTTTTCTTATATTGTCTGAACACTGTCCTATTCCCTCACCTCCTTAATTGATTTTCCACCACACCCTTCTCCTTCACCTTGCTTTCCACCTGCTCCACTAAGAGTTAACTTAGTCTTACCTGTGTGATTGACAGCCTATCCTCCTATCAAGTCTGGGGCGGGTTCTTCCTCCCAATTTATTGTTTGCTCACTTTCCCATTGGCGCCTGCTATTGCATTACGCTTACTGGCTATACTCCTTGTTCTTTGTTACCTGTTCTTCTGATTTCCTGACCACTGGTTTACCTTTGACTTTTCTCTTGGATTGTGATTTTGTACTGCATTGCTCGTTTGTTACCGACCCCTTGGCTAGCTGACCTCCCTTTGTTGTGTTCGTCCTGTCTGCATTCTGTGTATCACTTGTTGTAAGCAGGGACTGTTGACTGATTGCTGGCTGTCGCCAAGGACAGATCGGGCAAGTTAGCCAGGGACAGTGGGGGGATTCAGCTTAAGGTCCACTGTCTTGTTGTGCCCCTCTCCCAAAAGTTCTCCAGCAGCTACTGGGGAATCGCTCCTCTAGCGATTCCCTTACAAGGCCCCAGAGTATATTAATGGTTCATCGGTGGCGAACCCCAAAAACTTATAATGTGTGGAGGGCCACCATAGAGCATTATAGTGTGTGGAGGGGGCACTATAGGGCATTATAGGGTGTGGAGGAACCACTATGGGACATTATAGTGTGTGGAGGGGGCCACAATAGGGAAATATAGTGTGTGGAGGGACCGCTAGGGGACATTATACTGTGTGCACTATGGGACACTATTCTTAAAAAAAAAGTAACATTAAGGAAAAAACATTCCCAGCTGTCCCCAGGACCGAAGCACGGAATTCAACTGAACAGGCTGCAGCAGTGGACACCAGAGCGCCAGGAAATATGTTTTTATTTTATGTTAACCTCTCCCAGGCCCCTCTGGAGTTTTTCCAATTCCTTAGAGCCTCTAGATTGAGGTTTCAGTAAACTGTGAGTGATGGTGGCTGCTGCTGCTGCTGCACCTACTCTTTAATTGCCACCCTGACCCCCTGCCTATAACTTTACTTACATTGCACTGCTGCCTTTACATATAAAGCAGGCAACCCTGTGTAACAGAAATGTTGCTTTACATGGAGTGAGAAATGGCATTCCTGTGTAAGTTACAATTTGTCTGACATGGTAATTTAAATAGGACTGCTGCCTTTGCCTCCATGTAAAGCAGTCCTGTGCAAAATTACCTTACACAGGAGTGTGTAACATGAAGGAGCTACTTGTGCTCGCCCTTCCTACTTGTATTGATTCTGCCTACTTGCACTGAGCCCACCTATGAAATGACCACTCTTAAAAAAAAAAAAAAAAAAATTTCCAGAGCTACTTTCAGGTCCCAATATGCCCTGGTGGAGACCTGGCACCAATGCCTTTGATTAGGTCTGCCTGTAATACAAGTACTGTAAACTTGTATTGCATTAGTGATTAGACCCCCTGAAAAAACCCGGTCTACAAACCTATAAATGCATTTTTCCCACATGGTAAACACTGTAGCAGGAAAAAAAAATCAAAAGAGCCAAACTGCTGTTTGTTTGCTGTTTCAACTCCCATAAAAATTTGGAAAAAAAAGTGATCAAAGCAATAGACATTACCCCAATTTGTATAGAGAAAAAGTACATCTGGCTCTACAAAAAAGATGCCTTATGTATCCCTGTACAAAAGTTACAGGTATCTGAAAAGATCAAATCCAAAAATGTAATTTTTTTTTGCAGTTTTGGATGTTAAAAAACAAAAACAATATATACTTGGCATCCCCAGTGTCATACCAAGCCATTGAATACAGGTAACATTTCATTTTTGGCTTCACAGTGTATGCAGTCAACACAACTATAGGTGTATCTTGATGCTTCTAGACTCCAGTGCAAATTCTGTAACGGCCCTCCAAACTTTTGGCACCAGTGCTAGGATGTGACTGCTACCTGGACCTCCTATAGATACTACCCTGAACATAATCCCCTATTTGTCCATCTTTTGTTTATTTTCAGCTATTATAAGTGATAACTTGCATATAATTATTTCAAATGAATATCTGGACAGATTATCAACTACTTTAGACTATTTTTATCTAATGCCTGTGGACATCTTAAACTTCATGTATAGTAAACCATACCAGCGAGGTATTCACCACAAAGTTTCAAAAATACTGTTACTAAATAAAAGGACTGTAATGTCTCTGCCTGTTCGGGTCTCTGCCCCACCCTCCGCTCGCATGCTGTGGCGCAGGAGGTGTGTTCAGTTTGATTCCTTGCTTAAGGTTCTTGTTGCTCAGTCTGAACACTGTCCTACTACTACTTCTCTGTAATTGAATTTCAGCCACACCCGTCTCCTGCACCTTGTTTCTCTTTACGCCTCTAACAGTTAATCTTAGCCTTGCCTGTGCGATTGACAGCCTGTCTACCAATCAAGTCTGGTGCAGGTCCTGGACGTCCCATATACAGGTCTTCAGTCCACACAGGTTTGCTGGCTATTGTACTCTGTTCTGTTACTGTGTCCTCGCTAGCTTCCTACTTGCTCTTACTGTATTATTTCTGACCTCTGGCTTCCCTTGTGACTACTCCTCTGGATTACGATTTGGTACTGCTTTGTCTCTCTGGCTTTGACCCTTGGCTGGCTGACTTCGCTTCTGTGTTGTCGTGTCTTGTACTGTGTGTCACTTATTCAGAGAACGGATCACCTCCAAGTTTTCGGCTGTCACCTAGGAGAGTCAGGCAAGTAGGCAGGGACAGGGGCTGGGTCAAGTTTAGAGTTCACTGTCTGTCTTTCCCTTCCTCCCAGGTTTCTGCAGCAGGATTGGGGAATTGCTCAACTAGCAATTCCCTTACAAGGACATTCTACATGATATAAAAGATAACACTGAATACATTTTTTAATATTTCAAACTTTTCAGATCTGTTTAACATAAATTGAACACACAGAGGCGTAACTTAAAGCCACTAGGCCCCAATGCAAAATATGTAATGGGGCCTCCACTTATGTGCTATCTATACCACTGGTGTCTTATGTTGAAGAGAGATTTTGGGCCCTCTGAGGCTTTGGGCCCTTTGTAGGATCCATAGAAGAACAAAAGAGATAAGAAGGCATATATGCAGGCACACAACCAAAAGTTATAATAAATAAGCTTACGCCTTTATTAAATACATAAGCACTCAAACAGGATTAGATTATAGATCCACAGCTGGCACTTTCTGCACACCAAGTACACAGCCCATGCCAAACAATTGTACAGGCAGATAAATTAGAACATACTAGGTCATTTGAGACATGAAATATTTGGGTCAATACAGCTTAATCTTCACATTAATTTATCTTACAGAATTGTAATGAGCTAGTACATCTTTTGCGATCATGCCTTTTGTGATACATCTAATGTGGTGTTTTTTGGTGAAATAAAATGGATAATGGTACTTTGGAAACACATATTTCATTTTCTACTACATATATATTGGTGACATCATATTTCCCCAAATGTAGTACACTGGTAGAGACAAAACAGGGCTCAATCAAGTACAAGAAATACCCAGGGTGTGTTTTTTACCTTTAAGCAATAAGATTGATTTATTGCCATTTTCCAGCTCTGGCTTAAACATTCTCCACGGAGACATCATATTCAAGGCTCTGACATGCCATATGGAGACATAATTGTATAGCTGTCCTTCTGGGAAGGAGAAGGGAATATATTAAACTGCATCTGAGACCATGGGAATCATAATTAAGCTTCGCAAACTTGATTTTTTTTTTTTTTTTTTTTAGGATGACTTTCACGCAAAACAGAAGAATAGACCATGATGTCATCAAAATAAAAACAAATGGGTTTCAGGTTTGTTACAGACTAATATAGTGTATTAATATTATTATTACAATTTCCTTAATTAGTATACATACAGTTATTGTATATCACTCTGAAATATTCCTGCTGCGAACAATAGAAATTATTTTTGCTTCCATCCAGATGCCTATTTATTATTACACTAATTGCTTTAATGAAAATATAAAAGAAAGGAAACATCTAGCAGTTATTTGCATTGTTTACCCTCAGAACAATGATACAGTATCTAACCTCCATATTTCCCATGTAAAAATGGCATTGCTGTATTCAACTTAAATTTTCAGTTCAATATCTATGACCTATCATCACATGGCCTTTTTGCAGTTCAGTCCCATTCAAGCGAATAGGACTGAGCTGCAATACTAAGCAGAGTCTCTATTCATTGTATAGTGTTGTGCTTGGTATTCAGTGAAGAGACCACTGTGTTCACCTGAATGCTGCAGTCTCTTCAGCTGATTGGTGGGGTCCCGCAGGGCTGCTTTAACCATAGGGCAAACAGTCCACTTTCTGCCTGATGATTCGGATCAGGAAAGCTCCATTTACAACTTCACTTCTACCGTTGAAGCCTGTGAGAGAGCAGGGAGCTGCAAAGTCCCTACTCTGCCATATAAGACTTAGTGATGTGTAGGACGTCCTGGCATGATGTCACTGTATCGCGCCGGACCTGCACCAGAGTGCAGAGAGTGCTCGGCTGTTACACTCATCAGTGCATCATGGTAAGGTGAGTATATTGTTTTTTTTTTTGTTTTTTTTTGTGAATAGACATAATATTTATAAGGGGGCTATTATTTATATTGTGGGAACTATTAAATTTAAAGGCTATTATAAGAGAGGAATTATTTATAAGGGGGGATATTACAATGGGGAAATATTACGAATAATAGCCCCCCTTCAGGGGCATAACTAGCAAAGATTGGGAGCCATAGTAAACTTTTGACTTGCCCCCCCACCCCCACATCTCATAGTGCCCCCTTTCCTGGCCCCCACATGGCATAATGTTCCATTTACACACACTATAATGTTCCACAGTGGCTCCTCCATACAGTATAATGTCCCATAGCTGCTCCTCCACACAGTATAATGTCCTATAGTGGCCTCCACACAGTATAATGTCCCATAGTGACCTCTATGGAGCTCGTTGCAAATTTTTGGGGTTCACCAGCCACAAACTATTATACTCTGGAGTCTCTTCAAACCCCAGAGTATAATGATCAGAGGCCCAGAAGAAAGGATTAAACATAAAAAAAACAGTGTTACAAAACTTTCCTGGGCTCCAGGTTGGGTCTCCAGGCCTCTTCGAGGTACGAAGACCTGCACTGTGGAGTCCAGGAAAGGTGAGTAACACTGTTTTTTATGTTTAATAACCTCTCCTGGGCCTCCGCTTATACTCTGGGGTCTAATTTGTCTCACTGTCCCAATGGGGCCCCCCGCTACCATAGGAACCGGTGCAAGTGCACCGTTGGCCCTATGGTTAAAGCGGCCCTGTCCTCCAGGAATCTGTGCACCTTGACTAAAATCTAAGCCAGCTTTTTCTGTTTTAGAATTCTGCCATCATTTATAACACAAAAGCACACTCCCAAAGATTGCAGGTAATAATTGGGGATCCCTATGATCAGGTTGTCATCAGAAAAACAAAAGATTTTGTGCAGGACCAGGGAGTCACTTTATCAAGGCTTTATTTATAGGAATATTAAAATACAACACAGGAAGGAATTGTAGAAAAAAGTAAGCTTAAGCATTTCAGATGCACACTGTGTCTGTAGTCACAGCATATGTGTTGTGAGCTAGCACGCTATTATAAATCAATAATTTACCAGACAGGTAACCATTTCCCTTTATGAATCTCAGAGAATGCACTGGCTAGAGGAAAATCCAGGAGTTGGATTATAGTATATCTAAGCAAGACGGTGCAAATCGATTTTCTATAAAAGATTACATTCTGTAAACAGAAACACAGAATCTGTGGTTTAATGCATTTCTTATACTGAATGTCAGAAATGCAGTACTGGTTGCACCTCCAGAAAATTGAAGGTTCATATCGTGGAATATTAATGTGAGATATATACTGAGAATGATCCACCCCATAAAATTTTAATGTGAACAAGTGCCAGAATAGCAGTATACAGGTCCTGTAATATGACACTAGAGTGGGACCATCTATCTCATGGGAGTGTTTCTGATAGGACATCTATTGTAGTGCACCTCAGATAACAAGAAGGGAGGTCCTAATCTCCATGTCTGATGCATGTCCCTTATTATTGCAGGTACAGTGATTATTACTGTCATGTTGTTGTTCTACAGTCATGGCCAAAAGTTTTGAGAATGACACAAATATTATATTTTCACATGATCTGCTGCCCTCTGGTTTTTATGTGTGTTTGTCAGATGTTTTTATCACATACAGAAATATAATTGCATTCATATTATGAGTAACAGAAGCTTATATTGACAGTTAGAATGAGTTAATGCAGCAAGTCAATATTTGCAGTGTTGACCCTTCTTCTTCAGGACCTCTGCAATTCTCCCTGGCATGCTCTCAATCAACTTCTGGATCAAATCCTGACTGATAGCAGTCCATTCTTGCAGAATCAATGCTAATTTTGTCTGAATTTGTTGGTTTTTGTTTGTCCACCCGTCTCTTGATGATTGACCACAAGTTCTCAATGGGATTAAGATCTGGGGAGTTTCCAGGCCATGGACCCAAAATCTCTATGTTTTGTTCCCTGAGCCATTTAGTTATCACCTTTGCTTTATGGCAAGGTGCTCCATCATGCTGGAAAAGGCATTGTTGAGCGCCAAACTGCTCTTGGACGGTTGGGAGAAGTTGCTCTTGGAGGACATTCTGGTACCATTCTTTATTCATGGCTGTGTTTTTAGGCAAGACTGTGAGAGAGCCGATTCCCTTGGCTGAGAAGCAACCCCACACATGAATGGTTTCAGGATGCTTTACAGTTGGCATGAGACAAGACTGGTGGTAGCGCTCACCTCTTCTTCTCCGAATAAGCTGTTTTCCAGATGTTCCAAACAATCGAAAAGGGGATTCATCAGAGAAAATGACTTTACCCCAGTCCTCAGCAGTCCACTCCCTGTACCTTTTGAAGAATATCAGTCTGTCCCTGATGTTTTTTCTGGAGAGAAGTGACTTCTTTGCTGCCCTCTTTGAGACCAGGCCTTGCTCCAAGAGTCTCCGCCTCACAGTGCGTGCAGATGCACTCACACCTGCCTGCTGCCATTCCTCAGCAAGCTCTGCACTGCTGGTAGCCCGATCCCGCAGCTGAAACACTTTTAAGAGACGGTCCTGCCGCTTGCTGGTCTTTCTTGGGCGCCCTGGAGCCTTTTTGGCACCAATGGAACCTCTCTCCTTGAAGTTCTTGATGATGCGATAGATTGTTGACTGAGGTGCAATCTTTCTAGCTGCAATACTCTTCCCAGTTAGGCCATTTTTGTGCAGTGCAATGATGACTGCACGTGTTTCTTTAGAGATAACCATGGTTAACAGAAGAGAAACAATGATGGCAAGCACCAGCCTCCTTTTAAAGTGTCCAGTGGTGTCATTCTTACTTAATCATGACAGATTGATCTCCAGCCCTGTCCTCATCAACACCCACACCTGTGTTAATGGAGCAATCACTGAAACGATGTTAGGTGGTCCTTTTAAGGCAGGGCTGCAATGATGTTGAAATGTGTTTTGGGGGATAAAGTTCATTTTCTAGGCAAATATTGACTTTGCAAGTAATTGCTGTTAAGCTGATCACTCTTTATAACATTCTGGAGTATATGCAAATTGCCATTAGAAAAACTGAAGCAGTAGACTTTGTAAAAATTAATATTTGTATCATTCTCAAAACTTTTGGCCATGACTGTATTCCCAAAGTTTATTGCTCAGTATATGTTAATGCAGTGACTGATGTAAGGAATGACTTGATGGTAATGTACAACTGGATCTTTCTCCATAGCACTAAGTACCCAGGGAGTTGAAATGTAAACATTTTTTTTCTACACAATTTAACAATGCAATGTTTACACATAAATGTATTAATGGTTTAACTTCCACTTTCTTGACAGGCCCTTTATCCTGATTTTGCACCTCCATTCCAAGTTGTCCATTGTTCTGATCCATCATGGAATCAGTCATTAAAACTGCCAGATTGACAGATATGAATGATACACTTTCCATTTGTAATTATCAGCATTGTCAACAGTATTAAAGGAAAAATGGAAAACCCTTTTTGTCAGCTTCCTGTTATTTCTGGACCATAAAGCATAGGACCAACCAGATAAAAAAACTTACCTTTTATATATGAGGGTTAAATGACCTGTTGTGTGCTACATATGTTAGATTTAACCAGTAATTAACAGTTAACTGGTTATTTCCTCTACTCTGGGATAATACACTCCTGTAATGTGAGTCACTAAAAACATTGTATGGAGTTTATATTTTGTATTATGCTTCACTCCTAGATCCCCTGAAGATTGTCCTTCTTTTTGCTGGACATGGAACGCTTTGGAAATGGAGTGTTTCTATTAGGGAAAAGTAGGGAGAGCTTGTGTCTCACTGTCCTTTTCAGGACAAGAGTCAATTTGTGTGACACAGGGTACAGTAAGGGTCAACTCCACTCTGTCCCCACTTACCAACTCCCCTGCTCTCTCTTTTGGATCCGGTAAGGTGGTTCCTTAATATACAAGCATAGTTTTAATGAGTGCACTATATAATATACTATATTATCATACTTTTTGTATTTAGGACATTTTTTATTTTTTTTTTTTAGATTCTATTGAGTAAAAGTAAAGTTTTATATATAGTTGGTCCTATGCTTTATAGTCTGATTCTTTGTGGGCCATTGGTGTTTTCAATATGCTTTTTCACCTAACGTATGCTGATCTGTTATTTTTTTATGGAAAAAAGCACAGCACGTTTTCTCCAACTTGAAAACTAGAAAAGAAGGGTCCTTAGGCCTTAAGCACATGGTTATGCCATTATACATGGAGCTACTGTCCTTGAAAAATGGCTATGTCTGTCCATGCAAATGCACATGCAGCACTTATTTTCATGACAGTGAATAATGGCCATGCGATGGTTATTTTTGAGGTGGCTGTCACATAGCCATTATACAACCCATGAATTTCAATGGGTCTATTTACATGGCTCTGTGTCCATTGTAATGGACAAAGATAGTCCATGTCAAGCTAGATTCTCATGAAAAAGGTACAAAACTACCATGAAAAATAGATGTCTTGCACCTGAGTGGCACTCGTTTTCACGGAATGCATTTTAGTGTATGGAGGGATCCGTGAAAATGGCCAAAATAGGACATGGCCTACATTTTGATGGTTTGTGATAATGGACCATATAACAGTCATGTGAATAGCCCCATAACAGTCACGTGAATAGCCCCCATTCACTAACCTTGAAATGAACGCTGCCTTTTGATATCCATTAAAAAAACAAATGTCACATGGCCTCAATTTTTTTTTTTTTTTCGGCCGTGAAAAATGGACCATCAAAAAAATAGACACATGAATAGACACATTGGATTCAATGTGTTCTGAAAACGAATGTGCGATGGGTGTTGCAAAAATGTCTGTCACATGTCCATTTTTCATGTGAATAAACCTTTAAATTTTATTGCAATATGTCTATCAATGCAATACAATGCTAGTAAAAACGTACCCTTAGGCATTATACCTGGGAAAAGTTTGTGATTGCTATTTGTTAGATTTTATTTGCACACTCATGAGTCATATAATGCTACATACGCTCATATACTATGACTAAGGACACAGTGTACATCTGAAAATCACTACATGTTACATCTGTATTTCCTATAATCCAGTACTATGTTAAATTTCATTATTTCTATAAAGTGTGATAAAGTGACTCTTTCTAGCACTGGATCCAGTCTTTTCTTTACATGTTATGCATGCTTGGCTACAAGGCCTTGCATAGGATTTGAGTTGTAGAGAGGGTAAGCTAGTTCCTCCTCTTTCCTTGTAATATCTTGGAAAATGTTTTTAATAGCTGTGTGTTACCAGGGTTGGGGCTAGAACCTGTTATGTGAGCATTGTAGTGATTTTCTTTTAATGTTTTTTCCCTTCAATTTTATTTACTTATTTTTAACACATTGTTGGCATTTTAAGATTGCATTTTTTGCTGATTTCACTTGTAATTGGGGCTGATAAATTAACCCTAGCTATAGGAAAAATACACCGTTGTGCTTACTGCAGCAGCTCCTGCAGTTCCCTGAAAGTGGTGGATTACATGATGGGCTGACCAGTGGATGGCACCCACAGCTGTACGAGCTATATTCTACTATATAAAGTGTGCTCTGATACTACTATTAGATAGATAATTAAGTGTAGTTGTGGGAACGTTTTGAGATTTAGACCGTGTTCACACAACCAAGTCTTATCCAAGAAAAACTGTGTGCAGGCCATATTTCCTGGACTTAAAATAATTGAAAACTATAAAATTAAATAAACATTAGGTTTGGAAAGATGTAATAGAATCATTTTAAAGTATCAAAACTACACGAGTTTTCTCTGGGAGATAATAGAAAATAGTTAAAAAAAAAGCTAAAAAAACATAAGTTATATTGCCAGGGTTGTAAAAGTCTTGCCTAAAGCCTATCACCTAGAATTACAAATATTTAATGTAACAGCAAACTGGACCAGAATGATCTAGTTTTCTAAAATGTTTTATATGTTACAGCTTTGAATCTTTGCAGTTCATTACATTCTGGCATATAAGCAACTTTACCTCTTTTCTGAAGGTGAAACAAAGACCTAAAATAAATTTTACCCACAAAGTACAAAAGAATTCATGGCTGAATAAAATTGTTAGCAAATTTAAAGAAGGAAAAAATATTTAGGGAAATGTTCTTGTATGTCATAAATTAGAAGCATTTCACACACAATCTGTCTGTTGCATTATTATCATAGATATACCGTACTTGTTAACCGGTTGACGACCACCGGCCGTAAATTTATAATTCTATAAAAAAAAAAACTAAAAATTAATAAAAACAACACATATTTGGTATCGCCGCGTCCGTAACAACCTGTACAATAAAACTGAAACAATATTTAACATACACGGTGAACGTCGAAGAAAAAAAAACGCCGGAAGTAATGATTTTTGACTAACTCGCTTACAAAGAAATGCTATAAAAAGTGATCAAAAACTCATATGTACCTCAAACCAATAAAAAACGCATGTCCTTCCGCAAAATAAAAGCCCTAAACCAAGTCGGTCAACCGAAAAATAAAAATGTTACACATCTCAGAAGATGGTGATGCAAAAACAATTTATGCCCACAAATGGGTTTTTGTTCTGCAAAATTAGTAACGCATAAAAAAAACAATGTAAATGAGGTATTGCCATAATCGTACCGACCCGCAGAATAAAGGGAACATGTTACTTATGCTGTACGCCACACGGCAAAAAAATTAAAAGGTAAAAACCAATTCCAGAATTGATGATTTTCTTTTTTTAATCCACCCAGAAAGAGTTAATATAATTTATTCAGTAAGTTATAGACACCCAAAAAAATGGTGTCATTTCATACCGCGAAAAATCAGCCCTCATACCGCTACATCACCAGGAAAATAAAAAAGATATAGCTTGTACAATGTGAAGACAAAAACCCCAAAAGTCACTAAATCATTAGAACACAACTGGCTGCGGCAGGAAGGGAATGTATAAGCTGTGCGAGCGTATATATCAGGGGACGCTCCAATTTTAGAGCTTACAAGGGAATATAAACTAAAAGTGACCCCACCCCCCCCCCCAAATCATAGGATCTATTGGGGATATAGTAGAGAATTTTGTGTTCCCCATGTACTCCGCACAGCTTACATATTCACTCTTCACCATGGGCTGTGCATTCACGTCTGGGATACTAATGCTTATTACACCCCCTGATAAATTCTTTGAGGGGTGCAGTTTTCAAAATGGGGTCATTCCCTAGGAGATTCCACTTTTCTGGTACATTAGAGGCTCTGCAAACATGACATGGTGTCCAGATCCCAAACATCTGAATCTGCACTCCAAAAGCCACATAGCGCTCCTTCCCTTTTGTGCCCTGCTGTGTGCGCAAACTGCAGTTTATACCCACATGTATGACACTGGTGTACCCAGAATAACATACATAATGTCATATGTGGGTATAAACTGCTGTTTTGGCACAGCCGGACACAGAAGAGAAGGAGCGCTATTTGGTTTTTGGCGCACAGATTTAGACAGTTTAGCTTTTGGACGTCATGGCACACTTGCAGATCTCCTGAAATGCCAGTAAAGTGGAATCCCCGACATGTGACCCTATTTTGGAAACTGCACCCCTGAAGGAATTTATCCAGGGGTACAGTGAGCATTTTTAACCTCCAAGTGTTACTATAATTTATTTTCCAGAAATGAATACGCAGCTGATTGTGAAAGGTGAAAATGACAATTTTTCCAGGAATATGTAATTTCAATGCCTAATACGTTGTGCCCGGCTTGTATCAGATGTGAACGCTCCAAAAGATGTTGTGTCTGGGATACCCGCTTAACAGTTTTTAGAGTGTTTGTGCCCGCTGACATAAGCTGGGCACAAAATATCGGGCACTGAAATGGCAAATCTCTGGAAAAATTGCAATTTTCCCTTTTCATTATCAGCTGCACATTCATTTATTGAAATTAAATGAATGCAACACTAAAGGGTTAAGAATGCTCACTATACCCCACTTGATAAATCCCTTCAGGGGTGTAGTTCCCAAAATGGGGTCACAAGTCTGCAGATTCCACTTTACTGGCAATTCAGGGGCTCTGCAAAAGTGGCATGGTGTCCAAAAAGCAAACTGTGCTCCAAAAACCAAAATAGCGCTCCTTCCCTTCTGTGCCCGGCTATGCCGAAGCAGCAATTTATAACCTCATATGGCATTAAGAACATTATCCTGGGTACACCAGTGTCATACATGTGGGCGTAAACTGCAGTTTGGGTACACAGCAGGGGGCAGATGTGAAGGCGCGCTATGTGGCTTTTGGAGCATAGATTTAGATTGTTGGATTTTGGACACCATGTCATATTGGAAAAGACCCTAAAATTGCCCCTATAAAATGGGGTCACTTCTTGGTGAATTTCAATTTACTGGCACCTCTGCAAAAACAACATGGCGTCCAGAAAGTCCCTCTAAATCTGTACTCCAAAAGCTTAAAAGCACAGTACTCCTTCCCTTCTGAGCCCTGCTGTATGCCCAAGCAGCAGTTTACACCCACATATATCATTTGTATTGTACCAGGGATAGCCCACTTAATAGTTTTAGGAGTGCATGTCTCTGATGACTCAAAGTGGATACAACGTATTGGGCACCAAAATGGCATATCTATTTAAAATAGTCAATTTTTACTTTGTACATTAATTTTTGGGAAGCATTTTTAGGCTCAAAATGATAATACCCCTTGATACATTCCTTGAGGGGTGTAGTTTCTAAAATGGGGTCACTTTTGAGGGGTTTACATTGTATTGGTACTTTAGGGGCTCTGCAAATGCAATATGGTACCTGAAAACTATTCCAGCCACATCTGCCCTCCAAAAGCCAATAGTAGTATAATGTTGTACCGTGTTCGCCATTGAAAGTAGTGGAAGAGTGAAGAAATCAGGCGATACCTTTTAGAGGCTAACTGAGTATATTTATAAGTAAGCTTTCAGAAGTGCAAGCTTCCTTCATCAGACATGGTGTTATACAAGAACTGAAAAGTCACAGATTTTTATACACATGGTCTTCAAAGGATTTTAGAGTCCTTAAAAAACCAAAACAAAATGCAATCTAAGTAGAGAAGTTATTTGCAACAGGTCAAAAAACAATCTGGAAAGTTGTGGTGCGTGACAGAGGGATCTGTTATCTGTTTGATCCGGAGTGCCCTGAAGGCCCCAACTGAAAATGGCACCTCACCTTGCCTACATAAAAGGTGCATGACCTGCAAGCACATCCACACCGCTGACGGTGTACCTATCCCACAGTCACAACAGGTGCACAGAATTAGGGGGACATTCTCCTGCAGGTCTTCCAATGTGGTGTATCTCATAATGTGTGTGCAATGTCTCACCACAGGCCTCTATGTGGGGGAAACAGGGCAGAGACTCAGTCAACGAATGAACTCACACAGATCCAATATTAATAACAGCAGAACAGATCTCCCAGTGGCCGCACATTTCTCTGGAGAAAACCACTCTATTGAAGATTTGCGGGTTGTGGTTTTAATGGGACATTTTAAGACGCAGGAGAAGAGGAAAGAATGGGAGTACAAGTTTATGCAAAAATTTCAAACTCTGCAATTTGGACTTAATATTCATGCCAGCTTCATGTCACACTATGTATGAACTGTGAGGGTCACAAATCACCTCCTGATAGCAAACAGATAACAGATCCCTCTGTCACGCACCACAACTTTCCAGTTGTAAATAACTTCTCTACTTAGACTGCATTTTGTTTTGTTTTTTTTAAGGACTCTAAAATCCTTTGAAGACCATGTGTATAAAAATCTGTGAATTTTCAGTTCTTGTATAACACCATATCTGATGAAGGAAGCTTGCACTTCTGA
Source organism: Leptodactylus fallax (assembly GCA_947044405.1). Taxonomy (NCBI): domain Eukaryota; kingdom Metazoa; phylum Chordata; class Amphibia; order Anura; family Leptodactylidae; genus Leptodactylus; species Leptodactylus fallax. Next base: position 4,072,445 of record CAMRHE010000059.1, on the reverse strand, counting down.
AAGCTTACTTATAAATATACTCAGTTAGCCTCTAAAAGGTATCGCCTGATTTCTTCACTCTTCCACTCCAAAAGCCAAATCGCACTTTTTTCATTCTGAGCCCCACCATGTACTTCTACAGCAGTTTACGACCACATATGGGGCATTTCTGTGTTCAGGAGAAATTGTGTAACAAACTGTGATGTTTTTTTCTTCTTTATTCCCTTGTAAAAATTTAAAATGTGGCGCTAAGTGGACGGTTTATTGGAAAAAAAGTAATTTTTAATTTTTACATCCCAATGTTAATAGAATCTGTGAAACAACTGTAGGGTCAAAATGCTCACCATACCCCTTGAGAAATTCCTTGAGGGGTGTAGTTTCCAAAATGGGGTAACTTTTTTGGGGGTTTCCATTGTACTGGTACTTTAGGGGCTCTGCAAATGCGACATGGCATCTGAAAAATATTCCAGCAAAATCTTCTCTCCAAAAGCCAAATAGCGCTCTTTCCATTCTGAGCTCCACCATATACCCATACCCAACCACATGGGGAATATTCCTGTATTCAGGAGAAATTGTGTAACAAACTTTGGGGCACTTTTTCTCCTTTATCCTCTTGTGAAATGAAAAATTTGGGGCTAAATTGATGGTTTATTGGAAAGAAAGTAATTTTTCATTTTCATGTCCCAATGTTAATAAAATCTGTGAAACGGCTGTAGGGTCAAAATGCTCACTATACCCCTTGATATGTTCTGTGAGGGGTGTAGTTTCCAAAGTGAGGTCACTTTTGGGGGTTTCCACTGTATTGGTACATAGGGGACTCTGCAAATGCGACATGGCACCTGAAAACTATTCCAGCAAAATCTGCCCTTCAAAAGCCAAATAGCGCTCTTTCCATTCTGAACCCCTTCATGTACCCATACAGCAAATTTACGATCGCATATGGGGTATTGCCGTGTTCAGGAGTAATTGTGTAACAAACTGTGGGGTGCTTTTTCTCCTTTAACCCCTTGTGAAAATGAAAACTTTGGGGATAAAGTGATGTTTTAGTAATTTTTCATTTACAGATCCCAATGTTAATAAAATCTGTGAAACGGCTGTGGGGTCAAAATGCTCAGTATACCCCTTAATAAATTCTGTCAGGGGTGTAGTTTCCAAAATGGGGTCACTTTTAGGTGTTGTGAGTATGTGAGCCAGAGGGCGCTGTTGAGCGACCCAGGCCTAGCCCTGAAAAGGCTCTCAGCCATGCCTTTGAGGGTGGCGTGTATCTCCAGAGGACTGGAGAACCCTGCTTGGAGCAGGAAATGGTGGACCAGCCTAGGACAGAGAGGCAGTCTGTCCCAGAGGGCTTGGATCCAGAGAGGACTTACAAAGACTAAGGCAGGCTCTTATTGCCCAGAGGCTAGTTAGGGACTCAAGGAGTCAGTGAGTGCCCTAACTGTGGCATAGGTTTTTTTGTTGTTTTTGTTATGTTGCAGTTAAGCTGAATAAAGCCACGTTTATTTTACACTTGGACCGTCTGAAAGCTATCTTTCCGGCGCCCAGTACCACGAACCACCGCTGTCCGGACCAGGACAAGCCGCCATTTTGAGTTTAATTGCCCCAAGTTGTCAAAGTGGTTTCCAATGTATTGGTACTCTAGGGGCTCTGCAAATGAGACATGGTACCTGAAAACTATTTCAGCAAAATCTGCTTTTCAAATGCCAAGTGTCGCTCTTTCTTTTCCGTGCGCTGCTGTGTGCCCAAAAATCATTTTACACCCACATGTGGGGTATTTCTGTGCTCGGGAGAAATTGCACAACAAACTGTGTAATGTATTTTCTCCTTCAACCCTTTGTGAATGTGTTAATTTTAGGGATAAATGAATGTATTATTGGATAAAAATGAAATGTCTAAATTTCACTTCCATATTGTTTTAATTCTTGTGAAATGCTTAAAGGGTTAACAAACTTCCCAAATGCTGTTTTGAATTATTTGAGGGGTGTAGTTTTGAAAATGGGGTGGTTTATGGGGGTTTCTAATATATAGGTCTTTATAATCCCCTTCAGAACTGAAGTGGTCCCTAAAAAATGAGTTTGGGAAATTTTCTTGTAAATCTGTAAAATCGCTGTTACACTTGTAAGCCTTCTAACATCCAAAATAAATTAAAGGATGATTAAAAGATGATGCCGATATAAAGGAGAGATATGGTAGATAATATTTATTCATGTATTTTGGTGGTATGACTATCTGTCTGAAAAGCAGAGCATTTCACATTTTAAAAATTGCAATTATTTTTACAAATTTCCCTCAAATTTCCTAATTTTTTATAAACAAATACAAAAATATTGATCAATGTTTACCACTAACATGAAGTACAATGTGTCATGAAAAAACATTCTCAAAATCACTTGTGTAAGTTATAGCATCTCAAAGTTATTGCCATATAAAATGACACATGTCAGTTTTGAAAAATGAGGCCTGGTCCATAAGGCACTTTTAGGCCCGGTCCTTAACCGGTTAAGGACTAACTTGTCCAATACCAACACTAAGTGATGAAACATATCATGAGATTTGTAGTGATAGATTAACCTCTAATCATTTATAGTGGGCCTGTTGTAAAGCCCCAAACTGGCCATATGAATGAAATAGCTGATATTTTTTAATCCTGCATAAACAAAGGAAAAGTTGAAATACTTGTACAAGATGCTCGATATGGTCATTTTAAGAGTTTTGTCTTTGCTATGGTACAAGAATACAGTACGTCCAGCACAGTATGAAAATTCTAGAAATTCATTGTCACTAATAGATCTAACTACATTGGTAGTTCACATGTTTAAGCGGTTTCAACCAGACAGCCAGTTGTGCCCTACAGTGCCCTACAGGAAACATACTTCCTATTTTGTGACAAAAGGATGCAACTGAATTGTGACTTCATCTGCTAAGTTACTAGGCTTGTTGTAATATGTGATGTCACTTTTTCTTACTTTTTTTTTTTTTTAATGTAATCAGGTGCTGTCAAGTTAGATTCCATATAGTAGTGTCCTCCATCTGTCACCTATGTTTGATGTAATAAGTGATGGTACCTTGAATCAAGTCACTAGAAATGCCTTCAATTATATTGCTGTGCTGTCACACATTCTTTTTCTATTAAATTGGCATGAAACAGAAAATACAGAACAGTTGGTGATATAGAACATTACTTACAGAGGTATTTAAAACACATGAGAAAAGACATACATCAATCAAGTAATACATACCAAACAATTATCATTGAGCTTAGGTAAAAAAACAAAAACAACAACGCCGAGCGGCACATAGGGTAATATTGTTTTTACAAAAAGTTGAATGACACAAAGTAAATTGCGTTCAGAAAACGTGGGAAGAATAAAGTGACTAGGACGTGTCCACTAATAAACACACACACACTTCTGCTTTTTACAGCTAACCCCTCCAGGCTGTCTCTTGTACACTTGATAAAGAGGACAATTGATCCTCGAAATGCGTTGTGTTTTAGAGTTTATTAAAGCAACCTTGGTGAAGCGCGGTCCCCTACCTCTCTTTTTTTGGAGTCACTCCTACCATTTCTACAAACAATTATCATTGTCTTTGAAAGCATTGAAATGAACAAGATCTATTAAAAAGCTGAGTAAAAGAAAGTAAATATACAATGACTTTTCAACCTTTTGCCACATTTCAGACTTCAAACATAAAGATATAAAATTTTCATTTTTTGGTGAAGAATCAACAACAAGTGGGACACAATTGTGAAGTGGAACGAAATTTATTGGTTATTTTAAACTTTTGTAAAAAATAAAAAACTGAAAAGTGGGGCGTGCAATATTATTCGGCCCCTTTACTTTCAGTGCAGCAAACTCACTCCAGAAGTTCAGTGAGGATCTCTGAATGATCCAATGTTGTCCTAAATGACTGATCATGATAAATATAATCCACCTGTGTGTAATCAAGTCTCCGTATAAATGCACCTGCTCTGTGATAGTCTCAGGGTTCTGTTTAAAGCGCAGAGAGCATCATGAAGACCAAGGAACACACCAGGCAGGTCTGTGATACTGTTGTGGAGAAGTTTAAAGCCAGATTTGGATACAAAAAGATTTCCCAAACTTTAAACATCCCAAGGAGCACTGTGCAAGCGATCATATTGAAATGGAAGGAGTATCAGACCACTGCAAATCTACCAAGACCCGGCCGTCCCTCTAAACTTTCATCTCAAACAAGGAGAAGACTGATCAGAGATGAAGCCAAGAGGCCCATGATCACTCTGGATGAACTGCAGAGATCTACAGCTGAGGTGGGAGAGTCTGTCCATAGGACAACAATCAGTCGTACACTGCACAAATCTGGCCTTTATGGAAGAGTGGCAAGAAAAAAGCCATTTCTCAAAGATATCCATAAAAAGTCTTGTTTAAAGTTTGCTACAAGCCACCTGGGAGACACACCAAACATGTGGAAGAAGGTGCTCTGGTCAGATGAAACCAAAATCGAACTTTTTGGCCACAATGCAAAACGATATGTTTGGCGTAAAAGCAACACAGCTCATCACCCTGAACACACCATCCCCACTGTCAAACATGGTGGTGGCAGCATCATGGTTTGGGCCTGCTTTTCTTCAGCAGGGACAGGGAAGATGGTTAAAATTGATGGGAAGATGGATGGAGCCAAATACAGGACCATTCTGGAAGAAAACCTGTTGGAGTCTGCAAAAGACCTGAGACAGGAACGGAGATTTATCTTCCAACAAGACAATGATCCCAAACATAAAGCAAAATCTAAAATGGAATGGTTCACAAATAAACGTATCCATTTGTTAGAATGGCCAAGTCAAAGTCCAGACCTGAATCCAATTGAGAATCTGTAGAAAGAGCTGAAAACTGCTGTTCACAAACGATCTCCGTCCAACCTCACTGGGCTCGTGCTGTTTTCCAAAGAAGAATGGGCAAGAATTTCAGTCTCTCGATGTGCAAAACTGATAGAGACATACCCCAAGCGACTTGCAGCTGTAATCGCAGCAAAAGGTGGCGCTACAAAGTATTAACTTAAGGGGGCTGAATAATTTGGCACGCCCCACTTTTCAGTTTTTTATTTTTTACAAAAGTTTAAAATATCCAATAAATTTCGTTCCACTTCACGATTGTGTCCCACTTGTTGTTGATTCTTCACCAAAAAATTTAAACTTTATATCCTTATGTTCGAAGCCTGAAATGTGGCAAAAGGTTGAAAAGTTCAAGGGGGCCGAATACTTTCGCAAGGCACTGTAGTAACCTTGAAAACTACACAGTTTGGTTATCTCAATTGGTGTGTAAAATTGGGAGGGGGGCAAAAAATATAATAGTATATGTAGAAAAATGCACAACTGGCAGATAAGAAGGTAAAAAGTAAAAACTGGCAAATCCTGGAGACTGAGCCAGATGAAGGCCGATTTTCTACAGGTGTAATACTGGTCATGGTTTGTGTCAATATTATGGCTACAAATCCCCTGGTGTAATGACCTGCAGTATCTAAATAAAGAAAAAAAAAATAACCATGAAATCCAGTGGAATTTATTGCATGTGCGACGTTTAAGCTCCAAGGTCTGGAGCCTTTCTCAACTAAAGAGCAAGTGCAAGTATCACAAGTATTTATACAGATCAATATATAAAATACATACCAAAATTCATAAACATTCAGTGAAATTAATAATATATAAAAAGCATAACCAGTGCCAATGTATAATTAATAATCAATGTGCACAAGTGAAGCTAATTAGGAAATTACAGAAACACACACTCCTCTTTAGATTTGTTGTCCCCACATGTAAATGAAAGTATGCCAATATCAGTGTCTATTAGAATAAACTGCATGTCTGGAAGAGGAAATTCTGCGCACACATGCGAACTATATATCAAAATACTGTTAGCAGTTCTCCATTTGCAATAAGGGTAAAATGGTCATCACCAACTCACTTGGCACATGCGCAAAAGCACACAAGACACCATATTGTTGATGGGCATTTCAATGCAAGTAATGTGATTACAATAGTGAAAAATGTATAGTCAATACTCCAAACACTATGTATACATATATTTAGATAACAGTTAGTGCCATTATATAACCAGGCAGGGAATCTCAATATCAATCCTGAACTGAGACCCGATAGAGATGCCCATTGGAGCAGGCTGCATCTGCCATGAGTTGAGATGAGTATCTTGTCACAGGCGGCAGGTTGCTGAGTCCCTGAGGGAGCAGCAATTGGGTGAACTTGCCTAGCAGTTTCGTTCGAACCAAACACATCTGAAACTAAAGAGCTATTATACTCTGGGATCTCTTCAGACCCCAGATTATAATAAATGGAGGCCCGGGAGTTGTGATCAAACATAAAAACCAATGTTACTCAACTTCCCTGGACTCCAGCACAGCTCCCTGTTCTCTTCGCCAGTTCTGCCTGATGTCAGAGATTGCCTATAGGGCCTCAGGGGTTACGTCAGTGTCATGATACTTAGATATACATGATATATAGATATACAGTAATTGTTAAGGACTAACTTGTCCAATACCAACACTAAGTGATGAAACATAGCATGAGATTTGTAGTGATAGATTAACCTCTAATCATTTATAGTGGGCATGTTGTAAAGCAAACAAGGCCATTTCTCTAGATTAGTGCAGGTTCTGCCTGATGTCAGAGATTGCCGATAGGGCCTCAGAGGTTACGTCAGCGTCATGATACATGATGATGCCAACGTAACCCCTGAGACCCAATCAACAGCCTCTGACGTCAAGCAGAAGTGCTGTAGAGAACAAGTAGCCACGCTGGCGTCCAGGGAAAGTAAGTAACATTGTTTTTTATGTTTGATCACCTCTGCTGGCCCTCCATTTATTATACTCTGGGGTCTAAAGAGATCATTATACTTTGTGGAGGGACCACTATGGGACATTATTCTGTATCGAGGCGACAATGGGACATTACACTGTGTACTCTATGGAACATTATTCTTAGAGAGTTTTCCAGGAATTAGATAAACTTTGATTGGGTTGGGCAGGGTCGGACTGGCCCACCGGGGGGACCGGTGAATCCCCCCGTGGGCCCCGTGCCTTTAGGGGGCACTACTAGACCTCTACTGTCAATTTTTTTGATAGCCAGTAGAGGTGCTGTAAGGCCCCCATTCACATACTTCTCCCCCCTCCAGGCCAGGGCTCACTGTGCGTCGCACATCACATTGCAATGACGTAATGTGCAGCGCACAGGGCCCAGGCTGCTGCGGGAAGAGGACAGGCTACGAGCAGGAGCAGGGAGAGGTAAGTAATGCTGCCAGGTTCTCCCTAGTTTTGAGATCCAGTTAACCAGATTGCAAAACCGGGGAGAAGTGGCGCCGCTGACCCGGTTCTGATACTTACAGTGCCTTGCGAAAGTATTCGGGCCTCCTTGAACTTTTCAACCTTTTTCCACATTTCAGGCTTCAAACATAAAGATATAAAAATTTAATTTTTTGGTGAAGAATCAACAACAAGTGGGACACAATTGTGAAGTGGAACGAAATGGATTGGTTATTTTAAACTTTTGTAAAAAATAAAAAACTGAAAAGTGGGGCGTGCAATATTATTCGGCTCCTTTACTTTCAGTGCAGCAAACTCACTCCAGAAGTTCAGTGAGGATCTCTGAATGATCCAATGTTGTCCTAAATGACTGATGATGATAAATATAATCCAGCTGTGTGTAATCAAGTCTCCGTATAAATGCACCTGTTCTGTGATAGTCTCAGGGTTCTGTTTAAAGCGCAGAGAGCATCATGAAGACCAAGGAACACACCAGGCAGGTCCGTGATACTGTTGTGGAGAAGTTTAAAGCCGGATTTGGATACAAAAAGATTTCCCAAACTTTAAACATCCCAAGGAGCACTGTGCAAGCGATCATATTGAAATATAAGGAGTATCAGACCACTGCAAATCTACCAAGACCCGGCCGTCCCTCTAAACTTTCATCTCAGACAAGGAGAAGACTGATCAGAGATGCAGCCAAGAGGCCCATGATCACTCTGGATGAACTGCAGAGATCTACAGCTGAGGTGGGAGAGTCTGTCCATAGGACAACAATCAGTCGCACACTGCACAAATCTGGCCTTTATGGAAGAGTGGCAAGAAGAAAGCCATTTCTCAAAGATATCCATAAAAAGTCTTGTTTAAAGTTTGCTACAAGCCACCTGGGAGACACACCAAACATGTGGAAGAAGGTGCTCTGGTCAGATGAAACCAAAATCAAACTTTTTGGCCACAATGCAAAACGATATGTTTGGCGTAAAAGCAACACAGCTCATCACCCTGAACGCACCATCCCCACTGTCAAACATGGTGGTGGCAGCATCATGGTTTGGGCCTGCTTTTCTTCAGCAGGGACAGGGAAGATGGTTAAAATTGATGGGAAGGTGGATGGAGCCAAATACAGGATCATTCTGGAAGAAAACCTGTTGGAGTCTGCAAAAGACCTGAGACTGGGACGGAGATTTATCTTCCAACAAGACAATGATCCCAAACATAAAGCAAAATCTACAATGGAATGGTTCACAAATAAACGTATCCAGGTGTTAGAATGGCCAAGTCAAAGTCCAGACCTGAATCCAATTGAGAATCTCTGGAAAGAGCTGAAAACTGCTGTTCACAAACGCTCTCCATCCAACCTCACTGAGCTCGAGCTGTTTTCCAAGGAAGAATGGGCAGGAATTTCAGTCTCTCGATGTGCAAAACTGATAGAGACATACCCCAAGCGACTTGCAGCTGTAATCGCAGCAAAAGGTGGCGCTACAAAGTATTAACTTAAGGAGGCCGAATAATTTGGCACGCCCCGCTTTTCAGTTTTTTATTTTTTACAAAAGTTTAAAATATCCAATAAATCTCGTTCCACTTCACGATTGTGTCCCACTTGTTGTTGATTCTTCACCCAAAAATTTAAATTTTATATCCTTATGTTTGAAGCCTGAAATGTGGCAAAAGGTTGAAAAGTTCAAGGGGGCCGAATACTTTCGCAAGGCACTGTACCTAACTGTTCTCCGGTGCCTCTTGCTTCACCCAGCTCCGGGCGCACATGCCATTATATCAGTGCGCCTTGAGCAAGAAGGAGCGGGACTGTGAAGCAGACAGGTAAGTAATCACCCAAAACTGCTATAGGGAGGAACCAGTGAAAGGGCTACTGTATGGGCCATACAGTGGCCACTGCACTATTCTCCACCCCCCTATAGTGGCCACTGCACTGTTCTCCCCCCATACAGTGGCCCCTTCACTATTCCCCCCCCCCATACAGTGGCCACCTCACTCCCCCCATACAGTGGCTCCTTCACTGGTCCCCTATACTGTATGGGGACCATTGATGAGGCCCAGAGGCGTAGCTAGGGGTTCAGCACAGGGGGGCGAACATGTCCAAGTGGGCCCCCAACTTGGACTTGTTCGTATACCGATACTATCAGTATACGGTGAGCGTATAGTGGTATATAGCAGCTCTACACAGGGCTCTGCAGACGATTTAGGTGAATACAGGGCAGTAGCATTTAATGACTTACCGGTGACGTCTCTGACCGATCCTTCACATTTCCCATCTCTTTCATCTGGACGGCCATGACCACTTCTTCCAGTCTCTAAAGTTTGCAACACAGATATCTTTGGCTCCTCACTTTTCCAGGCACCTAACCCACATTGTCCTCATCCTGCTGCTACCCCAGTTATAAAATATATAATATAACCCCCTATAATGAATAATACCCCCAAGTGCATCTTTAAGTTAATAACTTCCCTGTGCACCCCTTTAAATAGTGCCCTTTATTAATAATGCACCAGATGTTTCCTAATTAAAAAGGAAAAAAAAGGGAAAAAAATGATTGGGGTTCCAATACCCCGGACCCCCAGGATCAGCTGTTTGAATGAACCATGGTACCTGTGTAAGCACCGTGACCCCTTCTCTGTTTACATAGTGTCATCTCATAGCGGCCATGTAATGTAACTACAACCTCATCCTATACACGTCTATGTGACAAGGCTGGAATTACATCACACGGTCACTATATACAGACAGCGTATGATATAAACAGGAACCATAGCTCCTTCATACAGCTGATCAGTGGGGAATCACTTATCTCTTATTGATGTTTTATTCTGAGGATAGATCATCAATAAAAATGAGTTGGAAAACTCCTTAAAGAGGACCTTTCACGTCCTCATGTATATGCTGTTTTACATACCGCTAGAAAGCTGACAGCACGCTGAATTCAGCGCACTGCCGGCTTTCCAGGTATGTGCCCCGGGGCTGGAGATATCGGCGGTCTTAGTTTCATGGTTTACTGTCAGAAAGGCGTTCCTGACAGTCTAGTTGCGCTGTGAGCAACGCCCTCCCTGACAGTTCTCGTTCATAGACTTGTACTCAGGGGGCGTTCCTCATAGCTCAGCGTCATCGCCGGACAGTAAGGAACGCCCCCACTGACAGTACAGCGCTATAGACGAGTACAGAGAGAGGGGGCGTTCCTTATAGCCCAGCGATGACGCTGAGCTGTGAGGAACGCCCCCCCTGTACAAGTCTATGAACGAGAACTGTCAGGGAGGGCGTTCCTCACAGCGCAACTAGACTGTCAGGAACGCCCTTCTGACAGTAAACCGTGAAACTGAGACCCCTGATATCTCCAGCCCTGGGGCACATATCAGGAAAGCCGGCAGTGCACTGAATTCAGCATGCTGTCGGCTTTCTAGCAGTATGTAAAACAGCATATACATGAGGACGTGAAAGGTCCTCTTTAAGGCTAAGGCCCCACGTGCTGTCCTGCAGCAAAAAAAGAGTTTTTCCTGCAGCACTTTGCACAGAAAGTTCGCAGAGGTTCTGCAGACTTTCTGCTTCAATTATATCTACAGTAAAACCGCCAGCATTTCCATAGGTATAATTGACATACTGCGATTTCCAAAACTGCATCTGTTTTGGAAATCGCAGCATATCCGCTGCACATATTTTACTACAAAGTGGGGATGGGATTGGGGCCACATGTGGCGAAAACCCACAGAAAAAAACCCGGCATTTTACATCTAGCAAATCGCATCCACACATTGCGGAAAAATACGTGCAGCAGATGCACTGCGATTTCTAAAACCGTTGCGGTTTTGGAAATTGAAGCATTTCAATTATACCTACAGAAACACTGGCGGTTTCCATATACAATACAGACCAAAAGTTTGGACACATCTTCTCATTCCAAGAGTTTTCTGTATTTTCATGACTATAAAAATTGTAGATTCACACTGAAGGCATCAAAACTATGAATTAACACATGTGGAATTATATACTTAACAAAAAAGTGTGAAACAACTGAAAATATGTCTTATATTCTAGGTTCTTCAAAGTAGCCACCTTTTGCTTTGATTATTGCTTTGCACACTCTTGGCATTCTCTTGATGAGCTTCAAGAGGTAGTCACCTGAAATGGTGTGCCCTGTCAGGTTTAATAAGTGGGATTTCTTGCCTTATAAATGGGGTTGGGACCATCAGTTGTGTTGTTCAGAAGTCAGGTGGATACACAGCTGATAGTCCTACTGAATGGAGTGTTAGAATTTGTATTATGGAGAGAAAAAAGCAGCTAAGTAAAGAAAAACGAGTGGCCATCATTACTTTAAGTAATGAAGGTCAGTCAGTCCGAAAAATTGGGAAAACTTTGAAAGTGTCCCCAAGTGCAGTGGCCAAAACCATCAAGCGCTACAAAGAAACTGGCTCACATGAGGACCGCCCCAGGAAAGGAAGACCAAGAGTCACCTCTGCTGCCGAGGATAAGTTCATCCGAGTCACCAGCCTCAGAAATCGCAGGTTAACAGCAGCTCAGATTAGAGACCAGGTCAATGCCACACAGAGTTCTAGCAGCAGACACATCTCTACAACAACTGTTAAGAGGAGACTGTGTGCAGCAGGCCTTCATGGTAAAATGGCTGCTAGGAAACCACTGCTATGGACAGGCAACAAGCAGAAGAGACTTGTTTGGGATAAAGAACACAAGGAATGGACATTAGACCTGTGGAAATCTGTGCTTTGGTCTGATGAGTCCAAATTTGAGATCTTTGGTTCCAACCACCGTGTCTTTGTGCGACGCAGAAAAGGTGAACGAATGGACTCTACATGCCTGGTTCCCACCGTGAAGCATGGAGGAGGAGGTGTGATGGTGTGGGGGTGCTTTGCTGGTGACACTGTTGGGGATTTATTCAAAATTGAAGGAATACTGAACCAGCATGTTCACCACAGCATCTTGCAGCGGCATGCTATTCCATCCGGTTTGCGTTTAGTTGGACCATCATTTATTTTTCAACAGGACAATGACCCCAAACACACCTCCAGACTGTGTAAGGGCTATTTGACCAAGAAGGAGAGTGATGGGGTGCTACGCCAGATGACCTGGCCTCCACAGTCACCAGACCTGAACCCAATCGAGATGGTTTGGGGTGAGCTGGACCGCAGAGTGAAGGCAAAAGGGCCAACAAGTGCTAAGCATCTCTGGGAACTCCTTCAAGACTGTTGGAAGACCATTTCAGGTGACTAGCTCTTGAAGCTCATCAAGAGAATGCCAAGAGTGTGCAAAGCAGTAATCAAAGCAAATGGTGGCTACTTGGAAGAACCTAGAATATAAGACATATTTTCGGTTGTTTCACACTTTTTTGTTAAGTATATAATTCCACATGTGTTAATTCATAGTTTTGATGCCTTCAGTGTGAATCTACAATTTTTATAGTCATGAAAATACAGAAAACTCTTGGAATGAGAAGGTGTGTCCAAACTTTTGGTCTGTTCTGTAGGTGTATTGAAATCAGAAAGTCCACAGGGGAAACCCCTGCGGACCTTCTGTGAAAAGTGCTGCGAGAAAAACCACAATGTTACCGCTGCGGTTTTTCCTGCAGCGCTTTTTTTTTCTGCAGCCCACTATGTGGGGCCTTAGTCTTATTAAACCCAAGTGCCACTTTAATTAAATTAATTGACCCTCATATTATGCCCCTGATTCACCCTGACATAAATACTGCACCTCTATGTTCATAATGCCTTCTAAAATAAATGATGCCCCCTAATGGCCCCTTATATAAATAACCTCCCCCTTGTATTTATAATACCTCGTAATAACCCTTATATAAATGACCCCCCCATCGTCATAATGCCCCCTAATGAATCCTCCCTTATAGTTATATTTCCCCCTACTAACCACCCCTTATACTATTAATATAGCCACAACTAAGCTAAAAAAACAAAAACAAAAGTCATACTCACCTGCGATCCTGATGAATGGAACCGCCGGTACTTCCTCCCTCTCCACGCACAGGACGTCTGTGTCTGAGCGCAGGCGGCATGTTGTTGTGACGTCATCGTGCCGCCCGTGCTGAGAAGCAGACATCGTCTGTGGTCTCGGCGTCTTGTAAACCGCAAGCCTGTATTGGCTTGCGGTTTACAATACCGTTAAGTTGCAGGTTACGTTTTAACTAGATCGGTGTCTGCAGACACCGATCTAGTTAAAAATAAAGGATGTATTAATGGCGGCCCCGGGGTGGGCCCCCAAAAATTCAGTGGGCCCGAGGCAGCCGCCCCCTCTGCCCCCCCCCGCTAGCTACGCCTCTGATGAGGCCATTATATTGGGGGGGCAGTGATGGGGGCTAATATCCTGGGGGACATTAAAGGGGTTATCCAGAATAACTTTTTTTTTTTTTTTTTTTTTTAATTAGGCCGGTCAGGTGAAAAAACCCCCCAAAATGTACTCTTCTGTGCCCATTGTCTCCCAGCACGGTTCAGTCCTACAGCTCTGTTGTTTTCTTCCCACTGAACATGACTACCTGTGTCAGTGGGGACTTCCGGCAAAAGAAAACAGCGGAGCTGCAGGACCGCACCCTGCTGGGAAGAAACCAGAGCACAGGGGACAGGTGAGTAGGTTTTTTTTTTTTTTTTTTGGGGGGGGGGGTTGCCCCTACCCCAGACTAATAATAAAATAAATAAATAAAATTAAGCTGAACAAACTCTTTAAAGTGTGGCGCATTAGGGGGGTATATTAAAGGGGTTGTCCAGGCAGAATTTTTTATGATTTATCCTCAGGATAGGCCATAAATTCCTGATCTGTAGGGGGCCGATCCTGGACCGATCAGCTGTGCATAGCCACTTCTGGCGCCCGTCCTGTACACAATACAGGGCTGGAATCAGAAATCTCTGCCCACTGTATATTATCCGGGCACCTTCACTGCATCTCAGCACATATTGAAGTCAGTGGGAGCTGAGCTGCAGGGAAGGTGCTGGGCTGCTATACAGCGGATCAAGCTTTCTGCTTCTGGCCCTGTGTTGTGTACAGAGTGGGCGCCGGAAGTGGCTCCGTACAGCTGATGGGGCCGTGTTTAAGCCCCCTAGCAATCAGGTATTTATCCTGAGAATAGACCATATAAAAATAAAGTTAACCCTGGACAACACAATTAATATGTCCAACAGTTTAATGTACCCACCACTGGATGTTAGCCTCCATCACTGCCCCCACACAATATCATGGCCCCATCACTATTCTCCATACAGTATGGGGGAGCAGTGCAGAGACCACTGTATTGGGGGCCATTAAAAAAATTTGGCCCAGACAACCCCTTTAAAGAGGTTGTGCATACATTGGAGAGACCACTGTGGAGGCCAGGAAGGTGTAAAAATTTAAAAAAAAAAAAAAAAAAAAAAAAAAGCATACTCACCTGTCCCCAGCACGCCTCATTTCTAGAAATCCTGTACCTAATTGGTCGTAGCGGTCACATGAGGTGCAGGACTTCCAGCAAGAAGGCGCCGGCACGAGACTGAATGTACACTGGCAGTGAACAACGGAGTGTCGGGGACAGGTGAGTATACTTTTTTTTTTTTTTTTTTTTTTACAGCTCCTGCTCGCTTCATGGGTTGCTCCAATTCCTGGACAACCTCTTTAAAGGATTTATCTATCTTTCTAATATTGATTGTCCTTAAGATAGGCCATCTATAGTACATCTGCGGGGGTACAACAGCCAGGACCTCTGCAGATAAGCTATTCCAAGACAATGCAGCTACAGGTAATGGTAATAATTCTAGAAGCCACACTGTTTACTTGCCATACAGAGTGTAGCTTAGTTTAGTTGTAGTTTAGATGGAGTGGTGGAGTGGTGCACATCATATGGTGGGTGAGCAGCATGGCTCCCGACATGTTATTTCCTTTAGCCGGTACCGCTGATCTGCAGGGTTCCTGGCGGTGGGCCCCTAGAAACAATTCCACTGGTGGACCCTAGACATCCCAGTCCGACACTGGGATGGGGCAGGAGTAGCATAAAAAAAAAAAAAAAAACATACTCATCTGTTACTGGTGCTCTGATCTCTGCCACTACGTCATGTGGGACGCAGGGCTTCTGGGGACTGAGACATGGTGATTGACCGAATGGGCTTTGGTGGCAGACAATGGAGTGCTAGGGTCAGGTAAGTAAGTTTTATTTTTATGTTACACCTGCCTAGGGCACCATTTCAATTTCTGACTCAGGCAGCACAAAAGCCAGAATGAGCCCTGAATGGGAGACACCAGGACTATCATGTCCATAAGACACTATTAGTCCTCAGATACCATCCCTAAACCGCCCTAGGAATTTTTAAGTTCCAAGTCAATAAATACTGACTATTGCCCATTAAAATAGATTAAATCCCTAAACCGGACATGACACTGAAAACAAAAATACATACAAAATTTTTTTTATTCACAAATAAATTATTAGAAAAAATAATGAAAAATTGCAGAGAATCCACAAATCATGTTCAGTGTGGTCTTCAAACTGAGTCTTATACCATAATCTACAAAAAAAAAAGAAAGTAAATATAATGAAACATATATCAAAAAATATTCTAAAAAAAGGCAAAAAAAAAAACAAAGCTATTCCAAAGCTGCACTAATCCATACTGAAGGGAAGGAACTGAGAGAACCCCAAGATTACCCCCAGGTCAAGCTTCCCCCTAGATCACCCCCATAACCTTAAAATCCACATTTAGTCACTATGCTGCCCTATGATTGAATTATATGTGGTACCAATGTGATTTGCTGCCACTCCATTCATCCACCTCTGCCTGCCAACCTCCATCCTCTTCTGCCACCCTCTATCCTTCTCTGCCAACCTCCCTCCATTCATCCCTGTGTGCTGTGCCTTTTTTGTTTTTTTTTGTGTGTTTGAGTCTCCCCCCCACCCACCCCTACCTTGCTGGATGCTTTTTTTTTTAACCCAACAGCCCCTTTTTGGGGAGCATTTTTTTTTTGTTCTCCCCCTCTTTTTTTTTTTTTTGAATCCCTGTGCTTGTGGCCACCACTGAGCGCTGTACGAAGACATATACATTACTGTAGTGTATACACGAAAAATGGTTTTGTCAATGTTTTCTGAGTTTGCTTATTTAATCAAATATATAAACATGATTTTACATATCAGTTAAAGCTGCATAAATATGCAAGTTTTCATAATGAAAATTCAGGCAAAGTTTCGGGCTTAGTAGCCCTTCCTCAGTCAAGTAGATGTAAGTTGCAGGACAAATGCCAGTGGTGAGAAGTGGGTAGAATAACTGGGCCCATGAGAGTTGTCCCTATTGGGGCACCTGAATGATTGCAGGTGCAGGTCTAAGGCAGAATCTTACTGATTCATTACTGATCGCATCTGTGCTCAAATTTTTTTGCCACAAGTTTTTTTTTTTTTTATAGTAGTTAGAATCAGTTGCTCTCTCTCTCTCTCTATATATAGATAGAAGTCTCTCTCTCTCTCTCTCTCTCTATCTCGCTCATATACAGTACAGACCAAAAGTTTGGACACACCTTCTCATTCCAAGAGTTTTCTGTATATTCATGACTATAAAAATTGTAGATTCACACTGAAGGCATCAAAACTATGAATTAACACATGTGGAATTTTATACTTAACCAAAAAGTGTGAAACAACTGAAAATATGTCTTATATTCTAGGTTCTTCCAAGTAGCCACCTTTTGCTTTGATTACTGCTTTGCACACTCTTGGCATTCTCTTGATGAGCTTCAAGAGGTAGTCACCTGAAATGGTCTTCCAATAGTCTTGAAGGAGTTCCCAGAGATGCTTTGGGCACAGAAGGGAAGAAGCGCTATTTTGGTCTTTGGAGCACAGATTTTGTTTTTGGATGTCATGCCACTTTTGCAGAATCTTGAAATGCCAGTAAAGTGGAATCCTCTGACACATGACCCCATTTTAGAAACTACACCCCTGAATGAATTTATCCAGGAGTACAGTTAGTATGTTTAACCTCCACATGTTCCATTAATTAATTTTCCAGAAATTAATACGCAGCTGTTGGTGAAAGGTGAAAATGACAATTTTTCCAGGAATGTAATTTCAGTGCGTAATACGTTGTGCCTGGCTTGTATCAGAGATGAATGCTCCAAAAGCTGTTGTGCCCGCTTAACAGTTTTTGGAATGTGTAAAATCTGTGAAAAGGCTGTTGAGTCAAAATGCTCGCTGTACCCTTTGATGAATTCTGTGAGGGGTGTAGTTTCCAAAATTGGGTCATTTTTTGGGGGTCTCCATTGTTTTGGTACTCTAGGGGCAACTGAAAAATATTCCAGCAGAATCTGCTTTTCAAATGTCCAGTGTCGCTCCTTCCCTTCTGTGTGCTGCCGTGTGCCCAAACTTCAGTTTACAACCACATGTGGGGTATTTCTGCGCTCTGGAGAAATTGCATAACAAAGTGTGAGATGCATTTTCTCCTTTAACCTTTTGTGAGTGTGTTAATTTTAGGGTTAAATGAATGTAGTATTGAAAAAAAAAAATGAAATGTATAAATTTCACCTCCATATTGTTTTAATTTCCGTGAAATGCTTAAAGGGTTAACAAACTTCCCAAATGCTGTTTTGAATTATTTTAGGGGTGCAGTTTTGAAAATGGGTTGATTTCTGGAGGTTTCAAATAAATAGGCCTTTATAATCCCCTTCAGAACTAAAGTGGTCCCTGTGAAGGATCTCGTCCTACCAGAACTCGCTTCTGGCCTACTTGAGATCGCTTCGATTACCTCACACCCACTTTCCGTGAGTGCTGGTCCAACAGAGGATAATACGCAAGACGGGCCTTCTAAATTTTAGATATTTATTAACCCCTAAATGGGTCGGCACTAGACACTTAACACATACATAGAATACATGCAGCGATGAGCAAGCAGATACAAGTGAAAAACAGCATAACACGGTACATAAAATAAAAATAGGAATAACAGAAAGAAAAGAATATATATTACCAACATCAGCTTGTGATGGTTTCTCTGGCCTCCAGGTGTTGAGCCAGGACACTTATCTTATGAACGTCCAGCAGCAGATGATCCTAGCAGAGTAAAGGGCAGAAGACTTCCGGAACAAGTAGTTAGTCCATTTCTCTGAGCCCATGTGGCAGGCTCAGGGCACAGTCTTGGGCAAAGCATGTGTTGCTTTCATGCGGTTACCCCTCGTTCAGGTTCACAACAAGGCCTCAAGCCTAGCTGCTTAGGCCGCATGTCAGCCACATGGTCATCACTTGTTTGACTTCCCCCGCACCTCGCCTCCAGGAAGCGTGCATCACCAAATGCACAAGACAACAGAGACTGGTTCAGCCTGGGCGGAGCCCTTTTGTCTCCCCTGGTTTCCTCCCTGAATGAGGTCACCAAGTGGAGGAGCCCCGCCCCCTCTCTACATCTCTTAGAATTAATTTCCGGTATAATTATTTGCCGGATATTTATAGAGTAGGGCTGGTAGTATAATGGGCTTCCTGGCGAGATACCTAATACATAGACTCCCTTTGGATGAGGAGATCAGTGCCTGGACCTTTCCTGAGCTTTGAACTGTGACGTGTATATTCTGAGCATGCGCCTTGACCTGACACATCTGGGGAATTTATCGGGGCGACTGTAAGATGTTCCCCAGGCCAGATATTGTCATAAAACCATAAGCCCTTTGAACTAACAATGGCACCAGTGTGTCTATCAGTGATATGCGGATCATTCATACAATACTTCCTGTCTAAAGTACATGAAGTACAATGTGTCACGAAAAAGCAGTCTCAAAATCACTTGCGTAAGTTAAAACGTCTCAAAGTTATTGCCACATAAAGTGACACATGTCAGTTTTGAAAAACAAGGCCTGGTCCTTAACACACTTTTGGGCTGTATCCTTAAGGGGTTAACCCCCTTGTGAAGTAATTTTTAATTTTCATGTCTCAATGGTAAAAAAAAATCAGTGAAACATCTGTTTAGTGTTACTGTCACCGTTTACTGGTAGCATTTACTGGCTTCATATATTAATGAACTCAGTTGTATAGTAATTAATTTCTACTATATTATAATATTAATTTATCATTTCAGAACTATTTTCCCTGTTAAAGCGTCTTTTTAAGATATACCACTCATGACATTAATTTGACTTGTGTTTTATGACTGTTGCAGTAAATAGATGGAGAAAGCTTGTAATAATTGTAGTTTTTACGGCATCACGTTCATGCATTTTAGAGTTCAACTTCTGACTGCTTATAAACAGAATCACATCTTAGTTATATGAGATCCGGGGATTCTCCTCTAGTTTTCTCCACATCTTTTTTATATTGAATTTTTTAATACATTGTTTAATAAGTCCATAAACACTACAAACAACCCAAGATAACAGAATAGGAAAATATCTGCACCAACACTAACATATGTAACCTTATTAAAACACAGCTTTTGTTACATAGTCAATAACTACATGTGCTTTTTGTTATTGTGGTTCTGTAATAATTCCCCTATAAGGCAGTGACTATACTAGTTTTAATTTCTGATTTAATAAGTAAAAGTACATTCATATGTTACATTCCGGCCTACTTTCCTAGGTTGTCCTGGAGTCTCCTGAAACAAAGGAAGACTTCTAATATTACCAATAGAGCAAATTACTCTTCCACTCTGCTTGGTATCTGTTTGTTTGAAATGGAAGAAAAGCCACTCCCAGGAGGACTTCCTTAGGTACAAAGAGGCAGTTCTCACATTCAAGAATGCACTCACCTCTGCAAAGCAGGTCTACTTCTCCACACTAATATCTGCCCTACCCCGCAACCCCAAACATCTATTCACTACCTTCAACTCCCTTCTCCGTCCTCCTGCGCCCCCTCTGACATCACTTATCACAGCTGATGACTTTGCCTTTTATTTGAAAAGCAAAATTGACACCATCAGAGACAGTCTCACCCTACACCCCCGACAACCACTCTGTCGGTGCTCTTCTTCTTTAACCTGTTTCTCACTGATGAAAAGCTCTCCGCCCTAATCCCTAAATCACACCTCAACTCCTGCGCACTTGACCCGATCCAGTCAAATCTCATCCCCAAACTCTCTGAAGTCATTACTGCTGCCCTAACCCATCTCTTTGACCTATCCCTAACCAATGGATCCTTCCCTTCTGCCTTCAAACATGCAACATCACACCTATACTTAAGAAACCCTCCCTCAACCCGTCCTCTTCAGCCAACAATCGCCCCATCTCACAGCTCCCATATGCCTCTAAATTGCTAGAGAAACATGTCCACTCCGAACTATCCTCCTATCTCTCGTCCAATGTGCTCTTTGACAGACTAAAGTCAAGCTTCAGACCCCATCAGTCCACAGAAACTGCCCTAACCAAGGTCACTAATGTTCTTCTTATGCCAAAGCCAAGCGTCACTACTCCTTCTCCTGGACCTCTCCTCTGCCTTTGACACTGTCGACCATTCCCTCCTGTTAGAAACACATAACCTCCCCCGCCACGCCCTCTTTCTGTAGGTGTCCCCCAAGGCTCCATCCTAGGATCCCTCCGGTTCTCCATCTACACCCTCGGCCTTGGCCAACTCATAAAATCTCATGGTTTCCATTACCATTGCTATGCTGATGACACCCAAATATATCTCTCTGGACCAGACATTACCTCTCTGTTGTCCAGAGTCCTATAATGTCTAGGAGCCGTAGCCTCCTTTCTCTCCCCCCCGCTTTCTCAAATTCAACATGGAGAAAATGGAGTTCATAATCTTCACCGCTCCTCGCATGGCCCCTCTACCTTACCCCTCTATCAAAGTTAATGGAACCACACTCACCCCAGTCCCACGGGTCCGCTGCCTTGGGATAACCTTAGACTCTGACCTATCTTTCAGGACGCATATTCAAACCCTCAACACCTCCTGCCGCCTCCAACTCAAGAACATCCATCGAATCCACTCCTTCCTCACCCCCTGAAACTACAGAGATGCTAGTCCAAGCCCTCATAATCTCCCACCTAGACTACTGTAACACCCTTCTCTATGGCCTCCCAGCTAACACTCTCATCCCCCTCCAGTCCACCTTAAACTGTGCTGCTTGCTTAATACACCTCTCCCCCTTTCTTCATTGGCCGCTCCCCTCTGCCAATCCCTTCACTGGCTACCTGTTGCCCAGCGAATAGAGTTCAAATTACTAACGCTGACATACAAAGCCATCCACAACCTGTCCCCTCCATATATCTCCAACCTAATCTCCCGCTACCTGCCCACATGTAACCTCCGATCCTCCAAAGACATCCTACTCCGCTCTGCTCTTATCCGCTCTTCACACAATCGTCTCCAAGACTTCTCCCGTGCATCCCGCATACTCTGGAACTCACTACCAAGACACGTAAGACTGCCCCCCACAGTCACAAGCTTCAAGAAGGCCCTGAAGACTCACCTATTCAGGAAGGCCTACAACCTCCAATAACACTACTGTCACCACACCACCACTTGAATAGCCTCTCCCCTCACCTTCTGTCTCTATCCCTCTTCCTTCATAGATTGTAAGCCCTTGCGGGCAGGGCCCTGTATCCCACTGTGCCAGTTGGTCACTGTTAGTATTGTATTTGTTTTGTATATTTTGTGTACCGAATGTAAACTCTCAAATGTAAAGCACCATGGAATTAATGGTGCTATATACAGTGGGGAAAAAAAGTATTTAGTCAGCCAGCAATTGTGCAAGTTCTCCCACTTAAAAAGATGAGGCCGGCCTGTAATTGTCATCATAGGTAGACCTCAACTATGAGAGACAAAATGAGAAAACAAATCCAGAAAATCACATTGTCTGATTTTTTAAGAATTTATTTGCAAATTATGGTGGAAAATAAGTATTTGGTCACCTACAAACAAGCAAGATTTCTGGCTCTCACAGACCTGTAACTTCTTCTTTAAGAGGCTCCTCTGTCCTCCACTCATTACCTGTAGTAATGGCTCCTGTTTGACATTGTTATCAGTATAAAAGACACCTGTCCACAACCTCAAATAGTCACACTCCAAACTCCACTATGGTGAAGACCAAAGAGCTGTGGAAGGACACCAGAAACAAAATTGTAGACCTGCACCAGGCTGGGAAGAATGAATCTGCAATAGGCAAGCAGCTTGGTGTGAAGAAATCAACAGTGGGAGCAATAATTAGAAAATGGAAGACATACAAGACCACTGATAATCTCCCTCGATCAGGGGCTCCACGCAAGATCTCACCCCGTGGGGTCAAAATAATCACAAGAACGGTGAGCAAAAATCCCAGAACCACACGGGGGGACCTAGTGAATGACCTGCAGAAAGTTGGGACTAACGTAACAAAGTCTACCGTCAGTAACACACTACGCCACCAGGGACTCAGATCCTGCAGTGCCAGACGTGTCCTCCTGCTTAAGACAGTACATATCCGGGCCCATCTGAAGTTTGCTAGAGAGCATTTGGATGTTCCAGAAGAGTATTGGGAGAATGTCATATGGTCAGATGAAACCAAAGTAGAAACACAACTCGTGGTGTTTGGAGGAGAGTGAATGCTGAGTTGCATCCAAAGAACACCATACCTACTGTGAAGCATGGGGGTGGCAACATCATGCTTTGGGGCTGTTTCTCTGCAAAGGGACCAGGACGACTGATCCGTGTAAATGAAAGAATGAATGGGGCCATGTATCGTGAGATTTTGAGTGCAAACCTCCTTCCATCAGCAAGGGCATTGAAGATGAAACGTGGCTGGGTCTTTCAGCATGACAATGATCCCAAGCAAACCACCAGGGCAACGAATGAGTGGCTTTGTAAGAAGCATTTCAAGGTCATGGAGTGGCCTAGCCAGTCTCCAGATCTCAACCCCAAAGAAAACTTTTGGAGGGAGTTGAAAGTCCGTGTTGCCCAGCGACAGCCCCAAAACATCACTGCTCTAGAGGAGATCTGCATGGAGGAATGGGCCAACATACCAGCACAGTGTGTGCCAACCTTGTGAAGACTTACAGAAAACGTTTGACCTCTGTCATTGCCAACAAAGGATATATAACAAAGTATTGAGATGAACTTTTGTTATTGACCAAATACTTATTTTCCACCATAATTTGCAAATAAATTCTTTAAAAATCAGACAATGTGATTTTCTGGATTTGTTTTCTCATTTTGTCTCTCATAGTTGAGGTCTACCTATGATGACAATTACAGGCCGGCCTCATCTTTTTAAGTGGGAGAACTTGCACAATTGGTGGCTGACTAAATAATTTTTTTTCCCCACTGTAAATAAACAATAATAATAATAATAATAATGGTCAGTCCTTGACTATAATAACTTTCAAGAAACTCATCTAGTGCTAATACAAATATGGGTTGACACTAGTTCTCCATGAGAGCACCAGAAATTGGAGAGGGTACATATACAGTGCCTTGAGAAAGTATTCGGCCCCCTTGAACTTTTCAACCTTTTGCCACATTTCAGGCTTCAAACATAAAGATATAAAATTTTAATTTTTTGGTGCAGAATCAACAACAAGTGGGACACAATTGTGGAGTGGAACGAAATTTATTGGTTATTTTAAACTTTTGTAAAAAAAACAAACAAACTGAAAAGTGGGGTGTGCAATATTATTCGGCCCCTTTACTTTCAGTGCAGCAAACTCACTCCAGAAGTTGAGTGAGGATCTCTGAATGATCCAATGTTGTCCTAAATGACTGATGATGATAAATATAATCCACCTGTGTGTAATCAAGTCTCCGTATAAATGCACCTGCTCTGTGATAGTCTCAGGGTTCTGTTTAAAGCGCAGAGAGCATCATGAAGACCAAGGAACACACCAGGCAGGTCCGTGATACTGTTGTGGAGAAGTTTAAAGCCGGACTTTCATCTCAAATAAGGAGAAGACTGATCAGAGATGCAGCCAAGAGGCCCATGATCACTCTGGATGAACTGCAGAGATCTACAGCTGAGGTGGGAGAGTCTGTCCATAGGACAACAATCAGTCGTACACTGTTCAAATCTGGCCTTTATGGAAGAGTGGCAAGAAGAAAGCCATTTCTCAAAGATATCCATAAAAAGTCTCGTATAAAGTTTGCCACAAGCCACCTGGGAGACACACCAAACATGTGGAAGAAGGTGCTCTGGTCAGATGAAACCAAAATCAAACTTTTTGGCCACAATGCAAAACGATATGTTTGGCGTAAAAGCAACACAGCTCATCACCCTGAACGCACCATCCCCACTGTCAAACAGGGTTGTGGCAGTATCATGGTTTGGGCCTGCTTTTCTTCAGCAGGGACAGGGAAGATGGTTAAAATTGATGGGAAGATGGATGGAGCCAAATACAGGACCATTCTGGAAGAAAACCTGTTGGAGTCTGCAAAAGACCTGAGACTGGGACGGAGATTTATCTTCCAACAAGACAATGATCCCAAACATAAAGCAAAATCTACAATGGAATGGTTCACAAATAAACGTATCCAGGTGTTAGAATGGCCAAGTCAAAGTCCAGACCTGAATCCAATCGAGAATCTGTGGAAAGAGCTGAAAACTGCTGTTCACAAACGCTCTCCATCCAACCTCACTGAGCTTGAGCCGTTTTCCAAGGAAGAATGGGCAAGAATTTCAGTCTCTCGATGTGCAAAACTTATAGAGACATACCCCAAGTGACTTGCAGCTGTAATCGCAGCAAAAGGTGGCGCTACAAAGTATTAACTTAAGGGGGCCGAATAATATTGCATGCCCCACTTTTCAGTTTTTTATTTTTTACAAAAGTTTAAAATAACCAATAAATTTCGTTCCACTTCATAATTGTGTCCCACTTGTTGTTGATTCTTCACCAAAAAATTAAAATTTTATATCCTTATGTTTTAAGCCTGAAAAGTGGCAAAAGGTTGAAAAGTTCAAGGGGGCCGAATACTTTCTCAAGGCACTGTATATTTCTATTCCTTAAAACACTAGAATACTTGGTTAGCACTATGGTGGCACTGTGTGTACTGTGGTGGTAAAGCAGCATCAGGTTGTAATTGTAGCTCTGTGGCTACAAGTAGAACACTGTATCTGCGATGGGGAAGAGCAGATGTGAAAAGGAGTACATTGGCTCTTATAAGGTGTCAGGTATCTGGCTCTAATAGAAAATATACCCTACTCTCAGTATACCAGTTCTGTGCGGTACCTGTACACCTCACTCCCCACACACACAGATTTGACTCTGGATGTAACATAAAGGAGACTCAGCGTTCACTCTTCCTTAAAACTCACCTGTCACACTAGGCTACACAGAAGTTAAGCAACCTTCTACCTTTACACATCGACACAAATAGCTGCCACCAACTGTCCCTTTATGGTAGGCAATACTCCAATGTTCCCAAAGCACTCACAAATAGCTAAGAAAAGGGAAACCATCCTAAGTGATATTTACTCTTTTTGGACTTGTAGGTCACAGAACAAGTAATTGCTGGTTTGTGTGGGGCCAGGTGTCAGACCCCCTCATACGATATCTGTTATGGAAATGTGATGTCTCTTTAATTTTTACCTTGCTATTCTCAAAAATCATAGAAATGCATTTAGCAGAAGAAGCTTACAGTTGATAAGTGTATACTGGCTGTGCGGTTTCCAATCAAAGTCTCTCCCTTTCAATGTACCAATGTAGAACAAAAGGTCCCAGCAAGCTTTTCAATACGTAGCTCTTAGGACTAATATGCTTTGATTATTGAGATGATCAAGGGGGTATGTCAAGACACTCCTCCCTCCAATGATCAATCAGTTTTACCAGTTTTTACGCATGCTCTATTATGATTGACATGACGCTTCCCTTTCTGTTTAACATAACCCCTTGTGCTTAAAACCAAAAATAAGTTCTGCCAAAAAAATTGACTTTTATATAGTTGAAAAGTTATATTTCAAGGCTTCTGCTTGCTGTTCAAGGTTATGTCTTAGAATGTTATAGCTGTTTGCCTGTATATCATGATTACTTTTATATGCAAAGTACAGTTCTCATTGAAGAAAGTCATAATTTTGACAAATTATGATGTATTATATTATTTTTGTAATTTAAAATTGCATCATTCATGTAATATATTTTTAATACCATTATAAATCACTGATGTTTACTGAAGATTAAAGCTATCAATGTTTGATCAGTGGGGGTCCAATACCTGGGACTCCCGCTAACCAATAAAACAAAACACTCATAGTCCCTTCAATGTTTTTTTTTTTTTATAATTCAAATATTTATTGCATTTTTATAAAATACAACAAGGTCCAAAATGAACCAATACACAAAAACACAAACACAAAAATAAACAATGCGGACCGTGACCACCCGGGGAACCCCCAGAAGGACCCAGCCAGCAAGGCAATAGGAGTATGGAAGAAGAAGAAAAGGGAGAACGAGTTGAGGAAATAGGAAGAGAAAGAAGGAGAGCAGAAAAAGCAACAAAAGCAGAGAAGAGAAGAGAGGAAGAAAAAGGAAAGGAGAAAAAAACAAACAAAAACACAAACAAAAACTGAGGGGAGGGTAGCTAAGGGGGTGTGAATAGGGGGCAAACAGAAAGACATACAGTATAAGAGTCCCAAAGAGGGTTCAGAGAACCATCCATGTCAGGTCCTCAGCAGCCGGACCCGCAAACTCCAACATAGGGGCAGATATTAACATATATGCGGTTATTGTACCGAGGCCAATAGCAGAAACCATGTGCAAAGCACCACACCTAGGACTAAGAGGAAGACCCAGAGCCCAGAAACGGTCCCTTCAATGTTTACAGACATAATGAACAATATTTATCAAAGCTGGTATTTCTAAGCTGGTTTTGAGATTTCCTATGCTGGTGGAGCATGTGCTTAATTTGTGTCAGAAAACTGGTATAAATGATGATAAATCTTCCAGGGATGATGACCCTACCTACATCACACTCATGTCACGCTCCCTTTTCAGAAAGTGAGTGGGTGGTGTAAAAATTACATTTGTACAAAAACAAACACAAAACTTTCATGACATTTAAAAGGTTTTAAGGGGATGATAAATCTCCCCCAGTGGCTTGCCCATACCATCAGTCGATACTGCAATTCAGTCTCATTCAGAACCCAAAAATTAATGCTTTAGTATTGGAAAACTCCCCTTCTCAGAACTATTATTTTGTTACTCAGGAAAAATTCCCTACTGACCGCTGTTTTCTCTCCATGTCAAATTTAGGTACAGCGACACCTAACACAGCTGTTTATTGCCTCCTTTGTATAAGATCTATATGGATTACTTTCCCTAATATATCAAAATAAATTCAAGGCAAACTAAGGCTACATTCACACGACAGTGAATAATAGCTGTGTGATGCCCATTTTTTTTAACAGATGTCAAATAACAGCATTAATTTCAATGTCATTGAATAGGAGCTTTTCACTTGGCCATTATTTTGATGGTCCTAAGGCTACATTCAGATGATCAAGGTGCAAAACGTCCATGAAAAACATCCATTTTTCTTAGCCATCTTACACCCAAGGGGCACCTGTTTTCACGGATCCCCATACATTTGAGTGTAAGGAGGGATCCGTGAAAACAGCCAAACATAGGACATCACCTATATTTTGACGGTCTGTTCCAACAGACCATCAAAATTCACTGACATTGAAATCAATGCTGGTGTGAGACATCAGATAAAAAAACAGACATCACACAGCTATTAATCACTGTCGTGTGAATGTAGCCTTAGTTTATACAGTTGTAAATTTTGCTTATTTTCTTTACTGTACCTGTTTGGAGAAATAGAAACAAATCTGCATATACCTTTAACCACTTCCGTACCGCCCATAGATTATATATACGTCCTAGGGGTGGTTGCCTTGTTTTGCAAGGACGTACCGTTACGTCCAAGCAGAACACAGCAGCTGCACAAAATCGTGCAGTTGCTGAGACGGCTGTAACTTCAGTTCAATGAGTGCTGTATACAGAGCTATGGGCGCCAACATCTTGCGGCCGCCCTCTGACCCGGCGGTCATGTAATCCGCTGGGTGCAGCATCTGCAAGAGCTGCTGGGTCCTACAGGACCCAGTTCAGCTTTGTAGTAATGTGCAGGAAGCTGTATTCCTCCTGCAACTGGGGCTAAATGTACAAGCCCCAGTTACAGGGGAAATCAGCCTTCACCACAAAAAAAAAAAAAATAAAAATCAGATGTCCCCAAAGGTCTATTATGACCTTATGGGGACACAATGTAAAAAAATAAAAAAATGAATTGAAAAGTTAAAAAAAAAATGTAAATAAAATAATACGTCAAAAGCACCCCCTTAATACAGGTTATAGCCCCACCCCCGACAACACCATAAAAAATAAAAATTACCGTAGCAGAGAGGAAAAACTATTTTATAAAGTTTTTTTAGTAGCACTTTGGGTTATTAAATTAAAAAAAAATGAAAAGTGAAAAACAGACCCATTTTCTCTCTTTTGTTTATATTTTCCCGGATATAAAAAAAAAATTTAAACACATGCAAAAATAAAAACAACATAAAAATAAAGCCCTATGTGTCACCAAAAAAGACGCAGAAATTAGTTAAATAACGCAAATGATAAAAATGTTACAGCCCTCAAAACCGAACATACAAAAAACCCCAGAAATGTGTCTGGTCCTGGACCAGAAATCAGCCCGGTACTGAAGTGGTTAAGGTGATAAGCTATTTATATAGATGGTAGGGATTTTGATTGATTGACTTAAGTAGCAGAACAAATAAGAAAACAAAACGCTGCAGACAAGTAGAGAAGAATATAATTGTACTAAATGTTGTGTTTATATTCATCAGTGATCCGTGGATTTAGAAAATACATTGTCATCTAGATATACAGTGTTTAAAAGTCAATTAATAGCAAGGAATTCTGGCATGTTCTTTGGCATGGTGGGATAGCTGATATCAATCTTTATATTGGAGGGTTGTTCTCTTATTTATCACACTTGTCATGCTGCTGATTTAGGGCACGTATTTCTTTTTTATGCAGACCAACCCTGCATCAAATACATAACATCTCTTGTCTTCATTGCAGAGTTCATTTGTTTGCACAGAAACTGACAAAATGAAATGTTATGTTTGTGACACAAAGGTGACCTTCATCCTTATAACTCTATGATGCATTATGTACGCTGCTATAACAAAGTTATTAAATTAGGGTCACTTTTTTGTATGAAATGGTAAACATACTGAAGTGATACTAGTTAAAGGTATAGCTGCCACTATCACTGTAAAATACAGACTCACATACTACACAGTCTTTTCTATTAGGAAATACTAATTTATTCAGCTGTTGTGTTAGGGGTCAATAGTTAGCCGTTCCCTATTTAGGACCATCATCTGGTTAAATGGTATACAGCTACAGATGTCTTCACTTGAATCTGAGGGGTTGCCCATGTTAAAACAAGTTTTTCAAACTGACACCAAATAGTTACATTAAGGTTGCAAAGTTTTCCCGAAAATGTCACTTTGTTATTGCAGATTTTGAATTCATGGCTCAAATAAATATTACTACCATGTAATTCTGGTGCCTTATGTACATTTTAACTCTTTAGTGAACAGACGCATTTTAGCCTTAAACCGGTAACATTTTATCCCTTTCTGCATTCCCACTTTCATAGTTTTTTAAATTTTATTTCAATGTAGCTTTATGAAACCCTGTATTTTGTGGGTACATAAGACTTTATGATCAGTTTTTTTTTACTTTTTGTTTTTGAGAGGTGAGATAACCCAAAAACAAAAAATTCTGGCTAGTGATTTTTAAGGATTATGGTTTTTATCATGTAAAATGAATAATGCACTAATTTTATTTTAGGGGTTGTTACGAATGTGTTAATACCAATTTGGGTGTTTTTTTTTTTTTTTTTTTTTTTTTTTTTTTTTTTCATTAACAAGGTATTTTGTAAAATAGTTTAGGTGCTCTGGTCAGCATTGACCAAAGCATATAAGGGGTTAAATGGCAAATATGCTTTCTGATTAATAATGGAGGGGGTGATATCATGAACAGAATCCCATGGTACCTCCTTCCCTGGGGTCATCTGAAGTGACAGGGACAGGAGAGTAAACAATTCTTCATCCGCTCACTGTTAGCTGCACATGTTCTCCTGTACACTGGTTAAAGTGAAGCTGCAATTATAGGGAGTTCCGATTTAACTAGTATCTCAAAATCCAGATGAATTTTAAAGCTAAGATTATAGTTAATAATTAATAGTAGACTAATGTCTACTTTATCTTTGTATAATTTTTTTTAACCTTGTATAGGTGTGAAGGATCCGACTTTACCAGCGACCGCGCCTGGCCTACCTAAGATCGCTTCGATTACCTCACACCCACTTTCCGTGAGTGAGGCGGGTCAACACAGGATAATACGCAAAACGGGCCTTCTAAATTTTATATATTTAATAACCCCTAAATGGGTCGGTACTAGACACTTAACACATACATAGAATACATGCAGCGATTAACAAGCAGATACAAGTGAAAACAGCATAACACGGTACATAAAAATAAAAATGGGGATAAAAGAAAGAAAAGAATATATATTACCAACACCAGCTTGTGCAGGTATCTCTGGCTTCCAAGTGTGATTCAGCCAGGGCAAGTATCTTGTGGACGTCCAGTAGCAGATGACCTTAGCAGGGTAAAATGGCCGAACAACATGTGCTGTCTGCGTGCTTTGCTTTTGTGTGTTCCCTGCCCCCGCCC
Organism: Leptodactylus fallax; assembly: GCA_947044405.1. Classification (NCBI taxonomy): domain Eukaryota; kingdom Metazoa; phylum Chordata; class Amphibia; order Anura; family Leptodactylidae; genus Leptodactylus; species Leptodactylus fallax. The sequence continues at coordinate 4,041,563 of CAMRHE010000059.1, read as the reverse complement.
AGAGTGATGTCACGGGGGAGGGAAGTTACACCTACAAGCATGGAGCCCCTGAACTCGAAAATCGTTCTGGCTCCCTATCCGGCGACCGTATGGTCTGGTAAGTGGAAGGGGAGAACTCGGGGTGAAACCCTCGTCGTATACATACCAGGCATGGCACCTCAATTCCCTTTGGGTGGGGAGTTGGGTGTCTGGACCTGCCTTGGGCTCACAACGGCTCCATGTTTGGGCTGACCGCGTGTGCCTTTCTAAGGGGCACCCACAGAATTTATTGGAGTAACTGTGAGGTGCCCCCCTTTTGAGATATGGGCATAAAACTATGATCTCTCTGATGTATAATTGGTGCCGGGCTGTCTGGTGTGGCTGTGTTTCGGCAGGAAATCTCCTGGGGAGAGGTAGGGTACTTGAAAAGGAGTGTTAATTAATCAGAGCAATATAACAAAGGGATGGTAATTAACCCACAACAGGGACATGGCTTCAGAGTAACTGAGCTGAGGGGGGAGTGGGAACACATGGTCTGCAGGGGGGATGGGGTTATAAGGGGTCAGCCAGATACATAAGTGTACAGAGATACATATATGGGAGCCCCCTTAATCATCACACCTCCCTCCTTTAGATGGTGCTTAGAGGAAGCAGGAGCCTATGCTCCTCTTCCTCGAGTGCCTCTGCAGCCTCACCGCGCCGGGACAGGCCATCTGCGTTGCCATGGTTCCGGCCGGGCTTGTGCCGAATGTCGAAATTGTATTGCTGGAGCACGATGCTCCAGCGCAACAACCGCCCATTCTGACCTGCGATACGCTTTATCCAGATCAGAGGGTTGTGGTCCGTCACCACGGTGAAGTGGCGCCCATACAAGTAAGGCTGCAGATGCTGCAAGGCCCAAACAATTGCCAGGCATTCCTTCTCCACTGTGGCGTAGGCCACCTCCCGTGGCAGAAGCTTTCTACTGAGGTACTGCATTGGGTGCTCTTGCCCCGCTGAGTCAATCTGGCTCAGCACGGCACCAAGACCGTAGGTGCTGGCATCTGTCTGTAATACAAGCGGACGGGATTCATCGTACTCTTGAAGTACAGGGGCGCTTGCAAGGGCCGCCTTCAGGGCCTGGAAGGAGTGCTCACAGGTATCCGTCCATTGGACGGTCTGCGGCAACTTCTTCTTGGTGAGGTCTGTCAGGGGAGCAGCAAGGGCACTATAGTTCGGGACAAACTTCCTATAGTACCCTGCTGTGCCCAGGAAAGACATCACCTGTCGCTTGGTCCAGGGGGTGGGCCAGGACATGATTATGTCCAGCTTCTCAGGTTCTGGTCTCAGGGTTCCCCCACCTACCCGGTGTCCCAGGTACTGGACCTCACGCATGCCCAGCTGACACTTTCCCGGTTTGATGGTCAAGCCCGCATGGTGGATCCGCCCCAGCACCTGCGACAAGTGCTGCAGGTGTTCCTCCCAGGTGGAGCTGAAGAAGGCGATGTTGTCCAGGTACGCAGCTGCGAACCCTTCACATCCCGATAGCAGGGAGTTGACCATCCTCTGGAAGGTGGCAGGGGCATTTTTCATGCCGAAGGGCATGACAGTGGACTTGTACAGTCCGAAAGGGGTGATAAAGGCTGACCGCTCCTGTGCCTGTGGGGACAGGGGGGATCTGCCAGTATCCCCGGCTCAAGTCCATGATGGACAGATACTGGGCCTTACCTAATGTGTCCAGTAAGTCGTCAATGCGCGACATGGGGTACGCGTCATCGACTGTAACTGCATTGAGCTCCCTGTAGTCCACACAGAACCGGGTAGTCCGGTCCTTCTTGGGCACAAGGACTACGGGCGACGCCCATGTGCTGTGAGAGGGTTGAATCACCCCCAGTTCCAGCATCTCGCCGATCTCCTTGCGCATCTGGGCCCGTACCTCCGAGGAGACGCGATATGGCGGACGCTGGATAGGGGCATGATTTCCGGTGTCCACGTGGTGGAGGGCCCGGTCAGTTCTCCCGGGTTTCCTTGAGAACAGACCGGGTAGGGTGCATAGAACCTCGGTCAGTTGGGACCTCTGGGTCTCAGTCAGCTGGGGGTCCACCTGGGCATCTTTGGGGTACCCCCTTTCACCAAAATGAGTGAGCAGGTCAACAAGGTTTTCCTCCTCCCCCTCCTCTACCAGACTGCAAACTGGAAAGGCATTGGCTTCCCTGTCGTGATGATCCTTCATCATGTTGACATGGAAGGCCTTATGCCGGTTCCGGCCTGGATCGACTGTGACCAGGTAGCTGATGCTACTGAGCTGCTGGTGCACGACGTACGGACCAGCCCATTTGGCCTGAAGCTTGTCCTGTGGCTCAGGGACTAGGACCCATACCTTCTGCCCCGGCTGGTATGTTCTCTCACGGGCATTCTGATCATACCAGCGTTTCTGGTCAGCCTGAGCATGGACCATATTGTCATGCACCAGCTGCGCCATAGTCTGTATTTGGTCACGGAATCGCAGGACATACTCAACTATTGGCACACCTTGGATGGCTGTGTCTCCTTCCCAGGATTCTTTCACGAGAGCTAGGGGCCCACGGACACGTCTCCCATACAAGAGCTCGAAGGGGGAGAACCCCGTTGAGGCCTGAGGCACTTCCCGGTAAGCAAACAGCAGGTGCGGGAGATAAGGCTAACAGTCGCTCCCGTGGGACTCGACTAACATCCGAAGCATCTGCTTCAGGGTGCCATTGAACCGTTCACACAGGCCATTGGTCTGTGGGTGATACGGGCTGGACACTAGATGTTGCACCTCCGTTACCTTACACAGGCCTTGCATCAAGGCAGACATGAACTGGGTCCCTTGGTCGGTGAGCATCTCTCTGGGAACACGGGAAAAGATACCTACCAAGGCCTTGGCCACTACATCAGCCCGGGTTGAGGACACGGCGACAGCTTCTGGGTACCTAGTAGCATAGTCCACTACCGTTAATATGAAATGTTTCCCGGAGCGACTGGGAATGGACAGGGGTCCAATAAGGTCCACAGCCACCCGCTGGAAAGGTTCAACTATGATGGGCATAGGTATCAGCGGGGCCTTTGTGCTTTGCCCTGCCTTGCCCACCCTCTGACATGTGTCATATGAACGGCAGTACCTAGCTACGTCCCTCCCCATCTTAGGCCAGTAGAATAAGTGGTTGAGGCGGGCCGTGGTTTTAGTGATCCCCAGGTGACCTGCTAGGGGAATTTCATGAGCAACCCGCAACAACTCCACTCGGTAGGGTTGAGGTACCACTAACTGTTTCTCCCCAAGCAGACTTTCCTCCCCCGTTGTGGGGATCGTTTCCCGGTACAACCTCCCTTGGTCCCAGTATATCCTGTACTTATCAGACTCTCAGGGGGGTTGAGTGGCACGTTCCTTCAATGCGGCCAGGCTGGTGTCGGCCTGGACAGCGTCCTGGAACTCTTGGCTGGAGTGAGACAAAAGAGGAGTGCATGTTACATACCCGCTGGACCCTTCCGGCGCCAGGGTGGGAGGATTAGTCATGGCGGTCTCAGTACCGATTCCGGGTGATATAGGGGATGGCTCAAGGGTCGGAACACCCTCCACCTTCTTAGTACTCTGGCTGCGGGTTACCACCGCTATACCAGCCGTCTGCCCCTCACCTGGATCGGCCGTGAGTTCCCCATGGCCTACCCGACAACCTGGCACCTGGCCAGCCGTTGGGTGCTGCTCGGGGGCACAAGGCGAAATAGCAGAAGTCGCTCCCAGTGCCTCAGAGGAACTACCCGGCACACTTTCACAACAGGCATTGGCAATTACATTGACAGTACATTCATTAGCCATTTTTGATTCACACCGGGCCTCAATAAGATCTGTGGTAGACATATCAACAAGCTGGGAGGGAGACGCCCCCGCAGATGTGGGTGGGTCTACCGACCAGGTCTCATTGGGTCCTAGCACTGGGGTGAACAAAGCATCACTAACATTTTTGTTGAGCTGGGTTGCAGGAAGCTCATTTGCAACTTCCCTGCTCTCAGCTGAAGGCAACTCATTAGCATTTACACTTACTGCCATGGGAAGTAACTCAGAGGGGGGGTTACGGGCCCCCTCTGCAGATATGACAGACACATTATCAACATTAGTCATAGACAGTTTATCACAGTAAATTGGGGTGCTCCCCACCCCATATTGGGACACCATAGGGCCTAAATCAGTTCCCAACAGGACATTAGCAGGCAAATCAGTCATTAGTCCCACATTCCGCATTCCTTTTCCTGCACCCCAGTCCAGATGGACACAAGCCATGGGTACAGTGAAGCGTTCCTGTCCAATTCCCCTCAGGGTTAAAGTTTTCCCAGGAATAATACTGTCCGGGGGGACCAAATCAGGTTGCACCAGAGTAACATCTGCCCCAGTGTCCCGAAATCCCATGACCACTTTATCCCCCACGGTGACTTGCTGACTGTTGGCATTGGGTTGTGCCCCCACCCCACCAACCAAGTACACAGATGAGCCACCTGCTGTGGCTTGGGGGTTCTTAGGGCGGTTCGGACACTCCCGCTGGAAATGCCCTGGTTGGCCACAGCCGTGGCACCGCTGGACCACCCCTTGGGCCTGGGGGGTAGATTGCTGGGGCACCCAGAGTTCTAGGGACAGGGGAAGTATAGGGACCACCATAGGTTTTCTTACCCCACTTGGAAACAGGAGGTTGTGGTAGATTCCGTCCTTGCCCCTCCTTCCAGCTTGAGGGTCTCTGCAGCGTTGCTCCTCCCTTGGTCTCGGGCACCCTGCTGTCCGCGTAGGAGTCAGCAATTTGCGCAGCTTGGTTTGCTGTCTTGGGCCCACGGTCATACACTGCGGTGACCAGATGGAAGGTAACGCTGCAGTTGGGATTGCGGGGTGCAAACAGCGCAGACTTGTCACGGTCTCTGGGCACGAGGGCGCAGCGCTGGTGCTGTCCCACGTTTCCACCACTGGTACCGGTGATGAGGGGGCTGCACAAATGTTGGTGGTGATTGTTCCCCCGGGGCGCTTCCCCTATACTGTGCCGACTGGTGGTGTTTGGGGCGCCCTGATGTTGTCGGTGCAGAGTCAGACACAGAAACGGTTGTAAAGTTGAACTTTTACTTCCATGGGTGTGGAGGCACAAATGCTTAAACAGTTTCTTCAATACAAAACAATGGGGTACGCCTGGTGACACAGCAAAGTCCTGGGGTGCAGGGTAGACTTGATGAAAGGTGTTCCTAGCCCCTTATACTTCAGTGTTACAGCCCTGAGGTGCATCTGGGCTCCTATTTGGCTCATAGGAGGATGCCCACCATGATACTAGTACATAATATTCCCCACTCACGTTATGTGGTCCTGATAGCTCAGAGTTTCGGGGTGCAATAGTCAGGGTGGCAGGATATTCCACAGGTCTGGCCTTGGCCCCTGGATCCTGTGATACTTGCTATGGAGCACGTGTTCCAGAATGTTCTCTCCACAGTCTCAGGCTGACAAGATAATGATGCTTGACTTCCTTCAGGGCGATGGCTAGGCAGACAGGGGACAGGATCTTCTGAATAGCTGGAGTATGTCAGCTCTCCAACCTTCCTGGGCCTGTCTAGGACTTGAGATTCCTGCACTAAACTCACTGCTTTCTTCACAGGACATCACACTTATCTCCTCACCTCCTCCTCCTAACACTCCACACTTCTAACTCCTCACACGCAGGACCTTCCTCCAGGGGTGTTACCATGGGGACCCAGTGATCAGCTGACTCCTCCCCTTTTCCCAGGCGATGTCCTCCCATTGGACATTTGGTTACTATTCAATCCTATGGGAGGTGTAATGCATGTGTGAGGCTCACTAGGTGGCGCTGTGTTGTGTGAGACTCAGGACCCCCTGCTATGTCACACAGGCTATGAAGCAACAGGAAATAATACAATGCACAGAGATCACCCTCAGCCCAGCCATAGCCAGCTCTGGGATGCCACAACACAAACTGGCGGACATCCTGAGGACAAACATGGAGGAACTGGTCTTTTATCATCAGATCCTCAAGCTCCTCGAACTTGGTAACAGTAAGTCCTTTAATCCATTGCCAGAATGCAGCCCGTAAATCACCCACAACATCCGCATAGCTGCCAGTGGGGTTCCGCTTTACACTCCGGAACTTTTTGCGGTACACCTCAGGAGTGAGGTTGTACCGTCTGATGAGGGCCTCCTTAATAGCGTCATAGTCCCCATCCCATTCAGGTGATAGGTCCGTAAAGACTCCCAGGACCTTGCCCCTTAAGCTTGGAGTCAGGTACTGGGCCCATTGTGCCCGGGGCACACGGTATTGCCAGCAGGTTCTTTCAAACCCCTGCAGAAATAAGTCCAAGTCCTTCTCCAGGACAGGGAAGCTCTCCTGGCGAGGCCTCTGCACATGGGCCTCCTGATTGTGGGAAGAGCTGCTACTCCTCTCCAGCCGGGCCATCTCCAACTGATGCTCCCGCTCGGCCTGGCGCTCAGCAGCCTCTCTCTCTCTCTCTGCTTGTCGCTCAGCAGCCTGTTGATATCGGAGGATCAACTGTAGGCGAGCGTCAGAGTCACTGGGGCCTAGCTGTTGTAAGGCCAGTTGTAAACAGAAGTCCATTCTTCCCACCTGGCTGGGGTTACTGGTCCCTCCAGGCGTAGTGATTCCTGGTACAGGACTAGTTGCTGCACCTTCTGGCCTGGCAAGGATCTCTTGTCCTAACACCTCAGGACTCTGCTCCGCCTCCCGCATGGCTATGGCACCTTCCATATCAGCCATCTCCTGGAGTTCAGTAGAAGCCAGTTGCTGCAGGCCCCTGGTTCTGCTTCTGAGCCCACTGGCCATCCACTGGAAGCCGTTGCCAAATAAAAGATAGGATAGAAAAACAAAGAGAAAGGGAAGGGAACAGCACCGTACTAAATTTTCACTGTATCTTATAGCCTGCCCTAGTACCGAGCTCGCTTCGTAGGATTTTTCCGCAAATCCCCAGCATCTGAGTGATACCACACACACAAACACTGTCTATCCTCTATCCCACCACGCTGCCACCACTGTGAAGGATCCGAGTTTACCAGCGACCGCACCTGGCCTACCTAAGATCACTTCGATTACCTCACACCCACTTTCCGTGAGTGAGGCGGGTCAACAGAGGATAATACGCAAAACGGGCCTTCTAAATTTTATATATTTATTAACCCCTAAATAGGTCGATACTAGACACTTAACACATACATAGAATACATGCAGCGATTAACAAGCAGATACAAGTGAAAACAGCATAACACGGTACATAAAAATAAAAATGGGGATAAAAGAAAGAAAAGAATATATATTACCAACACCAGCTTGTGCAGGTATCTCTGGCTTCCAAGTGTGATTCAGCCAGGGCAAGTATCTTGTGGACGTCCAGTAGCAGATGACCTTAGCAGGGTAAAATGGCCGAACAACATGTGCTGTCTGCATGCTTTGCTTTTGCGTGTTCCCTGCCCCCACCCAGAGTGATATCATGGGGGAGGGAAGTTACACCTACAAGCATGGAGCCCCTGAACTCGAAAATCATTATGATAACAAATAAATATATAGTGTTTTGGAGTTCCTGGAGCAAATATCAGAAAATAGCAGAATATGGCTGTCAACAGAAAGTAGCTGTTTAAATCCTATAAAGTGCTGACAGTTAGGTCCTAGACACTGGAACCTGCGATTAAATTACAAAGCTGATCAGGATCAGGAGGAAAAATCTGGAAGGTTAACGTCCAGGCCAATAGTCAGTTCCAGGAGGTCACTTCAGAGGCAGAATCATTACACAAATGGATTATAAGTATTATAGCAAGGGTCATATCCAAGAGGTCATGTCAGTGGAAGAATCAGGAGACAAGCAGTTTTCTAATATCAAAGCAAGGGTCAGCCTAAACCTATGCAGAACACACAGTCAGGGTTCAAAACTAGAGTACAAACTAAATTAGCTGGCACAGTGGTGTAGGGGGGGAGGAGGGGGCTGACCTGGGCCTACTGACTCTGTGGGGCCCACCCCGGGGCTGCCATTAATACATCTTTTAGTTTTAATTAGATCAGTGTCTGCAGACACTGATCTAGTTAAAACGTTTTCTGCAACTTGACTGTCTTGTAATCCGCAAACCATGCGGTTTACAAGACACCGAGACCACAGACAGACGTCTGCTTCTCAGCACAGGCAGGTGCAATGACGTCACAACATCGCGCCTCCTGCGCTGAGATGCAGACGTCCTGTGCGTGGACAGGGAGGAGGCGGGGGCTCCATTCATCAAAGGTTCACAGGTAGGAGAGTATGACTTTTTCTTGTTTTAGCTTAGTTGTGGGTATTTTAATAGTATAAGGGTTTGTTTGGAGGGGGAATTATTACTATAAGGAAGGGGCATTAGGAACATAAGGGGATCATTTATATAAGGGGTCATTAGAGGTGCAGTATTTATGCCAGGGGTAATCAGGGGCATAATATGAGAGGGCAATTAATTTAATTAAGGTGGCACTTGGGCTTTATTAAGACTAAGGCCCCACATAGCGGCCGCAGCAAAAAAAGCGCTGCAGGAAAAGCCGCGGCAGTACTGCATTGTGGTTTTTCCCAAAGCGCTTTTCACAGAAGGTCCGCAGAGGAAACCTCTGTGGACTTTCTGCTTCCATTATACCTATAGGGAAACTGCCAGCGTTTCTGTAGGTATAATTGACATGCTGTGATTTCCAAAACCACCACGGTTTTGGAAATCGCAGCGTGTCCACTGCACGTATTTTTCCACAATCTGTGGATGGGATTTGCTAGAATCCCATCCACTCTGCAGGAACTGTAAATTGCTACATTTTTTTCGCGTAGCGTTTTTGCCATGTGGGGCCCTATCCCATCCCCACTTTGCAGTAAAATACGTGCAGCGGAGATGCTGCTATTTCCAAAACATACCTACGGAAATGCCGGTGGTTTGCCTATAGAAATAATTGAAGCAGAAAGTCCGCAAGAGTCTCTGGTTGTCAGCTGGTTTTATTATTATATCCTGATTTTCTTTCAGTGAAGTAATAGCCTTCTGTTCCTGCAGGGTTAGGTTATGCGCCTGTTTCTCCAGGATTTCTGATTTTACTTTGCTTCTGAAACAGTCAATATATTTAACAGAGACAGTCTGCTCACATATAGAGAGATCCAGAAAGATGCCCGAGTGCCCCTAGTTGTCACCTACAACCCACAGCTGGAAATCCTACGTAGGATTGCCAAGGAGCTCCAACCGGTGCTACATAGGGACAACAGACTCAAGGACATATTTCCAGTCCCCCCTCTCCTTTCCTTTCGACAACCACCAAACCTGAGGCATATTATTGTCCGGAGTGCCCTGAAGGCCCCAACTGAAAATGGCACCTCACCTTGCCTACAAAAAAGGTGCATGACCTGCAAGCACATCCACACCGCTGACAGTGTACCTGTCCCACAGTCACAACAGGTGCACAGAATTAGGGGGACATTTTCCTGCAGGTCTTCCAATGTGGTGTACCTCATAATGTGTGTGCAATGTCCCACCACAGGCCTCTATGTGGGGGAAACAGGGCAGAGACTTAGTCAGCGAATGAACTCACATAGATCCAATATTAATAACAGCAGAACAGATCTCCCAGTGGCCGCACATTTCTCCAGAGAAGACCACTCTATTGAAGATTTGCGGGTTGTGGTTTTAATGGGACATTTTAAGACGCCGGAGGAAAGAATGGGAGTACAAGTTTATGCAAAAATTTCAAACTCTGCAATTTGGATTTAATATTCATGCCAGCTTCATGTCACACTATGTATGAACTGTGAGGGTCACAAATCACCTCCTGATAGCAAACAGATAACAGATCCCTCTGTCACGCACCACAACTTTCCAGATTGTTTTTTTGACCTGTTGTAAATAACTTCTCTACTTAGATTGCATTTTATTTTGGTTTTTTTTAAGGACTCTAAAATCCTTTGAAGATCATGTGTATAGAGTATAAATAATCTGTGAATTTTCAGTTCTTGTATAACACCATCTCTGAAGAAGAGAGCTAGACTCTTGAAAGCTTACTTATCAAAACTTATCAAATATACTCAGTTAGCCTCTAAAAGGTATTGCCTGATTTCTTCACTGGTGACCATTTAAGCATTTTATAGGAATTAAAATAATATGAAGGTGAAATTTAGACATTTCATTTTTTTTTCAATAATACATTCATTTAGCCCTAAAATTAACACATTCACAAGGGGTTAAAGAGAATCTATCCTTGGCAAAAACATTTTTTTATCTAACCACCATGTATTGTAGCCTTTATAAAGGTTATTCCAGCAGTACCTTAATTTTTAAGATGCATCCTGTACATTTTAAATAAAGTCACTTTGCTTCTTTAGCTGCAGAATCCTCCGAGAACACGGGGCGTATATTTTAGCCACAGAACACAACCCCGTCATCGCTTGGATCACGCCTATCTTCCATTATGCGCCATACTCTTCTCATAGTAGAGCCTTCCCCCTAGTCTTCATGCTAGTGTCGTCACTAGCATTCAACCGCCGTTTTGTCATCATCCTCATTCAAAATCCCGCGCATGTGCATTACACACGGTCACTTTGGGTTGCTGCCATGCAGTAGTTCTATGAGCTACTGAGCATACTGGGCATGCGCAGTGCGCTCCTTCGTTCAGAAATCCTAGATGGTGCACGGAGCATGTGGCCATGTGTACTTTCATGATAGGAGGACATCAGAGCGGCACTAAGAATGCTAGTGACGACACTAGCATGAAACCTAGGGGGAAGTCTCTACTATGAGAAGAGGACGGTGCATAATAGAAGATAAGCGGGATCCGAGCAATGACGTGGCTGTGTTCTATGGCTAAAGTATATGCCCCTTGTGCTCTCTAAAGATTAAAGATTCTGCAGCTAAAGAAGAAAAGTGACTTTATTTAAAATCTACAGGATGCATCTTAAAAATGAAGGTACTGCCGGAATAGCCTTTATAAAGGCTACAATACATGGTGGTTAGCTAAAAAAATCGTTTTTGCCAATGATAGATTCCTTTTAAAGGAGAAAATGCATCTCACGTGCGCAGAATAAAATGTTATATGGATACATGGCTGGGCTTGGAATAGAAAAAGTGCTATTTGGATTTTAGAGGGCTGATTTTGCTGGAATAATTTTTGAGTGCCATTTCGCATTTGCAGAGCCCCTAAAGTTACAGTACATTGTAAAACCCTCCAAAAGTGACCCCATTTTAGAAACTACACCCCCTCAAGGAATTTCTCAAGGGGTATTATCATTTTGAGCCCAAGAGTGCTTCCCAAAAATTAATGTACAAAGTGAAAATTTAAATTTTTAAAGAAATATGACACTTTGTGTCATCAGAGACACGCACTCATAAAACTTTTAAGTGGGTTATCCCAGGTACAAAAAGTTGTATATGTGGGTGTAAACTGCTGTTTGGACACACAGCAGGGCTCAGAAGGAAAGGAGCACTGCACTTTTTATCTTTAGGAGTGTTGATTTAGAGGGACTTTCTGGACAGCATATTGTTTTTGCAGAACCCTGGAGGTGGCAATAAATTGGAATTCTTCAAGAAGTGTAGAGGCAATTTTAGGGTCTCTGCAAACGTAACTTGGCGTCCACAAACCAAAGATCTAAATCTGTGCTCCAAAAACACATAGTGCATAGCACTAATTCACATCTGTGCCCTGTTGTGTGCCCAAACTGCAGTTTATGCCCACATGTATGACATTGTTTTACCCAGGATAACATACTTAATGAAGTCATATGTGGGGATAAGCTGCTGTTTGGGCACACAGCAGGGTGCAGATTTAAAGGAACTGTGGCTTTTGATGTGCAGATTTAGATTTTTTTGTATCTGGATGTTATGTCATGTTTGCAGAGACGCTAAGGTACCAGTAAAACAGAATCCCCTAGGGATTCCATTTTGAATACTGCGCCCCTCAAATGATTTATCAAAGGGTGTAGTGAGCATTAGTTTCCCAGACATGAATGCATAGTGCATGGTGAAAAGTGAATATGTAAGCTGTGCGGAGTACATTGGGAACACCAAATTCCTTACTATTTTTCCAGTAGCTCCTTTGTTTGTGGGTGTCACTCTGGAGTCTTTTCCGTTGTAAACTCTAAATCTGGTAAATCTGGGGTGTACTCTGATATAAGTTCTCGCATCTTATACATTCCCTTCCTGTCGTAGCCAGTTTTGTTCAAATGATCTTGCGATCTTGGGGGTTTTGTTTTCACATTATGCACATTATGGAAGCTATGTTTATTTTATTTTCTGGTGATGTAGCCATATGAGTAAATCATTACTTCCAGCGTTTTTTATCAGGACATTCACCTTGCAGGTTAAATAATGTTTCACTTTTATTATACAGGTTGCTATGGACACGGACATATCAAATATATATTGTTTTTATAATTTGTTTTTATTCATTTAATAATAATAATACATTTTATTTATATAGCGCCAACAGATTCCGCAGTACTTTACAATTTGTAGGGTTCAAGTACAGACAAAAAGATACATTACAGAGCAATGGGTGAAGGAAAGTTCTGAGTCAAACATAACCCTGAGGTAACGGGCATACTGCGTAGGAGTTATGGTAAGGCCAGAGACTGAAATGGAGATATCAGGGTTAGTTCTGTTAGATGGTGGAAACAGCAGTAGTTCAGTTTTTGAAAGATTCAGTTTCAGATAACCCGAAGACATGATATTTGAGACAGCAGAGAGACAGTCACTGGTGTTCTGTATTAGTACAGGGGTGATGTCATGGGATGAGGTATATAGTTGGGTGTCATCAGCATAAAGATGGTACCGGAAGCCAAACCTAATGATGGTTTGTCTAATGGGGGCTGTGTAGAGAGAGAAGGGCAGGATCAAGCCCTGAGGAACCCCAACGGCAAGGGGAAGAGGCAAAGTGACAGAGCCAGCAAATGATACACTGAAAGTACAGTCTGAGAGATAAGAGGAGAACCAAGAGATCACGGTGTCTGTGAGGCTGACATGGTGGACCATAGTGAGGAGGAGTTGGTGGTCAACAGTGTCAAATGCTGCTGACGGCCCTATGGTACTAGGGCCCCCATTGGTCATACCTCCCAACCGTCCGGGATTACGGATCCTGTCCCGGTCGGCGGGAGGTATATCAACTCATCTGCATCCTCTCCGGACACAGATGAGTTAAATACAGTGATGAAGCTGGAGCCGTCCGTGGACAGCCCCTGCTTCATCATTGTGTGTGAAGCACATCCCTTTGTGCTCCGGTCCCTGGGACATTAAACTGGGGAGGCAGACGAAGGGGAACATTAAACTGGGGGAAATGAAGAGGAACATTAAACTGGGAGATAGATGGAGGATGACCTTAAACTGGGGGCAGCTGGAGGGGGACATTAAACTGGGGCAAGTTGGAAGGGGGAATTAAACTGGGGGGCAATTGGAGGAAGACATTAAACCATGGGGCTAGCTGAAGGGGGACATGTCTGACTCTAGTTGCCCCAGTTTAATGTCCTCCTCCAGCTACCCATATGGTTTAATGTCTCCCTCCAGCTGCCCCAGTTTAATGTCCCCCTCTAGTTGCCCCAGGTTAATGTCCCCCTCCAGCAGCCCCAGTTTAATGTCCCCATCCAACTAACCCCACAGTTTAATGTCCCTCTCCAGCTACCCCAGTTTAATGTCCCCCTCTAGTTGCCCCAGGTTAATGTCCCCATCCAGCCACCTCAGTTTAATGCCCCCCTCTAGTTTCCCCCAGTTTAAACTGGGGCACCAGGAAAGGGGACTTCATACCGTGGGGCGATTGCAGGGGAACATTATAATGTGGGGGCATATAATGTTAGGGTGACTGGAGGAGGATTATACTGTGTGGCAGCACATAGAAAAATGGATGAGAATGGGGGGAGTCAACATGAAGGGGATCATTAAACTGGTGGCAGATGGAGAGGGGCATCAAACTGGGTGCAGATTAAGGGGGGACATTAAACTGGGGGGAGATGAAGAGGAACATTAAACTGGGGATAGATGGAGGATAAACTGGGGGCAGCTGGAGGGGGGACATTAAACTTGGGCAAGTTGGAAGGGGGCATTAAATGGGGGCAACTGGAGGAAGACATTAAACCATGGGGGTAGCTGGAGGGGGACATGTCTGCCTCTAGTTGCCCCCAGTTTAATGTCCCCTTCCAGCTACTGCCATGGTTTAACTGTAGGACTGTAGGAGGATTATACTGTGTGGGGGCACATAGAAAAATGGATGAGAATGGGGAGAGTCAACGTAGAAGTGGGTGGAGCTAAATTTGCTGCGGCGCAGATAGCCTAAACACAGGGGTATTTATGTAATACCCCTCTGAACACAACATAACCAGGAAGTTATTGACGCTGTGACCCAGACATTTACCATTGTCTAGGTTGCAACGCCAAAAGAGTTGCAGCAAACACTTACACAACACATACACAAAGTCATCAATAAAGTTTACATTTGACCCTATCCCTGTCCTGTCCATACCTGATCTTTATAGAGTAATACAGTGGGGAAAAAAAAGAGTATTTAGTCAGCCACCAGTTGTGCAAGTTCTCCCACTTAAAAAGATGAGAGAGGCCTGTAATTGACATCATAGTTAGACCTCCACTATGAGAGACAAAATAAGAAAACGAATCCAGAAAATCACATTGTCTGATTTTTAAACAATTTATTTGCAAATTATGGTGGAAAATAAGTATTTAGTCAATAACAAAAGTTCATCTCAATACTTTGTTATATATCCTTTGTTGGCAATGACAGAGGTCAAACGTTTTCTGTAAGTCTTCACAAGGTTGGCACACACTGTTGCTGGTATGTTGGCCCATTCCTCCATGCAGATCTCTTCTAGAGCAGTGATGTTTTGGGGCTGTTGCTGGGCAACACGGACGTTCAACTCCCTCCAAAGGTTTTCTATGGGGTTGAGATATGGAGACTGGCTAGGCCACTCCAGGACCTTGAAATGCTTCTTACGAAGCCACTCCTTCGTTGCCCTGGCAGTGTGCTTGGGATCATTGTCATGCTGAAAGACCCAGCCACGTTTCATCTTCAGTGCCCTTGCTGATGGAAGGAGGTTTGCACTCAAAATCTCACAATACATGGCCTCATTCATTCTTTCATGTACACAGATCAGTCATCCTGGTCCCTTTGCAGAGAAACAGCCGCAAAGCATGATGTTGCCACCCCCATGCTTCACAGTAGGCATGGTGTTTTTTGGATGCAACTCAGCATTCACTCTCCTCCAAACACGACGAGTTGTGTTTCTACCAAACAGTTCTACTCTGGTTTCATCTGACCATATGACATTCTCCCAATACTCTTATGGAACATCCAAATGCTCTCTAGCAAACTTCAGATGGGCCCGGATATGTACTGACTTAAGCAGGGGGGACACGTGTGGCACTGCAGGATTTGAGTCCCTGGCGGCGTAGTGTGTTACTGACGGTAACCTTTGTTACATTAGTCCCACCTAATGTGGTTCTGGGATTTTTGCTCACCGTTCTTGTGATCATTTTGACCCCCACAGGGTGAGATCTTGCATGGAGCCCCTGATCGAGAGAGATTATGAGTGGTCTTGTATGTCTTCCATTTTCTAAGTATTGCTCCTACAGTTGATTTCTTCACACCAAGCTGCTTGCCTATTGCAGATTCAGTCTTCCCAGCCTGGTGCAGGTCTACAATTTTGTTTCTGGTGTCCTTCCACAGCTCTTTGGTCTTCACCATAGTGGAGTTTGGAGTGTGACTATTTGAGGTTGTGGACAGGTGTCTTTTATACAGATAACAATGTCAAACAGGTGCCATTACTACAGGTAATGAGTGGAGGACAGAGGAGCCTCTTAAAGAAGAAGTTACAGGTCTGTGAGAGCCAGAAATCTTGCTTGTTTGTAGGTGACCAAATAATTATTTTCCACCATAATTTGCAAATAAAGTCTTAAAAAAATCAGACAATGTGATTTTCTAGATATGTTTTCTCATTTTGTCTCTCATAGTTGAGGTCTACCTATGATGTCAATTACAGACCTCTCTCATCTTTTTAAGTGGGAGAACTTGCACAATTGGTGGCTGACTAAATACTTTTTTTCCCCACTGTATACGCCAACCGCCTCTCTAGTGATATCCGTTACACGCTAAAATAATAGCAATAACGATTACTAGAGATGAATGTATAAAACATTTCTGACAGGCAGAAAAGTTCCATCAGTCAGATAACACATTGTCACCCATTGAATGTCACCATATAAAATACCTGTTTTTGGCAGCTTTCAGATGGATATAATAGCGGGTGCTGTTGGGGGGAGGGGGCCCACTTATGAAACCTTTGCACTGGACCCACCAATGTGTTTAAACGGCCCTGGATACAGAAGCATAAGAAGACAATAGTCACCATTAGATTTAGCTGTCAAGATATCATTGCAGACTTTTGTGAGGGCCGTTTCAGTAGAGTGCAGAGTGTGGAAGCCTCTTCTGTAACTAGTTCAAAAGATGAGAATGGACAGGATGAAGTGTGGTAGGTGAGGGGATCAATGCTGCCTGGGCATTGGACAATTATTTCCTGACTGATTTTAAAATTTTTTTCATGGAAATAAGTGGCAAGGTCCTCTGCACAGAGGTCTGTGAATGGCGCCTGCACCTTGGGAGTGAGTAAGGAGTGAAAAGTTTCAGAGTCTTTTAGGGTTACAGGAGAGAGAAGAGATGAGAGCTGTGAAATAGGCTTGTTTGTTGAGGCGAAGGGAAGAATTATAGGTTTTGAGCATAAACTTGAAGTGGAGGAAGTCTGCAGGTGTACACGATTTTCTCCACAGACGTTTAACACACCTAGAACACCACTGAAGAAAAAGTGTCTGTGGTGTGTGCCAGGGTTACTACCTCCTGTGTCGAAATTTTCGAGTTCGAAATTTGCCTCATCCAGTGCACTTTTAATACGGACACATGGAATTTGAAAAAATACAGGCTTGATGAAATGCTAGAATAGGGTTCAGTAAACAGTAAAAGAGTTGGATGGAATAGGAGATGAGTACCATTCAAATTTACAAACTGAGTTGAAACAGATACACAGCAAGCAGAGTTGGATGGAATAGGAGATGGGTACCATTCAAAGCTACAAGATGAGTTGAAACAGATGCACAGCAAGCAGAGTTGGATGGAATAGGAGATGAGTACCTACAATCAGTGGCGTAAATACTGGGGTAGCTGCGGGAGCGGCTGCCACAGGGATTGGGACATTAGGTGTCCCCGTGGGCTTCTGATGTTTTTTTTTTTTTTAATAGGCTGTTACCTGCTGGGGTTACTCCACGGGCCCTATTTACTTACCGATCCCTGCTCCTGCTCACGGCAACCTGCGAAAGCATGTGAGCATGTAAATAACAGTGATATAAGGAGTCTCAAGTAAAATAAAGCCAAGAAAAGGCTGCACAAGGGAACAGTGAGTATTTAACACTGCTGTAGATGTACTTGCGGATAATTAATGGAAGCTGGATAACCCATTTAAATATCCATTGTGTGTTTTAGCAGGAGTACCACAATAAACACATGCTGGGCTGACTCCAGGTTTTTGTGGGCCCTTGGGCGACAGAACCTCAGTGGGCCTCTTTTGGAGCAACCCATGTGCACCGCAGCAAATAACAACCGAAATTGGGTGTTTTTTGTTTTTTTTGCTGAGGCAGACCTACTGGAGTGGAGTCTAATACAGTCCATTCCATACAAATAGATAGAACCTGTCCAGACATCAGAAAGTAAATAGGAATTTTAGGTAACATCTATCTGCCCCTGATTCCTCTTTATTTTCTGCCCCCCGGCTGGTGGATGCAATGCAACTTTCCACCGCTGATTAGGCCCAAACAAATGGGTCTAACCAGTGGGGAGTCTCACGCCGCAGCCTCCGAATCAGCTGCAGAATCCGCGGCAAGATCCAGCAGGACACTTTTTTTTTTTCAGTGTCCTGCACTAATTGTTTTGAATAGGAGGCAGAATGAGGGAATAATCTGCCACTGATTTGCGGGCAAAATCCACTTCAAAATCAGCTACAGATTCTACCATGTGAACAGAGCCTGATTCTGTTAACACTGCAATGAACGCTTTCATCTGTATTAATGGAAGTGCTCAATGCAGAAACTGAGTTGGCTTCCACAGCTACATATATAAATATATACACAGACAGGGCATAATAAATATATACAGAGACATAACTAGCAAAGACTGGGCCCTATAGCATACTTTTAACTTGAGTCCCCCCATGGCATAGCGCCCCCTTTCCTGGCCTCCACACAAAATAATGCCCCATTTAAACACACTATAATGTCCCACAGTGGCCCCTTCACACAGTATAATGTCCCATAGTGGCCCCTGCACACGGCATAATGTCTCATAGTGGCCCCTCCACACAGCATAATGTCCTATAGCGGCTCCTTCATAAGGTACACTGTCCCATAGTGGCCCCTCCACAAAGCATAAAATCCCCAAGCGGCCCCTCCACATAGCATAAAGTCCCACAGCGGCCCCTCCACACTGCATAAAGTCCCATAGTGGCCCCTTCACAAGGTATAATGTCCCATAGCGGCTCCTGCACATGGCATAATGTCGCATAGCGGCCCCTCCACACGGCATAATGTCCCATAGCGACCCTTCCACACAGCATAATGTCCCATAGCGAACCCTCCAAACAGTATAATGTCCCATAGTGGCCACTAGGGTGGTCCTTACAAATATTGGAAAAATTTAAGGTTCGGCAGAACCCTAAATTTTTGGGGTTCACGATCCACAAACTATTATTATACTCAGGGGTCTTTTCAGACCCCCGAGTATCATGATCGGAGGCCATGGGGAGGTGACAAACATAAAAAAAAAAAACATGTTACTTACCTCTCCTGAGCTCCGCGTCACTCCCTGCTCAGTCTTCAGCTCTCTTCGATGACATCAGAGACGTGGGTTATTTCAGCATCAGCATCGCGATGCCGTCCTTATTCACGTGAGGTCATTGAAGAGATACGGAGTCGCATTGGAGCACAGGAGAGATAAGTAACACTGTTTATTATGTTCGCTTACCTCCCCTGGGCCTCCAATCATCATACTCCGGAGTCTGAAGAGACCCGGGAGTATGAAAATAGCACAGAGGCATAGCTAGAGGTTCAGCACAGGGGACATGAACATGTCTAAGTGGGCCCCCAACTTAGATATACCAATATTATCACTATATGGTGACCATATAGTGGTATATATCGGCTCTACACAGGGCTCTGCAGACCCTTCTTTGTTTACACAGTGTCATTCTTTTCATAGCAGCCATGTAATATAGCTACAGCCTCGTCCTATACACATCTATGTGAAAAGGCTAGAATGACATCACATAGTCACTTTAAACAGACAGCGTGTGATATAAACAGGTGCCAGGGCCCCTTCATACAGCTGATCAGTGGGGATTCACTTATCTCTTATTGATGATCTATTCTGAGGATAGATCATCAATAAAAATACACTAAGCTGGAAAACTCCTTAAGATCGGGACCTCACGTAGTGGAAATGACGTGGAAAAAAATGCTGCATTTTACAATTCCTGCAAAGTACAAGAATCCCATCCACACACTGCGGAAAAATACGTGCAGCATGTCAGTTATAACTACGGAAACACTGGTGGTTCCCAATAGGTATAATGGAAGCAGAAAGTCCGCAGAGGAAAACGCTGCAGACCTCCTGTGAAAAGCGCTGCAGGAAAAACTGCAATACATTACTGCAACAGTTTTCTCTGCAGCGCTTTTTGCTACGGCCTGCTACGTGGGGCCTCAGTCTTAATGAAGGCCAAGTACCACCTTAAATCAATTGCCCCCTTATATTATGCCCCTGATTCCCCCTGACATAAATACTGCACCTCTAATGACCTCTTATATAAATGACCACCCCCTTATGTTCATAATGCCCCCTAATGACCCCTTATATAAATGATGCCCCCTAATGATCCTATATAAATAACCTCCCCCCTTGTATTCATAATGCCCCCTAATAGCCCTTACATAAATCTTCCCTAATAGTTATAATTCCCCCTCCTAACAACCCCTTATACTATTAAATTACCCACAACTAAACTAAAAACAAAAAAAGAAAGTTTTACTCACCTACCTGTGATCCTTTGATGAACGGAGCCGCTGCCTCTCAGGGCATCTGCCTCTCAGCGCAGGAGGCGCAATGTCGTGACGTCATGCGCCCGCCTGTGCTGATGAGCAGACATCCGCTGTCTGTGGTCTCGGTGTCTTGTGAACCGCAAGCCTGAAGTGGCTAGCGGTTTACAAAACAGTTAAGCTGCAGGATGCATTTTAACTAGATCGGTGTCTGCATGTATAAATGGCAGCCCCGAGGTGGGCCCAGGGAAGCCACCCCCTCTGCCACCCCTCACCCGCTAGCTACGCCACTGTAATAGAAGTTTTGGTTTGGACCTATTTGGTCTGAACCAAACCGCCTGGCGATTCGGGTCTTACTTACCGATCCCCGATCCTGTAGGTTACTCCAGCAGGTAACGGCCTATTTAAAAAAAATAAATAAAAATTTCAGTCAGCGCCCGACAGCCCAGTGGGCCCCCTCAGGGGCTTGGGGCCCTGGCACTTGCCCGGGTATGCTGGGTGCTGATGCCGGCCCTGAACACATGCAATGCAATTTCTCCTTTTTATACTTAGGTATTGTATATATTTATAAGTAGAATACTTTCTTTTTCAAAGTTCTAAAATATTGCACTTAAAATACAAACTCAACACTGAGCCAATCTTTTTTCGGTGTTCTTCTCCGCACTCAGCATGCCCTAATTTAAGGTCAGAGCAGAACCGAGGGACATTTTCCTTGATGTGGACCTTATCTTGCAAGCACAAACTTGAAAAAGCAAGATTTTTGATATTTATAAGAAAAATATACTGTAAAATATGACAAAAGAACAAGTTCAGTTTGCACATACAATATTTTTGTGGTTTTTTGGACCCTACAATTTTATTTTCTATTTATTTATTTATTTATTTATTTATTTTCTGAGTAAAAAAGTTTTTTTTTACATTTCCTGCAAAAAAAAAAAAAATATAGGCACATTTATTATTTAATTTATTATTCAATTTTGACAGAAATTACATGTTAAAATCTTAATCTAAAATTTCTCCAGAATGACAATGCAGAAATTTGCAATTTTTTTGCAATGCAGAAATTAGCAATTTTTTTTATAGAAAATAGGCAAAAAGCTAGTACAGTCATGCTGTGCGTTTGCTATTAGCTTCAGTTATCAAATGCAAAACAAAAATATATGGTCTCCATCTCCATCGCTCTTCTTGAAATAAATGGAATTGGGACACATGTGCATCCACCACTACATTCTCAATAGCAGAAAAACACCCCAGTGGATGTCTCAGGGGTCAGGCCCCCACCAGTCAGCAATTTATCCTATATCATATGGATAGATGATTAATAATGATCCATTCATTCAGAGCTGACTCACACTATCTCCCTCATTCACTCCCTCCCCCTCCCTCTCTCACTCCCTCACACCCCTTCCTGTTTCCTTAGCTAGCCCTCCCACTCCTAGCCCTTCCCATCTAACTCAGTCCACCCCCCCACCCCATCATACTTACCTGTCTTACTGTCCGGATCTTCTGGGCACGGGAAATCAATTCCTTCTGGGGGGGACTGGCTCCTTTTCGTCTTGACATCTGACAGTGCCTGCGAAATAGAGCTGGAGTGCTGTCATGCGCTGTATCCGGCACTCCGGCTCTCTTGCGCAGGGGTGGGCAGCCGGCAGATGCCCAGAAGGAAGTGATGTCCCGTACCCAGGAGATCCGGACAATCTGCAATCTAGGTAAATATACATTTTTTGTTAAGTATGTAAGTTAGAAGGTAGGCGGGGGGGAGGGTGTTTAGCTTTGTGTAGAAATATCATATTGTCCCGGAAAACCCTTTAAGGCAGTGATCTGTTGTACTCTACAGTACCGTGAGGAAATCCAGAAAGCAAATGCTGGGTGTGACACAGATTACCATGGGCCCATGCAGAGGTGCAGATAGTGAAGAAAAAAAAACAGGTTGGTGAATTTGTTAAGCCATGGAGAGGCCTCAACAGAGACCCACTGGGAAGATATCATCTTGCCACAGCACAAAAAGCAGGATAGGCTCCAGGAACCAGCAAGTGACGATACAGTGCTACATTCAGCAAGAGTATTGTAAGGTAGTTGCACCAACAGTCATTGCCAGAAAGTTATTTGTGTTACTTCCTGCTTGTGTTGATTGAAAGTTTTATCTTCTTCCTGTTAATTACTGAAGATTTGTAAGTAAATATTACAAAAAGTAGTCGGTTGTGAATGTAGTCTGTTGCCACTCTTACATTCCCTTAGAAATGTACGGCTACTCATATAAGATGTGAAAAGTAAGCCAATCACTTAGATGATTCAAAATCTACTGGATTTTTAGGAAGTGTGAGACATTTAATAAATTAGGTGCTATTCTTACCAACTACCCTCTCCATTTTCATTGATGCAGAATATGCTATTATTAATAAATGTAGGTCAAAATTTAAAAAATGCTACTAAATCCATTCTGAAACACTAACAGCTTTACCAATCTACACCTTATTCCAAAATATTATGCAAATTATATTTTTCTCAGATGTTACTAAATGGTCAATGCAAATGACAGTCAGTATAATGTTCAAATCTTCAACTGTTAGAGAAAAAAATCAAATTTTATTGGACAATCCTCCCAATGATAAATTTTTCACAAATTGAAAAATCAAAATCCACTGTCCCAAATGATTATTAATTATTATAATTTCTAAACATTTTATAGGTTGTAAGGTCATTTGTTAAATTTGCAGTTATAACTGGTCACATTTACTGAAAAGGTATTTCAATCAAAAAATCTTAACAGGCCAAGTTACATGTTAACATAGGAACCCTTTTTTTGATATCACCTTAACAGTTCTTGCATTCATTGAACGTGTGAGTTTTTGGATAGTTTCTGTTTCAATTTATTTGCATAATGTCAGAATAGGAGCAGTTGTTTTGATGTGAACTGCCTCCCACCCTCATAGATCTTTTGCTTAAGGATACTCCAAAACTTCTCAATAGGGTTGAGGTCAGGGGAGGATTGTGACCACCTCATGTGTTTCTCTCCTTTTATTCCCATAGTAGCCAATGACTCAGAACTATTTTTTCCTGCATGAGATGGTGCATTGTCATGCATGAAGATGATTTTGCTACAAAAGGCACAGTTCTTCTTTTTGCACCATGGAAGAAAGTGGTCAGTCAGAAACTCTATATACTTTGCAGAGGTCATTTTAACACCTTCAAGGACCCTAAAAGGGCCTAACAGCTCTCTCCCCAGCTCTTCTGGCCTAAAAGACGACTCCGACACCTCCCTGCTGATGTCGCAGACTTGTTGGGATATGGTGGCCATCCACCAACCATAAGTAGAAAAGACTGTTTCAAAATTAGTCTTCAAGTATGTCTGGGCCCACAGCAACCGTGTGATTGTGAGCACTGTTTAAAGGTGGCCGAATAGTAGGTTTATGCACAATTGCAAGCCTCTGGTTGATCCTACACCTTGAGGTTAGTGGACTCCAGAGGCACCAGCAACTTCAAATACCTGTTTGCTGCTTTGTAATGGTATTTTAGCAGTTGCTCTCTTAATCTGATGAATGTGTCTGGCAGAAATAATAATAATAATAGCAACTTTATTTATATAGCGCCAACATATTCCATAGCACTTTACAAATCAGAGGACACGTGAACAGACAATATGAGACATTACAATGTGACAAAGAAATAAACATATCAAACAATAGGAGTAAGGGCCCTGCTCACAAGAGCTTACATTCTATGAGGAGATAGGGGGACACAAGAGGTCAGAGGGCCTGTTTGCTACCATGATCCAGCCATCTTTTAATAGAAAAGGTTGTTTAACTAAAGCTGTATGAATCCGTCACCATCCAGTATCTGTGAATAAACAGATACTAAGTGCAAGGAGTGCAGTGTAACTTCTATATGGAGGGGCCAGGATCTGAAGAACAGAGGAGGAAGGATAAAAGGTGTTATTATTCTGCATCTCCGCACACTACACTGTGATCAGGTCACGTGATAAGCCTGACCATACAGATGTGATTTTAGGGCAGTTTTGAAGCTGCTGTAGTTGGGGATTAATCGGATTGTCTGTTGTAAAGAATTCCAGAGCACCGGTGCAGCTCGAGAAAAGTCTTGGAGACGGGAGTGGGACATTCAGATAACAGGGGATGCAAGTCTAAGGTCATTGGCAGAACGGAGAGGACGGTTAGGGTGGTAGACAGTGAGGAGAGAGGAGATATAGGTGGGTGCAGCGCTATGGATGGGTTTGTGGGTCAGTGTGATAATTTTATACTGTATTCTGTGATGGATGGGCAACCAGTACAGTGAATGACACAAGGTAGATGCGTTTCTGTACCGATTTGACAGAAAGATGAGTCTGGAGGCTGCATTCAGGACAGACTGTAGTGGGGAGAGTTTAGTAAGAGGAAGCCCAATTAGAAGAGAATTGCAATAGTGAAGACGAGAGAGAATCAGAGCGACAATGAGGGTCTTTGATGTTTCCACGGTGAGAAAAGGGCAAATTCTAGAGATATTTTTAAGGTGCAGGTGGCAAGAGCGTGCAAGTGTCTGAATATGTGGGGTAAAGGTGAGATCTGTATCAAATACAACCCCCAAACAGTGGGCATGCCTCCTCAGGGTACCTTCCTCATTATGCCTTTATCTCCATGAACATGTCTGTGCTCTGAATCAGCCACAAATCTGTTCACAGTACGATGATCACACTTAAGTTTTCGTGAAATATATAATGTTTTTAAACTTTGTCCAAGGCATTGCACTATTTGGCACTTTTTGGCAGTAGAAAGTTCCTTTTTCTTTCCCATATTGCTTGAAACCTGTGGTCTGCTTAATAATGTGGAACATCCTTCTTAGGCTGAGGCACCATGTTGCGACAACACAGCTTTTTTTGTTGCAGATTTTGCTGCGTTTTTTTGAGCCAAAGCCAAGAATGACTACAAAGGGAATGGGAAATATACAGGAAGTACTTACATTTCTACCTTCTGCTCAAGCGGCTCCTGGCTTAGGCTCAAAAAACTGCATCAAAATCTGCAACAAAAAAAGCTGTGTTTCCACTACATGGGACCTCAGCCTTAAGTAGGATTAATTTAATTGGGCTCACAGGTCAAACTAATATCATAGGAGTTTTCTCACAGAAAATCAGAGGTATCTATAAAAGAACCTCTAGGTCTTCTAAATGTTCGTGTCATTCTAGTGAGGCTCTGTTACTCATGCATGCCCAGTAGAATACAATGCAAATGGCATGTACAGACCTATACATATGAACACTATAAAATAACTTGGCTCACACATTTTGTAACACTGTGGTGAGAGAAGGAAGACTTATACAAGTTATTTTATTGTATGTTTATCTTTCAGACAGATTAATTAAATGACTATTCTGGTACCAAAAATTTAACCCCTATCCAAATTCAAAGTGGAGTACTAAGCTATCTTGTTCCCATTGGCATAAAAGTAATGGTGGTGAGCATTTAAGACAACCGGCTCCATTCAAATTGGGATACAGAACACCCTAGTTCTCGTAATCAGTGTGTGTGTGGGGGGGTGGGGGGGGTATCAGTGGTTGTTACCAGAATACTCCTTTAAATATTAAATATCTTGGCAACAAAAATAGTTAAATAAATATATAATGACCTTGTACCACTCTACTTTGACCATCCTTATGTGATCAAATTACCAGATTCCTAAGAACTTGCTCTTTTTTGAAACTTTTAGCCATGAACAGTTTTGCCGTGGGTTGTAAACAGCAGTGCTGGATTAGACAGCTTATTTTATTTTAGTATTCCATACGTGACTGCAAAGTTACAACATGTTTAGTGACAAGTCATCTTGTTGGCTAGAGGACACGTTTCAAAACTGTAGCAGTTGGCAACTTAATAAACTCAATCACTGCCAACTTCACTGGACAGCCAAGCAATTTTCTGGAGCTTGTTAGTAAGATCGAATGGAAAAAACACTTATTTTTTTCTGTTTTGTAAAAAAAAAAAAACATTTTACAATCACTATCAGTGAATATACTCCTACCACATAAAATGTAGCTTGCAACTTCTAATATGGATGGACTTCAATTCTACATTTTTATTACTAAATTTAAATATGATTTAAAAAATACAAAAAAATTATAAACAGTTTTTCATTTTTCATAGTGCTGTAATTTAATTTTGAATTCTGCAGTGCTATAAAAATAGTACATAATCGATTGCAAACCAGTGTAGTCTAATCCATTATATATGTTTCTTTATCTTCACCTAGCCACTTCTTCTTTAGATACATTATCAATATATCTTTCTGCTAACCTTACAAAATGAAATTGAAAGCTGTGGCCATCCATCTGTAGTTTGCCACCAGTCCGCTAGATGGTGTCACAGCTACTAGAGGTAAAGATGCGCAAAGTCTACAAGGGCAGAGTCAAGAAACTGACAGGTAGCACACACGGTTTTTGCTGCACAGACACTGGAGGAGATGACCGAGGAGCTTCGAGAGAGGCCAGCCACATGGCACTAACTGCAAGGAGCCACAGTGATGCTGGAGTCTGCTTTGGAACAGGACAGAGTGGTTGTTGGCAACTTATGTGTGCAAATGGGTCTAGAGGGTGCTGTTTTCAGGAAACCCACATCCTAAGGATGCCATTTGGCCTGAACAGCACACCCACCACTTTGTAGAGGTTAATAAATTTGTCAGAATGTCTTTTGATATATTTTTTCTGACATAATTTCCTCTGCCACATTTGAAGTGCATGTGGAGAGGCTTTACAAAGTATTATCTCGACTGGAGGAGCATGGAGTGAAGTTGAAGACCTGACAGTGCCACGTTTTTCATGAGAGCATTGTGTACCTGAGAAACATGGTGTCCAAGGATACAAAGGTCCAGGCTATTCCGATCAGTGAGATCCGCTCCTTTTCGGGACTGGTAAACTACTATAGGTGATTAATCAAAGATTTTTCTAACGTTATAGCTCCTTTATATGATTATCTTTCAGGATTAAGCCCTGGATAGGCTATATTGAAGTCACTGGCATGCACGGCAGCAGGTCAAGGTTTTGAGGATCTGAAGAAACTGCTGACCAGTGTGCCAATAATGGTGTACGCAGACTTTGCTAAGCCATTCGTGCTGAAGATGGACAGAATCCTGAGGGGGCTAGGGACACTGTTCATGCATGGTCATCGCCTATGCTGGCAGGGCTGTCCAAAAGAATGAGAGAAACCCTGACAATTACAGTTCATCCAAACTTGAACTGCTGGTGAATTCATGTTAATAACAGACAACAACCCTTTGGTACATCTTGAGACTGACAAACTAAGGGAACTGGAACAGGGATGGAAGGCACTCCTCATTAAAAACTCATTCAGATGGGGATTTTGAGGAAGATGAGATTAGACTTTGTCAAGGCAATGCAAATGGTGCATCAGGCCCTGGTGCCAGAGGCAATGTCCAGAGGGGAAAACTTCCTCGAACTGCAAATGGATGAGGAGTGGCAGCCTCAACAGGCCAAAGACCCTTAGATTGCCAAATTGACACATTGGGTAGTACATCAGAAGGTGCTGAAATGACAGGTAAAGGAGGATTTGGGAAAAAAAAAACCTGTGGCTATAAGAAGACCACCTAGTGCTACACAATGGACCATATGCGCCTAGCACTGCAGCTGATTTCCACATGGCAACTGGTTTTGCTTCTCTGGGAATTGCACCAGATTGTGAGGTGGATGCATGAAATGAAGGGCCACCTTAGGCCAGTGAACACTTTCACTTGGTTGCAGAGGTGCTACTGTCACCCAGTAGGTCATGTTGTGACTTTAAAATAGCCACTGAAATTGTAGCTTGGGAGGTTGGATCAGAGAGCACTAATGATGCCAATACCACTTGGTTTTAATGAACTATCTGTCTATGGGGAAATTGCTGCAGGTCTGCAAGTATGTTTTGACAATTATTGATCACTTTACTAAGTTTGCATTGGTCATTTCTATTAGGGAACAGGTGGCTGAGTCATCAGCATAAACCAGGTACTGGTGAAGAACCAGCATGCCACAGAGGGTGGGATGCTGGAAGCTAAGGTGGAAACAGGAATTTATATTGTACATGGTCATATGTCATCCTAAATCAGGAGTGCTGGTGGAAAGAGGTGCTGTCTGAAGAAGGTGCAGGGGTTTCCTGGGTATAGCAGCCACAATTGATAGCGCCTTTGTACTTTTGTGGCATGTTCAAGGGAGCTCTGCATTTGCCACCAATGTTCCAGTGATGCATCAACTCCTCAATACAGCCATTTTCAAGCAAACTTACTGAACATGTATATATATACACCCTCAACTGATAAAAATAATCAATTACCACCCTCCCTAATTTACTGTGCTTGCTGGAGACTTATGCATCTTTTGCATTATTATTGGGCGGCCCACCTACGCTGTATCCCATTTTGGGCAGCTATGCCGGCATACACCAAATGGGTTGAGATTGAGAAGCTCTGGCTTGTACCCATGCTTCTTAACGCACTATTGTGGGTCGGCTCCCCCCTCCGTCCCCCTCTCCCCCTATTTACTTGGTCCCATTTGTTTCACTAGATCTATTTGGTCTGCCTGCTGCGTTAAGTTCTCCCTGATGTCCCTGCGCTCCTCAATGGTATCCATTTTATTTAACCCCCTTCTCCTGGAGAGTTTGTCTTCCGCTATGGTCAGAGTGCGGTCTGAGGCGGGGCTCTTCCGGATTGCTGACATGGTTGATGCAGTGACATTGGAGCTCAGGCCCTTTAATTATCTTACAACAAACTTAAATCTTCCGGCCACTGAGTGGCTTCACTACTCTCAGGTGGTTTATTTTGTCTGCTCTCTCCAAGGGTCCCTTGTGGTCTCTATCCCCACTGCCTTTGAGAGGATTTGCCGTAAAGGCATGTCTACTAGGGGCCTCATTTCCTTGGTTTACCAACTTCTCTCCTCCCAAGCTATTGGCTCTCCCTTTTCTCACTGCTACATGTCTAGATGGGAGGAGGCAGTGGGTAGATCTATATCCTCAGGACAGTGGCAGATTGTGTGGTCTTGTGCTCAGAAGTCCTCCGGCAATCCCTTCAGGGTGCTGGTGCTGCGGCACTGCAGTGTGCACTCTGTATCATATATTCTGGACATGTCCCCTCATTCTGGGCTTCTGGAGGGAGGTTAAGGCATTGACGGATACTCTCTTCCCACAGGGGGTCCCTCTTGACCCTCTCATCTATCTCCTGAACTTCCCCCCTAGACACCTAGGTAAAAAGGCATCCAGACTCTTCTTGTATGTTTGCACTGCTGCGAAGACCCTCATCGCTAGAAATTGGAAGAGTGTGACTCCTCCGTCTGATCCGGAGCTCCTGGCTAGAATGAAGGATATGAGGAGCCTTGACTTTCTGACTGCCAGACTTAATGACACCCTGGAGGCTTTCCAATTTATCTGGACCCCCTCGGACACGTATTGTACTTTACAGGGTCTCTGATCCTTGACTTCCTTCCTTCTCCCTCCCTGCTCTTCCCCTCTTGTTCCGTCCCTGTGTCTGGTGTTTGTCTCCTCCCCTTTTCCACCCTTTTCCTCTTTGCCTTGTTATTTGGCTTCTGTTTCTGACTTCACCTTATTTGGGGATGTGGTGGGTAGCCTTCCCATAATTGATGTTCTTCTTTTATTTGGTTTTTGTACTTTGTTTGAAAAATGCTTTTTCTTCAATAAAAAATACATAAAAATAAATAAATAAATAATTTAACAATAATTGACCCATTCATTTCTGTCGGCCCCCATACACGATCGTGTATTATATGGCTCCGTGTGCGGGCCGAAAGTCTTGACCGCAAAACTCAGGGCGGGTCTGATTCCTGTCCAGTTTTGCGGCTGTGCTCAGCCGCCCCATTTATTCAATAACATCTGTGAGCCACCCGGGCACCAGCTGTGCCATTCAAACATGGCCGGCGACCCGCAGACGGTTGTGTGCAATTAGCCTAAGTCTGAGATTTTACAAGATTATTACATACTGGAATGCGGCTTCCTCTAGTTTATTTATATATACATAAGGTATTCCTTTAGCTAAATAATTGATTTATAACCTACTCTTGGTTTTGCAGTATTTAAATGTTGAAATGCGTTGTACATCTTACATTATGTAAAAGGAAACATGATCCATCAGACCAGTGAACCATTGCTCCATGGTCCAGTTCTGATGTTCATGTGCTCATTTTGTTGGTGGACCAACATGGGCATTCTGACTACTTTCTATCATAGACAGCATCAACTTTTTCAGCAATTTGTGCTATAGTAAGGGTTAACTTGTTTGCCCATTGTGTTGACAGTGTAGTCATTTGCTCAAAAATCACCATTAGTGATATTACTTGGGTCTGGGTTGTCATTAACTGGTGGTTGTAAGGGAATCACTAGAGGAGCGATTCCCCAGTAGCTGCTGGAGAACTTAGGGATGAGGGACACAACAAGACAGTGGTCCCTAAGCTAAATCCCCCCCACTGTCCCTGGCTAACTTGCCCGAACTGTCCTAGGTGACAGCCAGCAACCAGTCGACAGTCCCTCCTTATAATATGTGATCACACAGAACGCAGACAGGACACACAACAACAAAGGGAGGTCAGCTAGCCAAGAGGTCGGTAACAAACGAGCAATGCAGTACAAAATCACAATCCAAGAGAAGTCAAAGGTAAGCCAGTGGTCAGAAAATCAGAAGAGCAGGTGACAAGGAACAAGGAGTATAGCCAGGAAGCGAAATGCAATAGCAGGCGCCAATGGGAAAGTGAGCAAACAATAAATAGGGAGAAAGAACCCGCCCCAGACTTGATAGGAGGATAGACTGTCAATCACAAAGGTAGGACTAAAGTTAACTCTTATTGGAGCAGGGGGAAAGCAAGGTGAAGGAGAAGGGCGTGGTGTAAAAGCAATTAAGGAGGTGAGGGAATAGGACAGTGTTCAGACAATACAAGAAAAACCCAAAGGAAGGAATCACAACCGGGCACTCCTCCTGCGCCGCAGCGTGCGCCAGGAGTATGGTGCCAAAGCCTGAACAGGCAAGGATGTTACAGTACCCCCCCTTTTATGAGGGGCCTCTGGACCCTCGCCAGATGGACCAGGTTTCGAAGGGTTCTGGCGATGAAAGAGATTAATCAAACGTGGCGCATATAGGTCCCTACCAGAAACCCACGTTCGCTTTTCTGGGCCATAACCCTTCCAGTGCACGAGGTACTGAACAGCATTCTGCACCCGACGGGAATCCAGAATTTTTTCTACTTCATATTCTAGTTCCCCTTGGACCACCACCGGCGCAGGTGGACTGGAAGAAGTAAGGACAGGGGAGATATACTTCTTCAAAAGCGACTTGTGGAAGACATTGTGGATACGAAAAGAACTTGGAAGATGTAATTTAAAAGATACTGGGTTTATGAGTTCAGAAATGACATAGGGCCCAATGTAACGTGGCGCAAATTTCCCCGAAGGAACTCTAAGATGCAGATTCCTAGTGGACAGCCAGACTCGATCTCCCACTCTGTATTCAGGGCCAGGTAAGCGTCTTTTATTTGCCTGCCGTTTTTGATATTCTTGGGCTTTAACCAGGCTCAGACGAGCCTGGGCCCAGACTGTGCACAGTCGCTGATAAGTCTGTTCGGCGGTGGGATTAACAGACTCGGTGCTACGGAGAGAGGAGTACCTGGGGTTAAAACCATAGTTGCAATAAAACGGAGACATTTTAGTGGTGACGTTAAACCTGTTGTTTATTGCAAACTCTGCTAGAGGAAGAAAGGTTCTCCATTTTTCTTGAGCATCAGACACAAAACACCTTAAGTACTATTCCAAAGTTTGGTTGAATCTCTCTGTCTGGCCATTGGTCTCAGGGTGGAATGCGGAAGAGAAAGACAGAGAGACCCCCAGACGACCATAAAATTCCTTCCAGAATCTAGAGACAAATTGTACACCCCGATCAGATACAATATTTTCCGGTACACCATGCAAGCGGAGTATGTGGTTAATAAAGAACGAGGCTAGACGTGGAGCACTTGGAATTTTCTTTAGGGGTACAAAATGAAACATTTTGGAGAATCTAGCCACAACAACCCAAATCACAGTCTTCCCTTGGGAACAAGGCAAATCAGTAATAAAGTCCATCGACAAATGACATGTCTCACAGGCAGCAACAAATTCACATACATCTCGAGACCAGGAAGGCCACCAGTAAGAGCGGGAGAGAAGGTATTTAGTCCCAGCGAAGCCGGGATGTCTCGTTAAGGTAGAACAATGAATTTCCTCCAAAACACAAAGACGAAGATTTGGAGGTACAAATAGTTTCCCAGTGGGAGTATTACTGGGAGCAAGATCTTGTGAATTAACCACTAAAGTAGCAAGATCAGGAGTAATAATGGTGAGAACCACTCCGGGAGACAAGATTTTATCTGGGACATCCTTAGGGGCATTGCTGGGACCAAAACTGCGAGATAGGGCATCCGCCCCTACATTTTTAGAACCTGGACGATAAGTCACCACAAAATTAAAACGTGTGAAGAATAGCGCCCAGCGGGCCTGCCTAGGAGACAGTCGATTAGCGTTATCCAGATATAGTAGGTTCTTATGATCGGTGAATACTGTGATCTGGTGTTTGGCCCCCCCGAGGAAATGTCTCCACTCCTCGAATGCCCATTTAATGGCTAGGAGTTCTTGATTACCAACGTCATAGTTGCGCTGCGTAGGAGAGAATTTCCTTGAGAAGAAGGCCACAGGTTGCAAACACGGAAAATTTTCAGAGCCCTGAGACAACACGGCACCAACCCCCACTTCAGAGGCATCAACCTCAATAATAAATGGGCGATCATAGTCTGGTGGTACTAATACTGGAGCCTCAACAAAACATTTCTTGAGATGTACAAAAGCCTGTTCTGCTTCTGGAGTCCATTTGGTCACATCGGCACCTTTCTTTGTGAGATCCGTCAATGGCTTCACTATAGAAGAGAAATTCTTAATAAATTTTCGATAATAGTTGGAGAAACCCAAGGAACGATGCAGGGCTTTAAGGTTGGAGGGGCGTTCCCAGTTATTAATAGCCGTGACTTTTAGTGGATCCATACAAAAAGAATCGGGTGTAAAAACCTAACCGAGGAAGGTGACCCTTTGGACTCCGAACAGGCATTTGGACAGTTTGGCAAAGAGACAGTTTTGATGCAACAGTAGCAAAACATTCCTAACATGCTCAATATGTGTTGCCCAATTAGGAGAGAACACTAGAATATCATCCAGGTAGACAACCACATAACGACCGAGCAAGTCTCTAAAGATATTGTTAACAAAATGTTGAAATACTGCGGGTGCATTACGCAACCCGAAAGGCATTACCAAATACTCAAAATGACCTTCCGGGGTGTTGAACGCAGTTTTCCATTCATCTCCTTCTCTAATCCGGATCAGATTGTATGCCCCACGGAGGTCAATTTTAGAAAACCAGCGGACACCCACAATCTGATTGAAAAGATCAGGGATCAGAGGAAGAGGGTAGTGATTTTTAACCGTAATTTTATTTAATTCTCGGTAGTCAATGCATGGTCGCAGTCCGCCATCTTTCTTTTTAACAAAAACGAACCCAGCCCCCATGGGAGACTGAGATGGACGGATGTGACCTTTAAGAAGACTATCCTGAGTGTAATTCCGCATAGCCTCACATTCAGGAGCAGAAAGATTGTAGATCCTTCCCTTAGGGCAGTGATGGCGAACCTTTTAGAGACCGAGTGCCCAAACTGCAACCCAAAATCCACTAAATTATCTCAAAGTGCCAACACGGCAATTTAACCTTAAATTAACCAGGATCTGTTTTATATTGACCGTGCAATGTCATTACAGCCTGTAATAATATTACATGTCTGCTATAAAACAGATACTGTGAGATATATAAATAGTGAAGGGCCCCCAGACAGTACAATGTGCTCCACAGTGGCCCCCAGACAGTACAATGCGCTCCACAGTGGCCCCAGACAGTATTATATGCTCCAGAATTGCCCCCACACATTATTATATGCTCCACAGTGGCCCCCGCACAGTATTATATGCATCACAGAGGCCCCGCACAGTATTATATGCTCCACTTTGGGCCCCCCACATTATATGCTTCACAGTGGGCCCCCACACAGTAGTATATGCTTCACAGTGTCCCCCACACAGTATTAGATGCTTCACAGTGTCCCCCACAAAGTATTAGATGCTTCACAGTGTCCCCCACACAGTATTAGATGCTTCACAGTGTCCCCCACACAGTATTAGATGCTTCAATGTCCCCCACACAGTATTAGATGCTTCAGTGTCCCCCACAAAGTATTAGATGCTTCAGTGTCCCCCACACAGTATTAGATGCTTCAGTGTCCCCCACACAGTATTAGATGCTTCAGTGTCCCCCACACAGTATTAGATGCTTCAGTGTCCCCATACAGTAGTATATGCTTCAGTGTCCCTCACACAGTATTAGATGCTTCAGTGTCCCTCATACAGTATTAGATGCTTCACAGTGTCCCCCCACACAGTATTAGATGTTTCAGTGTCCCCATACAGTAGTATATGCTTCAGTGTCCCCCACACAGTATTAGATGCTTCAGTGTCCCCCATACAGTATTAGATGCTTCACAGTGTCCCCCATACAGTATTAGATGCTTCAGTGTCCCCATACAGTATTAGATGCTTCAGTGTCCCCCCCATACAGTAGTATATGATTCAGTGTCCCCCCCCATACAGTAGTATATGCTTCAGTGCCCCCCATACAGTAGTATATGCTTCAGTGTCCCCCCCATACAGTAGTATATGCTTCAGTTCCCCCCCATACAGTAGTATATACTTCAGTGTCCCCCACATACAGTAGTATATGCTTCAGTGTCCCCCCTATACAGTAGTATATGCTTCAGTGCCCCCCCCCCTACAGTAGTATATGCTTCACAATAAGCCCCACACAATAGTTTGTTACTTACCCAGTCCCACGAAGAGCGTTCTCCTCCTCCTTCTTCTTCTGTTCGCAGGTGCTGATGAATGACGTCATCGCGCCAGCGTCGGGGCAGAGATCACACTCTGCAGTCAGTGTAAGCCGTGGACCGCGGCCTACAGTGACAGCTTTCATCTGTATGATCGCTCACTAACCGGGAAACCTGTACCAGATTCCCGGTTAGTGAGCGATCATGGTGAGGGCGCACGTGCCAACTGAGAGGGCTCTGCGAGCCCTCTCTGGCACCCGTGCCATAGGTTTGCCATTACGGCCTTAGAGTATTTTGAGTCGGGAAGGAGTTCAATCGCACAATCGTAAGGTCTATGCAGCGGTAAAACTTCAGCAGATTTAGCATCAAAAACATTATGAAAATCAGATAGAAATTCAGGAAGAAGTGTCTCCTCACTGAGACAATCGGAGGCATGCAAAGCAATACAGTGGGAGGAGCACTGATTCCCCCATTTCACTAACTCTTTTTTGGGCCAATCAAAGGTAGGGTTATGGAGGTCTAGCCAGGGAAGCCCTAAAATAATATCAGACGAGAGATCTTCCATAAGAAAAAAACTCATGAGCTCCATATGTATTGATCCCACTTGCAAAGAGAGTAAGGGGGTTTTAAAATGGATTTTACCCCTGGCCAGTGGAGTAAAATCCGCCCCAGTAACCAACAGAGGAGTATCTAATGATACAAGTTCAATACGTAAAGCAGAAACAAACAAAAACTTAACAAAGTTAGTGGCAGCCCCAGAATCTACTAGGGCCTGCCCAGAAACAGATCTGCCCCCAAAGGACAGAGACACAGGTAACATCAATTGAGATTTTTTGGAAGATACCTGACTGCCTGAGTGGTTCTTCCGAATACCACTCAGGCCCTGGAGTTTTCCGCTGGTGTACATGGTTTGATGGAACCGTCTCGGATGAGATGACCTGGTTTGCCGCAATACAGGCAGAGATATTCCGGAGACGATATTCTCGTCTAGCCTTGGTATCCAGTGCTCCCAACTGCATAGGCTCATCTCCAGGGGTGAAAGAAGGAGAAACAGATTTTTTAACAGAAAGAGAGGGATAGACAGAAGACTTAGTGGGACCAATCCCCACCCTCTCTTTACATCTGTCCTGGAGTCTCCTGTCAGTG
This sequence comes from Leptodactylus fallax, assembly GCA_947044405.1. NCBI lineage: Eukaryota > Metazoa > Chordata > Amphibia > Anura > Leptodactylidae > Leptodactylus > Leptodactylus fallax. The sequence goes on along the minus strand of CAMRHE010000059.1, from coordinate 4,005,435 downwards.
CGGACAGCTAAGGTCATGGCCTTTTCTAAGGTAGGGGGATCAGGGTGACCTACCCAGATATCCTTCACTGAATCATTCAGGCCCTGTTTAAAAAGAGCTTTCAAAGTGGAGTCGCACCAACCTGCTGTTATACTCAACTTCCGAAACTCAGAGCAATAAGTTTCAGCGGATAGTTCACCTTGCCGGAGGGTAAGAAGTTGGGACTCGGCAAGTCCAATTTTATCAGGCTCAGCATAAATGGCCCCCAAAGACTTAAAAAATTTTTCCAGATCTGTCCACTCCTCTGCCTCAGGGGGGAGTTTAAGGGCCCAAGTCTGTGGATCCCCCCTGTAGGAGAGAAATGACCACCCCCACCATCTGAGACTGCAACGCATGAGGGTTGACCCGAAAATACAACAGACATGATTCCCTGAAGTCTTAAATTTACCTCAGTCCCCTGAAAACCTATCCGGGAGTAACATTTTAACCCTGGGAAGGGAAATGACAGTAGGTGGTGTAGCAGCGGCCTCAGCTTGATTCTGGGTGAGAGTGTGTACCTGATTGGACAGCTCAGACACAAAACCTGTAAAACCCTCCATTCGAGTCACAAGGTCCTGAATAGAAGCCATGCCAGTAATGAGTGGAAGGGTTAAAGTTTTTTTTTATGGCCTGATATTCTGTAAGGGAATTACTAGAGGAGCGATTCCCCAGTAGCTGCTGGAGAACTTAGAGGGGAGGGGACAACAAGACAGTGGACCCTAAGTTGAATCCCCCCACTGTCCCTGGCTAACTTGCCTGAACTGTCCTAGGTGACAGCCAGCAACCAGTCGACATTCCCTACTTATAATAAGTGATAACACAGAACGCAGACAGGACGCACAACAAGGGAGGTCAGCTAGCCAAGGGGTCGGTAACAAACGAGCAATGCAGTACAAAATCACAATCCAAGAGAAGTCAAAGGTAAGCCAGTGGTCAGAAAATCAGAAGAGCAGGTGACAAGGAACAAGTATAGCCAGGAAGCGAGATGCAATAGCAGGCGCCAATGGGAAAGTGAGCAAACAATAAATAGGGAGAAAGAACCCGCCCCAGACTTGATAGGAGGATAGACTGTCAATCACAAAGGTAGGACTAAAGTTAACTCTTAGTGGAGCAGGGGGAAAGCAAGGTGAAGGAGAAGGGCGTGGTGGAAGATCAATTAAGGAGGTGAGGGAATAGGACAATGTTCAGACAATACAAGAAAAACCCAAAGGAAGGAATCACAACCGGGCACGCCTCCTGCGCCGCAGCGTGCGCCAGGAGTATGGTGCCAAAGCCTGAACAGGCAAGGATGTTACAGTGGTCTTCCTATAGTCAGGGTCCAGACAATTTGATAAGGAAAAAAAATATTGGTAGACATCAGAATAGTTAGACCCAACATCTTGAGTTTGCCCATATGCCTCTCCAAAGGACTATACTGGAGCTGAACTTAGTTCATACAATTACCTGATCTTGCCACAGCAAAAATAATGGTATACACACGTGGACAAAATTGTTGGTACCCCTCGTTTAATGAAAGAAAAACCCACAATGGTCACAGAAATAACTTGAATCTGACAAAAGTAATAATATATAAAAATTCTATGAAAATGAACAAATGAAAGTCAGACATTGCTTTTCAACCATGCTTCAACAGAATTTTTAAAAAAAAGAAAACTCATGAAACAGGCCTGGACAGAAATGATGGTACCCTCAACTTAATATTTTGTTGCACAACCTTTTGAGGCAATCACTGCAATCAAACCATTCCTGTAACTGTCAATGAGACTTCTGCACCTCTCAACAGGTATTTTAGCCCACTCCTCATGAGCAAACTGATCCAGTTGTCTCGGTTTTGAAAGGTGCCTTTTACAGACAGCATTTTTCAGCTCCTTCCAAAGATGCTCAATAGGATTTAGGTCAGGGCTCATAGAAGGCCACTTCAGAATAGTCCAATGTTTTCCTCTTAGCCATTCTTGGGAGTTTTTAGCTGTGTGTTTTGGGTCATTATCCTGTTGCAAGACCCATGACCTGCGACTGAGACCAAGCTTTCTGACACTGGCCAGCATATTTCTCGCTAGAATCCCTTGATAGTCTTGAGATTTCATTGTATCCTGCACAGATTCAAGACACCCTGTGCCAGATGCAGCAAAACAGCCCCAGAACATAACAGAGCCTTCTCCATGTTTCACAGTAGGGACAGTGTTCTTTTCAAGATATGCTTCATTTTTCCGATTGTGAACATATAGCTGATGTGCCTTGCCAAAAATTTAGATTTTTGTCTCATCTGTCCATAGGACATTCTCCCAGAAGCTTTATGGCTTGTCAACATGTACTTTGACAGATTCCAGTCTGGCTTTTTTAAGTTATTTCTGTGACCATTATGGGTTTTTCTTTCATTAAACGAGGGGTACCAACAATTTTGTCCACGTGTGTACATTTGATGTTACAGTAGTTGGTATAGAAACTAGTGATTTTGATTTAGTTTTTCAGAAGAATGTCTAAACCAGATTTAACCCTAGTCTAAATACGTTAGTCATACTAACATATAGGAAAAATTAAAGGGGATAAATTTATCAGATTGGAAAACCCCTTTAGGCTAAGGCCCCATGTAGCGGGCCGGGGCAAAAAAGCACTGTGGGACACAACACGACGGAAATGCATCATGGTTTTTCCAGCAGCACTTTTCACAGAAAATCTGCAGAGGTTTCTTTTGTGAACTTTCTGTTTCATTATACCTATAGGGAAACTGCCAGTGTTTCCGTAGGTATAACTGACATGCTGCGATTTCCAAAACCGCAGCGCTTTTGGAAATTGCAGCATTTCCGCTGCGTGTAATTTTCTGCAATGAGTGGATGAGAATCACTTTGCAGTGACTGTAAAATTTCGCAGTTTACGCCACATGGGGCTGTGACCTTAAAGCTCTAAGGTTGTTGGTGTCTGAGGACACTCCTTGATACAATCCTGAGTACAGTCCACTCATGTAGGAGATACAGTAGATTTCCTGAAATATTGGAGAGATCATTTAAAAGTTTCAGATATTAACAAACTAAATAGCAGAAAAGAAGTTCTTGAAGAAGCACCTCTGGAATTTAATGATGTGATTCCCTGCAGTTTTTATATGCCTTGATTTGAGATAGCTTTGAACCTCTCCTCTCCACAGAAGAAATAATAATACTCCTTTTTGAAGAGCAACTTTGCATCTCAGATGATTTTCATATCAGCCTCATGCTTCCAATAATCCTTATCTGAAAATGTTGCTAATAATAATAGATTATTTCCCCTTCATTGATTTGTATTTGCATGCTTACCCAGACGATTGCTAATAAGACATATGCTTCCTGCTTTTATTGGTATGGTGATTGCTTTTGTGCTTCAATGATATTGAATTTATGCTCTGCTACCTCCATTCTCTCTACTTCATATTTTGCCCTGAGTGTGTTTTCTTGCAAATTCACCATTGATGCATGTAAATTGCAATAATTTGCAGATATCAGTTTTGCTATGGGAGAAATAATATTGGCATCATTTATGCAGGATTCTATTCTATTAGTAGTCTACTTGTTTGTTCCTTTGTTTATGATTATTTTTATAACATTAAATGTAATATTTACAAGTTAGTGAACATGGTACCATGTTATTGTACAAAAGCTTACCAGAAAATAGCGCGATACTGTATTAGCCAGAAAAATGTGATACTAAATACTTTTGTGTTTTAAAAGGACAAACTTATCATGGAAGTTATAACTATTGGCTAAGCATAAAATTATATCTGCAAGGTTTTGGAGCACAGAGATCCATTCATGAGACATCTTTACCAATAAATGACATGAAGTGATACATCATTATGATAAGACAAAAGTTTTTGTTATGAAATGGAAGGAAAAAAGAGACCATGATTTAGGAGTTCAGATATAATGCATAAAGTAAAGAAGACAATAGACAATACACATACTAGCAGAACCCTCTAATTTCGATGAGACTGGCCAACCATCTAACATCTGACCTTTTGTTCGCATCAGATAAGCATCAGCCTGTTGAATTGTCACCTGCCTGATCATTTTGTTCCTGAGATAAGGCATGTCTGGCAGAAGCTTTCTTCCCTTACCACATTCAGTGTGCATGCATGTGGCATAATTCTGTGAGACTCTGACCCCTGGGGGCGTTGTGTACGGGAAAAATAATGGGAGGTTTAGGCTGTTGGATTTTAAGATTTTGTTCTTCGCAATATAAGAGGTGTCTGGCAGCACCTTCTTCCCCTTACTCCATTCAGAAGGTCAAAGCTGTGTGTGGTAGATTTGGAAGAGACAGCTATCAGTCAAACAGCTCTAGATCAGGTTTCTGTACTTTAACAACCTTAATAAAAATAGGCTATTCACTTACTAATACTTTCTTCAAGTAAAACAATCTAGCCACAGAGTTATCATTACATCTGATCAGCTGTATACTCAATCACTTCTATTTTGAGAAAGACTTATACCTGTAGTGCATGGAAAGTGCCATGGGTGGCAAATGTCAGCATTTATCCATTACATTAATAATTTGCTAATCATCTGAGCAGTAGTTGGTATACAAACTAGTAGTACAGTAGTAGTAGATGTAGTACATGTATTCACAGAATAAATTTTTTTTCATAGAAATAAAAACTCCCCACACAACCCTTTTTAACAAATTTATTAAGATGATTGTGGAGTGCTACAAATTTGACTTACTCCAAAAGATCCTGTATAACACAAAAAAAGAGTTTATCAAACTAAAAATATATACTCACCTACACCAGTCTTTCTTTTCTATTCTAGCACACAGTTGTGCCACAATTATTAATTGTGGTGTATGTGGATGGTCTCATGTGCCAGAACATGAAGTTAGTGCAGGGCCTCCTAAAGCTACATAGGAATCATTACACTGGCTGTATGATCAAGATAGCTAGCTGTCATTGCTCGCTAGTAACCCCAATTACATACAGTAGGCTAAACCAGCCAACTGTATGTTGCCTGCTGTACTGGGAGGAATTGAAAAGGGCAGGAGCTGCTGGCTGTTCATATGAATTACTGGGCAGCCCCTGCATTTACAGTATAAGCCACTCAGCAATTAATTTGAATGAATGGGCAGTTCTTGCACTTACAGGTGGTGCAATGCAGGAGCAAAATATATCTGCATTGCACCACCTTTTTGTTTAATGTCTGCTACATCAGTATGCATAAAAACAAAATCATGAATAAATCCATTTACCATAAACTAGCAAATCTTCCATATTTCATTCACGACACATAAAGCAACCTAACATATAACCAGGCCCTGCGGTACAGTTGGATTTTTCATTATTTGGAGACCGTATAATGGTAGATACTGGTTCTACTCACAGCTTTGCGGAGAATTTAAGTGAATATAGTAGATTCAACATATAGTTACCGGTGACGTTCCTGACTGTAATCATTCACATTTGCCATTACTTCCATCTGCACACTTCTTTCAGCAGTGACTTGTCTATGTAAACTTAGCAACACAGACATTTTGGCTCCTTACTTTTCTAGGCACTACCCACATTTTCCTCACCTTCACAAAGTCGCCATCTTGCTGCTACCCCCAATTATACAATATATAATATAAAAATCCAGTGGATATGAATAATACCCTAATTAATAATGCCTGTTCTCTCTTTATACTAAAATTAGCGGTCGGTCTGAGGCTCCCTCTCCCCAACTGGCTCTCCTCTCCCTTGTTCCAGGTAAGATATCCAAGGTTAAGGGAGACCTCATCTAATGAGGTGAAGTGAGGTGGACGCCTCAAGCAGAACTGTCCATCACTGTCTGGGGGGTGGCATTTTTTACTGTCTATTTAACATAAAGCAGCCCAGCACAGGCCGCTTAAAAAAAATCCAAAGCTGAGCGGGGCCTGTCCAGGGCTGGTTTACGAGAGACCTCTGCATGTCAGCGCAGGTGGCAATACCATGGCAACATCGTGCCTCCTGCGCTGACACACAGACGTCCTATGTGCGGACAAGAGGAGGAGGCGGCGGCTCCATCAAGGGATCGCAGGTAGGTGAGGATAAGTTTTTTTTTATTATATATAAATAGGCTGTTGCCTACTGGAGTAACCCCAGCAGGTAACGGCCTATTTACTAAACGATCCCTGCTGCTGGTCGTGGCTGCACCCGCTTCCCTTTCTGCTATGGGACGCAGAAGTGGCTGTGAACAGGAGCGGAGATCTGTAATTGAGGCCGTGGGCCCGCGAACCCCAGCAAATACTACTATTATTATACTCCGGGGTCTTTTCAGACCCCGGACTATAATAATCGGAGACCCAGGGGAGGTGATAAACATAAAAACCAATGTTACTCACATCTCCTGCGATCCAATGTTATTCTCAGAAGGGTTCGGCCTTCTTTGGTGACGTCCCAGGCATCACGTGAACCAGGCCGACGTCATTATGTGGCGACGCCGGTCTGTGCGACATTGGAGAGGGCCGAAAGCAGGGAGTGCACCAGAGCCCATTTAAGTAACAGTGGTTTTTATGTTTGTCACCACCTGGGTCTCCGATCATTATACTGAAAAGACCCCAGAGTATAATAATAGTTCATAGGTGGGCCACTATGCTGCATAATACTGTGTGCAGGGGCCACTATGGGGCATAATACTGTTTGCAGGGGCCACTGTGGGGCATAATACAGTGTGCAGGGGTCACTATGGGGAATAATACCGTGTGCAGAGGTCACTATGGGGCATAACACCATGTGCAAGGGCCACTATGTTGCATAATAACGTGTGCAGGGGCCACTATGGAGCATAATACCGTGTGCAGGGGCCACTATGAGGCATAATACTGTGTGCAGGGGCTGCTGCGGGGCATAATACCATGTGCAGGGGCTACTATGGAGCATAATATCGTGTGCAGGGACCACTATGGGGCATAATACCGTGTGCAGGGGCTTCTGCGGGGAATAATACTGTGTGCAGGGGCTGCTGCGGGGCATAATACTGTGTAATACTGTATTAAAAAAATAAATAAATATAAACCCTATTCACTTGTCCCTTGTGCTCTGATGTCTCCTACCGTGGTCTGGTTCTGCTGCTCTGGTGTTTTCTTCTGGCGGAGGTCCCCGCCGCATATGACCGCTGAGGTAGCTGACATGGGACATCACAGTGCTGTGGGGAAGAAAACACTGGAGCAGCAGGACTGGAACGTGCAGGGAGACCCTGAAGCACCTTCCCCAGACTCATATTAAAAAAGTGGTTATCTTGGACAACCCCTTTAAGGTGGCACTTGGTCTTTATTAAAGGGGCTTTCCAGCTTATTTTTATTGATGATCTATCAATAAGAGATCAGTGGACTCCCCTACTGATCAGTTGTATGAAGGGGCTATGGCGCATGTTTATGTCATACGCAGTCTGTTTATAGTGACTGTGTGATGTAATTCCAGCCTTGTCACATAGACATGTATAGGACGTTGGCTGTAGTTACATTACATGGCCGCTATTAGATGATTGACACTATGTATACAGAGAAGGGGTCACAGCGCTTACACAGTTACCACGGTTCATTCACACAGCTAATCAGTGGGGGTCCTGGGTTTTTGAGCCCCACTGAATAGTTTATTAATGTCCTGAAAAACCTTATAATTAGTTAATACCTGGAGCATTATTAATAAGGGGCACTATTTATGGGGGTACACACGGATATTATTAATATAAAGATGCACTTGGGAGTATTATTCATTATGGGGGGTTGTATTATATATTTTATAATTGGGGGGTAGCAGCAGGATGGGTGTGCAGGTGAGGACAATGTGGGTTGAATGCCTGGAAAAGTGAGAAGCCAAAGATATCCGTATTGCAAATTTTACAGAAACATGTCACAGCTGGAAGAAGTGGTCATGGCGGTCCAAAGGGAAGAGAAAGGAAATCTGAAGGATTAGTCAGAGACGTCACCTGTAAGTCACAAAATGTTACTGCCCTGCATTCTCCTAAATGATAGAGGATAAATACCTGAGTGATGGGGGTCTGTCTGCTGAAACACTCACTGAGCCTGAGAATTGGGTTTTTTCCTCTCACTGGGTGGGAATACATCCTGACCGCATCCATATATAGGTGTGTCACTTGGTGGATGGACGAACCCACATGGCTCTCATTCACTTCAATGGGATTGCCAAAGATACCCAAAGTACAGTACTCAGCTATCTGCGGTGTTCCTATTATAGAAAATGGGGGCCACGTGGGCTCATCCATCTACCAAGCAGAAGATGTGTAAAGTTATTGTCATTGTTAATGCCATGTTGTTGATCTGATACTGAAGTAATACAGGAAGAAGAATTCTTAAAAACTGTTTCATAAGTTTGTGTATATTTATTGTGCAACGATAACAGTGTGTGAAGCTAACAGCATGTAAACTCAATTTTATATATTCTTTTTTTTTTTTGGGGGGGGGGGGGCATCTTGCTATAGTCTGCCTCAGGCATCAAAGAGGCTAGGTTCACCGCTGATTAGGAGGAGATGTTTTAGACCTGCTCTCCCCTCCATCATTTTGGGCAATGTGAGATCTCTTGCGAATAAAATGGATGAACTGGCAGCGCTCACCAGGCATCATCAGGAGTTTCAGGAGTGCAGCATGATGCTGTTTACAGAGACTTGGCTCACCGAAGTTACTCCAGACACTCTTGTCTCCTTGGATGGCTTTAAGCTCCTATGGGCGGACAGGACAAAGGTGGAGGGCTGGCGATATTTGTGAATGATACAGTAGATGGTGTAATCCTAGGCACATTGTGATTAAGGAGCAAACTTGCTATAAGGACATTGAACTATTAGCTGTGAGCATGAGACCTTTCTATTTACGGAGGGAACAATCGCATGTCATTGTGATAGCTGCATATGTTCCCCCCTCTGCAAAAGCTGAGGCTGCCTGTGAGGTCCTACAAGCCATGGTGAGCCAGCTGCAGTCGCTACAATCCCAGGCCCTCCGTCTTGTGTCTCTAGACTTCAACAATGTCTCTCCATCATCCACACTGCCCAGTCTCATACAGTATGTAACCTGCCACATAAGAGATAACAAAACATTGGACTTGTTCTTTTCTACTGTGAGGGAGGCATATAACTCATCAGCCCTACCGCCCCTGGGAAGATCGGATCACAACCTAGTGCATCTCTGACCTGTGTACAAACCACTTGTACGTAAAGAACCAGCTGTCACCTGCACAGTGAGGATATGGTCCGATGAGAGAGTGATGAGGCTCTGAGGGATTGTTTTGACACAACCACATGGGAAGTGCTGCAGGATTCCTATAGAGAAGACATAGAAGGACTCACACACTGCATAACGGACTACATTAATTTTTGTGTGGACGCTAGAGTACCCACAAAAGTGGTGAGGTGCTTCTCTAACAACAAACCATGGATTAATTCTGATATAAAAGCACTACTCAAGGAGAAAAAGATGGCATTCAAGGCAAGAGATAAGGAGGGGCTGATGGAAGTACAAAATGAGCTGAGGCGTCAAATCAGGCAGGAAAAAGCCAATTATAAGAGAAAAATTGAAGAGAAAATGAAAAAAAAAAGACATAAGATCAGTCGGGAAGGGTCTTAAGTCAATTTCTGGTCATAGACAGCCAGTCTCAGAGGTCAAAGGAGATGCTAATTGGCTTAACGAACTAAATCTATTCATCAACAGATTTGACCACACAACAGCTCCTCCCACCCCAGCATGTCATTCAATCCCCTCTCCCACACTGCCCCCACCCCCTGCTGCTATTTCTCACCAAACCAGAAAATCCAGCAATCAGTCATTATCTGACCACAGTCTGACCTTCACACATGCCCAGGTGGGAAAAGAGCTGAAAAAGATCAAAGCTAGGAAAGCTGCTGGGCCAGATGGTATCAGTGCAAGGCTAATTAAGACTTGTGGGAACCAGCTGTGTGTCATTATATATATATATATATATATATATATATATATGTCATTACATATATGTTTAATATGAGCCTGAAGCTAGAAATAGTACCTGAATTATGGAAATCTTCTTGTGTGGTACCGGTTCCAAAGAAACCTCATCCTATGGACCGTAATGACTACAGACCCATAGCATTGACTTCCCACCTGATGAAGATCTTAGAGAAACTGGTTCTCACACATCTCCGCCCTCTAGTGAGTCTGGCTATGGACCCTTTCCAGTTTGCTTATCGGCCGGAGAAACCAGGGAACACTGTGAGAATAATGTTCTTTGATTTCTCCAGTGCTTTTAACACCATACAGCCGCAGCTACTGAGAGACAAGCTGGCCCTTGTTGGAGCGGACCACCACCTCTCCAATTGGATCATAGACTACCTCACAAATCGATCTCAGTATGTGAGAGCTCGAGACTGTATGTCAGATACCATGATCTGTAATACGGGGGCATCTCAGGGTACAGTTCTTGCCCCTTTCCTCTTTACACTGTACACTGCAGATTTTAGGTGCAACTCATCTAGTTGCTAACTACAGAAGTATTATGATGACTCTGCAATAGTAGGCCTCATCATAGACGATGATGACAGGGAGTACAGAAAACTGAACCGGGATTTTGTGGACTGGTGTCAGCGGAACCACCTTAGGATTAATACTGGGAAGACCAAGGAGATGGTGGTGGACTTTCGTAAATGCAAATACCCTCCTAAAACAATGGACAGCCAAGGTATGGGCATTGAAGTTGTCAACACCTATAAGTACCTGGGTGTGCTCCTCAATAATAATCTGGACTGGGCAGATCATATGGATGTCCTGTACAGGAAGGGCCACAGTAGGCTCTACCTGCTTAGGAGGCTGAGAGCCTTTGGAATCTAGGGGGTACTTATTAGGACTTTTTTCAACTTAGTAGTTGCATGAGCCATCTTCTTCGGAGTGGCCTGCTGGGGGAGTAGTATATCAACCAGGGATAGAAATAAACTCGACAAACTGATTAGAAGGGCCAGGTCTGTCCTTGGGAGTCCCCTGGACCCTGTGCAGGTGGTGGGTAACAGAAGGATACTATCTGTGGTGAGCTTCATGCGGGAGAATAACCCTCATGCCATGCATGAGACCGTGACAGCACTGGGCAGTACTGTCATTGACTGACTACTTCACCCAAAGTGTGAGAAGGAGCGCTATCGTAAGTTTTTCCTCCCCGCTGCGGTTAGGCTGTACAACCAACACCTACCTAAGCGGAGATCAGGCCATACAGAAAACTGAAATATCTTTCTGTTGTGATACCTCTCTGCTACTTTTTACCTGTACCTTTCTATCTGTCTACTGTAGGTGGAATGCCTCTTTACCTTGGAACGTTTTTGTATATATTGTATTTGTACAGTCATGGCCAAAAGTTTTGAGAATGACACAAATATTATATTTTCACATGATCTGCTGCCCTCTGGTTTTTATGTGTGTTTGTCAGATGTTTTTATCACATACAGAAATAGAATTGCATTCATATTATGAGTAACCGAAGCTTATATTGACAGTTAGAATGAGTTAATGCAGCAAGTCAATATTTGCAGTGTTGACCCTTCTTCTTCAGGACCTCTGCAATTCTCCCTGGCATGCTCTCAATCAACTTCTGGACCAAATCCTGACTGATAGCAGTCCATTCTTGCAGAATCAATGCTTTAATTTTGTCTGAATTTGTTGGTTTTTGTTTGTCCACCCGTCTCTTGATGATTGACCACAAGTTCTCAATGGGATTAAGATCTGGGGAGTTTCCAGGCCATGGACCCAAAATCTCTATGTTTTGTTCCCTGAGCCATTTAGTTATCACCTTTGCTTTATGGCAAGGTGCTCCATCATGCCGGAAAAGGCATTGTTGAGCGCCAAACTGCTCTTGGACGGTTCGGAGAAGTTGCTCTTGGAGGACATTCTGGTACCATTCTTTATTCATGGCTGTGTTTTTAGGCAAGACTGTGAGAGAGCCGATTCCCTTGGCTGAGAAGCAACCCCACACATGAATGGTTTCAGGATGCTTTACAGTTGGCATGAGACAAGACTGGTGGTAGCGCTCACCTCTTCTTCTCCGAATAAGCTGTTTTCCAGATGTTCCAAACAATCGAAAAGGGGATTCATCAGAGAAAATGACTTTACCCCAGTCCTCAGCAGTCCACTCCCTGTACCTTTTGCAGAATATCAGTCTGTCCCTGATGTTTTTTCTGGAGAGAAGTGGCTTCTTTGCTGCCCTCCTTGAGACCAGGCCTTGCTCCAAGAGTCTCCGCCTCACAGTGCGTGCAGATGCACTCACACCTGCCTGCTGCCATTCCTCAGCAAGCTCTGCACTGCTGGTAGCCCGATCCCGCAGCTGAAACACTTTTAAGAGACGGTCCTGCCGCTTGCTGGTCTTTCTTGGGCGCCCTGGAGCCTTTTTGGCACCAATGGAACCTCTCTCCTTGAAGTTCTTGATGATGCGATAGATTGTTGACTGAGGTGCAATCTTTCTAGCTGCAATACTCTTCCCAGTTAGGCCATTTTTGTGCAGTGCAATGATGACTGCACGTGTTTCTTTAGCGATAACCATGGTTAACAGAAGAGAAACAATGATGGCAAGCACCAGCCTCCTTTTAAAGTGTCCAGTGGTGTCATTCTTACTTTATCATGACAGATTGATCTCCTGCCCTGTCCTCATCAACACCCACACCTGTGTTAATGGAGCAATCACTGAAACGATGTTAGGTGGTCCTTTTAAGGCAGGGCTGCAATGATGTTGAAATGTGTTTTGGGGGATAAAGTTCATTTTCTAGGCAAATATTGACTTTGCAAGTAATTGCTGTTAAGCTGACCACTCTTTATAACATTCTGGAGTATATGCAAATTGCCATTAGAAAAACTGAAGCAGTAGACTTTGTAAAAATTAATATTTGTATCATTCTCAAAACTTTTGGCCATGACTGTATTGTTTATCTTTGCTGCTGTAACACACAAAATTTCCCCATGATGGGACTATTAAAGGATTATTATTATTATTATTATTATTATTATTATTATTATTATTATTATTATAACATTATTGCCCTCGGTTGCCCTCACAGAATATTAATAATGTCCACCAATGTTTGGAAATAAAATATACTCACCTACCTCTGATCCCCTGATGTACTGTGCCAGAGCCACCTGAGCCTCAGCTGCTGCCACACCCTCTTCTTGCTCAAACCTATAGGCTTCAAAGCACTCAGTCCAACAGCTTAAAAGGTACCATGACTACAACACGTCTTTATACCCTTGGCCATCTCTTGTCCCCTCTATGCTCCACATTATATCACTATTTATGCATGTTTTATTCTACCACTATTTTATATGTTTTTATTTATTTCTCCATTTCATCCCTGCTTAGGTCCCTCATATGTCTCTATTTTTTTCCTTCAATGAGCCTTCAACGCTTTTCCCATTTCCCATCCCCTGTACTTATAGTAAATTGCCCTTTTATTTTTGCCATTGATAAAGATTGCCGCCAGCATCAATTGCACATGCGCAGATCTCGTCTTTGGATTGCCTTTACCAGTATGGCGGAGTTGCACTTACCCGTGCATGCACCTCGTCTCGATGACAACATTCTCACAAACCACAAATGGTAAGTACCCCCTTTGTTTTATGCTGTTCACCAAAGTTTTTTTCACCATGCCTCCTCTACTTTCCACCCATGTTGCTGCAGCTTTTTGACGATCCCTACTATCCACTAATGTTTATAATTAGTCGGCTATATTATCTATCCTCCCCACTACCCACCAATGTCTCATCATGTTGTACTGTCACTCTATCCACTAATCTCTTATATATATAAAAATGAGTTTCTGTCTGTCTGTCTGTTCTTTATGCGCGACCAAACGACTGGACCCATCCTCACCAAATTTGGCACACATGTACATCAGGTGTCCGGGAATATTATAGACTGGGTCTCAGCTCTCTAGGACGTACCGTTCCTGAGATACAGTATTCCCAAAAAAATGACCAACATTAGGTAATACAAGCCTGCAAGTCTTTCACTCATATTCTAACTGCCATACACACGGTCACATGTCCCTTATCAGCCAATAAGAGCTCTCAGGCGCTTACTCTCCTCAGGCACACAGGTTTCCATAGCAACCAAGCTATTTATGACCTGTATTAGTCAATAGCAGTTCAAAGGTCCTTAAATACAGTATTCAGTCATATCACGTGTATCAGCCAATATAAGTTCACATTTAATTTATCAGGTTTCCATAACAACACAACCATAAATAGACTGTACCTATACTGGACTCAGTGGCGTAACTAGGAATGGTTGGGCCCCAAGGCGAACATTTGACATGGGACCACCCTCGGCATCCGCCTCCCCCCCGCACAAACTGCATTCCTGCACAGTATTCTGCCCCATAGTGGCCCCTGCACACAGTATCATAGTGGCCCCTTCATATAGTATTATGCGCACTCCCCACTACCTCTTCAATGTTGGACCAGATGTCACGTGAGCCAGGCATGCATCGCAACGCATAATGACGTCGGACTGGCCCACCGACGTCTGGGACATCACCAAGGAGGCCCGAAGCCTGCTGAAAAGACCCCAGAGTATAATGATAGCAGTGTTTGTGTGGTTCATGGCCCGCAGGCCTTACTGATCCCCGCTCCTGCTCAAAGCCGCCTCTGTACAAGGTGAAGCACAGGCGGCCATGAGCAGGAGCGGGGATCGGTAAGTAAATAGGGGTTCCGGCGGGCCCCTGATGTTTTTTTTTTTTTTTAAAGGTCGTTACCTGCTGGTGTAACACCAGCAGGTAACGGGCCCTATTTACTTACCGATCCCCGCTCCTGCTCACGGCCGCCTGTGCTTCACCTTCTGCGGAATGGGGATCGGTAAGTAAGGCCTGCAGGCTGTAAGCCCCACAAACAGTGCTATCATTATTCTCTGCACATAATACTATATGAAGGGGCCACTAGGGAGCATTATAGTGTGTGCAGGGGCCACTATGGGGCATAATAGTGTGTGCAGGGGCCACTATGGGGCATAATAGCGTGTGCAGGAATGCAGTTTGTGCGGGGGGGGGGGGGTTGCCGGAGGGTAAGTTCCATGTCAAATGTTCGCCTTGGGGCCCAGCCATTCCTAGTTACGCCACTGAGCCTAGTATAGGTGCAGTCTATTTATGGCTGTGTTGTTATGGAAACATGGTAAATTAAATGTGAACTTATATTGGCTTTTTAGAATTACCCCAAAACCTATCACCAAAAATAACGTTCACTACTCACGAAATTATTCACAATCCAGTACACACTACATCTGTACACCATTTCCCCCCCAAAAAAACACCCATCAAAATCACCCAGTTTTTTCATCCTATACACTCCCCCTCGAAAAGACCTCTAAAAAGAAAACCAGAAGAGGTTGTAGAGGAGGAAGAAGTAGGAATAGATACAGAAAACGCTTATCCGAAAAAAAAGTCCAAAACCCAAAAGGAACAAAATACATCCACAATAAAAATATTTAATTTATCGTCTCATATTTTAACCCCCTCTGAAAATAAACTTTTGCTGAAAGGTTTATCCTTTTGCCCCACTAAAAAAATAGACGAATTTCGCCTTTTTTTAGACCTTAACAACTTTACCCGTAAACTCACACTCAAACGACATTTTGAGTTGTTAAAAAATACGTCTACATTACGTAATGAACCTTCGACAAACTCAGTTGAAACAAATTTGATCAAATTTCATCATTTGTATCCTAATTCACCTCCACCTAGAGGGACAAACTTGAAACCAAAGTCACAATTTTACCCAACACATCATAGAGGCAATTTTATAGAAACATTCTTTGCCTTAGTCTCAGATGCATTCAGACACATCAATAATCCAAATCAACCTAATCATTCAAAATCTACCTTTTTAAAAAAGAACCTAACACGATCTGAACAAAAAGCCCTCACAAACTTATTAAAAAATACCGACATTGTCATTAGAAGTGCTGACAAAGGTGGGGGTATAGTTCTACAAAATAGAACCGATTATCTTGCAGAAGCAGAAAGAATACTTTCTGATGTAGATTACTATGAAAAACTCTCTTTTGATCCATCTGATATTTTTCTCATAGAATATAAAAAGTTGATCCAAATAGGTGTTGATAATGGTATTTTAAACAAAAAAAGAAAGTGAGTTTTTGACTATTAAACATCCTAAAACAGCTCTTTATTATCATCTACCAAAAATACACAAAAATACAACCAATCCACCAGGGCGACCCATTATATCAGGTATCAACTCCCTCACCTGCAATCTATCGGAATACATAGATCATCACTTACAACAATACATACTTAAATTACCATCATACCTGAAAGATTCTTCAACATTAATTTCTCGGTTAAAATACCTTACATGGGGCGAAAATTATATTTGGGTCACATTAGATGTGAGTTCTCTTTATTCTAATATTCCACACTTAAAAGGTCTTAAAGCAGTTGCCCATTACCTTGACCTTGATATGTCATTACCATCTATACAAAAGAAATTTCTTTTAGACAGTATCTATTTTATCTTGCAACATAACGTTTTCACTTTTGAGGGTTCTCTATACCAACAGTGCAAAGGCACCGCGATGGGTACGAAATTCGCTCCCAGTTTTGCTAATCTTTATATGGGCACTTTTGAGGATCAATTTATCTATAAAAAACATAATTGGTCAAATAATATATTCTTCTATACACGTTATATTGATGATCTGCTATTTATCTGGAAAGGATCTACAAATGATCTAGAAAATTTTATTAAACACCTGAACACTAACGATTTAAGTCTGCAATTCACAAACTCCTATTCATACACTGAAATTGAATACCTTGACTTGGTACTCAGTCAAGAAAATACGGTAATTCATACAAAAACTTTTTTTAAGAAAGTCGATGGCAATAGCCTTTTAAGCTTCCATAGTGACCATTATAAGAAGTGGAAAATCAACGTTCCCTTCAGTCAATTTAAACGCCTCAGGAGGAACTGTTACCGAACTGAGGATTACCTTGAACAGAGTAAAATTATGACAAGCAGATTTTTAGAAAAAAGATACCCCAAATCCGTTATTACAGCGGCTAAATCAAGAGCTAACAAGCTTACTCAATCCGACTGTTTAAAACCAAAACCTCCACCAACAGAGAATAATGAAAAATGGCAGTATAATTTTCTTACTACATACAGCTTTCAACATAAAACAATTCGCAACATTCTAAATAAACATTGGCACGTTTTGAAAAAAGATCCAATTATTGGTAAAACATTACCAGACAACCCAGCCATCACATTTCGAAGAGCCCAAACTATTAAAAATATCCTAGCCCCCAGTAAGCTCCGTCAGAAGCATCTTCTGACCAGTACAAATAATATACCAAAGAAAAATGGAAACTTTAAATGTGGAAAAAGTAGATGCAAATGTTGTTCAACTCTGAGCCATAATTTACAACAATTTAAAAGTAATTCCACGGGTGAAACATTCAAAATTAATCAATTTCTTAATTGCGAATCTGAATTTGTGATTTATTTGATTGAATGTGGATGCGGTCTGCAATATGTTGGTCGTACCACACTCCCTTTCCATATTAGACTCAACAATCATAGATCCAATTCATGTAGGGGTTATATTAAACATGGCGTTTCAAAACATGCCAAATATTTTCACAATAGCGAATTCTCATCATTTAAATCTACCATAATAGAACAAATCCCTATCACAAAAGACAACAGATTTGACACTCTAAAAAAACGCGAGATGTATTGGATTTACAAACTCAGTACTTTAAATCCCTATGGTCTGAACGAAGCCACCGAAATAATCACCTAAACCTTTCACATCCAAAATTCATCCCACTTCATTACTACACTTCTAGGACCACAATTTCATTATCCAATTACATAATCTGTAACCCATTTATTCAACCCCTTTTTTTTTTTTTTTTTTTTCCTCTCCTTTATCAATTCGTTCCCATATGACACCTATATCCAGTCATTTCAGTATCCAATACACAATTCTATTTCATGAATTCCATCATCCATTTACATAACTCATAACCCATCTATATAACCTTTTTTTATCTAGGACCACAATTTCATTATCCATTTACATAATCTGTAACCCATTTATTCAAACTCTTTTTTTTTTTTTTTCCTCTCCTTTATCAATTCATTCCCATATGACACCTGTATCCAGTCATTTCAGTATCCAATACACAGTTCTATTTCATGAATTCCATCATCCATTTACATAACCTTTTTTTTTATCTAGGACCACAATTTCATTATTCATTTACATAATCTGTTACCCATTTATTCAACCCCCTTTTTTTTTTTTTTTTTCTAGCTACTCTAGACACCTGCGCTGGCATCACACATGCCACACATTATAAATTAACCCTCATTTCCTGCACACAACACTGGCTCTTTGCACAAGCAATATTACAGAGGTAAGCACTCTTCATTTTAACTATACCATCATCAGGAGTATACATACTGCTGCAAATTGGTGTAACTGCATTTCAATCAAAAGACATTCACAGAGATAAGCCACCATTTTGACTATGTATATTGTTTGAATTTCTAGTACTGCAGGCATTTATACAAAAGATATTTATAAAGATAAGCCCCTTTCTTCTTGGCTTTATTACCATCTTTACTATATATATAGATAAGCCACCATTTTGATTATGTATATTGTTGCAACTTTTAGCACTGCAGATATCCTTTTGCTGTATTACCATCTTTACTATATATATTGCTATATATATTGTTATACGCGCTAACCCCCTGTCCATGCTAGCTACCATTTTGATTTTGTATATTGTTGCAATTTTTAGTACTGCAGATATTTATATGAAAGGTATCTATCAAGACAAGTCCCTTGGCTATATTACCATCTTTACTACAGATATGGTTACACGTGCTAATCACCTGTTCGTGCTAACTACCTGTTCTTACACAATTTGGTTTTAGTTACTATATATTTGTTTTGACTGTACACATCGTATACAATATTTTCTAGTGTCCATATCAAGTGATTTATTCATCTTGATAAATTTATATACCATCCATTAATCCATTGTATTTATAATGGTCTGTATAAGGCAATTTGAATATATACCCGACATTTTTATTATGAAATAATATACATACAGTATATATATACATACACATACATACAGATATAAACTATGTTTCTACATAGGAGACTATAAAGTAATAAGTGTGTTAATAATGTAACCAACAGTTAGATCTTTTATCATCTGATTATGTTATGATCTTATAGTACATCTTTTATGTCTTTCTTGTTATAATATCTTGTTATAATATTAGCTTATGATTTTTTACTATAAATTTTTATATGTTTATTTTATGTTTATTTTATGTTTTATTACTATTTTATTGATTGTAATTGAAATAAGTGTTTTTATTTTATCTCTTATCATTATTTATGTAGATCTGATGAAGGGGTGCGCTCTTTTGAACGCCTTAAAACCCCGAAACGCGTAATCTTAAATAAAGCCTGAACTTCCCGCACTTTGAGACCAGTTGTGGTTTATCCATAGAGGAGCGCAAATCCTGGGACTCTATTGGGAACAGTTGTTCCAGCTATACATAACTTATATTGGCTGATACACGTGATATGACTGAATATTTAAGGACCTGCAAACTGCTATTGCCTAATACAGGTCATAAATAGCTTGGTTGCTATGGAAACCTGTGTGCCTGAGGAGTCTAAGCACCTGCGAGCTCTTATTGGCTGATAAGGGACATGTGACCGTATGTATGGCAGTTGGAATATGAGTGAAAGACTTGCAGGCTTGGATTAGCTAATGCAGATCATTTTTTGGGAATACTGTATCTCAGGAACTGTATGTCCTAGAGAGCTTAGACCCGGTCTAAAATATTCCCGGACACCTGATGTACCTGTGTGCCAAATTTGGTGAGGATCGGTCCAGTCGTTTGGTCGCACATAAAGAACAGACAGACAGACAGACAGACAGAAACTCATTTTTATATATATAAGAGATATTATGTCTGTCCCCTTACCCAAGCTTCCACCCACTGATATTACCAACACCTTATTTTTCACTATTACTTCTACTTCTCCTCTCACCTTTGGTCTCTTTTATCAACCCTGGACTCCATAGTTTATATCTTCTCTGGCTCTCTCAATTCCCCCCCCCCCCAAATTACCCCATTTTTGTTTCTAACACCCTTTCTATTTTTCCCTAATCCATATGTTTAGTTTTTTACATTTATCATTACTTTTTTCAGGACTATTCCCCTTCTTCCAGAGACATCATATCGCTTTACCCTTCAACTTTTGACCTATGGTACTACCTGAATCTGTGTGCAAATTCTCTTTAGTGTATCTACCATAAGCAACTCCTACACTTCTCAGTCATACTTGTATCAGACCCTGTATAGTTGTTCATGTTATCTATTCTATACAACATTTATGGGGTGGTTCTTTAACTCTATATGTGTATTTTGAAATATATGCTTTTATTCACATTATCCTTATATTGCCATATGACTTGGATATGACATTTGTCCCAGTTACAGTGCCTTGCGAAAGTATTCAACTTTTCAACCTTTTGCCACATTTCAGGCTTCAAACATAAGGATATAAAATTTTAATTTTTTGGTGAAGAATCAACAACAAGTGGGACACGTGAAGTGGAAAGAAATTTATTGGATATTTTAAACTTTTGTAAAAAAAATAAAAAACTGAAAAGTGGGGCATGCCAAATTATTTGGCCCCCTTAAGTTAATACTTTGTAGCGCCACCTTTTGCTGCGATTACAGCTGCAAGTCGCTTGGGGTATGTCTCTATCAGTTTTGCACATCGAGAGACTGAAATTCTTGCCCAGTCTTCCTTGGAAAACAGCTCGAGTTCAGTGAGGTTGGATGGAGAGCGTTTGTGAACAGCAGTTTTCAGCTCTTTCCACAGATTCTCGATTGGATTCAGGTCTGGACTTTGACTTGGCCATTCTAACACCTGGATACGTTTATTTGTGAACCATTCCATTGTAGATTTTGCTTTATGTTTGGGATCATTGTCTTGTTGGAAGATAAATCTCCGTCCCTGTCCCAGTCTCTTTTGCAGACTCCAACAGGTTTTCTTCCAGAATGGTCCTGCATTTGGCTCCATCCATCTTCCCATCAATTTTAACCATCTTCCCTGTCCCTTCTGAAGAAAAGCAGGCCCAAACCATGATGCTGCCACCACCATGTTTTACAGTGGGGATGGTGTGTTCAGGGTGATGAGCTGTGTTGCTTTTACACCAAACATATCGTTTTGCATTGTGGCCAAAAAGTTTGATTTTGGCTTCATCTGACCAGAGCACCTTCTTCCACATGTTTGGTGTGTCTCCCAGGTGGCTTGTGGCAAACTTTAAACAAGACTTTTTATGGATATCTTTGAGAATTGGCTTTCTTCTTGCCACTCTTCCATAAAGGCCAGATTTGTGCAGTGTACGACTGATTGTTGTCCTATGGACAGACTCTCCCACCTCAGCTGTAGATCTCTGCAGTTCATCCAGAGTGATCATGGGCCTCTTGGCTGCATCTCTGATCAGTCTTCTCCTTGTTTGAGATGAAAGTTTAGAGGGACGGCCGGGTCTTGGTAGATTTGCAGTGGTCTGATACTCCTTCCATTTCAATATGATTGCTTGCACAGTGCTCCTTGGGATGTTTAAAGTTTGGGAAATCTTTTTGTATCCAAATCCGGCTTTAAACTTCTCCACAACAGTATCACGGACCTACCTGGTGTTTTACTTGGTCTTCATGATGCTCTCTGCGCTTTAAACAGAACCCTGAGACTATCACAGAGCAGGTGCATTTATACGGAGACTTGATTACACACAGGTGGATTATATTTATCATCATCAGTCATTTAGGACAACATTGGATCATTCAGAGATCCTCACTCAACTTCTGGAGTGAGTTTGCTGCACTGAAAGTAAAGGGGCCGAATAATATTGCACACCCCACTTTTCAGTTTGTTTGTTTTTTTTACAAAAGTTTAAAATAACCAATAAATTTCGTTCCACTTCACAATTGTTTCCCACTTGTTGATTCTTCACCAAAAAATTAAAATTTTATATCCTTATGTTTGAAGCCTGAAATGTGGCAAAAGGTTGAAAAGTTCAAGGGGGCCGAATACTTTCGCAAAGCACTGTAGCTTGTCTCATCAGTTCCTAGTACTATAACCGATGGTGCCTTTACATTACCCTTGTGATGTTGTAAACTGGATATTCAATATATGCCCCCATGAACGTGTTTTACTAGGTGGCAGTGACACTCAGTTATGACGCCTATTATCTACTCCCTACTCTAAAATAGTTGCTTACCTTCAAGACATCCATGATATAAAATGTGTTCCACATATAGCCTATCACATGATTTTTCTATTATTTTCTCTATGCATCCCTCTTATGGTTTTGCAAAATAGATGTTTTTGTAATGTTTTATACATATATCGGTCAAACAGTGTTGTGCTTTGTGACAATACCATATGCACAATACCTTGGTATAACATCTCTAAAAGGGGTTATCCGAAACCCAAAATCAAAGGGAGTCAGCCAACAGTAAATTATTTTAAGGATAGGTCATTCATTTTTGGTCTTGGATAAATCTTTAAATGTGCTCTTCTGTCAGTCATTCATTTGTAAACTTGACACTGTACGCCAAAAGCTTGCCCTCCTTTAATACTTTTTATGCAATAATATTTAACATATGGAAGTTTAGCATTTCTATGCTATGTGTTATAGAGCGCTATCCAAACTACAATTTAAAAACAAAGTCGGAATCCTATGTTAAAATGGAATGTTTATGCTTAATATAGTTGAGTAATAAACGATAAGAAAATAAAATGTAACGATGCTTATACATTGGGGAAATAATTTACTAGATTGAAGACATTGACGCAATCTGATCTGGCTTCTGAAGAATCAATGGAGAATAAACCTTTAAAGCCCCTTAAAGAAGCATAGACTGTAAAGGTGCTGCAATATATTATGCAACTCAATGCATATCTGTCATCCAATTATACTTTGATTTCATTTTTCATCCAGCTTAAACAGGTTTTTTTTTTTTTCATCTACTTCATTTCTGTTCATTTCATCTACTTTCAGCTTCTGTTTTTTCCTTAGGTCAACAACATAATGTGGGGGCATATAATGTTAGGGTGACTGAAGGAGGATTATACTGTGTGGGGGCACATAGAAAAATGGATGAGAATGGGCGGAGTCAACATAGAAGTGGGTGGAGTTAAACTTGCACAGCGCGCTGCACATTCTGTGTCCCTCTTTCTATCTTTTCAAAGTTGGGAGGTATGTTATAAATATTAGCCCCCTTAAAAAGTTTTCCCCTTATATACAATAATATGTCCCCTCCTTATGAATAATAGTCCCCATGAATAGTAGTTCAAATAGCTCCCCTGTATAAATAAAGGGGAACTATTAGGAAAACTATTAGTTATAATGGGGGCTATTAGTTATAAATGGGGACTGTTATTTAAAAAGAGAACTATATAGTAGTACTATTATTATAAAGGGGGGACTATTACTGATAATGGGGACTATTATTTATCAGAGGGAACTATTTAGAAGGGAGAACTATTAATAATACGGGGGACTATTATTTATAAGGAGGGACAGTTACTATTTATAGGGGTGAATTATTATTTATAAGCAAGGAATCTTAGCCCCCCTTTTAAACAATAGTCCCTGTATATAAAAAATGACGGCCTTATAATTATTATTGATATAGGTTCAGTTAGCTGTGAACAGGACATAAGTGGGGACTACTATATATATATATATATAGATATATATATATATCTATATATATATATATAGATATATATATATTGTGAGAGTGTGAACCTAGAGGGCGCTGGTGAGTGACCCAAAACCAGGGTTGAAAAGGTCCTCAACCACACCCATAGGTGGGGCCCAACTCCAGAGGGAGTGTACACAGCAGGAGAGCTGCTGGAGACCTGCAGGGAGCAGGTAGATGGTGGAACCAGTTGGAGACAGAAAGGCGGTCTGTCCCAAGATGACTGGATTCCAAAGCGGACTTGGTTGAACTAAGTGTGAGGCAGACTGCTGAGGAGAAGCCTCAGTAAAACTTCTTGCCCCCAGAGGTTAGTCAGGGCTCAAGTAGTGAGGTAGTGCCCTGTGTGTGGGCTAGGCTGAATAAAGGCATTTATTTTGGATTACCACTGCCTGATATGCTGCCTGTTTGGCACCCAGTACCACCAACACCTCTGTGGAGTCCAAGAGGCTGCCGCCTTTGAGGCTAAATTCCCCCAAATTGTCACATATGGTGCTTTGGATGCGGGCAAACAGAGATCCATGCAAGTCCTGGAAGACAAGTGTTTGGTAACTGCAGTATCGCTGAATGTGCATTGTGGCCTACAGCTGGAAGAAGAAGTCTGTGATTTCAAGTGAGAAACCCAGGAGGGATGAGTGGAACTACACAATAGCAAATTGTGTGCAAAACTGGTGAAAGTAAAACTCTGGAAGAGGAATCCAGGGAATGGACTTTGTGTATACTGTGGCACAGAAGTCTGTAAAGTGCTTGCTGATGGCAAGAAAGTAAGCAATGTGTATAGAAGCTGGATATTGCAAACAGTCTATGTGAAAGGCTATGGTGCTATGTTTGTGTTTTCTGTGGAAGACAGAAGAAAATGCTGGTTGTTGTAGTGCCACATAAGTTAACTGTTTGGTGAATACATGTGACTGCAGAAGATAGTAAAAAGTTGCTGCCGCTTGAACTCAAGGTTTCTGTGGAATATTGTGTAATCTTGTGTAGCCCTATTTGGGGGGGGGGTATGAGTATTATCCCTCCCGCAACAGACTCTGGCGCTGACCTGTGTGTATAATGGGACCTGAAGCCTTCGCTGAAGGGAAGAGTGGGAACATATATGAAATATATCAGTGCCTCCACCCAGGATAGAGCCTCTGTATTACAGGGAGGATCTCTTCCTGGGACTTACCCATGAAGTACAGTTAGTAGCCTTAACAAGGATCCCTGTACTAATCTCACAGTCTGAAGAATACATACAGATACCACATAAGGTTATAACAGTAGCTTTATAAGAATCAACAGGGTAATAATACATACATAAAATATACTCAGAACACAGCAATACTACAACAACCAGCAAGTCCTCAACCGTCTTAGGTTATATACCCGGGTATATATATAGATATATAGCAAGAGTCCAGTGCACAATACCTCCAGGCAACAGAAGAGATGCAGGGGCCCCTGTGGATGACTGTGGATCCTCGGATTCTTCCAGGAGATGACAGACAGCCGATCAGGAGATGATGATGATGGTGAGATTCTTCACAGGCAGCAAACAGGGCGACGGTGACGGCAGTAGATGCAGGCCTGACTACCCTAACACTGAGTCCTTAACCTGCCAGCTAAACTACTAGTGCCACCGGGCCTCTAACTAGCTAGTTGGCCTTCGGAAGCCTAACCTATCACTGCCCTGAACTATATATATATATATATGGATCCCTAACTACGGTTACTAGCTAGGTCCTGTGAGTATATAGGGGGTAACACATACCTAACTATATACTGTGAAGTAAAGAGGAACAAGTGGCTCTTAGACTCCCCCAGACACAACATGTCTGTCTCAGCAGCTCTGCTCACATCTCTCCCCCCAGCAGCTCTGCCTCACATGTGTCTGACTCACTGTATTTACAAAACAAAACTTGCACTAAATGCCTGGGGTCTCTGAAGCCAAACTGCAGGGGCAAAGAAGCCAGATACATTATATACTAGTAGAAATGGCAGTTCCCTACACTTGTTATTAAACCATGGGCAAGAAAAAGAAAATTTCAGTTTGTAAGAAAGCAGAGAAGTTATGCACAGGTTTATTACTGCAGCAGTCTCAAGGCAGAGAGACACAATACTCGGAACAGAGCAGGTGGAGTGCAAGTAAAGATAATGGGTTGCATGAGAGTGACTTTTTCTGAAGCACCTCTGTTCTATGAATGAATATGTCCCTGATGACTGTGTGTCTCATACTGGAGTGCATGAAAGCGCCAAAGATGAAAATATTATGGTGCAGCAGCTTCAAGATGAGATTAAAACCATCAGGTTCATTTATGAGGATGAAATATCTGATTGGAAATGGCAACTTGAGGTATCAGAAAAAGAGAACCTTAAGTTAAAGAAAGAGCTTGACTCTATGAAGAGTTCGTATCCTAGACATTGTGAAAATGTGGTGCTGGGTTTGCCTGGAATAGACTGTGTCACTAAGAAGTAGTTTGCAGAAATGAAATGAGCTCTATCTAATAAAGTTCTACAGAGTGTGGAACAAAAGCTAGTGCTTGAGAAGCAATTGCAGGATTTAAAGGAGTAGCATGTCCAAGACTCCATTGCCAAAGAGAGTGTCATTGAAAAATTAAGAGATGACCTTGAAACTGCTAAACGTGAGAGAAGTGAATTTTTGCAGTGTCAGTCAGAATGTTTGGATGACCAAGTCAGGAAGTGTGAAAAACTTTTGGCTGCATTAACTGATAAAGAAAATGAAGTTGCAGAGCTGAGGAAGGAGGTGTCTGACCGAGAGAATGATTTAGAATCTGTGGTGCAGATATTGCAGTCAGAGCAAAACTTGCATGAACTAAAGCAGGTTCAACTAAACCAAGAAGTGAAGGAATGGCAGAGCAGAACTGGATTTCTGGAACAAAGAGAAATGGAACTCAAAGCTAGAATATGTAGCCTGGAGGGGGTGCTGTAAGGATCTTGTGAAGATAATGAGAAATTGTCTGTTTTGGTACAAAATAAAGACAAAGAATTGATGGAGATGTCGTCTGTCCATGCTCAGAATTTACAAACCATACAGGAGAGTCACAAAGAAGTTGAGAAAAACCTGGAATCTGTGCAGATATTGTATGAGGACAAAACCAATGCCTATGACAAGCTGGAAAAGGCCAAGAGAGAATTGGACCTCCAGATAGAAGACATGAGGATTCAGTTTGAGGAAACATGTCCAATTTATCTGCTGAGATTGTAGATCTAAAAATGCTTGCTGCTCAACTAAAACTGCAAGTGGACAAAAAGGAGGAAGATCTGCAAGTTGCAATAGTAAAAACTGAGATGGAGGCTGTGCAGAAAAATGTGGCAGTGAAGAAAATTCTGGAGCTGGAGTCAGAGATTTGTGCGCTACAGAAGAGGTTAGAATTGGAGAAAGCTGCCAGCATAGAGGCAGAGAAAGGAGAGCCATTAAGTCAGACAGACATTAGTGACCTGTCCAGTGATGGTGATGGCAAAGATCAAAAGGATAAGAAACGTGGTGTGAAAAGATCACGTGAAGATCATGGCCGTGGCTACTTTGAGTATATTGAAGAAAATAAATACAGCAGGTCTAAGTCCCCACAGCCACCGGTGGAAGAAGAAGATGAAAAACTGAATGAAACTAGTGTCTCGAATGGCAAAGTTTGCTTTGAGATGAAGGTTACAGAAAAGGTACCCGTGAAACATTTATACTCTAAAGACATTGATGTGCATGAAGTACGTGTTGGTTGGTCTCTGAGCTCCTGTGGATTCATGCTAGGTGAAGATGAAAATTCTTATGGCTATTCACTAAAGCGATCAAAGTCATGCAATGGGGTGGCTGAAGACTATGGTGAGAAATATGATGAAAATGATGTGATCACCTGTATGGCGAATTTTGAAGGTGATGAAGTAGAACTTGCTTTTGCAAAGAATGGCCAGGATCTTGGTGTAGCATTTAAAGTGCTGAGAAACCGGAAAACTCAAGTGACCGTAACTTGGAAAAGGAGACCGCCAGATCAAGACATCTGGAGAGACACTGGACAGCTGTACTTGATTGAAGAGGGACATCGTCATTGTGTGTCTTGTCACATTGTCGCTCACCCCATGGGTGGTGAGCTGAGGGGGAAGGAATGTGAGAGTGTGAACCTAGAGGGTGCTGGTGAGTGACCCAAAACCAGGGTTGAAAAGGTCCTCAACCACACCCATAGGTGGGGCCCAACTCCAGAGGGAGTGTACGCAGCAGGAGAGCTGCTGGAGACCTGCAGGGAGCAGGTAGATGGTGGAACCAGTTGGAGACAGACAAGGCGGTGTTTCCCAAGAGGACTGGATTCCAAAGTGGACTTGGTTCAGCTAAGTGTGAGCCAGACTGCTAAGGAGAAGCCTCAGTAAAACTTCTTGCCCCCAGAGGTTAGTCAGGGCTCAAGTAGTGAGGTAGTGCCCTGTGTGTGGGCTAGGCTGTTTTTTGTTTTGTTCCTGTTTTTACTCGCAAGCTGAATAAAGTATTTTGGATTACCACTGCCTGATATGCTGCTTGTTTGGCACCCAGTACCACCAACACCTCTGTGGAGGCCAGGAGGCTGCCGCCTTTGAGGCTAAATTCCTCCCAAATTGTCACAATATATATATATATATATATATATATATATATATATATATATAGTGGGGAAAAAAAAGTATTTAGTCAGCCACCAATTGTGCAAATTCTCCCACTTAAAAAGATGAGGCCGGCCTGTAATTGACATCATATGTAGACCTCAACTATGAGAGATAAAATGAGAAAACAAATCCACAAAATCACATTGTCTGATTTTTAAAGAATGTATTTGCAGATTATGGTGGAAAATAAGTATTTGGTCAATAACAAAAGTTCATCTCAATCAGAGGCGTAGCTAGTGGGGGGGGCAGAGGGGGCGGCTGCCCCGGGCCCACTGACTCTTTGGGGCCCACCCCGGGGCTGCCATTAATACATCCTTTATTTCTAACTAGATCAGTGTCTGCAGACACCAATCTAGTTAAAACGTATCCTGCAACTTAACAGTATTGTAAACCACAAGCCAATACAGGCCTGTGGTTTACAAGACGCTGAGACCACAGACGGATGTCTGCTTCCCAGCACGGGCGGTGCAATGACGTCACAACATCGTGCCGCCTGCGCTCAGGCATCGCAGATAGGTGAGTATGACTTTTTTTGCGGGTATATTAATAGCATAGCTCCCAGTGGGGAATCCCGATTTTACACAGCTGTCCCGCGGTCCCGCTATGCCCCCGAAGTTTTTTGCTTTAACAGTCGTTATTAGGGTAGTGTAAAGGGTAGATGCTAAATCCTAGTGGGTAAAGGACCTTTGATGACGTCATGACCATGTGATCAGACTCTTGTATGGGCGGAGCTATTCTGGATACTGCGGGACAGACTGTGATGTTACACAGAAAGCTGGGAACATAGAGTGATTGAAGAGACAGAGACACAACATGTGTGAGGAAGAGGGGGGAACTGGGGGCAGATGTAGGGGCCAGTTAAACTGAAGGCAGATGAAGGGGGCAATTAAACTGGGCAGATGAAGGGTGGTATTAAGCTGGTAACAGATGAAGGGGGAAATTAAATTGGTGGAAGATAAAGGGCGACATTTAACTGGGGGCTGATGAAGGGGGCATTAAGTTGGTGACAGATGAAGGGGACATTAAGATGGTGGCAGATAAAGGGGGGCATTAATCTGGGGGAGCAGATGGAGGGTGACATTAAACTGCGGACAACTGGAGGAGGACATTAAACCATGGGGGGTAGCTGGAGGGGGACATGTCTACCTCTAGTTGCCCCCAGTTTAATGTCCCCCTCCAACAAGCCCACTGTTTAATGTCACCCTCCAACTGCCCCATAGTTTAATGTAACCCTACAGCTGCCCCAGTTTAATGTCCTCCTCCAGCTGCTCCAGTTTAATGTCCTCCTCTAGTTTCCGCCAGTTTAAACTGGGGCACGATTAGAGGGACTTAATACTGTGGGGCAATTGGAGGAGAACATTATAATGTGGGGATATATCATATTAGGGTTACTGTAACGAGCATTATACTGTGTGGGGGCACATGGAAAAATAGATTAGAATGGGCAGAGTCAACGTAGAAGTGGGTGGAACTAAATTTGCCGTGGCGCACATAGCACGCCATATATTTTGTCCCTCTTTCTGTCCTTTGAAAGTTGGAAGGTATGTAATAGTATAAGGGGTGGTTAGAAGGGGGAAATATAACTATAAAGGGAGGATTCATTAGGGGGCATTATGACGATGGGAAATGTGAACGATTAGTCAGAGACGTCACCTGTAAGTCACTAAATGTTAATGCCCTGTATTCACCTAAATCGTCTGCAGAGCCCTGTGTAGAGCCGCTATATACCACTATACACTCACCGTATACTGATAGTATCGGTATACGAACATGTCCAAGTTGGGGGCCCACTTGGACATGTTCGCCCCCCTGTGCTGAACCCCTAGCTACGCCTCTGATCTCAATACTTTGTTATATATCCTTTGTTGGCAATGACAGAGGTCAAATGTTTTCTGTAAGTCTTCACAAGGTTGGCACACACTGTTTCTGGTATGTTGGCCCATTCCTCCATGCAGATCTCCTCTAGAGCAGTGATGTTTTGGGGCTGTCGCTGGGCAAAACGGACTTTCAATTCCCTCCGAAGGTTTTCTATGGGGTTGAGATCTGGAGACTGGCTAAGCCACTCCAGGACCTTGAAATGCTTCTTACGAAGCCACTCCTTTGTTGCCTTGGCGTTGTGTTTGGGATCATTGTCATGCTGAAAGACCCAGCCACGTTTCATCTTCAATGCCCTTGCTGATGGAAGGAGGTTTGCTCTCAAAATCTCACAATACACGGCCCCATTCATTCTTTCATGTACACGGATCAGTCATCCTGGTCCCTTTGCAGAGAAACAGCCCCAAAGCATGATGTTGCCACCCCCATGCTTCACAGAAGGCATGGTGTTTTTTGGATGCAACTCAGCATTCACTCTCCTCCAAACACGACTAGTTGTGTTTCTACCAAACAGTTCTACTTTGGTTTCATCTGACCATATGACATTCTCCCAATACTCTTCTGGAACATCCAAATGCTCTCTAGCAAACTTCAGACGGGCCCGGATATGTACTGGCTTAAGCAGGGGGACACGTCTGGCACTGCAGGATTTGAGTCCCTGGCGGCGTAGTGTCTAACTGATGGTAACCTTTGTTACATTAGTCCCAGCTAATGTGGTTCTGGGATTTTTGATCACCGTTCTTGTGATCATTTTGACCTCACAGGGTGAGATCTTGTGTGGAGCCCCTGATCGAAGGAGATTATCAGTGGTCTTGTATGTCTTCCATTTTCTAATTATTGTCCCACAGTTGATTTCTTCACACCAAGCTGCTTGCCTATTGCATATTCAGTCTTCCTGGTGGAGGTCTACAATTTTGTTTCTGGTGTCCTTCCACAGCTCTTTGGTCTTCACCATAGCGGAGTTTGGAGTGTGACTGCTTGAGGTTGAGGACAGGTGTCTTTTATACTGATAACAATTTCAAACAGGTGCCATTACTACAGGTAATGAGTGGAGGACAGAGGAGCCTCTTAAAGAAGAAGTTACAGGTCTGTGAGAGCCAGAAATCTTGCTTGTTTGTAGGTGACCAAATACTTATTTTCCACCATAATTTGCAAATAAATTCTTAAAAAATCAGACAATGTGATTTTCTGGATTTGTTTTCTCATTTTTCCTCTCATAGTTGAGGTCTACCTATGATGTCAGTTACAGGCCTCTCTCATCTTTTTAAGTGGGAGAACATGCACAATTGGTGGCTGACTAAATACTTTTTTTCCCCACTGTACGTCCTCTCACCCAGCTAGCCACAATATGGATTGACTTTGACTCTATATTTTATGCTCTCCCATTTTTTTCTACCTGCTGCACTGATTGAGACTATTTTGTTTGTTTACTAACCTCAGTTAATTGTTTGTAATTTTGGAGTGTGTGTGGGAGCTCTAGAAGACTAAATTTACTTGTATGGGATTGTCTGAATGAGCTGGTACTTTAAACGATACCATAACTATGAATTATAGTGTATAAACACAATGCTGCTTAATTTCTTTTTGTATTTTTGCCTTGCTTGGCTATTTGGTTCTAACTAGTGTGATGACACAGTTGACATAAATTCCAGCTGTGTGTATGTTAATGAATTTAGTGTGGTGCTTAGTATACACAGAAAGGAATCTCATTGTCTTTGAACATATCTGAGTGTTTATTGCTTATAGCATGCTTAGGGTGGGTTCACACTTGCGCCGGCACTCCGTCCGCCGCGAATCCGACCTAAATGTCGGAAAACAGGATAGGGACTGGATAGGGAAAGGTTTGTGATGCTTTGCTTTAAAACCCATTCACTTCTATGGGTTTTTAAATCAATGCACTGGTGTGCGCTTACACCCTCTGCGCTGCAAAGCGTTTTTTTTTTCGTCAGAAACAAAGTCGGACATGCCAGAATGCCGGCGCAAGTGTGAACCCACCCTTAAATGTTGTAATGTGTTGAATTTAGCCACATTGTTGAATCTGGATTCAGAAAGGAAAGGGGGGGGGGGTAGTATTTTACCTGGTCCCAGTACTTGAACTATTTGACATGACACATGACTGTCTAGAATCTACGAAGAGAGAAACACAAGATTTAGAAAATGTAAAAGAAGACATTCCTAATGTGGAATTTGAGTTTTTCATAGATTGTTCCAAAATCTACAAAGATGGATCATGAATCAAAGATGGCTGAAGGTAAGACTGTAAATACATACAGTATGTGGATTACAAGTATGTTTTTTGGGATTGCCCATGGTTATGGTGTACATATACATATCAAGGATATCATATGAAGGCTTATTTGTAGCTGGATGGCTTCTAGTTTTATTGTTGCTGTTTTAGGATACATATAATTTATTCCTTAATTTTTAGAAATGTTTTTGGAGTCGATAATGCTAAAAACAGCAATTTGGTCATTGATTATTGCCTTTTGTTTTGACTGTTTGCAGTACAGTAAAAATAAGGCAATTTTCTTTTATGCATTATTACAATTGCAGTGGTACCAAATACGTTTTTAAATAACTATTCTTAAGAAATAAAATAATTGTTATTGAAAAATTGAGAATTAACAATTTCTTAAGAGAGATGCTTTTTACCCAGTCCCGATGCAGCAAATTTATGTTTTTTTGATTTTTGCTTAATTTTCTCCCTGCCTTCCAAAACCATAACTTTTATATATTTCCAATAATTTCTGAGCCAGAAATGCTTTTGTTATATGCCATAAGGAAGAGGGACACACTGACATTATGACTTGGAGCCCAGGAAAAGTTAGGAAGTATTAGTATTTACTATTTTACTGCACCGCTCCAGGATCTGAATAGATATAATAGTAAGAAGTATAATAGTAAACATAAACTAGCTTGCTCATCTCTAATTGGCACCAATTAATATTCAATATGATGTACTGGGAAGACAGAAAAAAATTCTGGTGTGTGTTGATCCATTACAATATGGCAGCGCCCATGCATAGTATTCGTCTCAGATGAACTAAAATAACCTCTATTGGGCATCCTCATGGTGTCCGGTGCTCTCCTAGTGATATAATGTTTCCACAGCTGAGGCCTGTGATTAAGCTACCAGTGATCACATAGGCACACCAAGTGCCATACTGTCATTACGCTTGATGTGCCCATGTCACTGAGGAGGCATAGAGAGAGCACCAGAGGCTGCAAGGAGGCCCAAAATAAGTAATGAAAGGTGAGTATGAATGTTTGTTTATTTTTTATACCTCCCCCTGGGGCTCCACCTATTATTCTCCAAGGTCTGAAGAGACCCCAGAGTATAATAATGACACTTTCACTTTGACATAACTTCGCTGTTTGCCTTAGAGAGCTAAATATCGGATAGATAGGTTTCTAGTAGCCTTTAGCGTGTTCTATGCTATGTTTTAAGCCATATTAAGGTGTGGTTTGTACCAAACTTGTTGGTCCAAAACTAATGCTGCACCCTGAACCCCAAACAAAACAAATTCTGAGAGGCTCCCCATCTCTACTTATATGCCATGGTTGCAACTGACAGTTATTTGCTGTTGCAGTCACCATGAGTGCCTGTTAACAGTGGGTGCCTGTTGTAGAATCAGAGCTCCTAAGCCCTCTCTATACCCCATGCCTCATATTTTGACATTACGTAGACTTTTTTTTAGTAATTATACTTTAAGCTCTTCACATCACAACTATTTGTCATTTAGTTATTTTTGTTTTAACTCCCTACCTTCCAAAAGCCATAACCTTTTCTTTCGATATTCCTTATGATGTAATATTAAGTTTGACAATTGACAGTGGGGTGGAATTAGAGAAAAACTGCATTTTCACCATTTTCTTATGGTTTTGATTTTACAGCGTGCATTGTGTGGTTAAAATATGTTCCTTATATCCTTTGGGTCATCATGATCACAGCAATACCAAATTTAAGCTAAGGCCCCACGTTGCGTAAACGCAGCTTTTCTTGTTGCAGATTTTGCTGTGTTTTTTTGAGCCAAAGCCAGGAGTGGAATGACCAGAACGTAGCAGTATAACAGCTTTCTATATATTTCCCATTTCTTTTGCAGCCGTGCTTGGCTTTGGCTCAAAAAAATGCGGCAAAATCTGCAACAAAAAAAGCTATGTTTCCGCAGCCTCATATAGTTTTTGCTGTGTTTTAATACCTACAAAAATCCTAAACTTTGGAAACTGCAAAAATGATTTTAGTTGCCATATTGTGACACCTGTAACTACTGTTGTTAATGTCTGTTGCTGTAAGCCATCATAGGATGACTGCAAAGGACATTAACTGTAGCAGAGTTATGGACCCCCTCTGTCTGTGTACGTTCCCATTGACAATAATGTAAACAACATGACTGATGCTTTCTTCCATCATGTTTGTTTAATTTTGTAACTGAAGAAAATGTCCAACATGCACAAATTTTTCAGAAAATCAGAAAAGTAAAAAACATGACAGAAGAAAACTTGATCCATCTCTATCTGTCATTTAATGTCCATTGTTCTCATCCTGTGATGGATAAACAGTAGTGTGAACCTACCCTAAGGCATCTTTTTTGTGGTTCAATATCTTGTTTTTATTTATACTATTTATACTACGTTGAATGAATTTTATTTGAGAGACAATATGGTAAAAAAACAGAATTTCGTCATTTTATTTTTTTTACATCATAAAGACAGAAAGAGAGAGAAGCAGACTGCCTTATTCAAAGTGGACAGTTCCTTAGAGAAACAAGAGCATCTGCTTACCCCAATCTCACAGTGGTAAAGAACTGCTGTATGCATTGCTACCTAATAAAGTTATGTGTTACCCTATTTCCTGCAACCTCAAGCCTACTGAGACTTAATCTGCATTAACATCATGGGCACTCCAATTCCCTTCGGAATTTCAGTAGGGCTGAAATCTACTAGGATGTGTACTCTGCAGGCCCCCTCAGCACTGCACCAGCCTAGGAGGATAGCTGGAGGAATTGGTTGACTGGTATAGCCAGCTTGACAAGTTCCAAAAACTATTACTCACAGCCTTTAGGTTCCCTCAAATGGGTTGCTTTACTCTAGGTCTTGCATCGTCACCACCACACCAGACCTGTGAATTTACATAGGTGCATACTCTGCACTACAAAATAATAAGGCTGCCACTTTGTAGAAGCTGTAAGCTATGTGGCAAAGTGACAATGCTAACTTGTTTGTATTTTTATGCAAATGTGCTAACTACAGGTTCCAGTTGAAATTTGTACTATAACGTTTGCAGGTAAGAAAAAAATAAATGTTTTTATTACAAATAGTTACTTTATTATGTACTCAATATTGCTATACTGCTTAAATCATCTTATTTCTTCATTGTGGTGCCAAAAAGAACAAGGAAAGTAAATTTATTGACTTCCTTGGACCCCATGAATCTATTCATTTTGTGCATAAGAAAACGTCTGTCATACCATATTGTGCCAACATGAATCAATGAAAAAGCGCCTGCATGTGGTAATCTGTTACCCGCTTTCATCCTTTAATTATGGCTGGTAATTATGCTGGTATGCTAATCTATTAGTAACTGTAACTTGTAAATGGTTAATTTACCACAGCATGATCCCAGTCTTTTCTCTATTTTTCCTGCAAATGAACAATGCTTATGCCAATATATGTGAAAAATGAACCTGTATTCCTCTGTTGTGTTCAACATTTATAGAGCATATAGCAGGCATTAATAATTAAATACAGTTTACAATATTCCAATATGTTCTTTCAGGAGAATGATGTTATTCTGTTACTCAGAAGAATCAGATTATCAGATGCTGTTCAATGTTTTATTACATTCAAAGTTTGTAGTGTTGATATCTGCAAATTTGGAGCCCCTGCATATGTGAGGCTTTTATTATTGAGAGAAGTGCACAATCATTGCATGAATTAGTAAAACTGTGGCCATAAGAATAATATTTTATTATGATTCTCAGAAGTAATTTTTCCCAGTTCTGCTGTTTCTGCATATTTATTTATACAATCCTGAATGATATATTTTTATGTCATTTGAAAGCTAGATTAAGTCTGAAATAAATCATAGCAGCAGACACAAGCTAAACATCATCAATTGTATATCAGGAAATAAATTATATTTACTTTTTTACTCTTTAAATGTTCAATAAAATATAAAGGATGACAAAAGTTTATTTTACAAAGTAATATTAATGCCTATGTTAACATGAATGTTTTTCTTTTCAGTCCTAATGTGTAAAACTAAATTTAAAAACATTCTCTCTTTTATTTATATTTTATGTATTATTTTTTAGTTATTTCCTATAGAAAAATTGATTTTTAAGGGATATTCACTTGAATAATGTTGTAAGTTATAGGATACTCAGTAATATTATGATCAGTGGGGATTCAACTTCTGGCTTCTTCTCTGCACAACAATGCAACTGCCTACTCAATGTACAGGGAAATGCAATACAGCTCTGTGAGAATGAAGTGAATAAAAAGAGTAAGTGGTCATGGACTTCTGGCGAAGGCATGGTGTATGCTCGAATGGCCTGCAGTGGAAGACACCAGACCGTCGGGGACAGGGAGTATGATTTTTTTTTTTTTATGTATCACCTTCCCCAGCATCCTCTGTCATTTGTTCAATTCCTGGACAACCTTTTAACTTCCATGCACCAGAGGAGTTAACAGTAAAGTAAAGGCAAGGGTAGCTGCTGGACACAGGCAGCTCGCCATACTATTGTGTGTGTGCATACAAGTCAGTTTTGGCATTACAGTCTAATACAGTTTTGTCACTGCCTCTGCTCCACACCCACAGCCCATCCAAAGGGTATTCAGTGCATAGTGTTACTTTTCAGCTAGTTCTGAGACACAAAGCACCATGGGATTTGTGGTAGAGGAGTAAAGGAAGTCCAGAACAATAAATAGGTGAAGTAAATAAATGAAGGGCATGTCCGGAGCCAGAGACTGAAAAAAGACTAGAATCACTGCTAAATGTATTTGGAGGACGTATTTGGCTTATAAATAGCACTAGCAAACCTTTTCATGTTGTAGTTGCAAACCCCTTAACCAGTGGCAGAACCTCAGTTGACCATTTTATAAGTCAGTGAATTCTGTTGCCCTCTGTTCCGATCACACAATGATCATGGCTTTCTAACTGAAAACATTCTCAGAACAACTATTCAAATTCCAGCTTTTGTTTTTTAGAGGTGGTTAGTAAATAATTGAAGTGATCTGATTGGTTGTTAGGAACTGCAGTTTTTGACATGATGAACATAGATGATATTGATCTTATCTCTACAATTCCGTTGACTACTACAGTACGTAATGAGTAAGATCATTGGAGCGAGATTCACAAAGTGCTTGTTTATTTGTATGTCTAATTTTGAAATTCATTAATTAGTATCAAGCTTAAGTTTTGACATTGTCCTCTATCAAAAGAAGACTTGGCACATACTTGGCTCCCATGAAATATTTCTACTGCAGGGTAATGTTCAGTATACTAAGAAAATGGCCATATGCTCAGGTCCGTTGAGATGTTGGCCTTGTTGCTGTTGACAATGTTATTATTATGTTACACGTCTATAGTTCATGTGGGATTAAATAGTGCAGAATATATCAAAATAGGTAACCTTGTCTTTTTGAAAGTAGTCCAGGACACTGGAGACAGGTTGACGAATGGATGTAAAACTTATTCCATATAACTAGTATAGGCTATAATAATAAGGATGGAACTTGGTAGAGGATTTGGGTTGTTCTGATTTTGATGAAATGAAAATGTTATTGAAGACTTTTCTCTCGGTTACAGTACTTTTAACTCTTTAACCATGCAACTCTGCTGTAGCTTAATGCTTTGATGTGTGATAAGGAAACAGTTTTTAGCTCATTCTTACTTATGTTATAAGATGTCTATATTTCATTGACAACAATAAAAGAAGTACTGTGGCACTCACCACATATGAAACTTCTACTTTATTCCATAACATAAGATACATGGACTGGATGGAGTGCAAAGAGCTCTTTGTTTGCACTCCATCCACTACATGGATTTTATGTAATGGAATAAAGAAGAATTTTACACAGAGTGGTGAGTGCCGCAGTACTTCTTTTAATGTTGTATATGGACACTTACACTTTACTGCTGAGCACACCATTGAACATCACCATCCCAGTCATTTTTTATAAGGACATGCCCTATATTTCATTGATCATCAACGAAACAGTAAAAGAGTAAACACGTAGTACAGTAATATGGGACTTGGGATCATGCCCACAGGTGAACATTCAGTTTTGAACATAACCAGATCTTAACCTTAATTTGAGCAATATTTCTTTTTGTACAGATTTCATTATTATGTTATTATACTATTCACTTACAATGGAGTATAGATGGACGCCCCTTTTTGTTTATGGAGACTGTTGCCACATGCCTTGTTAAAGGGATAATCCTATGCCACAGCTATCTCAAGAATGAGGGCTTGTCTGTGCTGTAAGTGAATGGAGAGGGACTTGCATGGAACTCTTCATCCAATTATATAAGGGTTACAGAAATAACCAAAGTTGCCTGCTCATCATCAAATTGATTTAATATGTCTGCCTTACACTAAGAAGATGTACAAGTAAATTACAAATCTACAACATTTAAAAACTATTCCTCTGTGCTTTAGAATACTTGTATACCCAGCCTGTTGGGCAAACCCCTATGTGAGACTGTTTTGACATTCTGCTGTATTCAACACTAACATTATCATAGTTGTGAAAAGAGATGGGCGAACCTGACGAGATTTGTTTTGATGAATATTGGAGAGGATCAGCTCTCCAGTTAATTTCAGGCTGAATTTGTTCGGCACAAACCAGAAGAACTATCATTATATTCTGGGTCTCCTCTCTGAAGTATAATAATGTAATAATGCGTTTTCACTGATGTTTTTTTTTAGCTGCGTTTTGCTATGTGGGGCCTTAGCCTTAGTCTGTTTTTTTCGAGCACTGGACCATAATCTATGATATCTATATCCTTCATTTTGCTCTCGGCTGCCATAGGAATAGGACAGCTTTCGTGATCTCGCCGTGCAGGAGCCATCATGCATTGCCAAAGTTACAGGGCTTTTTTTTTTACGTCAGAGGGCCACCATTAAGTGCAATGCCCATGATCAGAGATTAGCTCCACGTCTGTTTGAACATTACAGTGGAGACCTGGTGGCTATGGTGGCCACTCTACTTCAGAGCGGCCGCCATTTTTAAAGACTTGGCATCCTTGATAATAGTATGGCAGATGTTGAGCATGGGTTAAAGATCAGGAATCTGCTGTACTCTTATTGTTTAAGGGGTTAATATCCTTTTATTTTGTAATTATTTCATTCCATTGCTGCATTTTTTGAGCTAAAGACAAGCATGGCTTCAAAGGGAATATGAAATATAAAGGAAGCACTGATTCTAACTTCTGCTAAATCCACTTCTGGCTTTGACTTGAAAAAAAAAAAAAACTTGTGCAAATCTGCTCCAAAAACTTTGTTTGTTCTGTCAAAAGTTTAAAGTTATGATTTTTATCACCTTTCCATGCTCATCTACACGTAATGGGGAACATTTTTTTTAAGAATGCATATATATAATATCATCCATATTACAAGACCATCCAGAACAAAAAAAACAAGAGTCCTTAAATAAACCTTGCAAGAATTATATTAAACCTCTCCCACTTTTGTAAAATAATAGTTTCTTAAGACTGCTTTTGTATGCCCACATTTGTTTCTTGGCACCAATCTCTGCTGCCATTCAACATTTCTAAAATACTGCTCAGCAATTGTTCTCGCGTCATTCTGACAAGTGAATGGCTATCCAATGCATTAAAATCTTGTTTGCTGACTTTTCTCTTGTCACAGCAATAGGTAAATGGGTAAGGGAATGTCAATCTTTCTACATTCAACTACGACAGGTATTTAGTATTTGTATTTATTTTTTGCTGCTAGTAAAACATGGCTGCTCTGTTAATAGGCTGTAGATAAAATCTTTAGGCAGCAGGAGAGCGAGTCCTGTGTGACAGTCTACAATAAGGCTTATAGAAATAATGTTTTGCCTTTGAGAAAAAATGTTATTTTATTAACAGGAGCATGAAATTTAATAGCAAGTGTGTATATTTAAAATGTGCAATACAATGGCTTGTGAACTAACATGCATACTGATCAGTGCTGCAGGTTTTGCCAGATCTGACATGAGGCTAAAATATGGGCACTTGGTCAATGGGTTTAATTCTGTATGTCTACCCATTATTAGATCAAGACTGAATCATTGCTACTCATTTAGTCATTCTAAGCTTACTTAAGGGGGTCCTATAGCCTTAGGATAGATCCACAATATCAGATAAGTAGGGGTCCAACATCCCCACCAATCAGCTGTTCAAAGAGCTGGAAATAGATTGCTTCATCCATTGTGTAATGTTTCTGTTGGGTTACTGCAGTGCTGCTACCATTCACAGTAACCAAGCGCGGCCACTAGTTTTGATTCTGGCGACTGCTGTGAACAACTGATCAGTGGGGATGCCAGATTTTGAATCTTCACCAATCTGATATTGATGATCTGAGGATAGTTCATCAATATCATAAGATTGGACAATCCCTACATTTGGTTTTAGTAGACCAAGGAGCTACTTGCTGTATTATTTTACAATCAGGCAACTTTATGTGACTGAAAGTTATAGAATGTTATAGTATTTAAATTTAAGGGTAAAGTATCCATCAGAAAACCCAGGATAACATATCATTGTGATCCCAGGCTATGATTTGTAATGCGGTTATCTGCTGAATACTATGCACTCCAATAAGCAGGGCCAGACTTTGCATTAGCCACAAAAGATCAATGCCTTTAGGGTCAGTCATACCTTGGGATCTGCAGCAATAACCCGTTTATTACTTACAATTGAAACCAGAAACTAACATACACTATATAAAAAGACACATATGCATGTTTTTCTCACTATATGACATGAAATCAGAATAAACCTTTCC
Organism: Leptodactylus fallax; assembly: GCA_947044405.1. Classification (NCBI taxonomy): domain Eukaryota; kingdom Metazoa; phylum Chordata; class Amphibia; order Anura; family Leptodactylidae; genus Leptodactylus; species Leptodactylus fallax. Next base: position 3,964,153 of record CAMRHE010000059.1, on the reverse strand, counting down.
CATTTAGATCAATTAGGATTACCAAAATTATTTATATTTACCAAATACCAGAATAATGAGAGAGAGAGAATTTTTTAAGGCATTTTTATTACTTTCTGCAATGTCAAAAGTTTACATACACTAAGATTACTATGCCTTTAAACAATTTGGGACAGCCCATTTGATGATATCATGTCTTTGGAAGTTTCAGATAGGTTTATTGGCAACATCTGAGTTAATTAGAGAAATACCTGTGGATGTATTTTAAGGCACATCTGAAACACACTGCTTCTTTGTGTAACATCATGGGAAAGTGTAAAGTAATCAGCCAAGATATCAGGAAGAGAATTGTGGACTTGCACAAGTCTGGTTCATTCTTGGGTGCAATCTCCAAATACCTGAAGGTGCCTTGTTCATCTGTACAAATAATTATACGCAAGTACAAACAAGATGGAAATGTCCAGCCATCAAACCGCTCAGGAAGGCATGCACTTAAGCCACTCGTACACCGCCAAGCACACCCTCCTTGAGCTGCAGCGGCAGAACGGCCTCCCACAACATAGGCTGATATGCGATATTTCCACCTGTTGGAATTTAACCCTCTATATGTTGGATCAACTATATGAACAGAGAAAAGCCATAAACGATTTCTTGATGATCCAAGTGGACAGAGGTACTCCCCTGTGTAACTTTAACGTTAGCCAGTGGCAGCTCATGCGTGACACCTGCCTTTTGCTCGTTCCCTTTGAGGAGGCCACTTTGTTAGTCAGTCAGTTAGTCAGTCAGGACTATGGGATGAGCAACATCATTCCACTGATTCACATCCTGGAAAAGATGCTTTTCAATCTGGCTGGTCAGGGGACTGGATATGTGGCGCCTATACCTCACGGCCACATGAGCCCTGTGGGGGCTGAACTAGAGGAGGAGGATAGCGGTGCACAAGTAATGTATAGTCAAATGGGTGGAGAGGAGGAGAAGGAGCAACTGGAACAGCAGGAGGGAGATGAGGAGGAAGAGGCAGATGACCCAGACATACTGTGGCTGTATGCAGTGGAGATGGATACAGGGAGTCCCTTGGAGTCACTTGCGCAAATGGCCCGATGCATGCTCACTTCCTTGCACAGTGACAGCTGAATTGTCACCATTTGGCAGAGGGATGACTACTGGCTCTCCACCATCTTAGACCCTCACTACTGGGGATAAATGGGGGCCTTTTTTTTACACCCACTGAGAGGGAGGACAAACTGAACTACTATAGAGACATGCTATGTAGCAAGTTGGCTGCTTCCTATCTGCGCCATAATCCATCCTCTCACATGTCCGACCGGGGGGCCCTGAGTGCTCAACTTGCACTGGCATGGCAGCTGTGGGAGGGAGTGGGGATGGCAGGAGCAGTATCGGCTCCATCAGCAGCAGCCTGAGCCTAGAGTCGCTGATGAGCAGCTTTCTTCACCCGCATAGTGAAGAAGCTGCTCATCAGCAGCTAGACACAGAGCAGAACTTGAACCAGCAGGTGGTGGCATACTTAGAGTGCACCCTGCCAACCATCATCGATGATCCGCTGGACTACAGGGCAGCCAAACTGGATTTGTGGTTGCAACTGGCCAAGTTTGCTCTGGAAAAACTGTACTGTCCGGCCATTAGAGTGGCATCAGAGCAGGTGTTTAATTTGGCGGGGGCCATAGTTACCCCAAAGAGAACTTGCCCGTTCACCCAAAATTTGGAGAGACTGGTTTTTGTAAAGATGAATCAGGCGTGGATCAGCCAGGATTTCCACCTATCAATGCCTGATGCAGCAGTTTAAATGATCCATGCTGCCTCCCCACACTCTGTCACCGGGTCACTATATGGCCTCCTTAGGCTGCTGCTACCTCCACATTTATCACCTTGCCAATCTGTGGCCTACTCACGCTGCTGCCACCTCCACACTCTGACACTGTGTGGCTGTATGACCTTCTCACGCTGCTGCCACCTCCTCACCCTGCCACTGGGTCACTGTATGGCCTCCTAAGGCTTTTGCTACCTACACATTATATCACCCTGCCACTCTGTGGCCTACTCACGCTGCTGCCTACTCACACTCTGCCACTGGGTGACTGTATGGCCTCCTCAGGCTGCTGCCACCTCTACATTATATCACCTTGCCACTCTGTGGCCTCCTCATGCTGCTGCCACCTCCTCACTCTGCCACTGGGTCACTGTATGGCTTCCTAAGGCTGCTGCTACCTCCACACTCTGTTACTGGGTCACTGTATGACCTCCTCATGCCACTTCCACTGGGTCACTGTATGGCCTCCTCATGCTGCTGCCACCTCCACATTATGTCGCTTTGCCACTCTGTGGCCTCCTCATGCTGCTGCCAACTCCAAATTATGTCGCCTTGCCACTCTGTAGACATCTATGTGTAATCAGCAGACGACGGTGTAAAAGGAATACGCTCTTTCACGCTACAGTAGGATGTTGTCTGTATGGTTCTTTCTACCTGGCACTAACATGGACCTGTAAGGCTGAGTTCACGCTTGAGTTAGTTGGTCAGGTTTGGCCCCATAACTGGCCAAATAAGTGAAGAGTGCAGTGGTTCTAAATGCGACGCCTGTCATGTGCATGTCATACTGACTACCAGTATTGTTTCACTACCACGGTAGGGTCCCTATGCATGTTACTGCAAGGCACAGTGTTCTACACCACTATACAGGCTCTCTGATGCCAGGAAATAGGTGTTTTTTAATGCTACTCAAGGCAAATTAATCCAGATCGAAGCAAATTTTTTTTGGGAAATTCGAGTCGAACTGTAGAATCGAACTTTTGAGAAATTCGCTCATCTCTACTGGGGATGCTTAATCACTATTTGCAGATGACTAAATAAGGATGCACTAGCTGCCGAATCTGTGCAGACTCTGATCACATTCCTTTGTTTTCTATATGAAGATTCGTAAGGGGCTGGGGCGTAAATATCGGGGTAGCAGCGGTAGCGGCTGCCACAGGGCCCGGGACATTAAGGTGCCCGGAGCCCTGTGGCAGCCGCTACAGTGAACCCCACAAACACTGCTATCATTATACTCGGGAGTCTTTTCAGACCCCTGAGTATAACGATCGGGGGCCCAGGGGAGGTGAGTGAACATAAAAAACAATGTTACTTACCTCTCCTGTGCTCCGACAGACTTTGGGTCTGTTTGGTCACGTCCCAGACGTCAGCCGACGTCATTATGCGTCGCGACACTGGCCTGGCTCACACGAGATCTGGTCCAACATTAAAGATGGAGTAGCGCACTGGAGTGCATCGGAGCCATAGAGAGGTAAGTAGCATTGTTTTTTATGTTTGTATCCTCCCCTGGGTCTCCGATCATTATACTCTGGGTTCTGAAAACACCCCAGAGTATAATAATCGTTCATGTGTGCTCCACTATGGAGCATAATACTGTGTGCAGGGGCCACTATGGGTCATGATACTGCGTGCAGGAGCCACTATGGGGCATGATAATGTATGCAGGGGCCACTATGGGGCATAATACTGTGCAGGGGCCACTATGGGGCATGATACTGTGTGCAGGGGCCACTATGGGGCATGATACTGTGTGCAGGGGCCACTATGGGGCATAATACTGTGTACAGGGGCCACTATGGGGCATAATAGTGTGTGTAGGAGTCACTATGGTGCATAATAGAGTGCGCAGGAATGTGATTTGTGCGGGAAAGGGGGGGTTGGGGGCGGGGGGTTGGGGGTTGGCGGTTCAGGGGGCCATGTCAAATGTTCGCCTTTGGGCCCAGCCATTCCTAGTTACGCCACTGCCCACAATATATATATATATATATATATATATATATATATATATATAACACAGTGGGGAAAAAAGTATTTAGTCAGCCACCAATTGTGCAAGTTTTCCCACTTAAAAAGATGAGAGAGGCCTGTAATCGACATCATAGGTAGACCTTAACTATGAAAGACAAAATGAGAAAACATATTTAGAAAATCACATTGTCTGATTTTTTAAGAATTTATTTGCAAATTATGGTGGAAAATAAGTATTTAGCCACCTACAAACAAGCAAGATTTCTGGCTCTCACAGACCTGTAACTTCTTCTTTAAGAGGCTCCTCTGTCCTCCACTCATTACCTGTAGTAATGGCACCTGTTTGAAATTGTTATCAGTATAAAAGAGTCCACAACCTCAAACAGTCACACTCCAAACTCCACTATGGTGAAGACCAGAAACCAGAAGAGCTGTGGAAGGACACCAGAAACAAAATTGCAGACCTGCACCAGGCTGGGAAGACTGAATCTGCAATAGGCAAGCAGCTTGGTGTGAAGAAATCAACTGTGGGAGCATTAATTAGAAAATGGAAGACATACAAGACCACTGATAATCTCCCTCGATCAGGGGCTCCACGCAAGATCTCACTCCGTGGGGTCAAAATGATCACAAGAACAGTGAGCTAAAATCCCAGAACCACACGGGGGGACCTAGTGAATGACCTGCAAAAAGCTGGGACTAACATAACAAAGGCTACCGTCAGTAACACACTACGCCGCGAGGGACTCAGATCCTGCAGTGCCAGACGTGTCCCCCTGCTTAAGCCAGTACATATCCGGGCCCGTCTGAAGTTTGCTAGAGAGCATTTGGATGTTCCAGAAGAGTATTGGGAGAATGTCATATGGTCAGATGAAATCAAAGTAGAACTGTTTGGTAGAAACACAACTCGTCGTGTTTGGAGGAGAGTGAATGCTGAGTTGCATCCAAAGAACACCATACCTATTATGAAGCATGGGGGTGGCAACATCATGCTTTGGGGCTGTTTCTCTGCAAAGGGAACAGGAGGACTGATCCGTGTACATGAAAGAATGAATGGGGCCATGTATCATGAGATTTTGAGTGCAAACCTCCTTCCATCAGCAAGGGCATTGAAGATGAAACGTGGCTGAGTCTTTCAGCATGACAATGATCCCAAGCACACCGCCAGGGCAACAAAGGAGTGGCTTCGTAAGAAGCATTTCAAGGTCATGGAGTGGCCTAGCCAGTCTCCAGATCTCAACCCCATAGAAAACCTTTGGAGGGAGTTGAAAGTCCGTGTTGCCCAGCGACAGCCACAAAACATCACTGCACAGTGTGTGCCAACCTTGTGAAGACTTACAGAAAACGTTTGACCTCTGTCATTGCCAACCAAGGATATATAACAAAGTATTGAGATGAACTTTTGTTATTGACCAAATACTTATTTTCCACCAAAATTTGGAAATAAATTGTTTAAAAATCAGACAATGTGATTTTCTGGATTTGTTTTCTCATTTTGTCTCCCATAGTTGAGGTCTACCTATGATGTCAATTACAGGCCTCTCTCATCTTTTTAAGTGGGAGAACTTGCACAATTGGTCACCGACTGAATACTTTTTTCCCCACTATATATATATATATATATATATATGTGTGTATATATATATAAACTTGGTATCACTGTCATAATGTACTGACCTACTGAATAAAATTAGCATATCATTAATACTGCATGGTTAATAGAGTAAAACAAAATTTTTGAGAAGCAATGCCAATATTTTTGGTTCTGAAAAAAGCAATTAAAAAAATTATATGTATCTCAAAATGGTACTAGTAAAAATCTCCTATTATTCCATAAATAAAAACACTTCACACTTCATTTGACTGAAAAAAATCAAAACGGTCAAAAAGATATGGCCCTCGATGGTTATGCAATTTTAAAAAAAACAAAAAACTTTTAATTCGGTAAAAGTAGCAAATTGTAAAAGAGAACAATAAAAACATACCACACAGGCAAAGTCTTAAAAATAAAACTCATAAAAACAATGGCAATAATATCATATAAAAAATATTCCTGTACATGTTGTATTTGTATTTGCATCTGCTTATCTTATCTTTGCTGCTGTAACACACTGAATTTCCCCATTGTGGGACTATTAAAGGACTATTATTATTATTATTATTAAATAAAAAAAGATATCAAAAAATTATATGTGCCACAAACTGTTACAAATAAAATTTCCCACAAAATATAAGCTCTCAGGTAGCTCAGTTGTCAAATAAAAAAAACGTTATGACCCTCAGAAATGGTGACCAAAAACACATTTTTCTTTTTTTCAATTTTGTTATTGTGTAAACGTAGTAAAAAGTAAATAAGACTACTGTATATAAACTGGGTTATGCTTTAATTGTACTTACCTGCGCCATAAAGATAACATGTCATGTCACAAACGAAACAGAATAAAAGTGAAACCCAAAAAACAATGTTAACATTGTTGCTGTTTGCCCACTTGCTTCCCATAAAACAAAAAAAAAGCAATGAAAAAGTCATATGGACCCCAAAACTGTACCATTTAAAACATCGACTCATGTTGCAAAAAATAGCCTTTACACAGCTCCATTGACAGAAAACAAATTAGTTGTAGCCTTGGACACATATATATACATAATTTTTTAGGCTAAGACCCCACCTAGCTGGCCACAGCGAAAAAGTGCTGCGTGAAAAAACTGCGGTGGAAACGCATCATGGTTTTTCCTGAATCGCTTTTCACAGAGTCCTCAGAGTTTTCCTCTGCGGACTTTCTGCTTCAATTATACATATAGGGAAACCGCGTTTCCATAGATATAATTGATGTGCTGCGATTTCCAAAATTGCAATGGTTTGGGAAATCGCAGTATTTCTGCTGCCCATATTTTTCTGCAATGTGTGAATGGCATTTGCTAGAATCCCATCCACTTTGTAGGGACTACAAAATGACACATGGGGCCGCCGGCCTTAAATAGTATTATTTTTGTGTAAAAGTAGTGTAACGTAAATTAAACTATATAAGTTGGGTATCAATGTAAATGTACTGACCCACTGAATAAAACTAACTACCTGTTACTAATGCTGCATGGCGAATGCCAAAAATATAAAAACCAAACACTCACTGGTTGGTTGTGTTGAGTATGATCTGGTAGACTGTGAGTTATTGCTCACTGAGTATAGCAAGTTTCTTTTCTGTATGCAGTTTGTGTTAGAACTACACTGAGAATCTAAAACCCATTTTTCCTTCATTTTGCACCTAACTGGGTGGAGGGGCTATTTTACCCTTTAAAAAGAAGCCAAGGATTCACCAAGCTTGCTCACTGCTGGGGTTTGCTTCACTAAGTGGCTGCTGACTAAGTGGAGCCAAAAAGCACTGCAGAAAGCGCTGCGGAAAAAAATGAGATGTGTTTCCTCCGGGGTCCTGCATGTCCGACTTTGTTTCTGACCAAAAAAAGCAGCTTCGCGGCGCAGAGGCTGCAATCGGACACCTGCGGGTTGCTTTAAAAACCCATTGAAGTGAACAGGTTTTTAAACAAACCGCTTGTAAATCTTTCCCTATCCTTTTTTCTGATATTTAGGTCAGATTCACGGCGGACGGACTCCAGGCACAAGTGTGAACCAACCCTTATACCTTTTTTTTTCTGTTGCGGATATTTTTCTGCAATCTGTGGATGGGATCAGCCACAATCCCATCCACTTTGCAGGTACTGTAAAATGTTGTAGTTTGTGTTGCAGCCAAATCACGGCGTTTTCGCAACGTGGGGCCCTGACCTTAAAACCAGGAGTGAACATGCCTGTAAGTAAATAAATTTAGTTTGATACTTTGCTGTTTATTGTAATTTGATAAAGGCTAGCAAAACTGGACAGTTACTTCAATGCATAGTATGTGCATTACTAGAGCAAGAGTTCCAGATTGAATACCGCTGTGGTAGATGTGAACATGTTGCCCATCCAGAATCTCAAATTAGAAATCTGGAAGAGCAAAAAGCAACACTGAAGGCAATAGATGTGGAGATTGGAGAGTTGGAGGGCCATTTGGAAGACCAGGCAAGGAGATCGGTGAATACAGTATGGGTAGAAGGGGCTCCACAAAAGGAAAGACACTCTTGTTTCTATTAATCCAAACAGAATTGCCAAGTTGGGTGATGATGTGTAATATAACCTGGAGGACAGTTCAGCTAGTAGTCGGGGAAGGGATGGTAGTGCAGGTAGGCCAAGGCAGTTAGTAATTATAGGGGACTATAATCAGGAAGGCGGATAGAATAATTTGTCACCAGGACCGCCTCAACCGAAATGTTTGCTGTCACCCTGGTGCCAGTTTTTGGCATGTGGCGGAGCGGGTGGATAAATTGCTGGGAGGGGATGGGAAAGACCCAGCTGTCATGGTCCATGTGGGTATCAATGACAAAATAAATGGTGGGTGGAGGATCCTTAATAATTTTACAGAACTAGCTGAAAGGAAGGACCTCCAAGGTCGTATTCTCTGGAATACTGCCTGTGCTATGCACTACAAAGGAAAAGCGGTGGAAGCTTAGGTACAGTGCCTTGCGAAAGTATTCGGCCCCCTTGAACTTTTCAACCTTTTGCCACATTTCAGGCTTCAAACAAGGATATAAAATTTAAATTTTTTGGTGAAGAATCAACAACAAGTGGGACACAATTGTGAAGTGGAACGAAATTTATTGGATATTTTAAACTTTTGTAAAAAATAAAAAACTGAAAAGTGGGGCGTGCAATATTATTCGGCCCCTTTACTTTCAGTGCAGCAAACTCACTCCAGAAGTTCAGTGAGGATTGCTGAATTATCCAATGTTGTCCTAAATGACTGATGATGATAAATATATCACAAGGCATTATGGGAAAGGAGATGATAAATATAATCCACCTGTGTGTAATCAAGTCTCCGTATAAATGCACCTGCTTTGTGATAGTCTCAGGGTTCTGTTTAAAGTGTAGAGAGCATCATGAAGACCAAGGAACACACCAGGCAGGTCCGGGATACTGTTGTGGAGAAGTTTAAAGCCGGATTTGGATACAAAAAGATTTCCCAAACTTTAAACATCCCAAGGAGCACTGTGCAAGCAATCATATTGAAATGGAAGGCGTATCAGACCACTGCAAATCTACCAAGACCCGGCCGTCCCTCTAAACTTTCATCTCAAACAAGGAGAAGACTGATCAGAGATGCAGCCAAGAGGCCCATGATCACTCTGGATGAACTGCAGAGATCTACAGCTGAGGTGGGAGAGTGTCCATAGGACAACAATCAGTCATACACTCCACAAATCTGGCCTTTATTGAAGAGTGCCAAGAAGAAAGCCAGTTCTCAAAGATATCCATAAAAAGTCTTGTTTAAAGTTTGCCACAAGCCACCTGGGAGACACACCAAACATGTGGAAGAAGGTGCTCTGGTCAGATGAAACCAAAATCGAACTTTTTGGCCACAATGCTAAATGATATGTTTGGCGTAAAAGCAACACAGCTCATCACCCTGAACACACCATCCCCACTGTCAAACATGGTGGTGGCAGCATCATGGTTTGGGCCTGCTTTTCTTCAGCAGGGACAGGGAAGATGGTTAAAATTGATGGGAAGGTGGATGGAGCCAAATACAAGAAGAAAGAAAACCTGTCGGAGTCTGCAAAAGACCTGAGACTGGGACTGAGATTTATCTTCCAACAAGACAATGATCCCAAACATAAAGCAAAATCTACAATGGAATGGTTCACAAATAAACGTATCCAGGTGTTAGAATGGCCAAGTCAAAGTCCAGACCTGAATCCAATCGAGAATCAGTGGAAAGAGCTGAAAACTGCTGTTCACAAACGCTCTCTATCCAACCTCACTGAGCTCAAGCTGTTTTCCAAGGAAGAATGGGCAAGAATTTCAGTTTCTCGATGTGCAAAACTGATAGAGACATACCCCAAACAACTTGCAGCTGTAATCGCAGCAAAAGGTGGCGCTACAAAGTATTAACTTAAGGGGGACCAATAATTTGGCATGCCCCACTTTTCATTTTTTTATTTTTTACAAAAGTTTAAAATATCCAATAAATTTCGTTCCACTTCATGATTGTGTCCCACTTGTTGTTGATTCTTCACCAAAAAATTTAAATTTTATATCCTTATGTTTGAAGCCTGAAATGTGGCAACATTTTGAAAAGTTCAAGGGGGCCGAATACTTTCGAAGGCACTGTAGTTACATCCATGGCTCAAGTCTTGGTGCAGGAAAGAAGGGTTTGGACTCCTACAGCATTGGATTGACTTTTCATTGGGATACAAGCTTTTTCCACAGATAACTTGCTCCTGAATGGTAGGTGTCTGCTGCACTGGGGAAGAGAATTCTAGTGGTGGTGGGGTGGCGGAGCATTTAAACTAGGAACAAGTAAAGAAGGCCAGGCAGATATAGGGGTAGATAGGTCAGAGAGGAGACAGGCTGTAGTGGTGGGTGGAGAAGTGCAATGTGGTGTGGGGGATTAGAACAGGTGTGGAAGATCTATTTGTTACAACCGTGAAGTATAGATGAATGTGGCCATAGCTCTTCAAGAATGCACATTTCTGGAAATTAATGTGTGAACTTGGATGGCAAGTTAAAGTGTATGTTCATATATGCCAGAAGCCTAGCAGGCAAACTGGGGGAGCTTGAGGCCCTTGTCCAGGAGGAAAACATTGATGTAGATGGTGTGGCTGAGACATGGTTAGATTCCTCACATGATTGGGCTGTTAGCATTCAGGGTTTTACGCTAGGTTCACACCTGTATTCGGGTTTCCATTTGGGGGTCCGCTTGGGGACCCCCCCGAAAGGAAACCTAATCCGCTTAAAAAGCAGTTACCTGCGGAAACCCATGGACCACATAGACTATAATGGTTTCTGCCCGGTTTCGGCCCGAAAGGGGCGAAAAATGTGGAGAGGATGCAGTGCTTTTCTCTCCGCATTTTTTAACGGGTTCGGAGACGGAAACCCCGAACGGAGTTTAAGCGCTGGTGTGAACCCAGCCTTACACTCTTTCGTAAGGCCAGGGCTAAAAGGAAGGGAGGTGGAGTGAGTATGCATGTAAGAAGTGGCATGAAAGTAAGTGTCAGAAAGTGTATGCATGTCAGAAAGTGGCTGAAGATTGTGAGGATGTGGAATCCTTGTGGGTGGAATGGCATAAAGATGTAACCACTAATAAAATACTTTTTGGCATAATCTATAGACATAGCTGAGAAGTTAAAGGATCAGTTGTAAAAGTAAATTAAGTGGGCAGTACAGACGGGTACAGTGGTCTTGATGGGAAATATTAACTACCCGGATATTGACTGGGGTCATGGTTCTGCATCATCTGCAAGGGGGAGGAAATTCATCAGCTACAATTTTATGGTCCAGCTTGAGGAAGATCCAACGAGAGGGGATGCTCTGCTGGATCTGATCATTTTTAATAATGCGGGACTTGTTGGTAATAGTGACCATAATCTAATCAGATTCCACCAAAAAAACAAGCAAAGTTTGGGAGGGCAAAATCCCTCAATTTTAAAAAGGCCAATTTTTGCCCAGATGAAAGCCTGCAATTCAGGATATAGACTTGGAAAATCTATTGTCAAATAGTGATACAGAGGTTAACCCCTTCCTGCTCTGTGCCATACTATTACGTCGCACTAAACGTATAATTAACGGTCAGCACCGTAAAAGTAAGGCGCTGTAATGCAGCGGGCACAGAAGCTGCGCCTGCGGCATTGCTTCCGGCACGCAGCTATGTTACAGAATGCACCCACACCATAGTCGCCGGACTGGTGGTTGACATGCCCATGGGAAAGATAGAGATGTTGCCTACATGATGACATGGTCAATGAGGCATGACTACAACAGACCAATCAGACCACATGACCACTGGATGATGGGAGTCACGCCTCCCAGCCCATGCAGGAGGCGGACATAGAGAGAGGCGTCTCCTGTCTGATGACGCAGTAGAGATGGGACAGCCACTCTGACCAGCATCCATAGGGTGTCACCATTACAATTCACAATAGACGCAGACAGATGGTGTTGCAGCGGCGTGGCGCTAGGAAGTCTGCACGGTGCCATCTGTATGGTGTATGGGACAGGCGGAAGTAAAGTTATGATACTGTGTGAAAGGATTATATTCAAATTATAGGTACATCCAGATCATAGTATACAGACAGATTTGTTTCGGAAAAAGACATCAATTAATTCTCTTCTCCACTCTACATCTACACATAATTTCAGTCTTATCAGAGGGATACCTATAGGGAACCTATGAGGTTCATGTGAGGCTTGAGAAAGCGCCTGTGGCGTGAAACGATCGTTGCCTTTTGCCTTTTCATGCATTTTCCTCTGTCCCAAGCTGTAGCTATCTGTTTTTACATGGATATTGTAAGGGAATCACTAGAGGAGCGATTCCCAGTAGCTGCCAGATAACTTAGGGGGGAGGAGCACAACAAGACAGTGGACCCTAAGCTGAATCCCCCCCACTGTCCCTGGCTAACTTGCCCGATCTGTCTTAGGTGACAGCCAGCAACTAGTCGACAGTCCCTCCTTATAATAAGTGATAACACAGAACGCAGACAAGACGTACAACAACAAAGGGAGGTCAGCTAGCCAAGGGGTCGGTAACAATTGAAAAATGCAGTACAGAATCAAAATCCAAGAGAATAGTCAAAGGTAAGCCAGTGGTCAGAAAATCAGAAGAGCAGGTAACAAGGAACAAGGAGTATAGCCAGTAAGCGAAATGCAATAGCAGGCGCCAATGGGAAAGTGAGCAAACAATAAATAGGGAGAAATAACCCGCCCCAGACTTGATAGGAGGATAGGCTGTCAATCACAAAAGGCAGGACTAAAGTTAACTCTTAGTGGAGCAGGGGGAGAGCAAGGTGAAAGAGAAGGGCGTGGTGGAAAATCAATTAAGGAGGTGAGGGAATAGGACAGTGTTCAGACAATACAAGAAAAAACCCAAAGGAAAGAATCACAACCAGGCACGCCTCCTGCGCCGCAGCGTGCGCTCGGAGGACGGTGCCAAAGCCCGGACAGGCAAGGACGTTACAGTACCCCCCCTTTTACGAGGGGCCTCTGGACCCTCGCCAGATGGACCAGGTTTCGAAGGGTTCTGGCGATGAAAGAGATTAATTAAACGTGGCGCATGTAGGTCCCTACCAGAAACCCACGTTCGCTCTTCCGGGCCATAACCCTTCCAGTGCACGAGGTACTGAACAGCATTCTGCACCCGACGGGAATCCAGAATTGTTTCTACTTCATATTCTAGTTCCCCATGGACCACCACTGGCGCAGGTGGACTGGAAGAAGTAAGGACAGGGGAGATATACTTCTTCAAAAGCGACTTGTGGAAGACGTTGTGGATACGAAAAGAACTTGGAAGTTGTAATTTAAAAGATACTGGGTTTATGAGTTCAGAAATGACATAGGGCCCAATGTAACGTGGTGCAAATTTCCCCGAAGGAACTCTAAGACGCAGATTCCTAGTGGACAGCCAGATTCGATCTCTGTATTCAGGGCCAGGTAAGCGTCTTTTATTTGCCTGCCGTTTTTGATATTCTTGGGCTTTAACCAGGCTCAGACGAGCCTGGGCCCAGACTGTGCACAGTCGCTGATAAGTATGTTCGGCGGTGGGATTAACAGACTCGGTGCTACGGAGAGAGGAGTACCTGGGGTTAAAACCATAGTTGCAATAAAACGGAGACATTTTAGTAGTGACGTTAACCCTGTTGTTTATTGCAAACTCTGCTAGAGGAAGAAAGGTTCTCCATTTTTCTTGAGCATCAGACACAAAACACCTTAAGTACTGTTCCAAAGTTTGGTTGAATCTCTGTCTGGCCATTGGTCTCCGGGTGGAACGTGAAAGAGAAAGACAGAGAGACCCCCAGACGACCACAAAATTCCTTCCAGAAAATAGAGATAAATTGTACACCCTGATCAGATACAATATTTTACGGTACACCATGCAAGCGGAGTATGTGGTTAATAAAGAACGAGGCTAGACGTGGAGCACTAGGAATTTTCTTTAGGGGTACAAAATGACACATTTTGGAGAATCTATCCACAACAACCCAAATCACAGTCTTCTCTTGGGAACAAGGCAAATCAGTAAAAAAAGTCCATTGACAAATGGGACAATGGTCTCTTAGGTATAGGAAGGGGATGAAGAAGGCCCTCGGGTAATCTCCTAGGAGTCTTCATCTTAGCACATGTCTCACAGGCAGCAACAAATTCACAAATGTCTCGAGACCAGGATGGCCACCAGTAAGAGCGGGAGAGAAGGTATTTAGTCCCAGCGAAGCCAGGATGTCCTGTTAAGGTAGAACAATGAATTTCCTCCAAAACACGAAGACGAAGATTTGGAGGTACAAATAGTTTCCCAGTGAGAGTATTACTGGGAGCAAGATCTTGTGAATTAACCACTAAAGTAGCAAGATCAGGAGTAATAATGGCGAGAACCACTCCGGGAGACAAGATTTTATCTGGGACATCCTTAGGGGCACCGCTGGGACCAAAACTGCGAGATAGGGCATCAGGCCGTACATTTTTAGAGCCTGGACGATAAGTCACCACAAAATTAAAACGTGTGAAGAATAGCGCCCAGCGGGCCTGCCTAGGAGACAGTCGCTTAGCGTTATCCAGATATAGTAGGTTCTTATGATCGGTGAATACTGTGATCTGGTGTTTGGCCCCCTCGAGGAAATGTCTCCACTCCTCGAATGCCCATTTAATGGCTAGGGGTTCTCGATTACCAACGTCATAGTTGCGCTGCGTAGGAGAGAATTTCCTCGAGAAGAAGGCTACAGGTTGCAAATACGTAAAATTTTCAGAGCCCTGAGACAACACGGCACCAACCCCCACTTCAGAGGCATTAACCTCAATAATAAATGGGCGATCATAGTCTGGTGGTACTAATACAGGAGCCTCAAGAAAACATTTCTTGAGATGTACAAAAGCCTGTTCGGCTTCCGGAGTCCATTTGGTCACATCGGCACCTTTCTTTGTGAGATCCGTTAATGGCTTCACTATAGAAGAGAAATTCTTAATAAATTTTCGATAATAGTTGGAGAAACCCAAGAAACGTTGTAGGGCTTTAAGGTTGGAGGGGCGTTCCCAGTTATTAATAGCCATGACTTTTAGTGGATCCATACAAAAAGAATCGGGAGTAATAACGTAACCGAGGAAGGTGACCCTTTAGACTCTGAACAGGCATTTGGAAAGAGAGAGTTTTGACGCAACAGTAGCAAAACACTCCTAACATGCTCAATATGTGTGGCCCAATCAGTAGAGAACACTAGAATATCATCCAGGTAGACAACCACATAACGACCGAGCAAGTCTCTAAAGATATCGTTAACAAAGTGTTGAAATACTGCGGGTGCATTACATAACCCGAAAGGCATTACCAAATATTCAAAGTGACCTTCCGGGGTGTTGAACGCAGTTTTCCATTCATCTCCTTCTCTAATCCGGATCAGATTGTATGCCCCACGGAGGTCAATTTTAGAAAACCAGGGGGCACCCACAATCTGATTGAAAAGATCAGGGATCAGGGGAAGAGGGTACTGATTTTTAACCGTAATTTTATTTAATTCTCGGTAGTCAATGCATGGTCGCAGTCCGCCATCTTTCTTTTTAACAAAAAAGAACCCAGCTCCCATGGGAGACTGAGACGGACGGATGTGACCTTTAAGAAGGCTATCCTGAGTGTAATCCCGCATAGCCTCACGTTCTGGAGCAGAAAGATTGAAGATCCTTTCCTTAGGGTATTTGGAGTCGGGAAGGAGTTCAATCGCACAATCGTAAGGTCTATGCGGCGGTAAAACTTCAGCAGCTTTAGCATCAAAAACATCATGAAAATCAGACAGAAATTCAGGAAGAAGCGTCTCCTCACTGAGACAATCGGAGGTATGCAAAGCAATACAATGGGAGGAGCACTGATTCACCCATTTCACTAACTCTTTTTTGGGCCAATCAAAGGTAGGGTTATGGAGGTCTAGCCAGGGAAGCCCTAAAATAATATCAGACGAGAGATCCTCCATAACAAAAAAAACTCATGAGCTCCGTATGTATTGAGCCCACTTGCAAAGAGAGTAAGGGGGTTTTAAAACGGATTTTACCCCTGGCCAGTGGAGTAAAATCCGCCCCAGTAACCAACAGAGGAGTATCTAATGATACAAGTTCAATACGTAAAGCAGAAACAAATGAAAATTTAACAAAGTTAGTGGCAGCCCCAGAATCTACTAGGACCTGCCCAGAAACAGATCTGCCCCCAAAGGACAGAGACACAGGTAACATCAATTTGTGAGATTTTTCAGAAGATACCTGACTGCCTGAGTGGTTCTTCTGAATACCACTCAGGCCCTGAAGTTTTCCGCTGGTGTACGTGGTTTGATGGAACAGTCTCGGATGAGAGGACCCGGTTTGCCGCAATACAGGCAGAGATGATTCCGGAGACGATATTCTCGTCTAGCCTTGGTATCCAGTGCTCCCATCTGCATAGGCTCATCTCCAGGGATGACAGAAGGAGAAACAGATTTTTTAACAGAAAGAGAGGGATAGACAGAAGACTTAGTGGGACCAATCCCCACCCTCTCTTTACGTCTGTCCTGGAGTCTCCTGTCAATGCGGACGGCTAAGGTCATGGCCTTTTCTAAGGTAGGGGGATCAGGGTGACCTACCCAGACATCCTTCACTGAATCATTCAGGCCCTGTTTAAAAAGAGCTTTCAAAGCGGAGTCACACCAACCTGCTGTTATACTCAACTTTCGAAACTCAGAGCAGTAAATTTCAGCGGATAGTTTACCTTGCCGGAGGGTAAGAAGTTGGGACTCGGTGAGTCCGATTTGATCAGGCTCAGCGTAAATGGCCCCCAAAGACTTAAAAATTTTTTCTAGATCTGTCCACTCCTCTGCCTCAGGGGGGAGTTTAAGGGCCCAAGTCTGTGGATCCCCCCTGTAAGAGGGAAATGACCACCCCCACCATCTGAGACTGCAACGCATGAGGGTTGACCCAAAAATACAATAGACATGATTCCCTAAACGTCTCAAATTTACCTCGGTCCCCTGAAAACCTATCCGGGAGTAACATTTTAACCCTGGGGAGGGAAATGACAGCAGGTGGTGTAGCAGCGGCCTCAGCTTGATTCTGGGTGAGAGTGTGTACCTGGTTGGCCAGCTCAGACACCAAACCTGCCAAACCCTCCATTCGAGTCACAAGGTCCTGAATAGAAGCCATGCCAGTAATGAGTAGAAGGGTTAAAGTTTTTTTTTTTTAAGGCCTGCTATTCTGTAAGGGAATCACTAGAGGAGCGATTCCCAGTAGCTGCTGGAGAACTTAGGGGGGGAGGGGCACAACAAGACAGTGGACCCTAAGCTGAATCCCCCCCACTGTCCCTGGCTAACTTGCCCGATCTGTCCTAGGTGACAGCCAGCAACTAGTCGACAGTCCCTCCTTATAATAAGTGATAACACAGAACGCAGACAAGACGTACAACAACAAAGGGAGGTCAGCTAGTCAAGGGGTCGGTAACAATTGAACAATGCAGTACAGAATCAAAATCCAAGAGAATAGTCAAAGGTAAGCCAGTGGTCAGAAAATCAGAAGAGCAGGTAACAAGGAACAAGGAGTATAGCCAGTAAGCGAAATGCAATAGCAGGCGCCAATGGGAAAGTGAGCAAACAATAAATAGGGAGAAATAACCTGCCCCAGACTTGATAGGAGGATAGGCTGTCAATCACAAAAGGAAGGACTAAAGTTAACTCTTAGTGGAGCAGGGGGAGAGCAAGGTGAAGGAGAAGGGCGTGGTGGAAAATAAATTAAGGAGGAGAGGGAATAGGACATTGTTCAGACAATACAAGAAAAACCCAAAGGAAAGAATCACAACCGGGCACGCCTCCTGCGCCACAGCGTGCGCCCGGAGGACAGCGCCAAAGCCCGGACAGGCAAGGATGATACAGATAAATTGGAATAAAGACACTATTTTTAGGACTCTTTGTATGGTGAGTGTCCCCTTCTTTCCTTCTTATTCTTTGTGAATATTCCATTTGTATACTAAGGGTGAAGAGCACCACCTGCTTTAACAGTCGATTAAACCATCCTCCTAGTGCACACGTAGTCCGCATCTATAAAATTAGTTGGAGCAGTGCCATCTTGTGTTTATTTTTTTGTAATATATAAATATATTTGTATATAAACTTGTTTCCTTTTGCTATTTGGCATCTGTAAGTATGGGAGCCAGAGGGCGCTGTTGAGCGACCCAGGCCAGGCCAGAAAAGGCCCTCAGCCACACCTTTGGGTGGTGGCACGCAACTCCAGAGGGGCTGGAGAATCCTGCAGGAAGCAGGAAGTAGTGGACCAGCGAGGACGGAGAGAGAGGCTCTGTCCCAGAGGGCTGGTATCCACAGGAGTGGACCAGCAAGGATGGAGAGATAAGCTCTGTCCCACAGGGCTGGCATCCACAGAGGACTGTTGCTAGAGCTGAGTAACAGTCAGGACAGTTAGGGGCTCAAGGAGTGAGTTAGGCCCTAACTGTGGCATAGGTTTTTTGTTGTTTTGCTGTATTGCAGTTAAGCTGAATAAAGCCACTTTTATTTTACGCTTGGACCGTCTGAAAGCTATCTTTCCGGCGCCCAGTACCACGAACCACCGCTGTCCGGACCAGGAGTCAGCCGCCATTTTGAGCTTAATTCCCCAAATTATCACACATCTCATATACCATTTGTTCATTTTGACTAAATTTACCACTGGGCTGGTCCAGGATTGATATAGGTGATGTCCTTTGCTTCACAACTATAGTTAGAAGGGTACGCTACAATTGGGATTACAAATTTGCGCATGTTCGGTATTTCTACGCATGCGCTGTAACTGACTTGATTATATGGATTATGTGAGCGGAACTGTGTGGAAATCACACGCATGCGCAATATTGAATAGGCAGAGATATATCGAGATAGCCTTTGATTATTTAGGTGCCGTATCTCTACATATAAATGGCTCGTGACATTAGCGTTGCCTTTGCTCTTTATTTTTGAGTCATGTTTTATTTTTGACCTCTTGTGTGTCCCATTTTAATCATGTGATCTACAGGTACATCTCAATAAATTAGAATATATTTGAAACGTTTATTTATTTCAGTAATTAATTTTAAAAAGTGACCTTCTATATTTTCTAGATTCTTTATACTCAGAGTGTTTTATTTCAAGTGTGTTATTTCTGTAAATGTTGATTATGGATTACAGGTAATGAAAACGCAAATCTAAAAATTTCCTATAAATATGTGGGTGTTACACACTTTAGACACATCCCACCGAAGAAGCCTGCGTTGCGAAACGTGTATTGGGGCACGTATATCCTTGTTGGTTGGTATTGTATTACTTCTATTTTTGATGTACTTTGGTTGATATTTATTTGTCTTATATACCCTGTGAACTGCCTTTGCTTATATACTCTATGTGAGTGTGGTATAACTTATTGTTCCACTGTACATACAATTGGTTGTTCATGTTTGTGGCTTTATTTGGCTTTTTTTGCCCCTTATCACCCCTTAGTGATGTTATTACTATGTAGCTGTATGTATAAAACTAACCATATGTATACTCATGTTCATATTCATGCATATTTTGCCTAATCATGGTGGCACACTCTGGCAGCACTCAGTGTTGTGTATTTTATCTAGAGATATCATCTTTTTTCATTTGTCGGGGCACTATCCCTCCATCTTGGATATGTGTGACCAGCTATGTTTTTTCCTGCTTTTTCTACTTTACTAACCAGAGTTTTGCTCTGGTTTTTACATGATTGTACTCACTGACACTGATTCAGATATGTATTTACTTGCTTGTTTTCTTGTGTTTTTCTCGTCCGTCTCCTCCAGCTACTCCCACGGATCAATGTCCTCCTCCAGTTGCCCCCATTTTAATGTCCTCGTCCACAGACCCCCACTGTTTAATGTCACCCTCCATCTGTCACTCCAGTTTAATGTCCCTCTTAATCTCCCACAGTTTAATCTCCCCCCCTCCATCTGCCACCAGTTTCATGTCCCCCTCCATCTGTTCCGTTTAATATCCCCCCTTTATCTGTCCTCAATTTAATGTCCCCCTCCATCTTTCCCTTTCATATCCCCCCTTTATCTGTTCTCAGTTTAATGTCCCCCCTCCATCTGCCCCCAGTTTCATGTCCCCCTTCATCTGTCACAAATTTAATGTGCCCCCTTCATCTGCCACCAGTTTAATGTGCCCCCTCAACCTGCCCCCAAAGCTTAAAATAAAAAAACACTGATACTCACCTCTCCTCGTTCCCCTGTCTGCGGCCAGCTCCTGCTTCATTCTCCATTGTATTCAACTCATCCTTGTCTTCCGGTCATTTCAGTGCTCAATATGTTGTGCCCCGCTTGTGTCAGCAGAGACACACAAAAACTGTCAAGCGGGTATCCTGGGCACAATAGATATTGGAGCGTTCATCTCTGATACAAGCTGGGTACAACATATTACGCACTGAAATGACATGTTCCTGGAAAAATTGCCATTTTCACCTTTCACCATCAGCTGCATATTCATTTATGGATAATAAATTAATGCAACACTTGGGGGTTAAAAATAATACTGTACCCCTGGATAAATTCCTTCGGAGGTGTGGTTTCCAAAATGGTGTCACATGTCAGGGGATTCCACTTCACTGGCATTTCAGGGCTCTGCAAAAGTGTCATGACGTCCAAAAATCATATCGTCTAAGTCTGTGCTTCAAAAACCCCAAACAGCAGTTTATACTCACATATCACATTGAGTACATTATCCTGGGTACACCAGTGCATTACATGTGGGCATAAACTGCAGTTTGGGTACACAGTAGGGCACAGATGTGAAAGAGCACTATGTGGCTTTTGAAGTGCAGATTTAGATGTTTGGTATCTGGATGCCATGTCATGTTTGCAGAGGCTTTAAGGTACCAGAAATGTGGAATCCCCTTGGAAGTGACCACATTTTGAAAACTTCACCACTCAAAGAATTTATCAAGGGGTGTAGTGAGCATTACTATCCCAGTTGTGAATGCACAGCAGATGGTAAATAGTGAATATGTAAGCTGTGTGGAGTAAATAGGGAACACCAAATTTCCTACTATTTCCCAAGTAGCTCCTATGATTGGGGGGTCACTTCTGGTGTCTTTTCCCCTGTAAGCTCTGAATTTGGGGTGTACCCTGATATATGTTCACAGTATACATTCCCTTCCTGCCATAGCCAGTTGTATTCTAATGTTTTGTCAATTTTTAGGGTTTTTGTCTTCACATTGTACAAGCTACATTTTTTTTATTTTTATTGTGATGTAGCTATAAGAGGGTTTGTTATTTGCAGTAAGAGATAAATTTTGTAATGACATCATTTTTGGTTGCCTATAACTTCAATTCTGGCATAGCTTTTTACCTTTTAATTTTTTATCCGCAAAGCATACAGCATAAGTAACATGTTACCTTTATTCTGTGGGTCGGTACGATTACAGTGATACCCAATTTAAATAGTTTTTTTTTATGCGTTACTAATTTTGCAGAGCAAAAACCCATTTGAGGACATAAATCATGTTTCATCATCTTCTGAGATGCGTAACATTTTTATTTTTTGAATGACAGAGTTGGTTGAGGGCTTATTTTGTGCAGGATGACCTGTGTTTTTTATTGGTACCATTTTGGAGTACATGGGACTTTTTGATCTCTTTTATCGCATATTTTGTAAGGCAAGATGGCAAAAAATCATAATTTCTGGCGTTTTTTTTTTTTTTCCCCCTGACGTTCACTGTGCAAGTTAAATAATGTCTCACTTTTATTGCACAGATTTTTATGGATGTGGTGATACCAAATGGTATTGTTTTTATAAATTTTTAGGGTTTTCTTTTATATAATTAATTTTAAATAGGAGAGGGGCATTTTGGGGCTTTATTCATTTTTAATTTTTTTTTTCATACACTTTCCCTTTTTTTTTTTTTACTGTATTGTGATGTTCCACTAGGGGACCTGAACCAGCTATGCTCTGATTGCTGGTTCAGTACTATACACTGCCATACACGTGTATACGTGTATCCCTGCAGGATCAACCAGGTAAAAGTCATATCGACATCCCCCCGATCTAGCCGAGGGTGTCATTAACATGTCAGAACCCCTTGGATGCCGCGGTTATGTTTGACTGCAGTATCCAAGGAGTTAAAATCCCCGATTGGAGCTCAGCAGGCGGGCGGCCACCCACGGGTGTAATAGTATGCCCATTTCCGTTAAGTCCCAAGAGGCCAGGACGTACTATTACTATGGACTTGCGGGACAGGGATGTAATATTACCACTTTATAAATCATTGGTACTGCTCCATCTGGAATATGCAGTTCTGTTCTGGGCACCTGTTCATAGAGAGGATGTCCTAGAGTTGGATAAGGTAAAACGGAAGGCCACAAAATAAATGTGTAGCCACTGTAATCAGAAAAGCTAGAAAATCAAATATGAATATATTTATGTGCAATAGTATATATAAAAAAAGATTTTGTTTTATGTAAAAGAAGCAAAATTTAATTTTTTTTTCACATTTTATACCATTCTTCTAACAAATAAGGCTACTTATTTCAAGCCTTATGTGCCTTGAAAAAAATACATGGTAAAAAATAGCTGAGATATGCAAAGTCATTAAAAAGATATTGTTGTGTAAAGCAACGCATACCAAAGTGCTAAATTTGGCCTGAGCATCGGGGCATCAATGACGCTTGGTCCTGAAAGGGTTAAAGGAGTTAAATCTGTTTAGACTAGATATGTTAAACCTATATAAATATATAAATGGTCCATACAAGAAATATGGGGAAAAGCTGTTCCATGTAAAATTTCCTTAACCCCTTCCCGCCAGTGACATTTTTCGATTTTCGTTTTTGACTCCCCCCCCCCTTCCAAACCCAATAACTTTTTTATTTTTCCGTTCTCAGAGCCATATGAGGTCTTAATGTTTATGGGACAAATTTTTTTTCATGATGCTACCATTTATTATTCTGTGCAATGTACTGAGAAGCTGGAAAAAAATTCAGAATTTGAAGAAAAAGTGCATTTGTGCGACTTTCTTACAGGCTTCGTTTTTACAGTGTTCGCTCTACAGCCAAAATGACATGTCACCTGTATTCTATGTTTCAGAACGATTCCAGGGATACCAAATTTATATGGTTTTATTTACATTTTAACCCCTTAACAAAAATCCAAAACTGTGCAAAAATATATATTTTTTAAAAGTCGCCATATTCTGACACACGTAACTTTTTTATACTTCTGTGTACAGGGATGCATAGGGCATATTTTTTTGCGGGACCAGGTGTACTTTTTAGTTATACCATTTTGGGGAATGTCTATTGCTTTGATCACTTTTTGTTCAAATTTTTATCAGAGGCAAAACAGTGAAAAAACGGCGGTTTGGAACTTTTGATTTTTTTCCCGCTACGGCGTTTACCATACAGGAAAAATAGTTTTATAGATTTGTAGACTGGGCATTTTCAGACACAGGGATACCTAATATGTATGTGTTTTACAGTATTTAACTACTTTTATATGTGTTCTAGGGTAAGGGGGGTGATTTGAACTAATATATTTTATTTTTTTTTATATTTTTTTTTTTACTTTTTATTTTGCATTTATTAGACCCCTAGGGGTCTTGGGGGGGCTGATCACTAATGCAATGCATTACAATGCTAATGCATTGCAAAAAAACAGCGCTTCTATTGCAGGCTACAGAGTAGCCTGCTATAGAAGTTAATGAAAGACAGGCCTGGGAGCCTTCACAAGGCTCCTGGCTGTCATAGCAATGGGACGCCGACCCCAGAACTTGCTCCGGGTGCTAGCGATCCCTGGCAAAATGGCGCCGAGGCACCAGAGGGGTTAATGCCTGCGATCAATGCGGGCACCGATTGCGGGCATTAGCACCAGGTCTTTGCTGTATAAAACAGCAGAGACCCGGTGGCTATGGCGGCCACACGACTCCCGAGCGGCTGTCATCTTTAAACACCCGGCATCCGCCGTACTTATACGGCGGATATCGGGAAAGGGTGAAGGAAAAGTCCCCACATTGCGGAAATGCAGCTTTTTTTGTTGCAGATTTTGCTGCGTTTTTTTGAGCCAAAGCCAGGAATGGATTGAGTAGAAGGTAGAAGTATAAGAACTTCCTTTATATTTTCCATTCCTTTTGTAGCCATTCTTGGCTTTGGCTCAAAAAAACGCAGCAAAATCTGCAGCAAAAAAAGCTGTGTTTCCGCAACGTGGGTCCTCAGCCTAAAAGACAAGGGGGCACTCCCTACTTCTGAAAAAAAGGTCTAACAGCTTCAAAAAGCTGACAGCTGACAGCTTCAAAAAGGCTTAGATGCCTTTTTAGAGAAAGATAGCATTTATGCTTATGGAAATGTATAGAATGTCATGCCAATTTCCATTCTCTGGCTGCACTTGATGGACATATGTCTTTTTTCAAGTGTACTAACCATGTAAATATTTAATGACAAGATTGTGTATTTTTTTTAAAGTATTATTTCATGACGTACCCTAAAGGCTGTACTTTCCAAATTTGAATCAGTTCTCAGAGGTTTCCATTATACTGGTACCCCAGGGGCTTTTCAAAGGAAACATGGCACCCAAAAACTTGTAGCAAAATCTAAGCTCCTATAGCGAAATTTTGCTCCTTTCCTTTTGAGCCCAACATTGTGCCCAAACAGCAGTGTTTGACTATGTATGGGGTTTTGCCAAATTAATTGGAAAATGCATAACACATTATGGGTTAGTATTTTTTCTAGTGCTCCTCGTGAAGTTGAAAAATTTGGGACTAAAGCTACATATTATTTTGAAAAATGTAATAGTTTAATTTCACAAACCAATATACAGTACAGACCAAAAGTTTGGACACACCTTCTCATTCCAAGATTTTTCTGTATTTTCATGACTATAAAAATTGTAGATTCACACTGAAGGCATCAAAACTATGAATTAACACATGTGGAATTATATACTTAACAAAAAAGTGTGATACAACTGAAAATATGTCTTATATTCTAGGTTCTTCCAAGTAGCCACCTTTTGCTTTGATTACTGCTTTGCACACTCTTGGCATTCTCTTGATGAGCTTCAAGAGGTAGTCACCTGAAATGGTCTTCCAACAGTCTTGAAGGAGTTCCCAGAGATGTTTAGCACTTGTTGGCCCTTTTACCTTCACCCTGCGGTCCAGCTCACCCCAAACCATCTCGATTGTGTTCAGGTCTGGTGACTGTGGAGGCCAGGTCATCTGGCGTAGCACCCCATCACTCTCCTTCTTGATCAAATAGCCCTTCTATAGTCTGGAGGTGTGTTTGGGGTCATTGTCCTGTTGAAAAATAAATGATGGTCCAACTAAACGCAAATCGGATGGAATAGCATGCCGCTGCAAGATGCTGTGGTAACCATGCTGGTTCAGTATTCCTTCAATTTTGAATAAATCCCCAACAGTGTCACCAGCAAAGCACCCCCACACCATCACACCTCCTCCTCCATGCTTCACGGTGGGAACCAGGCATGTAGAGTCCATTCGTTCACCTTTTCTGCATCGCACAAAGACACGGTGGTTGGAACCAAAGATCTCAAATTTGGACTCATCAGACCAAAGCACAGATTTCCACAGGTCTAATGTCCATTCCTTGTGTTCTTTAGCCCAAACAAGTCTCTTCTGCTTGTTGCCTGTCCTTAGCAGTGGTTTCCTAGCAGCTATTTTACCATGAAGGCCTGCTGCACACAGTCTCCTCTTAACAGTTGTTGTAGAGATGTGTCTGCTGCTAGAACTCTGTGTGGCATTGACCTGGTCTCTAATCTTAGCTGCTGTTAACCTGCGATTTCTGAGGCTGGTGACTCGGATGAACTTATCCTCCGCAGCAGAGGTGACTCTGGGTCTTCCTTTCCTGGGGCGGTCCTCATGTGAGCCAGTTTCTTTGTAGCGCTTGATGGTTTTGGCTACTGCACTTGAGGACACTTTCAAAGTTTTCCCAATTTTTCAGACTGACTGACCTTCATTTTTTAAAGTAATGATGGCCACTCGTTTTTCTTTACTTAGCTGCTTTTTTCTTTCCATAATACAAATTCTAACACTCCATTCAGTAGGACTATCAGCTGTGTATCCACCTGACTTCTGAACAACACAACTGATGGTCCCAACCCCATTTATAATTCAAGAAATCCCACTTATTAAAACTGACAGGGCACAGCTGTGAAGTGAAAACCATTTCAGGTGACTACCTCTTGAAGCTCATCAAGAGAATGCAAAGAGTGTGCAAAGCAGTAATCAAAGCAAAAGGTGGCTACTTTGAAGAACCTAGAATATAAGACATATTTTCAGTTGTTTCACACTTTTTTGTTAAGTATATAATTCCACATGTGTTAATTCATAGTTTTGATGCCTTCAGTGTGAATCTACAATTTTTATAGTCATGAAAATACAGAAAACTCTTGAAATAAGAAGGTGTGTCCAAACTTTTGGTCTGTACTGTAAGTCCCATAGGGATAATTGTAAAACTCAAGAAACCATGGTGGACATAAGTATGGAAATCCACTCATGAATGCAAATTTGACTGAACTTTATTATCCCTAAAATCTTCAGTAGTTCCTGGTCTAGATTTAAGTTCTAGTGCACAGGAGTCCATCTGAATTAAGAGAATGGAGCCTCTTAATAATTCAGGTGCATCTTACACCAGCCAGGGACTTGATTAAGAGTGGCGTACAGAATGCCAGTCTTAATTCCCCCGCTATCTATGTTTGGATCATCAAACATTTTTCCATTGCTGATAGCTAGGAGTAGATGCTGTATTTATCACTCATATAAGTACTGCTATTTGATTGATATGAATTAGAATATTTCAAGCATGACATTCACTGATTGTATGGTGTATATAACTAACAAAACGTATTACTTGGAAAATACAATTATTTCTCTATTTAAATAAGTCAAAACAAAACAGTAACACATTAGTGTTGGAATAATAAGCTTAAAAGTCAAATTATCAAAACTAACTCATAAAATACCTTTTATACCCTGGTATTAAACTGCCTGGCCAATTTGCTGTCTATTCTGCAAGCTATACTTGTTGGCACAGAAGAAGAGACTATAAACTAGATATACACCTCTAATCTCATTTAACGGATATTGCTATACAATCTTTATCTGCACCTCTCAACCTGCCTGGTAGTCAACATATAACAAAGCCCTTCAAAGGACAAATTCACTTCGGAGCTGTCACACAATTTAAGTAGGTATAATACTAAGAGTGATAAAATATTTATTTACTATCTGCTAGTGTTGTATAGAACATGGATGTATGTAAGGAACTATACAAGTACATCTATCAGATGTGTACTTCGGAATTGGTTCCAATAACTGTTATGTCAATTTTTTATTAAACAGAAAGCTAGTAAATCTGTGAGACATATGTGAGTCTATATTTTAGATGAATTTAGGAAAAACAAAACAAAAAAGTTGGAACCTACAACAAAGTTAGGTCTAATTCTAGCATATATATTAACAACCCATATTATTTTTCCAATCGCCTTAAAGGGAACCTGTCAGCAGGTATGAGACCACAAACCTATGTCATTAACCACCACTCATCCCCGGAATCAGTAAGCTGCAGTTAGTGCCCCTCGCTTTACTGCATATGCCCTGCACATCAGGTGCATGTGCTGTAAAGCAAGGTGTAGTGATCATAGTTCACTGGGTGCAATGCACTTGCACTGGGGGCCTGAAACAGACTCCAATAAGCAGAACCCCTGACCACTTATAAATTCATTTTCTCCTGATTCTGGGGATGGGTGGCAGTAAATCACACATGTTTGGGACCCTAGATCCCAGCTGCATAACTGCATGATAGCTGTCTAGTGGTCCCAAACTCTCCGACAGGTTCCTTGTAAGATAAATACCCTAAAAAGCCTTCTAGAGAGCAGTGCTCTATTCAATGAAAAAAGGACATTTTATAGAGCTCATAGAGGTGATCTTACAGTTGGTTAGATGATGTTTGAGAATAGCAGAGCAGGATCCTTTTTTCCTTGTTCGTGTTCATCAAGAATTGCATCAGTTTTGAAATGGATAGGTTTATACAACCTGCACATATATAATAAAGAGTAATTACAAGTTCAATCTGCTGGCATCATGTTATACAGCAGGGGGAGCTGATGAGATTGATATATAGATTTGCGGAAAAAGATTCTGTATAACCTGTCATTTATCCATTTAGTTCTCTGTTCTTACTATTGTCCTATTCCCACTTCATGTAATCCTGTGGTATATGTGGAGCTCAATAGGCAGTTAAGCACCTTCCTACTAGTCAATGAAAGAGGCTGGGTGGAAGTCTGTTACTTTATTAACTTAACTGAGGATCAAATGAGAACATACAGTACATGCCATTAGATTACAGCATTACTTAAGAACAGGGCACAAAATATAAGTATAATAAAGGGAAAGTATGAATAACAAACAGTAGACTATAGTGTGTTAAGCTAGGCTATAGAATAAAAGGATGATGAAGGGTGAATGCACCCGAAACGTTGCAATAATAAAGAAACAATTTTGAAGCATAACTACCATTGGAGTACGGTTCTTTATTTCTTTTCTGTGGAACAAAAGGAAAGATAACATAACAATAACAATATGAAAACAGTCCAGAACCAAAATGGCTGAGCATGTGGCTAAGCCAGGATGCACAATTATACAAAGTGACATATTACAACACCATATAACAGGTTGAGAACTGACCTAACAGTGTTCTTATGGCTGCTGATAGCCAGTGATAGAAAAATACGCAGCAGCTCATTGGCTATACTCCAAAAAAGGGACAGACTAGAAAGCACAAGTACTCTTCTGTAATGGCATAGTGGAGACCGCCCTCCTTCTTCCCAGAGTCCTTTTCACCTCCTCTTGGGTGGAGAAACAAGGCAATGAAACAATAGGAAATTAGCAACAGTGACTAGATGATACCTTCCACCTATGGACAGCAAAACTATGCTTAGAAGGAGTAATTGAGTCTACTGGGCGGTCCTATCAGTGACTAACAGTTAATTCTGTATGCACAGTCTTAGAGGGGATGCTGTCAATCACTGCTCTAATAAAAAGAAGATATGGAATCCTCGTTCTCATGATAGGTTGGAGTTTCAATCTTGTGACCATCCTTTGCTCAAACTTCCTTTTTCACTTTCAGGGTGCAGAATTATTCTCAACATTATTTTCCTTTGATAGGAATACAGATACTGAACTAATACCTATGGGTTAGTTGCTGCTGTATTTGTATTACTGCCATAGCAGCTTGCACTTATTTACATTGGGATATGGTATGAGAGGTAAGTCTTAATGTAGGGTCCTGTCTGAATGAGATTGCCTTCTCGTGGTAGATGGGCTTCTACAAGCTTGATCAATCATATATACGAAGACCCTCAAATTTACAGTGGGGAAAAAAAGTATTTAGTCAGCCACCAATTGTGCAAGTTCTCCCACTTAAAAAGATGAGAGAGGCCTCTAATTGACATCATAGGTAGACCTCAACTACGAGAGACAAAATGAGAAAACATATCTAGAAAATCACATTGTCTGATTTTTAAGAATTTATTTGCAAATTGTGGTGGAAAATAAGTATTTGGTCACTTACAAACAAGCAAGATTTCTGGCTCTCACAGACCTGTAATTTCTTCTTTAAGAGGCTCCTCTGTCCTCCACTCATTACCTGTAGTAATGGCACCTGTTTGAAATTGTTATCAGTATAAAAGACACCTGTCCTCAACCTCAAGCAGTCACACTCCAAACTCCGCTATGGTGAAGACCAAAGAGCTGTGGAAGGACACCAGAAACAAAATTGTAGACCTCCACCAGGAAGACTGAATATGCAATAGGCAAGCAGCTTGGTGTGAAGAAATCAACTGTGGGACAATAATTAGAAAATGGAAGACATACAATACCACTGATAATCTCCTTCGATCAGGGGCTCCACACAAGATCTCACCCTGTGAGGTCAAAATAATCACAAGAACGGTGAGCAAAAATCCCAGAACCACACGGGGGGACCTAGTGAATGACCTGCAGAAAGCTGGGACTAACGTAACAAAGGCTACCGTCAGTTACACACTACGCCGCCAGGGACTCAGATCCTGCAGTGCCAGACGTGTCCCCCTGCTTAAGCCAGTACATATCTGGGCCCGTCTAAGTTTGCTAGAGAGCATTTGGATGTTCCAGAAGAGTATTGGGAGAATGTCATATGGTCAGATGAAACCAAAATAGAACTGTTTGGTAGAAATACAACTCTTCATGTTTGGTGGAGAGTGAATGCTAAGTTGCATCCAAAGGACACCATACCTACTGTGAAGCATGGGGGTGGCAACATCATGCTTTGGGGCTGTTTCTCTGCAAAGGGACCAGGATGACTGATTCGTGTACATGAAAGAATGAATGGGGCCATGTATCGTGAGATTTTGAGTGCAAACCTCCTTCCATCAGCAAGGGCATTGAAGATGAAACGTGTCTTACGAGTCTTTCAGCATGAAAATGATCCTAAGCACACCGCCAGGGCAATGAAGGAGTGGCTTCGTAAGAAGCATTTCAAGGTCCTGGAGTGGCCTAGCCAGTCTCCAGATCTCAACCCCATAGAAAACCTTTGGAGGGAGTTGAAAGTCCATGTTGCCCAGCAAAAGCCCCAAAACATTACTGCTCTAGAGGAGATCTGCATGGAGGAATGGGCTAACATACCAGCAACAGTGTGTGCCAACCTTGTGAAGCCTTACAGAAAACGTTTGACCTCTGTCATTGCCAACCAAGGATATATAATAAAGTATTGAGATGAACTTTTGTTATTGACCAAATACTTATTTTCCACCATAATTTGGAAATAAATTCTTTAAAAATCAGACAATGTGATTTTCTGGATTTGTTGTCTAATTTTTTCTCTCATAGTTGAGGTCTACCTATGATGTCATTTACAGCCCTCTCATCTTTTTAAGTGGGAGAACTTGCACAATTGGTGGCTGACTAAATACTTTTTTTCCCCACTGTATATGGGAGTTGTAGTTTTGTAACAGCTGCAAGGTCACATTGACAGGTGTTCCTGCAGCTGTACAGGGATGCATACGGCATCTTTTTTTGAGGAGCCAGATGTTCTTTCTAGTTATACCATTTTGGGGAATATCTATTGTTTAGATCACTTTTTAATCAAATCAAAGGTGAAACAGTGAAAAAAACAGCAGTTCGGCACTTTAGATTTTTTTTTCCCTCTATGACGTTCACCGTACAGGAAGAATATTTTTATAAGTTTGTAGACCGGTCGTTTTCGGACACAGCGATACCTGTGTATGTGTTTCACAGTCATTTTCTACTTTTATATGTATTCTAGGGAACGGGGGTGATTTAGAACTTTTATTTTTTTTTTACTATTTTATTAGTTAGAGGGCTTGAACCTGCAATCATTTGATTGCAAGTCCCATAGACTGCAATACAAGTTTACTGCAGTCTATGGGAGATTCTGTACAATGCTATTGCGGCTGGTCATAGACCAGCCCAGCTGCAATAGTAATATTACTATGACAAGCCTGGGAGCCTTCATAATGCTCCTGGCTGTCATAGGAACAGGACAGCGGCCCCTGGGGCAGTTTTTACACTTTGGGGGGGAAGCTTTGAAGTAGAATGTAGTAATGCCCGCGGTCAGAGTGGACTCTGACCGCGGGCATTAGCTCTGGGTCTGCGCTGTACATTACAGCGGGAGACCCAGTTGCTATGGCGACTGCTCTGCAGCAGAGCGGCCGCCATCATCTTTACAGACCCGGCATCTGCCGTAATAACACGGTGGATGCCGGGATGGGTTCACTAAGACACCCGCTCCTCCGATCCCAGGGCCCGCACATCGCCCCACTCCTGCCGCTGGAGGAAATCCCTGCTACAAGAAGCCGCTGGCGGCAGCAGAAGTGGGGGCGATGCTGCGACCCCGCTCCTCCGCCCCCCAACACCCACATTCGGACCATAAGACGCACCCCTATTTTCCTCCCAAATTTGGGGGAAATAAAGTGCGTCTTATAGTCCGAAAAATACGGTATATATATGTATGTAACATTCATGCCACCACTGTTTCTAACTTATGGTTCTATGGTTTCAGCAAATAAACTTATTTATATAATGAAAATTCATACCATTTTCTATTAAACTTTCTTGTTCAATTACTCTTGGTTATAAGGATTTATGTTATCTACCAATAGGAACCCTCACTCTTTACTTGCAATGAACAAAATGGTAATTATGGGACAGATTATATTTACAGTATAGTTATTAGAGCTTTGTCTTCTATCTCTGTGTCCATCATATGATCAGGACAGATTTTTATCCATTGGAAGTAAGCAATACAGGCTGCTATGAAATCAAAGTAAGTGGGCATCACAAAATCTGTTTGACTTTCAATACTATTGACTCATTTGTTTCATTTTGAGATAGAAATTCTAAGTATATACAGATGTGGCAAACTTTAATTTTCTGCAGTACCATTGTAGGAGTTAAGTTAAAGGTTTTATCCACCTTTTCAAAACTGGTGGCCTATCTTTAAAGGGAGTCTATCAGCAGGAAAATCAGTATCTAATGACTAATGACAGTACCTTGTAGGGATGCTTCTACAATTTCCAAAGACGCCTTTCTTATACTGCACTGGAGTTCTATTTTCATTAAAAACAGCCTAGAGATTATAAGGAAAAGTGACTCCCCAATCATAGGAGAGGAGATACTGGGAAAATAATACAGCTCCACACAGCTTACATATTCACTTTTCACCATCTGCTGTGCATTCACATCTTGCAAAATTAATGCTCACTACCTACCTTGATAAATTCTTTGAGTGGTGCAATTTTCAAAATGGTGTCACTCCCTGGGGAGTCATTCTCAAACAATCTAAATCAGCATTACAAAAGTCACATAGCTCTCCTTCACGTCTGCACCCTTCTGTGTGATTAAACAGCAGTTTATGCTCACATGTATGACACTGTTATGCCCAGGATAACGTGCTTAATGTCGCATGTGGGTAAAACTGATGTTTAGGCACATAACTGGGCACAGAAGGGAAGGAGCGCTATTTGGTTTTTGGACACCATGACACTTTTGCAGAGCCCCTGAAAGAAAGTGGAATCCCCCGACAAGTGAGACAATTTTGGAAACTACACCCCTGAAGGAATTAAGTGCAGCCAACATTTTTAATCCCAAAGTGTTTCATTGATTTATTTTCCAGAAATGAATGTGCAGCTGGTGAACTGTGGTGAAACGTGAAAATGGTAATTTTTCCAGAAATACATAATTTCAGTGCGCAATATGTTATGCCTGGCTTGTTGTTTCAGAGATACTCCAAACACTGTCGTTCAGGGAATGCTGGCCGCAGCATATCGGGCGCAGAGATGGCGTATCTCTGGAAAAATTGCAATTTTCACTTTGCAATTGTGGAAAGCAATCTTGGGCTCAAAATTATAATAATACCCCTTGAAAAATTCCTTGAGGGGTGTAGTTTCTAATACAATGTCATATTTTGCAGGTGAGTCTCTGCAAATGCCTGCTAATGCAGTGTAAATGTCCAAATTAGGCCTCAAATACACATGGTGCTTTTCACTTCTGAGCCCTGTCGTATCAGGAAACAGAGCATAATAACTAGAGAACTGATTTTTCACATTGTCATAATATGGGAATGACATATCGGGCACTGAAATACCATATATCTGGGAAAATTTTCATTTAGCATCATCCACTGCACATTTCTTTTTCTCTTGGGTCAAAAGGTTCATTATACCTCTTCATAAATTCTGTGAGTGGTGTAATTTCCAAAAAGGGTCAATTTCTGGGATCTCTACTGTACTCGTATTTTATGGGCTCTGCAAAAGCGACATGGCAACTGAAAACTATTCCAGCAAAATCTGCTCTACAAAAGCCAAATAACGCTCTTTTCATTCTGAGCCCCGTCATGTACCCATCCATGCTGTGTTCAGGAGAAATTGTGTAATGAACTATGGGATGCTTTTTCTCCTTTAACACCTTGTTAAAATGAAATATTTGTGGCTAAATTGACGGTTTATTGGGAAAAAAAAGTAATTTTTCATTTTCACATCACAATGTTAATACAATTTTTTGTATGAGGTGAAAATGCTCACTATAACCTTTGATTTCATGAGGGGTGTTTCCGAAATGGGGAGTCACTTTTGGAGTGTTTCCACTGAACTGGTAGTTCAGGAGTTATGCAAATGAGACATAACACCTGTAAACTATTCCAGCAAAATCTGCTTTTCAAACACCATGGGGTGCTCCTTCCCTTTGGTGTGCTGTCGTATGCCCAAATAGCAGTTTACATCCATATGTGTGGTATTTCCATGTTCAGGAGAAACTTCATAACAAATTGCGGGATGTACTTACTCCTTTAACCCCTTGTGAACATATAAATTTTAGGGCTAAAAGAATGTATTATTGCAAAAAAAAAATGAAATGTCTAAATTTTACTTCCATATTGTTTTAATTCCCATGAAATGCTTAATAGCTAAATAAAAAATCTCCCAAATGCTGTGTTGAATTATTTGAGTGGTGTAGACTATAGACCAGCTGTTTCCCTGGGTGTGCAAATCCAAGGATTGTTTACATGTGTAACCCCTGCAAGGAGCACTTTGCATACAGCAGATGCTGCAGTTAATGCCAAGCCAGGACCCATTACAGCAGACATCAGCCATTTTATGCTGAGGGACAGTGGATTGCATTTTCCTACACCCCTTACTCCAGGGGCAGGAGTATCAGAGAAAGGGACTGATTGGCTCTGCAGGGAATTATGGGAAAGGTCTGCACAAGAAAGAGAGAGGACAGCCACATGGGCTGCAGAAAAGGTTTCTTCCAGCCACTGCCAGAGGGCACATAGCTTGGCATTGGGTAACCCAGGACATAGAGACACAGTCCTGCCAGCCCACTAGCTCACTCTGAGGGAAGAAGCAGCATCCCTGCAGCAGCACCATCTGACCAGACTCCAAAAAGGTTCCCAGGGCTGCATCCAAGAAGACTCCTGCTTCCTACTCCATTAGTATCCTGTCATCTGAAAGCTGCAGCACCCAGTGAGACTACAGGCTGGCACCAGATTCCCTGCAAGAGTTAGTGAGTAGACTTTGCTGGAATTTGCTGTACTTCTGTTAGAAAGTTTCTGAGAAGTGTTGTAGAGAGGATCAGTTGTGTCTATAGTGTACCAACCTTTTCTGAATGCGCGCCATTGTCCGCGGAAACTGGGCCCCAACAGATGGACTGTTCTTTTCATTGCTGCAGCCATTAGTAATTCTGCATTGTGTGCTGTTATTTAGGAGTGTTATTCCCTATAGTTTATTATACCTGCCAGGCCTGGCACATAGTCCATTCCTACCACTAGGGGATTAATACTATAGGATGTACCTGTGCATTGTCATGTGAATTACTGAAACATTTCTTTGTTCGCATCTTATCAAGTTTGCCCTTGTTTACCCTTCCAATAATAAACCAGTTAAGTAGCTTTACCCTCAACATTTGTGAGTGTGTACTGAGCTTAATTGGGGGTTTCCCGAGTTGACCCCTAGCAGAAGAGGAAGACCCTCCTGAATTCCTACAGAGTTCTTAGGAAGATTCCGGTGGAGGCACTGCACCATAGTGAGGTGAGAACTACAACACACCCTGCCTACAGAGGTTGGCCCAAAGGGGTGTTACACATGCTAGCAATCTGTTGCTCACTCGCCGAATTATATCTAGCAGTATCCCATTGAAGTCAAAGGAAAACCACTACAGTACCCCCAACTGCTGCTATTACGATTATAGTGAGTCAGTAGCACAGTGCACTGGCATGTCCAGACAATCAAGACTCCGAACAATCTCAAATCTAAAGGGTTGATGTATGGGTAGCATGGAGGCTCAGTAGTTAGCACTGTTGCCTTGTAGTGCTGGGGTCCTGATTTTGAAATCAGACAAGTACAAAATATGTTTGGAGTTTGTAAGTTCTCCATATACAGGTGCATCTCAATAAATTAGAATATCTTTGAAACATTTATTTATTTCAGTAATTTAATTAAAAAAGTGACCTCCTATATTTTCTAGATTCTTTACACACAGAGTGTTCTATTTCAAGTGTTTTATTTCTGTAAATGTTGATTATGGATTACAGGTAATGAAAACCCAAATCTAAGAAAATTAGAATATTGTAAAAAAAAAGTCCAGTATTGTAAATTCAGTGTGTTACCTGCCAAGGTTTCCTAAGCCTTTAAATGGTCCCTCAGTCTGGTTCAGTAGGACACACAATCATGGAAGATGCTGATTATGAATTGTATTACTGAATTACTGAAATGAATGTTTCAAAAATATTCTAATTTATTGAGATGCATCTGTATTTACATGGGTTTACTCCCACACTCCAAAGACACCCTGATAAGAAATTTGGATTGTAAGCCCAATTGGGACAGTGATTGATGACAATATCGCTAAAGCTATGGGATATGTTGGTGCTATGTAAGTAAGAAACTAAAAAAACTTCTATGGTTGTCTCTAAAAAGCTATTCTCAGTGGCGTAAAAAAGTCTTCTGGGCCCCAATGCAAACTTTTGTTGTCCGGGGCCCCCTCCCTATTGCAAATTCTTGATAGTGTGGTTAAGGGTGCTGCAGCGATATCTCTGATACTTGAAAGGGATACAGCTTTAGTACCCACAACTGCAGTTATCAAGAATACGGTGAATGAGCAGTGCAGCGCCGGCATGTAAACAATACTGGGACAGCATTATGTGCTCCACAGCGGCCCCCACACAGCATTATGTGCTCCACTGGACCCCCACACATCATTATGTGCTCCACAGTGACCCCCACACAACAGTATGTGCTCCACAGTGGCCTCCACACAGCATTATGTGCTCCACAGCGGCCCCCACACAGCATTATGTGCTCCACAGTGGCCCCCGCACAGTATTATGTACTCCACAGTGGCCCCCACAGAGTATTATATGCCCACAGTGGCCCCCACAGAGTATTATGAGCTCCCAAGAGACCCCCCCCCCCCGCAAAGCTATTATTATACTTTTGGGTCTCCTCAGGAAAAGTGATTAAAAATAACAAACACTTATACTCACCTTAACTCACCTCTTGCTCCCTCCAACTGACATCTTCTTGCATCCTCTTTGGGCGACTGAGGTCCTGTGCTCCAGACATCATTGCCGGGGCCTGTGATTGGGCTTCAGCGGTCAACTGAGGCGCGATGATGTCATTACGCCGGTGCTCCCCATGTGACCGCTGTGGCCAATCACAGCTCTGAGGTCTGGGGCGCGTGACCTCAGAAACCGGCCAGAAGAGCCCCGGAGTGGATGGTGATCCCAGGACAGTTGAGTATAAATAATTTTTTTATTTTTAGTCTTTAGTCTTTAGGTTTTTTTTATTTTTGGGCTGGCATCAACTGGAAAGGGGCCTGGTCGGGCCCCCTTCCGTTAGCAGGTATAGCGGTCGGTGAAAGTCTGGTTCCCCTACCACTATCGTGGTGGTCTGGGGCCCAGGCCATTCCCAGCTGGCCGCAAGCCCCGTATCCCTCAGGGCCCAGTCGCGGTTGCATCCCCTGCGACCACGATCGTTATGCCACTGGCTATTCTGTATTAACAGGCTTTTATGTTGTGTCATCTTAGTTTGCATTTCTCCTTGACTTTAACTTTCCTATAAGATTCCATTTGATTTATTGTCTCAAATGTAGATATTTTCAGCAGAACCAATTTAGAGATATCCCAGTAGTGAGTACTGGGAAAAGATCCAATTTTTGCGAGAAAGAAAGTATATTCTGTATGTATCTGTTTTCTTAGGAGGCATTATATATATATATATATATATATATATATATAT
This sequence comes from Leptodactylus fallax, assembly GCA_947044405.1. NCBI lineage: Eukaryota > Metazoa > Chordata > Amphibia > Anura > Leptodactylidae > Leptodactylus > Leptodactylus fallax. The sequence goes on along the minus strand of CAMRHE010000059.1, from coordinate 3,926,526 downwards.
ATATATATATATATATATATATATATATATATATATATATATATATATATTATATATCTATATATATATATATATATGTGTGTGTGTGTGTACATTAGGGACAGTTTAACTGTTAAAAGTAATAGCATTATTTATTCACAACAACACGCTCCATCTATGAGTGTAGTAACTTACACACGTGGACAAAATTGTTGGTACCCCTTGTTTAATGAAAGAAAAACCCACAATGGTCACAGAAATAACTTGAATCTGACAAAAGTAATAATATATAAAAATTCTATGAAAATGAACAAATGAAAGTCAGACATTGCTTTTCAACCATGCGTCAACATAATTTTTTTTAAAAAGAAAACTCATGAAACAGGCCTGGACAGAAATGATGGTACCCCTGAAAATAATGTGACCAAAGGGACATGTTAAATCAAGGTGTGTCCACTAATTAGCATCACAGGTGTCTACAATCTTGTAATCAGTCAGTGGGCCTGTATATAGGGCTACAGATACTCACTGTGCTGTTTGGTGACATGGTGAGTACCACACTCAACATGGATCAGAGGAAGTGAAGGAAAGAGTTGTCTCGGGAGCTAAGAAAGAAAATTGTAGACAAGCATGTTAAAGGTAAAGGTTATAAGACCATCTCCAAGCAGCTTGATGTTCCTGCGACTAGAGTTGCACATATTATTCAGAAATTTAAGATCCATGGGACTGTAGCCAACCTCCCTGGACGTGACCGCAGGAGGAAAATTGATGACAAATCAAAGAGAAGGATAATATGAATGGTAAGAAAAGAGCCCAGAAAAACTTCTAAAGAGATTAAAGGTGAACTTCAAGCTCAAGGAACATCAGTGTCAGATCGCACCATCCGTCATTGTTTGAGCCAAAGTGGACTTCATGGGAGACGACCAAGGAGGACATCATTGTTGAAAACAAATTATAAAAAAGCCAGACTGGAATTTGTCAAACTATGTGTTGACAAGCCACAAAGCTTCTGGGAAAATGTCCTATGGACAGATGAGACAAAAATCAAAATTTTTGGCAAGGCACATCAGCTCTATGTTCACAGACGGAAAAATGAAGCATATCTTGAAAAGAACACTGTGCCTACTGTGAAACATGGAGGAGACGCTGTTATGTTCTGGGGCTGCTTTGCTGCATCTGGCACAGGGTGTCTTGAATCTGTGCAGGGTACAATGAAATCTCAAGACTATCAAGGGATTCTAGAGAGAAATGCGCTGCCCAGTGTCAGAAAGCTTGCTCTCAGTCGCAGGTCATGGGTCTTGCAGCAGGATAATGACCCAAAACACACAGCTAAAAACTCCCAAGAATGGCTAAGAGTAAAACAATGGACTATTCTGAAGTGGCCGTCTATGAGCCCTGACTTAAATCCTATTGAGCATCTGTGGAAGGAGCTGAAACATGCCGTCTGGAAAAGGCACCCTTCATACCCGAGACAACTGGAGCAGTTTGCTCATGAGGAGTGGGCAAAATACTTGTTGAGAGGTGCAGAAGTCTCGTTGACAGTTACAGGAATCATTTGATTGCAGTGATTGCCTCAAAAGGTTGTGCAACAAAATATTAAGTTGAGGGTACCATCATTTCTGTCCAGGCCTGTTTCATGAGTTTTTTTAAAAATTCTGTTGAAGCATGGTTGAAAAGCAATGTCTGACTTTCATTTGTTCATTTTCATAGAATTTTTATATATTATTACTTTTGTCAGGTTCAAGTTATTTCTGTGAACATTGTGGGTTTTTCTTTAATTAAACAAGGAGTACCAACAATTTTGTCCATGTGTGTATATGTGTCTATGTGTTTCCAGGCAGCAAGGTGGCTCAGTGGTTAGCACTATTGCATTGTAGTGCTGGGGTCCGAATCTGACCAAAGGCAACATCTGCATGGAATTTGTATGTTCTCCACATGTGTGTGTGGGTTTCCTCCAGTTACTTCCTGTAAAACAGGTGTTGGGGATAAGGGCCTGTACAGCAGCCATAAACTCCCCTACTTCACAACACTCCGTGCACTTTGAGACCCTTTGTTTGTTATTGTCATATATGTGGCAACTAGAGATGAGATTGGACAAAAATTTATGAAGATTCATTTAATTTCAGATTCGGTTAATTCAGTCCCAAGATTAATTTCTTGTTGAATAAATTTGTTATGAATCAAGAAATTAAATTGGCAACATATATAGTATATGACACTGTCAGGGCTTCTAGAACTTTATTTAGCCCATTTCTATTTCTCTAAGGCAAGCACAGCTGAAGTTATGCTATGTTCACATCTGTGCCTGGGTGTCTGTTGTTCTAGTCGGTTGGAGGAACAGTACAATGGTCACACAGACTGCTAAAACAGTTTACAACAATGGTGTTCGACGGACCACAATGACTATAACAGGGTCTGTCAGGTGTCCGTTGTTTTAAACTAAAACCACCGGACGAATAGACTCCAATGGTCAGAGACTCTGACACAGAGGTGAACCCAGGGTTGTGTCAAAGTGACAGTAACAGGTATGTCTATGGAAAACGGATGATGGGCAGTGGATACAAACTGCTTGATTAACCATATATTGTGCTGTCGCTTTTTAACATTAAATATGCTTCAAAAAGCAGCCTGTTTGGGGTAAAATACCTATCTCTGTTTTTCCATTTCCACACGAGGATTATATTGGAAAAAGTAATGGTTTGTACTAAAAGGATCCCATTTTGGGCCTTTGTAAGTGCAACAGGTTTGTTATTTTGAAGAAAAAAATTGTGAAGAAGTGGATTCCAGAAGTGGCTAGTATCAGCTAGAGAATTTGAACAATTTGTGGCAGACTGACAGTATCTTCCTTTATGGAGCAGTTGCCACAGCAAGGAGCAACAGTTTTTGGAGAGTGGCATTACACTATGAAATAGAACATGACTGAGCAGGCCACATGAGTTGCCTAGCCGAGTGATGGCAGTGGTGGTAGCTGTGGCAACATTAGTGGCAGTGCATTATGGAATAGAATGTGACAGACCAGGACGACTGTGTAGGGGTCACAAGCAGCATTGGCAGTACAGTAAATTGAACATGATGGAGACAGATACAGTTGTAGAAATGGAGAAACTACCTGCTGGAGTTATCCGGCTGGAACTGGCTGTTGTCTTCCTAAAAGCTGCAGCAAGCTGTGTATACAGCCTATCCTGATAATATTCCAATTATGCCTTCCTTTGAGAGGGAGGGAAAAATCCCTCCAGCTTGACTGCATGGCCAGAGTCTAATAGCACAGTGATTGAGTTCTCATCCCTTACCTTCATAATAATATGCTTATCACTAACTAAGCAATGAAGCATGCATGCTTGCAAAAGTGTACATGGACCCAGGGTCCTGGTTTTCCTAGGCATCATGGTTATCATCATCTCAAATCATGTAAGAGTCAACCTCATCCACTTGTTGTTAAATATCAAGGCCCCCCTCTATATCCAAAGGAAAGTCTTCCTTCTCCAGTCTAGGAGTCCCAGGTCCTTCACCACAATGACCCAGACCCAGTTCTTCATCCTCCTCCGTTTCCTCTTTCATCTCCACACGGTGCTGTTCTTCTTCTTCCATCCCTCGTTGCATGAGTGTAAGTATTATCTATAAGGTATTCTGTATTATGGACTTTCTACAATTTTGCTACACTAATATGGGAGTTTTATAAAGTTTTTTTATGAACCTAAAAAATTCTGAATATAATCCAGAAAGGATTTTAGCTGCAAACAAGGGCACAGGCTATTAGCTGCCCAACTGGACATGCTTACTTTCCATGCATGTTTTAGCAACAAAGCAGACCTGGACAAGCACCTCCTGGATCTGAGGATGAAATTTCTCCGATTGGGATACAAACCAAAAGTGACGGACAACCAATTAAACAAAGTGGCAGCCATTAACAGAGACAGTCTGCTCACATATAGAGAGACCCAGAAAGATGCCCGAGTGCCCCTAGTTGTCACCTACAACCCACAGCTGGAAATCCTACGAAGGATTGCCAAGGAGCTCCAACCTGTGCTACATAGGGACAACAGACTCAAGGACATATTTCCAGTCCCCCCTCTCCTTTCCTTTCGACAACCACCAAACCTGAGGCATATTATTGTCCGGAGTGCCCTGAAGGCCCCAAGTGAAAATGGCACCTCACCTTGCCTACAAAAAAGGTGCATGACCTGCAAGCACATCCACACTGCTGACAGTGTACCTAACCCACAGTCACAACAGGTGCACAGAATTAGGGGGACATTTTCCTGCAGGTCTTCCAATGTGGTGTACCTCATAATGTGTGTGCAATGTCCCACCACAGGCCCCTATGTGGGGGAAACAGGGCAGAGACTTAGTCAGTGAATGAACTCACATAGATCCAATATTAATAACAGCAGAACAGATCTCCCAGTGGCTGCACATTTCTCTGGAGAAAACCACTCTATTGATGATTTGCGGGTTGTAGTTTTAATGGGACATTTTAAGATGCAGGAGGAAAGGAAAGAATCGGAATACAAGTTTATGCAAAAATTTCAAACTCTGCAATTTGGACTTAATATTCATGCCAGCTTCATGTCACACTATGTATGAACTGTGAGGGTCGCAAATCACCACCTGATAGCAAACAGATAACAGATCCCTCTGTCATGCACCACAACTTTCCAGATTGTTTTTTGACCGGTTGTAAATAACTTCTTTACTTAGATTGCATTTTGTTTTTTGTTTTTTTAAGGACTCTAAAATCCTTTGAATATCATGTGTATAGAGTATAAATAATCTGTGAATTTTCAGTTCTTGTATAACACCATGTCTGAAGAAGAGAGCTAGTACTCTTGAAAGCTTACTTATAAATATACTCAGTTAGCCTCTAAAAGGTATCGCCTGATTTCTTCACTCTTCCACTTGTTTTAGCAACAGTCAGCCACATTCATACAGCTATGAACAGCTATTCTTTCCTAGCATAATTTAATTACAACAGGGAATTAGGCCAGGAGTAGACCACCAGAAAAGAAGGTCTGCGATGTCCTTTGTTTACACCCAAACACACAATGTGTTTTGGGGTGTAAGCCCCTTTATCAAATGTACGGATGGATGATAAACATAAACATAACAGCATATGGCCTGACACATGCACACCTGGGCCTTTTCTCAACCTTCTCTGGTGAATTTTCATGATTATAACATTTTTTCTTTTCTTCTAATAGATTTGCACATTAAAGATGCTGTATGGATTTGCCAACCCTCATGTAGTTCAGGTGCCCCAGGTGCCGTCTATTGTATGACATTATTTATGCGGTTCCAATGACTCGTCGCGGGAAGTCTTTATGAATATGTGAATAAGACGATGGAAAATGGGCTATGATCTTTTACATAAATACTAATAAGTATTAATGTAGTAGACATGCTTTCAATTTTATAAGGAATGTGGTATGTCTTGGGTAAAGGTTCTTTGGTCCACAATAAGTGGAGGTAGATACCCCTATCTTTTTGTGCAGCATCTAAGTAGATCAGTGAGTGTCTGTGTTCACAGATACTTATCTGGATCCATCCGAATGATAAGTACCACAGTGTATCATATATATTACACATTTGTTTATTTTTATGCTTTTATTGTGGTCATGTTCGTGGCTCTATAATTGTGCTGGCTATTTCAGTCAGGCATTTCTGATATTTCTAATAAGCACCATTAGATATATTTCTTATTCCCATATCTTTGCCCTCTTCTAAGATGGCCTCTATGGACATCATATAGCCGCACATGCACAGTAGGGCAGAACGTGATCTTGACCTCCCTTACTTCCTTGTTACGGCCAGAGGATACCTCTAGAAGTATGGACTTGCACTATATAGACATTGGGCTCCTGTGACCACATGTGTGGTGAACTGTGCTCCTATTAACAGCACCTGTGATGATTTTTTTTATGGTAATTATTTTCTAAATTATCTCACCCATTGGCACTTGTGTTTTATTGGTATAGTTAGAATTATTGGACTGCAATAATATTTTTTTTATCACTGAAATTGCATGAATTATGTGTGTATTTTATGGCACATACATGTACTTTTGCACTTGATAATGGATGAATTTTTATATACTGTATGAATTTGATATATTGTCACATAATTGATATTTCGTTGAATTTGTATGTATAAGTATGTCCCATAATGCACTATAAAAATGTTTGCTCTACATTGATTTCATTGCTTGAGAAAGGTTTGTATAGAACTGAAACGTCACATAAATTAATTAATTTGCCGGCTGCGCATGTTCCGTCACCATTTTGTGATGGTCTCATTTAAGAAGAGGAGTGAAGAGGAGGAGACGCATCAGGAGCAGAAGAGAGACGTGGCGCTGGAAGCCTATGACAAGACAGGGGGCAGTCCCCCTTTGCTTTCTGAAGACTAATTTGCATAACTAAGAAAGAAGAAAGAACTCAAAAACCTGAAAAATAAAGGAGAAGAATAGCCTTTCTAAAGGCTATTCCGACATGCTTTTAGTTAAAAATAGATTTTTTTAATGATAGAATCCCTTTAAATAAAATACATATAAATATATATATATATATATATATATATATATATCGAGGGTCCATATCCGTATTGCAGTCATGATATATACAGTACAGACCAAAAGTTTGGACACACCTTCTCATTCCAAGAGTTTTCTGTATTTTCATGACTATAAAAATTGTCGATTCACACTGAAGGCATCAAAACTATGACACATGTGGAATTATATACTTAACAAAAAAGTGTGAAACAACTGAAAATATGTCTTATATTCTAGGTTCTTCAAAGTAGTCACCTTTTGCTTTGATTAATAAGCATCTCTGGGAACTCCTTCAAGACTGTTGGAAGACCATTTCAGGTGACTACCTCTTGAAGCTCATCAAGAGAATGCCAAGAGTGTGCAAAGCAGTAATCAAAGCAAAAGGTGGCTACTTTGAAGAACCTAGAATATAAGACATATTTTCAGTTGTTTCACACTTTTTTAAGTATGTAATTCCACATGTGTTAATTCATAGTTTTGATGCCTTCAGTGTGAATCTACAATTTTTATAGTCATGAAAATACAGAAAACTCTTGGAATGAGAAGGTGTGTCCAAACTTTTGGTCTGTACTGTACATGTAGATGCATGGCATGAAACATTATGCTTTGGATACCCATTTGTGACACTGGAGTGATATTTTTTGATATGCTTTCTGAAGCACATAATTGTATGCTCCACATTTTGGAGACCACGGGGAACTCTAAGACATACAGGTGCATCTCAATAAATTAGAATATCTTTGAAACGTTTATTTCTTTCAGTAATGAAATTAAAAAAGTGACCTCCTATATTTTCTAGATTCTTTACACACAGAGTGTTCTATTTCAAGTGTTTTATTTCTGTAAATGTTGATTATGGATTATAGGTAATGAAAACCCAAATCTAAGAAAATTAGAATATTGTAAGACGCTGATTATGAATTGTATTACTGAATTACTGAAATGAATGAACGTTTCAAAAATATTCTAATTTATTAAGATGCACCTGTAAATGACATGATAAAGAGCCATTTGAAAAGGTTTTGATAGGAAAGGTCTCATACATGGTTTGGCTAGTGACGCTATGTCTATGGTGACTTATTGTTGAGCAGGACTTGGTGGTTGCAGCGGAAACAGCCCATTAGGAATTAGCTTCATAGTGTTCTTCATGTCTCTTAATCTACAAGGGACCAAGAAGTTCTTTAGTGTTTTGACCCTTCTAAACATAATTTCAGGTTGTTTAGGTAGGGATGACCAGACATGTGGTCATTGAGAAGAACTGCCCAGTGTCGGCACAATATAGATTTTATTGTATTGTGTGACGAATTAAAGGTAGTGATGAAATTATGATTATAACTGTTCTCCGTCTTTATCAAGCTCGATGCCAGGCAATCAGTCTGTGAAAGGCCACTTGCTTTGGTCAGGGCTACTTGGATAATTCCCTTTGGATAATGTTTTTCTCTAAAATGTAGTGCCAAGACTTTACTTTGAAATGCACAATCACTATCCAAAGTGCAATTTCTTCTGCTTGTGCCCAATTGGCCATAAGGAATGTTGTTCTTCCATTTTTTGTAATGTAAGCTGTTATAGTCAAGTAGATTATTGCAATCTACTTTCTTGAAGAAAGTTCTATTGGATGTACAGTCTTGTCCGGCCATAAGGACCAGGTTGAGATATTCAATCTCTTTCTCTGCCGTAATGCTGGATAGAGTGATGCTCCATTCTTTAATATTCAGGTAAGTAACAAATTCTGTAAAAGTTTCATGTGGGCAATCCCAGATGAACAATAGATCATTGATGTATCGTTTGTAATAAACAGTACATTGAAACCAAGTGTGGGATGAGTAAATTAGACGTCGGGGTGCCAAGGAGAAGCAGAAACATTAATTCTGGAACCACCTTCCTCTAAAGTCCCAGTGATGGATTTCAACTAACAATGAAATTATAAAATGGGAGGACTTGATTGATCAATACACCAGGCAGTGTGATTCGATTTTGGGCATTCCCATTTCTATACCCACCACCAATGTAAGTCCATATACATCCCAGATCACACATAAAGATTTGAGTAAACTGTTTTCTAAACTTGATAACCTGTTGAAAGATGGAATGTGTCATTTTATACACCACAAGCTTTTATTGATCTACCTTAAAGAAGGACTAATACCTAGAGGCCTTAGGTTGAGGCAGGACTCTTCTTTCCCCAACAACCCAATTTTTTCTTAAGATTGGTACAATCTAGATATATATGCCAAGAACATGTTGGAGAGACTTTCCCATAAATGGCAACATATTGCTACTGAACTGAACCTCTAAATTAACTTATTGGTTAGTCACAATTTTATTAGGATAAGCTGTGTACTTTTTAAAGGCTATTCCAATGTGCCATTAGTTAAAAAGGTGTTTTTCTAATGATAGACTCCCTTTAAGATTTCAACCCCATCAGAAGGTAATTGATGAAGCAGAATCAATAAGGTCCTCTTGATCTGACTCAACACTGAGAATGCCCCAACAGGATTGGAGTATCGATCTGACACGATGATGTTGTGTGTCAAATTTACCGATTATGTATATATTTTGTTCCCTCAAGCAAGGTTTATTTGAAAGTCATCCCACCTTGAAAATAGTCTTGTTTCCTCTTCCCATGAGTCCCCCATATGCTGCTTGCTTATATACACACGTGGACAAAATTGTTGGTATCCCTCATTTAATGAAAGAAAAACCCACAGTGGTCACAGAAATAACTTGAATCTGACAAAACTAATAATATATAAAAATTCTATGAAAATGAACAAATGAAAGTCAGACATTGCTTTACAACCATGCTTCAAGAGAATTTAAAAAAAAAAAAGAAAACTCATGAAACAGGCCTGGACAGAAATGATGGTACCTTTAACTTATTATATTTATATTTATAATATTTATTATTATACTTATATTTTGTTACACAACCTTTTGAGGCAATCACTGCAATCAAATGATTCCTGTAACTGTCAATGAGACTTCTGCACCTCTCAACAGGTATTTTGGCCCACTCCTCATGACTAAACTGCTCCAGTTGTCTTGGGTTTGAAGGGTGCCTTTTCCAGCCGGCATGTTTCAGCTCCTTCCAAAGATGCTCAATAGGATTTAGGTCAGGGCTCATAGAAGGCCACTTCAGAATAGTCCAATGTTTTCCTCTTAGCCATTCTTGGGTGTTTTTAGCTATGTGTTTTGGATCAATATCCTGTTGCAAAACCCATGACCTGCGACTGAGACCAAGGTTTCTGACACTGGGCAGTACATTTCTCTCTAGAATCTCTCGATAGTCTTGAGATTTCATTGTAACCTGCACAGATTCAAGACACCCTGTGCCAGATGCAGCAAAGCAGCCCCAGAACATAACAGCGCCTCCTCCATGTTTCACAGTAGGGACAGTGTTCTTTTCAAGATATGCTTCATTTTTCCGTATGTGAACATAGAGCTGAAGTGCCTTGCCAAAAATTTCGACTTTTGTCTCATATGTCCATAGGACATTCTCCCAGAAGCTTTGTGGCTTGTCAACATGTAGTTTGGCAAATTACTTTTGTCAGATTCAAGTTATTTCTGTGACCATTGTGGGTTTTTCTTTCATTAAACGAGGGGTAGCAACAATTTTGTCCACGTGTGTATGTCTGCATATATGGTTGCAGCATGCATGTGCAGTGTTCCATGGCATGCTTTTGCAGTTACAATCAGCAGACTCAGTCACTTTCCTCCCTATGCAATACCTGTTTGTGAACAGTTTCTTGGTATAGGAATATGTGGACGCCAGACCTTCCTCTATACTTGGCTCGCCCAGTTCGGAGTCTCCGCACTATTACTCAGTTTCACATGGAACACACGTAGGCTTGTTGCAAGTTTTGACTGTGCCTTGCCGATAAATGCTATTAATATCTAATTTTGTGGTAATGAAGTGTGATTGTATGTCATTTTAATTTATGTAGAAACTTTTAGATTATGAGCCCACCCCTCAGTGGGAGTGATTGCCACTATTTTATGTATAAATAGCCATGTACTGCTATGTTTATGATTATTATCCATTTCTACACTTGAAAAAGGGGCTTGTATTCCAAAACGTGTTGTGTTTTTGAATGCAAATAAAGGACTTTATTTGAAACAGTGGGTGAGCATGGGCTTTATCTTTTCTGGTGGTCTACTCCTGGCTTGACTCCCTGCTGTGATTATACAACGTCTTGGATCTTCCAACAATGGTCGATGGTCTACAGCAGCCCTCTTGGATATACTGTATCCTGGCAACAAGCATTATTGTTGTTGTAACTAATTGCAACAACGCAAGATGAAAGCCAACCACTAAAGTTTTGTTTCATTTTTATACATATTTGCCTTTTACGGACTCACACTATGTGCTGCTTGGTGCTGTTTTGTTTCTGTTCTATTTAAGTGATTAGCATAATTTAATAGCATAATTTGCCAGTGTAAATAAACTATCCTGCAGAGCCTCTACTGTCAGTTTTCCACTGTCCTAAGGCCAGAAAAGCAAGATTAAAACGAGCAGGATTAAAATGAGCAAGTGTAAAATGATTTTAGGCAACCATAGGACCTTAAAAACATTTTCTATCATAGCCTTCAAGTCACAAGACCCTGCTCTATAGGATGTTTCCTACCAACTGTTTATCAAATTATGCCAGTCTAATTGGCTGCCTCTTTATCTCATATGTTTTGCCAGAGAACATCAATTTCTATGTTAGTTTAACTAGCATGAACTGGCTCATTTTGAACTGTACTATGCCAAGTAAAATGTAGTTATAAAAAAACCTTCTTCACTACAAAACCCAAGATTAACCCAGGACTAAAGAACCTTACACGTTAACCCTTTAAGGACACTTTATGGCCTAAAAACACCTTAAGGAGCAGACATTTTGGTTTTGAAATTGTATTTTTGTGACACATTGTACTTCATGTTAGTGGTAAACTTTGGTCAGTTTGCAATTTTCAAAATGTGAAATGCTCTGCTTTTCAGAAAGATAGTCATACCACCCAAATTAGTTAATACATATTACCTACAATATCTCTGCTTTATGTTAGCATCATGTTTTTATTGTCCTTGATTTTATTTTCGACGTTAGAAGGCTTACAAATCTAGAACTAATAGTATAAAAACGTTTGACACCGGACGGACACCCGGAGGACCCCATTATGGTCTATGGGGTCCACAGGTGTCCACAGTAACTGCGATTTTAGAGGTCCTATGCACAGATATGAACCTAGCCTAACAGCAATTTAACAAATTTACAAGAAAATATCCCAAACCCATTCAAGGACCACTTCAGTTCTGAAGGGGATTTTAAAGATAACTTTTTATATAATATATATATATATATATATATATATATATAACATATATATACAGGGTGTGGAATGTGAAAAAAAAAAATTATACTCAACCGTCCCTGGGGCTCTGTTGTCTCTCAGCGTGGTCTTATCCTGTTGATCCAATGTTTTCTTGTGGCGGAAGTCCACACTGGCTGTGACGTACTGGGTCCCTTTCCTTAAGCCGCGGATTGGAAAGGACTCAGGGATATGGCCTCAGCGGTCATGTGTGGCGGGAACCAGCAGGACTGGAACCCGCTGGGAGATACCAGAACAACAGGGACAGTGAGCATGTTGTTTTTTTTTTTTTAATATTTTTACCTCCCCCAGCCTAATTAAAAAAAAAAATAATTATCCTGGACAATCCTTTTAAAGGTAAAGTTTTTCACGGGAATTGAAACAATATTGAGGTGAAATTTAGCCATTTCATTTTTTTTCAATAATATGTTCATTTAGCCCTAAAATTTAAATATTCACAAGGTTTTAAAGGCGAAAATACATCACATAACTTGTTATACAATTTTTTCCCAAGCATGGAAATACTGCACATGTGGACGTAAACTGCTGTTTGGACACAGAGCAGCACATTGAGCATCTCTGGAGAGACCTGAAAATGGCTGTCTACCAACGTTCACCATCCAATTTGACGGAACTGGAGAGGATCTGCAAGGAAGAATGTCAGAGGATCCCCAAATCCAGATGTGAAAAACTTGTTGCATCGTTCCCAAGAAGACTCATGGCTGTACTAGCTCAAAAGGGTGCTTCTACTCAATACTGAGCAAAGGGTCTGAATACTTATGACCATGTGATATTTCAATTTTTCTTTTTCAATAAATTTGCAAAAATATCTACATTTCTGTTTTTTTCTGTCAAGATGGGGTGCTGAGTGTACATTAATGAGATATAAAATTAACTTTTTTGCTTTTAGCAAATGGCTGCAATGAAACAAAGAGTGAAAAATTTAAAGGGGTCTGAATACTTTCCGTACCCACTGTAGACTGCAAGAAACATGTATGCTTGTGTCTTGCAGTCTATAGTACTGAGCCAATGATCAAAGCATCATTGGCTCAGGTGTCCTAATGGGACACATGAAAAAGTAAAAAAAAGTGCAAAAAAAAAATAAAATAAAGTATGTGAAAAAAATTAATTAAATAATAAAGCTCCAAAAATTCCCTTTTCCTATATAAAATGAATTATATTAAAAAAAACTAAAAATTAATAAAAACAATACATATTTGGTATCGCCGCGTCCGTAACAACCTGTACAATAAAACTGAAAATATTTAACGTACACGGTGAACGTCGGGAAAAAAGAAAAAAAAAATGCCAGAAGTAATGATTTTTCACCATCTTGCCTTACAAAATATGCCATAAAAAGTGATCAAAAAGCCATATCTACCCCAAAACAGTACCAATAAAAAGCACAGGTTGTCCCGCAAAAAATAAGTCCTAAACCAACTCTGTAAACTGCAAAATAACAATGTTACGCATCTCAGAAGATGGCGATGTAAAAATAACTGACTTATGACCCCAATTGGGTTTTTGTTCTGCAAAATTAGTATCGCATAAAAAAAAATATAAATGAGGTATCGCCGTAATCGTACCGACCCGCAGAATAAAGGTAACATGTTACTTACACTATACACTGCATGGCGAAAAATTTAAAAGGTAAAACACAATGCCAGAATTGATGGGGTTTTTTTTTTTTTAATCCATCAAGAAAGAGTTAATAAAATTTGTTCAATAAGTTATAGGCACCCAAAAATGATGTCATTTCAAAATACATTTCATACCGCAAACAACAAGCCCTTATATGGCTATATCACCAGAAAAATAAAGAAAATATAGCTCGTACAATGTGAAGACAAAAACCCCAAAACTCGCCAAATCATTAGAACATACAGTGATGGCCAAAAGTATTGGCACCCCTGCAATTCTGTCAGATAATACTCAATTTCTTCCAGAAAATGATTGCAATCACAAATGCTTTGGTAATAATATCTTCATTTATTTTGCTTGCAATGAAAAAACACAAAAGAGAATGAAAAAAAAGTCAAATCATTGATCATTTTACACAAAACTCCAAAAATGGGCCGGACAAAAGTATTGGCACCCTCAGCCTAATACTTGGTAGCACAACCTTTAGACAAAATAACTGCGAACAACCGCTTCCGGTAACCATCAATGAGTTTCTTACAATGCTCTGCTGGAATTTTAGACCATTCTTCTTTGGCAAATTTTTCCAGGTCCCTGAGATTTGAAGGGTGCCTTCTCCAAACTGCCATTTTGAGATCTCTCCACAGGTGTTCTATGGGATTCAGGTCTGGACTCATTGCTGGCCACTTTAGAAGTCTCCAGTGCTTTCTCTCAAACCATTTTCTAGTGCTTTTTGAAGTGTGTTTTGGGTCATTGTCCTACTGGAAGACCCATGACCTCTGAGGGAGACCCAGCTTTCTCACACTGGGCCCTACATTATGCTGCAAAATTTGTTGGTAGTCTTCAGACTTCATAATGCCATGCACACGGTCAAGCAGTCCAGTGCCAGAGGCAGCAAAGCAACCCCAAAACATCAGGGAACCTCTGCCATGTTTGACTGTAGGGACCGTGTTCTTTTCTTTGAAGGCCTCTTTTTTTTTCCTGTAAACTCTATGTTGGTGCCTTTTCCCAAAAAGCTCTACTTTTGTCTCATCTGACCATTCTTCCAAAAAGTTTTTGGCTTTCTCAGGTAAGTTTTGGCAAACTCCAGCCTGGCTTTTTTATGTCTCTGGGTCAGAAGTGGAGTCTTCCTGGGTATCCTACCATAGAGTCCCTTTTCATTCAGACGCCGACAGATAGTACGGGTTGACACTGTTGTACCCTCGGACTACAGGGCAGCTAGAACTTGTTTGGATGTTCGTCGAGGTTCTTTAGCCACCATCCGCACAATCTTTCGTTGAAATCTCTCGTCAATTTTTCTTTTCCATCCACATCTAGGGAGGTTAACCACAGTGCCATGGGCTTTAAACTTCTTGATGACACTGCGCACGGTAGACACAGGAACATTCAGGTCTTTGGAGATGGACTTGTAGCCTTGAGATTGCTCATGCTCCCTCACAATTTTGCTTCTCAAGTCCTCAGACAGTTCTTTGGTCTTCTTTCTTTTCTCCATGCTCAATGTGGTACACACAAGGACACAGGACAGAGGTTGAGTCAACTTTAATCCATTTCAACTGGCTGCAAGTGTGATTTAGTTATTGCCACCACCTGTTATGTGTCACAGGTAAGTAACAGGTGCTATTAATTACACAAATTAGAGAAGCATCACATGATTTTTCAAAGGGTGCCAATACTTTTGTCCACCCCCTTTTTTATGTTTGGTGTGGAATTATATCCAATTTGGCTTTTTGACAATTCTTTTTGCGGTTTTCCATTGAAGACAAATTAAATGAAGATATTATTACCAAAGCATTTGTGATTGCAATCATTTTCTGGAAGAAATTGAGTATTATCTGACAGAATTGCTGGGGTGCCAATACTTTTGGCCATCACTGTAACTGGCTATCTCAGGAAGGGAATGTATAAGCTGTGCGAGCGTATATCAGGGGACAAACCAAATTTAGACCTTATGAGGGATAATAAACCAGAAGTGACCCCCCCCAATAATAGGAACTACTGGGGAAATAGTAGGGAATTTAGTGTACCCAATGTACTCCGCACAGCTTACATATTCACTCTTCACCATCCTGCTGTGCAGTCACGTCTTGGATACTAATGCTCACTACACCCCTTGATAAATTTTTTGAGGGGTGCAGTTTTCAAAATGGGGTCATTTCCTATGGGATTCAACTTCACTGGTACTTTAGAGGCTCTGCAAACATGACATGTCGTCCAGATCCCAAACATCTGAATCTGCACTCCAAAAGCCACATAGCGCTCCTTCTCTTCTGTGCCCTGCTGTGTGTCCAAACTGCAGTTTATGCCCACATGTATGACACTGGTGTACCCAGGATAACGTACTTAATGTCATATGTTGGTATAAACGGCTGTTTGGGCACAGCCGGGCACAGAATAGAAGGAGCGCTATTTGGTTTTTGGAGCACAGATTGGACGGTTTGGTTTTTGGACGCCATTACATTTTTGTACAGCTGAAACGCCAGTAAAGTGGAATCCGCTGACATGCCACCCCATTTTGTAAACTGCACTCCTGAAAGATTTTATCCTGGGATACAGTGAACATTTTTAACCCCCAAGCATTGCTATCCAAGCTTATTATCCATAAATGAATATGCATCTGATGGTGAAAGGTGAAAATGACAATTTTTCCAGGAATATGTCAATTCAGTGTGTAATACTGTATGTTGTGCCCAGCTTGTATCACAATCGAATGCTCCAAAAGCTGTTGTGCCCGGGATCCCCGCTTAACAGTTTTTGGAGTGTGTGTCTGCTGACACAAGCTGGGTACAACATATCGAGCACTGAAATGGCGTATCTATGGAAAAATTTCATTTTTAACTTTTCATTATCAGCTGCACATTCATTACTGGAAATTAAATTAATGCAACACTTAAGGGTTAATAATGCTCGCTACCCCACTTGATAAATCCCTTGAAGGGTGTAGTTTCCAAAATGGGGTGACATGTCTGCGGATTCCACTTTACTGGCAATTCAGGGGCTCTGCAAAAGTGGCATGGTGTCCAAAAACCAAACTGTGCTCCAAAAACCAAAATAGCGCTCCTTCCCTTTTGTGCCCAGCTGTGCCCAAACAGTAGTTTATACCCACACATGGCATTAAGTATGTTATCCTGGGTATACCAGTGTTATACATGTGGGCATAAACTGCCATTTGGGCACAGAGCAAGGGGCAGATGTGAAGGAGCACTATGTGGCTTTTGGAGCGCATATTTAGATTGTTGGTTTTTGGACGCCATGTCACATTTACAGAGACCCTAAAATTGCCCCTACAAAATGATTTTTTTCCAAATTTCCATCAAATTTCCTATTTTTTTATAAATAAATACAAAAATATTGATTAGTGTTTACCACTAACATGAAGTACAATGTATCACGAAAAAAACATTCTCAAAATGACTTGTGGAAGTTAAAGCGTCTCAAAGTTATTGCCATATAAAGTGACACATGTCAGTTTTGAAAAACGAGGCCTGGTCCTTAACACACTTTTGGGCTAGGTCCTTAAGGGGTTAAAGGATTATCTTCCCAAGAAATTTGGAACAACCTCAGCTTCCACTGGCAGACTGAAACAACTTCAGACCCTAATCACTCAGTGCGGCAATACAACAAAGCTGTTTCTTCTGCTGTTGATGTCATTGCTCCCTGCTGCACCAAAGTCTTCATGTCACAAGCTCACTTACCCTGGTTGACCACTCGATCAAAGAAGGCGGAAACTTGAACATCAGTGCCAGAAACATCAATCACTGAAGAACAAAATCTATAAAATCAGCCATAAATGACAAAAAAATATACCTTTCTGTCACAAGAAATAGAAAATGCAAAAGGAACAGTCCGGCTGTTAGGTAGTTGGTCCAGACGGGCAGGGGTTAAATCTTGTCTGTCTGTACTTTCTGCCTTGGGGAGGGTTTTTTCCCGGTGCCTCTGCCACACCCTCTGTGGTGCTATATATACTGGGGCTTCACTATTTCACACTGCTGGTTATACTTGTGTGTCCAGCCATTCCTGTGCTGTGAGGCCTGGTTCTCAGGTTTTGTATGCAATTCACTGTGTATGTGGATTCTTGGATTTAGCTGTTGGGTGGTCAGTACAGGGGACTGCTGGTTTATGGTGTGTTTAACTTCAGGGTCAGCTCACAGGGATTCTAGTAAGGTTCCTGTGAGGTGTCCTCTTTTAAGAGGAAAACTCTGGCGTCAGGCAGGATCAGTCAGGGCGGATCGCAGGGTGATTTCTATTGTTGTTTTCTCCTGCCTACTCTGTTTTGCACTCTCAGTTATTTTGTCTGCCCTTTATTTGTTTTGTGTTTCTTCAATAAACCAGTTTATTATTCATGCTTGTTTATGTTTCATTTGGTTTGGGGTCAAACATAACAGAATAACCAGCCAACCATTTATTAATTCTCTACCCCTTTTTTTTTTTCCTTTGCTTTTTTTCTTTTTTTTCCTCACATGGATCCTATGGAGCAATTAACCGCTCACCTTCAGGCATTGACCATGAAAGTCGATTCTCTTCAGACTCAGGTCCAGCAGCAAAACATACAGCAAGTGAGCGGGGTGTTTAGGGAGGGGGTGTCGGGATTTGAACCCCGAGTGGATCTTCCGGATCACTTCTCGGGGGTGCGCTCTGAGTTTTTCTCATTTAGAGAGGCCTGCAAGTTGTATTTTAGACTAAGGCCAATCTCTTCTGGTAATGAGAGTCAACGGGTGGGAATTATTATATCCCGTCTACAGGGAGATCCTCAGGTTTGGGCTTTTTCTTTACCCCCTGATTCCCCCACACTGCAGTCTGTAGATGTTTTTTTTTTCTGCACTTGGGTTACTGTTCGATGACCCAGACCGTTTTCATTTAGCTGAGAGTAAGCTGCGTCACCTCTCTCAAGGGAGGAGTTCTGCAGAGGATTACTGTGCAGCTTTTCGTAAGTGGTCCATTGATACTAAGTGGAACGATCCGGCTCTTCGGAGTCAATTTTGTGCCGCGTTGTCCGACCGAGTAAAAGATCTTATGCTACAGTTTTCTCCCCCGGCCTCTTTGGAGGAAGCCATGAGTTTAGCTATTCGGGTAGACAGACGTTTGCGTCTGAGAGCAGTAGAAATGGGAGTGAGTGACTCTCCTCACTCGCCAGGGGAGGGAGCGGAGCCTTCTGTAGAGCCCATGCAGCTGAGGTCTTTACAGTCTGAGGACAGAAAGAAGAGACGTTTGGCTGCTGGCCAATGTTTCTATTGTGGGCGTCCGGGTCATTTTGTAAGAGATTTTCCGCAGCTATCCCGTCCTAAGGAGGCTTTAAACTAAAGAACCTAACGAGCTATGGGGATCTCCCGTTAGGTAGATGTATTGCTTGGACCAGTGGCTCCAAGATGATCCTCCCTGCTGAAATTATCCTTGAAAATAAGGAGCATCCCGTACGGGTGTTTTTTGATTGTGGTGCCGGGGTCAATTTAATTGATTCTAAGTGCGCGACAGATCTTGACTTAAAAATAACCCTCCTGGAGACACCCATTCCTATTGCTGGTATTGATGCTGGACCTTTGGGCTGGATTAAAGCTATCTCTGTAGGGGTTAAGCTGAAGATTGGTTTGTTCCACCTAGAATGTGTGGATTTGTATGTTCTTGACTCGTTGCCGGCGGCCATCGTACTTGGTTATCCTTGGTTTAAAAAACACAATCCTGTGGTTGATTGGTGTACGGGAGAAATTGTCAAATGGTCTCTTGAGTGTAAGAAAGAGTGTATGCCTAGTCAGCTTGTAGCCATAGTGTTACCTAATGTCCCTTCATTTCTGTCTGACTTTTCACAGGTATTCTCTCCCACCTCTAGTGACCAGCTTCCTCCTCATAGACCGTATGACTGCAGGATTGATCTGGTGCCGGGCTGTAAATACCCCAAAAGCAGGTTATATAACATTTCTGTCCCTGAGAGAGAGGCTTTAAAAGATTTTATCTCAGAGAGTTTGAAGAAGGGTCACATAAGACCCTCTAACTCTCCGTTAGCAGCCGGGTTTTTTTTTGTTAAAAAGAAAGATGGCGGACTACGTCCTTGCCTTGATTTTCGGGAATTGAACCAAATTACTGTGCGTAATCCTTACCCGCTTCCTCTTATTCCCGATTTATTTAATCAACTGGTGGGATCCCAGTGGTTTTCTAAATTAGATCTCCGTGGGGCATACAATTTGATAAGAGTACGGGAGGGAGATGAGTGGAAGACAGCATTTAACACGCCCCTGGGTCATTTCGAGAGTCTGGTTATGCCCTTTGGGCTTACTAATGCCCCTGCAATCTTCCAGGAGTTTATGAATGACATATTACGTCCTTTTATTGGTCACTTCCTGGTTGTGTACTTAGATGATATCCTCATCTTTTCTCCTAATTACGAGTCTCATTGTGAACACCTTCAGTCCGTCTTGTCTGTTCTAAAAGAGAATTCACTTAGTGTTAAAGTGGAAAAGTGTGTTTTTTGTGTCCAGGAGATTTCTTTTTTGGGGTTTGTCATTTCGAAGGACGGGTTCAAGATGGATTTAAGTAAGGTGAAGGCTATTTTAGACTGGGTTCAACCCGAGAACCTCAAAGCGTTACAGAGGTTTCTAGGGTTTGCTAACTTTTACCGTAAATTTATTAAGAATTTTTCATTGATTGTTAAGCCTTTGACAGATTTGACCAAAAAGGGAGCCAAGATTTCGGAGTGGCTGCCGGATGCTGAGAGAGCATTCCGATCGCTTAAGCAACGCTTTGCTTCGGCACCTGTTTTGGTCCAACCCGTCAACTCCTTACCATTTTTTGTTGAAGTGGACGCTTCTAGTGTGGGGGTTGGAGCAGTTTTGTCTCAAGGAGATGTTGAGGGCCGCAACCTGCGGGTTTGTGCCTTCTTCTCAAAGAAATTTTCGAAAACAGAATGTAATTACGATGTGGGTGACAGAGTTGCTGGCGATTAAGTTAGCCTTTGAGGAATGGAGACATTTTTTAGAAGGTGCCGTGCATAAAGTGACAGTTTTCACGGACCATAAAAATTTGATGTATCTATAGTCAGCTAAGACGTTAAATCCTCGTCAGGCTCGTTGGTCTTTGTTCTTTTCCAGGTTTAACTTTCTAGTTACCTACCGACCAGGTTCGAAGAATGTGGTGGCGGACGCCCTGTCCCGGTCATTTGAGGCTGCACCCTGTGATGAGATCCCTTCACAGATATTGGCCAAGGGAGTGGTAGTGGCCGCGATTTCTACTGACCTTCACAAGGAGATTTCGGAAGCACAAAGCTTGGCTCCTGCCAACACCCCTAATGATAAGCTTTTTGTTCCTCTGAACCTTCGATTGTTACTATTAAGGAGGCTCATGATTCAGTCCTCTCGGGTCACCCTGGTATTTCTAATACATTGAAGTTAATCTCCAGGTCGTTTTGGTGGCCATCTGTCAGAAGGGACACTACGAGGTATGTTGAGTCCTGTGAGGTATGTGCCAGGTCGAAGTCCCTTAGAGGATTTCCTGCGGGGAAATTGTGCCCATTGCCTATTCCTGAAAAGCCTTGGACGCACATCTCTATGGATTTCATCACTGATCTACCGGTTTCTGGAGGATGTACGGTAATTTGGGTAATCACGGATCGGTTTAGTAAGATGTGCCATTTGGTGGCTTTTCCCAAATTGCTGTCTGCCCCTCTTTTGGCTAGATCATTTGTGGAAAATTTTGTACGGCTTCATGGGGTACCGTCTGATATTGTGTCAGATAGGGGAGTGCAGTTCGTTTCCAGGTTCTGGAGGGCATTTGTAAACGCCTTAACATCTCTTTATCCTTTTCTTCATCTTATCACCCACAATCCAACGGTCAGACTGAAAGGTTAAATCAAAGTTTGGAACAATATTTAAGGTGCTTTGTGAGCTCAGATCAGTTTAAGTGGAAAGAATTTTTACCATTAGCTGAGTTTGCTTTAAATAATTGTTCTTTGGAATCTACTGGGACCTCTCCTTTTTTTTTGTAATTATGCGTTTCATCCGTTCTTTGGTCCGTTGTCTTTAGCTAGTTCGGATGTCCCAGGGGAGGTTCAGTTCTCTGCTAAACTAGCTTCAGTCTGGGTGTGAGGTCAAGAAAAATCTTATTAGAGCTAGGGGTAAAGCTAAATTTTATGCTGACAGTAAACGATCAGAATCCCATAGGTTCTCTGTGGAAGATAAGGTGTGGCTCTCTACATGGAATATTAGACTTAAAATACCATGCTTCAAACTTGGTCCCAAATATATTGGTCCATTTGAAATTGTAGAGATAATTAACCCTGTCTCAGTTCGTTTGCGCCTACCTGACTCTATGGTTATAACCAATGCTTTTCATGTGTCCTTACTAAAGAGGTATTTTTCTTCCTCAGGCAGTGATTCAGTTTCACCACCCCCACCTGTCTTGGTTAATGGAGAGCTGCAGTTCGTGGTTCGCTCTATTGAGGACTCCCGACTCTTTCACGGACGCATTCAGTATCTGGTCCATTGGAAAGGCTATGGGCCTGAGGAGAGATCATAGGTTTCGTCGTCTGACATTTTTGCTAAGCGGTGCATTAGGGCCTTCCACCGCAGGTTTCCATTGAAGCCCGGTCCGGAGGTTCCGGAGACACCTCCTTTAAGGGGGGGTACTGTTAGGTAGTTGGTCCAGACGGGCAGGGGTTAAATCTTGTCTGTCTGTACTTTCTGCCTTGGGGAGGGGTTTTTCCCGGTGCCTCTGCCACACCCTCTGTGGTGCTATATATACTGGGGCTTCACTATTTCACACTGCTGGTTATACTTGTGTGTCCAGCCATTCCTGTGCTGTGAGGCCTGGTTCTCAGGTTTTGTATGCAATTCACTGTGTATGTGGATTCTTGGATTTAGCTGTTGGGTGGTCAGTACAGGGGACTGCTGGTTTATGGTGTGTTTAATTTCAGGGTCAGCTCACAGGGATTCTAGTAAGGTTCCTGTGAGGTGTCCTCTTTTAAGAGGAAAACTCTGGCGTCAGGCAGGATCAGTCAGGGCGGATCGCAAGGCGATTTCTATTGTTATTTTCTCCTGCCTACTCTGTTTTACACTCTCAGTTATTTTGTCTGCCCTTTATTTGTTTTGTGTTTCTTCAATAAACCAGTTTATTATGCATGCTTGTTTGTTTCATTTGGTTCGGGGTCAAACATAACACCGGTACCGCTGTTCCGCACCATAGATAAACACTGCAATACACACCACCTAAGACCTACTATCCCATCATCACAACAACTCTGTGAAAAATTTGCCTATTACTTTAGGAACAATGTTTTAGCAATCTAAAATGGCATCCAAAAAACAACAAATGACCTTAACAGTCCAAAGGCCAGCAATAATAATACCTTAAGTCGAAGGCTACAATTTGTCCAAGTAGATGAAACAGAGATCCCAAACATCCTTGCGTTGTAGATGTTTTAGTATTTATACATGATTTTTATAACTTTTTATTGTATAAGGCTTGTGCGTACATTGAAAAAGCAGGAGTGCCGATTGCCATAAAGGATACAGTGTCGCTGTTGAAGTGTGTAGTATCAATAATATCACATTTGTCACTATTTGTAATGTTTATGCCCCAAATAGAGCTCACATTTCTTTCCTAAATAAGGTGCTAAATAAATTAAGTAAAAACCAAAAAGGGTCCCTGATACTCTGTGGTAATTTAAGTATCATCTTAGATTAAAGAATGGCTACCTCTACAGTGGATAGGGCAACAGATGCAGTGGATACTTTACTGATCTGGCTATATCATGATTTATATGCTGCAGGGAGACGTCATTGTGCTAATGAGAAAGACTACATTTTACTCAACCCCCTATAAGTACTTTGGCACTCCAATTGATCTATCCAAAAACTTTATTTCAACATATTGTTAATAAAAGCTTGTTCACACATCAAAGAATTAGTAGGTTAGTATATCATCAATAACAGTGCCCGAACGTTTCGGTCCACATGCACCTTTATCTGCAGGACATCTGTTAAAGTAAAATCTGGATGATAGAATGCTGTGTATTATCCAGCCATTTTCCCCAACCAAAGTCCAAAAAGTGCTCAATACTGTAAAAAAGAATAAAGTGTCAGGCCCAGACAGCTGCTCTAATAAGTATCTTAAAACCTTTCAAAACTCTTTAATTCTATATCTCACCCAGACATCTAATCTAGCATCTTTTTCCAATAGAAATGCTACAACCTGTTATCATGACCATTCCTAAACAAGGTAAAGACCCCTCCCTAGATCCTAACTACTATCCAATATCACTACTGAACTCTGACATTACATTTTTTTATTTAGTTTGCTTCCTTATATAGCGCCATCATGTTCTGCAGCACTTTACAGACGTCAATCACTGTCCCATATGGGGCTCACTATTGATATTCCCTATCAGTATGTCTTTGGAGTGTGGGAGGATACCCGAGTACTTGGAGGAAACCCACGCAAACACGGGGAGAACATGCAAACTCCTTGCCAATGTTGTCTTTGGTCAGATTCAAACCTAGGACTCCAGTGCTGAAAGGCTGCAGTGCTAACCACTGAGCCACTGTGCTGCCCAAACATTATGCAAAAACGATTTCTTGCATATTATTAGATTTCATACGATAGCTAGTCAACCCTGATCAGGTGGGTTTTGTCTGGGGACATCAATCCTCTGATGGCACTCACCGCTTTATTGACCTGATAGGATGTACAGTGGCTACTCGAATGCCTTCTCTGCCCCTCTTTCTCAATGCAGAGAGGGCATTTGATAGAGTTCACTGAGGATATTTGTTTGGAGTCCTCGAGAAATATGGACTCTTGAGCCCTATTTTTAGCTCTTTTAAGACCCCTATTCATTCCGTCTGCATGGGTTTTGGCTAATGGGATGCTGTCTAAGCCATTTAATATAACCAATGGCACAAGGCAGCGAAGCCCCCTGTTGTTCACAGTATTTGTACTTACAGGTGCATCTCAATAAATTAGAATATCTTTGAAACGTTTATTTCTTTCAGTAATGAAATTAAAAAAGTGACCTCCTATATTTTCTAGATTCTTTACACACAGAGTGTTCTATTTCAAGTGTTTTATTTCTGTAAATGTTGATTATGGATTACAGGTAATGAAAACCCAAATCTAAGAAAATTAGACTATTGTAAAAAAGTTCAGTATTGTAAATTCAGTGTGTTACCTGCCAAGGTTTCCTAAGCCTTTAAATGGTCCCTCAGTCTGGTCCAGTAGGACACACAATCATGGAAGACTTCTGATTATGAATTGAATTTCTGAAATGAATGAACATTTCAAAAATATTCTAATTTTTTGAGATGCACCTGTATATTGAAACCCTTATCAGGATATATCAGAAAATGTCTGCATATAAGAGGTATTAAAGTCACTGATATGACACATACAGTGGGGAAAAAAAAGTATTTAGTCAGCCACCAATTGTGCAAGTTCTCCCATTTAAAAAGATGAGGCCGGCCTGTAATTGACATCATAGGTATACCTCAACTATGAGAGACAAAATGAGAAAACAAATCCAGAATATCACATTGTCTGATTTTTAAAGACTTTATTTGCAAATTATGGTGGAAAATAAGTATTTGGTCAATAACAAAAGTTCATCTCAATAATTTGTTATATATTCTTTGTTGGCAATGACAGAGGTCAAACATTTTCTGTAAGTCTTCACAAGGTTGGCACACACTGTTGCTGGTATGTTGGCCCATTCCTCCATGCAGATCTCCTCTAGAGCAGTGATGTTTTGGGGCTGTCGCTGGGAAAAACGGACTTTCAACTCCCTCCAAAGGTTTTCTATGGGGTTGAGATCTGGAGACTGGCTAGGCTAGACGAGTTGTGTTTCTACCAAACAGTTCTACTTTGGTTTCATCTGACCATATGACATTCTCCCAATACTCTTCTGGAACATCCAAGTGCTCTCTAGAAAACTTCAGACAGGCCCGGATATGTACTGGCTTAAGCAGGGGGACACATCTGGCACTGCAGGATCTGAGTCCCTGGCGGCGTAGTGTGTTACTGACGGTAGCTTTTGTTACGTTAGTCCCAGCTTTTTGCAGGTCATTCACTAGGTTCCCCCGTGTGGGTCTGGGATTTTTTTCTCACCGTTCTTGTGATCATTTTAACCAAACGGGGTGAGATCTTGTGTGGAGCCCCTAATCGAGGGAGATTATCAGTGGTCTTGTATGTCTTCCATTTTCTAATTATTGCTCCCACAGTTGATTTCTTCACATCAAGTTGCTTTCCTATTGCAGATCCAGTCTTCCCAGCCTGGTGCAGGTCTACCATTTTGTTTCTGGTGTCCTTCCACAGCTCTTTGGTCTTCACCATAGTGGAGTTTGGAGTGTAACTGTTTGAGGTTGTGGACAGGTATCTTTTATACTGATAACAATGTCAAACAGGATCCATTACTACAGGTAATGAGTGCAGGACAGAGGAGCCTCTTAAAGAAGAAGTTACAGGTCTGTGAGAGCCAGAAATCTTGCTTGTTTGTAGGTGACCAAATACTTATTTTCCACCAAAATTTGCAAATAAATTCTTAAAAAAATCAGACAATGTGATTTTCTGGATTTTTTTCTCATTTTGTCTCTCATAGTTGAGGTCTACCTATGATGTCAATTACAGGCCGACCTCATCTTTTTAAGTAGGAGAACTTGCACAATTGGTGGCTGACTAAATACTTTTTTTTCCCCACTGTACCATCAGTGTGTTCGCAGTTGACATTATTGTGGCTTTTGAGAACCCAATTGTATCAGTACAAAATATTTATCCAGAAGTGGAGGTCAGCCAGCACTCGGGTAATGAATCATGGAAGGGTACACATTCTATGAGGGGCTGACCACCTCCCCACTTGATTCAGTAAATAGACAAAGTTGAACCGCAGTCCAATGGAGTGGATAGCAATATGAAATTCAAGGATGCATACCAAGTAAGAAATGATTAGAAATACACAGATAACAATCTGTAACTCAAAAAAGTTTGGTTCAATCTCATACTATAATGTTAATATAATGAAATGTCAAACCCTAGGTTTAAATATACCTCCAGACATTAAAACTTCTATAAGCACAAAGTTTCCTTTTGTTTGGCAAGACAGAAGTATCCCTTACCTTGGAATTCAGCTTACATCTTCTTTGAAACTGCTGGTAGATTATAATTGTAAGAAATTAAAGGGATTCTATCATTAAAAAAACGTTTTTAAACTAAAAGCACATAGGAATAGCCTTTAGAAAGGTTATTCACCTCTTACCCTAATTTTGCAGGTCCGCATCACCGTTTTTGAATTTTTCTATGTGCTTTTAGTTAATATAAGTATTTTTAATGATAGAATCCCTTTAATATCTAAACCACAAAAAAAGACCCAGAATTGTCTGAATCTTCTTGGTGAGCAATATCTATATACAAGATGATTATCCTTCTGAAAATATTGTATAATTTGCGTACTATTCCTATTTCTATTCCCAAACATATTTTTCAACAGTCATATTCTCAAATAAACAACTTTGTTTGGATTAATAAAGGCACCTGCATTGCTTTTAATACTATGATGCGGCCAAAAGGTATAGGAGGCCTAGGTCTGCCCAATCTATATCTATAAATCTGCAATTCTTGTTCAAGTAAACGCTTGGGGGAATAATTCCTTTAGATAAATCCTGACTACCCCCAGTGGTGAACCTAGCCTCTTTGCTGCCTGAGGCGGACTATAGAAAGACGCCCCCCCCCCCCAAAAAAAAAAAAAAAATATATATATATATATATATATAAAATTGCATTTACATGCTACTAGCTTCACACGCTGTTATCGTCGCACAATATAAACAATACACAAAGTGATAAAACAGTTTTTAAGAATTCTTCTTCCTGTATTACTTCAGTACAGTTCAGTTACTTCAGATCAACAACACGGCATTAACAATGAAAGTAACTTCACACATCTTCTGCTTGGTGGATGGACGAGCCCACGTGGCCCCCATTCTCTATAATAGGAGCGCCGCAGATAGCTGAGTACTGGTCTTCGGGTATCTTTGGCACTCCCATCAAAGTTGAATGAGAGTCACGCGGGTTCGTCCATCCAGCAAGTAGCACACCTATATATATGGCTGCGGTCAGGCTGAATTCCCACCCAGTGGGGGTAAAAAACCCAATTCTCAGGCTCAGTGGGGGACTCAGCAGACAGACCCCCATCAATCAGGTATTTATCCTCTATCATTTAGGTGAATACAGGGCAGTAACATTTTGTGACTTACAGGTGACGTCTCTGACTAATCGGTCACATTTCCCTTCTCTTCCCTTTGGACCGCCATGACCACTTCTTCCAGCTGTGACTTGTCTCTGTAAAGTTTACAACACAGACATCTTTGGTTCCTCACTTTTCCAGGCACCAACCCACATTATCCTCACCTGCACACCCATCCTGCTGCTACCCCAATTATAAAATATATGATATAACCCTCCATAATGAATAATACTCCCAAGTGCATCTTTATATTAATAATGTCCGTGTGTGCCCTGTATAAATAGTGCCCCTTATTAATAATGCCCCATAGGTTTCCTAATTAAAAGGTTTTCCAGGTCATTAATAAAATAATCAGTGGAGCTCAAAAACCCAGGACCCCTACTGATCACCTGTTTGAATGAACCGTGGTACCTGTGTAAGCGCCGTGACCGCTTCTCTGTTTACACAGTGTCATTCATCTCATAGCGGCCATGTAATGTAACTACAGCCTCGTCCTATACACGTCTATGTGACAAGGCTGTAACTACATCACACGGTCACTATAAACACACAGCGTATGATATAAACAGGCGCGATAGCCCCTTCATACAGCTGATCAGAGGAGGTGTCCACTGATCTCTTTTTGATAATCTGTCCTACTGATAGATCATCAATAAAAATGAGCTGGAAAGCCCCTTTAATAAAGCCCAAGTGCCACCTTAAAGGGGTTGTCCAGGATAACCACTTTTTTAATATGAGGCTGGGGAAGGTGCTCCGGTGTCTCCCAGCACGTTCCAGTCCTGCTGCTCCGGTGTTTTCTTCCCCACAGCACTGTGATGTCCCGTGTCAGCAACCTCAGCAGTCATGTGCGATGGAGACTTCTGCCAGAAGAAAACACCAGAGCAGCAGTACCAGACCGCGGTAGGAGACATCGGAGCACAAGGGACAGGTGAGTAGGTTTTTTTTTTTTTTAAATACAGTATTACACGGTATTATGGCCCACTGCGGCCCCTGCACACAGTATTACAAGGTTTTATGCCCTGCAGCGGCCCCTGCACATGGTATTATGCCCCGCAGCAGCCTCTGCACATGGTATTATGCCCCACAGCGGCCCCTGCACGCGGTATTATGCCCAGCAGCGGCCCCTGCACACGGTATTATGCTCCATAGTTGCCCCTGCACACAGTATTATGCTCCATAGAGGCCCCTGCACACGGTATTATGGAATGATAATGAGAAGGTGTGTCCAAACTTTTGGTCTGTACTGTATGTCTATTGAAACTAGGAATAGACTGCATTCCATCTTCATGTAGGATATTGGTTTGTCATATGCAGTGGGTACGGAAAGTATTCACACCCCTTTAAATTTTTCACTCTTTGTTTTGCAGCCATTTGCTAAAAGCAACAAAGTACATTTTATTTCTCATTAATGTACACTCAGCACCCCATCTTGACAGAAAAAAAACAGAAATGAAGATATTTTTGCAAATTTATTTAAAAAGAAAAACTGAAATATCACATGGTCATAATTATTCAGACCCTTTGCTGTGGCACTCATATTTAACTCACATGCTGTCCATTTCCTTCTGATCCTCCTTGAGATGGTTCTACTCTTTCATTATAGTCCAGCTGTGTTTAATTAAACTGATTGGACTTGATTAGGAAAGGCACACACTTGTCTATATAAGACCTCACAGCTCACAGTGCATGTCAGAGCAAATGAGAACTATGAGTCTCTTCTATGTATCTTCTATGTAAGTTTCTAAGGTTGAGTGAAGCAAAGATAAATGAAGGAGTCTTTATTTGTCCTCAGATTCTTGCGCTTCTTCAAGATGATGAGTTTCACCGTTTGCTGCGTGGCAAGCTAACGGCTGCATGGGAAGCATTCTGGTTAGTAGTAACAAATTTCCCGGGAAAACACCAAGGCAAATAACTATGAAGAGTTGGTGGAAAATCTCCTCAAGTCATATAAAAACCTGGGATGTAACATGTCTTTAAAGATTCATTTCTTGCACTCTCATCTAGACTTGCACCAAACTGTGGAGCGGTGAGCGATGAACATAATGAGCGATTTCACCAGGAAATTGCAACTATGGAAAAAAGATATCAGGGTAAATGGAACCCATCAATGCTTGCAGACTACTGCTGGACAGTTACCAGAGACAATCCGATGCCTGAATACAAGAGACGTGTGAAAAAGAGCCGAGTAGCCAATGAATGAGGACCTACGTTGCAGAGTTCAATAACATATTAGCCTAAATATAATTGTAATTTGTAAAAGTGCTTAGACATGTCTGTAAATTATAGTTGATTTTAAATACAGCTAAGTTTCCTCAGAA
The DNA here is from genome assembly GCA_947044405.1 of Leptodactylus fallax. Lineage (NCBI taxonomy): Eukaryota > Metazoa > Chordata > Amphibia > Anura > Leptodactylidae > Leptodactylus > Leptodactylus fallax. The sequence goes on along the minus strand of CAMRHE010000059.1, from coordinate 3,896,489 downwards.
TATATTTCAAAATTTTATGAACAATAAACTTGCACCTATATGATTGCAGAAGTCACAATTATATAAGGGTTATAATCTATACAATTTACATAACAGTAAAACGAGAATTCTTCGATATCATAGAAACTAGAGCCAATTGACAGTTTTCCTTGTGATATTTGAATTCAGCATATGAAAATCATTAAGGAATGACTCATTTTATTTCTGAAGCAAACAACTTTTGAAAATATGTAGACTTGTGTAATCTTTCTGGATAAGCTGCCAAGTGTGCATACATTATTATTAGAACTATCTTTAGCCATTATCAGACTTGTATTCCACATTTTTACCAGTTTTTTTCCTCTACAGACTATATTTCTAATTCTCAGTTGTTCATCACATATTTCAAAGTGAGTAAAGAGTTTCAGAAAGAGAGGGAAAAAAGCAAAGGAGACTGATATGGAGAAAGAAGCATGTTTATATGGTGCTATTAATTAAAGCAAAGTTTGTTGAAAAGTTAATAACAATTTAATCCATTTAAATTTCAAACACATTGAAATTGGCTTTTTATTTGGCATTTTTGACTATAGTACCCATATACTGCCAGCAATATTACTTGAAAGGAGTCCAAAGTTAGCAACCATTATGCAGTGAGTATTGTGTGACTTCCTCCATCTTTGATGATCTCTCATATGGTATGTTTTTAGTGCTTGAGGGTTCCAATCTACTGTACAAATAATAACTGACTCACATATCCCGCATAGCCCCATAGAGATGTCTCTATGGGAGGTATTGCATTCAACTACTTTTTTTTATATTTGGAAGAGCAACAATGCCAACATTGTTGAAAAATCAATAATGTCAATTAAATATAATACAGAACATTTACTAATACAGCTCAGACTCTTTTGAGTTGTAAAATGATCCAAAATTGAGGTGCGCCAAAAGCTGCAGGAAGTGTGACTTGCTAAACACTTTTCCTTTTAAATCTTGAAGATGGGTGTGGCTTACGCTTGAAATAGATCGGACAGATTTATTAAGCTAATTATGCATATTTTCCTGCTGCAATTTAGACCAATGTGGTGGTGGTGTAAAATGCAAAAAAGTGTTGAAAAGGATAAAATCAAATGTTTTCTATATATTGTAAATGTAGATACATATTTATGAGTTGTAATTAGATGTTTTTATGTGTTATATAAATAATTGGATCAAAATGATATTGACTAAAATTTTATGTTGTTTAATTCAGCATTATGTTTATTCACTATTTAGTGAAATATGTTAACCCCTTGTTGTTCATAAAGAGCTTAAAGAGGAACATTTAATTTTATTGCAGCTGTGTTAGCTGTGTGCTTGCTGCACCAAACAATGCATAAAAAATCATGCTGTGCACCCAAAAAAAGTTAAGAAGGTTTACAGAAATATTTCCTTTAACCTCTTCCTGACATCTGCTGTAATAGTTTGGTGAATGTCATACCTTTCAATATTGCGCCACCACTCAGAAGAAGATAAGACCTCATACAGCTGATTAGAAAAATAAAAAAAAAGTTATGGCTTTTGGAAGATGGGGAGTAAAAAATTAAAATCCAAACACAAATATAACTGTGCCAGAAAGGGGTTTATGCAAATTTGACAACACTCAATAATGGTTAAACATCTCATTACTTACCCATCCTGAAATCACTCCATCTCTTATCCTTTCCCTTAGACAATACTTCACTATAAATGCCCAGCCAGAAATTTCCCCTGTCAACATCTGGTTTGGAAGAGTGAAGAAATCAGGCAATACCTTTTAGAGGCTAACTGAGTATATTTGATAGTAAGCTTTAGAGAGTGCTAGCTTTCTTCTTCACCATGTCTGAAGAAGAGGGCTAGCACTCTCAAAAGCTTACTATCAAATATACTCAGTTAGCCTCTAAAAGGTATTGCATGATTTCTTCACTCTTCCACTACTTTCTATGGCTAACACAGTACAACATTATACTACTAACATCTGGTTTGCACATAAAGCTGTCCTAAATGAACACCTGATATTAAGCATGACTGCAAACTTAAAAAGCAAAGGCTCTGTGCCCTAAATACACTACTTTGGAGACTTACTACTCTGTAATGACAATATACACTACACTATATACAATAAACAATACACAATATGCAATACAATACATTTAGTAGTAACCTATACTGGTTGTGCTATGGCAGGCACAGCACTGATTTAGACATATAAGGAGTTTGTCAACTGAATCTGCTTCGAAACAGGATGGTGCTCAAGTCACTACATTTTGATTAATAACACCCGTGCTTAAAGGGGTTGTCCGGGCTAATTTGATAATTAGAAATTAAGCTAAACACCCCCCCCCCCCCCTTATACCTTCTAAATTACTCATTGTTCCAAAAATCTATATTTACCTAGATCACCAGGGGAATGGGGGAGTTGGGTCATGTGATCACCCCAGGCACATTTTCCGTGATGTTCCGTTTATGGATGGGGTAAACACAACGTATCCTATACTAACCTTACCCCCCACCCCATCATACTTACCTGTCTTCCGGTCCGGACGATCTGGGCACGAAACATCACTTCTGGACAGCCGGCACCTCTACTTCTTGACGTCTGCTGGGCACCCATGCTTGCGCAATAGAGCCGAAACACCGGCATACGCAGTAGTCACCACAGAAGAAGTAGCTTCCCGTGCCCAGAAGATCCGGACTGGAAGACAGGTAAGTATGATGGGGTGTGGGGTTCAGTTAGTTAGGAAGGGATAGTAGTGGGAGGGCTAGCTAGGAAGAAAGGGAGGGGTGTGAGTGAGAAAGGGTGAGGGAGGGAGTGAGAGAGGGAGGTGGTGCGAGTCAGCTCAGAGTGAAGCCCAAAGCATCAAGGTATTTGTAGGAAACCACAGAACAGGAAGATGCCCATGTAAACAAATAAAGATGCCAGGAACTCACAGGAAAACTCAGAAATCACTAAAAACACAGGTATTTGGTTGCACTTATTAACCTACAGTGGGAAAAAAAGTATTTAGTCAGCCACCAATTGTGCAAGTTCTCCCACTTAAAAAGATGAGAGAGGCCTGTAATTGACATCATAGGTAGACCTCAACTATGAGAGACAAAATGAGAAAACATATCTAGAAAATCACATTGTCTGATTTTTTAAGAATTTATTTGCAAATTATGGGGGAATATAAGTATTTGGTCACCTACAAACAAGCAAGATTTCTGGCTCTCACAGACCTGTAACTTCTTTAAGAGGCTCCTCTGTCCTCCACTCATTACCTGTAGCAATGGCACCTGTTTTAAATTGTTATCAGTATAAAAGACACCTGTTCACAACCTTGGTGAAGACCAAAGAGCTGTGGAAGGACACCAGAAACAAAATTATAGACCTGCACCAGACTGGGAAGACTGAATCTGCAATAGGCAAGCAGCTTGGTGTGAAGAAATCAACTGTGGGAGCAATAATTAGAAAATGGAAGACATACAAGACCACTGATAAACTCCCTCAATCAGGGGCTCCACGCAAGATCTCACCCCATGGGGTCAAAATCATCACAAGAACAGTGAACAAAAATCCCACAACCACACGGGGGGAGCTAGTGAATGACCTGCAGAAAGCTGCGGCTAATGTAACAAAGTCTACCATCAGGGACACACTACACCGCCAAGGACTCAGATCCTGCAGTGCCAGACATGTGGCCCTGCTTAAGCCAGTATATATCCGGGCCCGTCTGAAGTTTGCTAGAGAGCATTTGGATGTTCCTGAAGAGTATTGGGAGAATGTCATATGGTCAGATGAAACCAAAGTAGAACTGTTTGGTAGAAACACAACTCGTCGTGTTTGGAGTAGAGTGAATACTGAGTTGCATCCAAAGAACACCATACCTACTGTGAAGCATGGGAGTAGCAACATCATGCTTTGGGGCTGTTTCTCTGGGACGAGGATGACTGATCCGTGCACATGAAAGAATGAACGTGGGCCATGTATCGTGAGATTTTGAGTGCAAACCTCCTTCCATCAGCAAGGGCATTGAAGATGAAACGTGGCTTGGTCTTTCAGCATGGCTTCGTAAGAAGCATTTCAAGGTCCTGGAGTGGCCTAGCCAGTCTCCAGATCTCAACCCCATAGAAAACCTTTGGAGGGAGTTGAAAGTCCGTGTTGCACAGCGACAGCCCCAAAACATCACTGCTCTAGAGGAGATCTGTATGCAGGAATGGGCCAACATACCCGCAACAGTGTGTGCCAACCTTTTGAAGAATTACAGAAAACGTTTGATCTCTGTCTTTGCCAACAAAGGATATATAACAAAGTATTGAGATGAACTTTTGTTATTGACCAAATACTTATTTTCCACCATAGTTTGCAAATAAATTCTTTAAAAATCAGACAATGTGATTTTCTGGATTTGTTTTCTCATTTTGTCTCTCATAGTTGAGGTCTACCTATGATGTCAATTACAGGCCTCTCTCATCTTTTTAAGTGGGAGAACTTGCACAATTGGTGGCTGACTAAATACTTTTTTTCACCAATGTATAAATAGCACTAACTGGCCTTTTTAGAAAAATGATTTTTTTGCCTGGAAAATCCCTTTAAGATGGAAGGCAGAGCAATTGATGACTAGTTAAAAATCCATAAAAGCAAAATGTTTTAATAGTTATGCCTTTTAACATCAGATCCGCATCTTCAGATGACCAAAAAGTAAACACATGCCTACAATAAGGATTTAAAACGAAAAATATTTCCAAAAAGTCATATAATGACGTCATGAATGACTCGTGATGTTATTAAATGTTTTTGTGTGAACAATTAGGTGCATATATATTTGGACACTGACACAAATTTTGTTTTTTTTTTTACCTGACTACTGAAACATTATTAATTTATAGTTATAAAATGGACATGGGCATAAAGTCCAGACTTTCAGCTTTCTTTTGAGGGTATCCACATTAAAATTGGATGAAGGGTTTAGGATTTTGAGCTCCTTAACATGTGCCACCCTGTTTTTAAAGGGACCAAAAGTAATTGGACAATTGACTCAAAGGCTGTTTCATGGGCAGGTGTAGGCAATTCCTTTGTTATGCCATTCTCAATTAAGCAGATAAAAGGCCTGGAGCTGATTTGAGGTGTGGTGCTTGCATTTGGAAGATTTTGCTGTGAAGAAAACATATGGTCAAAGCATCTCTCCATGTAGGTGAAACAAGCTGCGAAAACAGAAAAAACCCATCTGAGAAATTGCTACAATATTAGGAGAAGAAAGAAAAGAAAGAAAGAAACCCTTTCACAACAGCCAACCAAGTGAACAACACCAGTATGTAGGCGTATCAATATTTAAAACTACCATAAAGAGAAGACTGCATGAAAGTAAATACAGACGGTTCACTGCACGGTGAAAGCCACTCATATGCCTCAAGAATAAGAAGGCTAGATTGGACTTTGCTAAAAAAACATCTAAAATGCCAGCACAGTTCTGGAAGAACATTCTTTGGGAGATGAAACCAAGATCAACCTCTACCAGAATGAGGGAAAGAAAAAATTATGGCGATGGCGTGGTACAGCTCATGAGGGCTGTAACATTTTTATCATGTGCGTTATTCAACTAATTTCTACGTCTTTTTTCAGTGACACATAGGGCTTTATTTTTATGTTGTTTTTATTTTCGCATGTGTTTAAATTTTTTTTTATATCTGGGAAACTCTAAATAAAAGAGATGGGAAAACGTGTCTGTGTTTCACTTATTTTTTTTTTTTAGTTAATAACACAAAGTGCTACTAAAAAACTTTTTAAAATAGTTTTTACTCTCCATTACTGTAATTTTTATTTTGTATGGTGTCTTCAGGGGTGGGGCTATAACCTTTAATAAGGGAGTGTTATTGGCGTATTATTTTATTTATTTATTTTATTTTATTTACTTTTTTTTTTACTTTTCTTTTCATTTTTTTGGGGACATCTGATGACTTTTTTTTTGTATACAGCCCTCATTCAGCACTGTATACACAGTGATCGGGATGGCAGGGAAAGTAATAAACCTTTCCTGTCTTCTCTCTGGGAACTCCGGCTAAAGTTACAGCCGGCTCCCCGTTTCAGCAGCTGCATGTACTAGTACGTTCTTGCAGAAATAGACAACCACCTTCCAGACGTATATAGTCTATGGGCGGTACAGGAGTGGTTAATGTGACTCTTAGACTAAGGCCCCACTCTTAGATTTGGCTCAAAAAACCACAGCAAAATCTGTAACAAAAAAAGCTATGTTTCTGCAATGTGGGGCCTCAGCTTTAGGCGGTTAAGGGGCACATAGGAGGTATTATTAATTTAAAGGGAACCCATCAGGGTGATTTGAAACACTAAACCACCCACATGTCCTTATGGACTAGAGGTTTAGTTTCCCAAATAGCCCTTTTATAATGTAGTCCACAGCTGTATTAAAAATGAAAAATCTTTATACTTACCTATCAGCTGTACTCTGCGCAGTTCTTCAATGAAGCCAGAGGAGTACACAATGTAAATCTCCGGTTTCACTTCACAGCACAAGCATCAGGAGCACCAGAGATGAGTCCAATGGTCCTATGAGACTCATCATCTCATCTCTAGGTAAGTATAAAGGTTCTTTTGTTTTTAATTGCAGTATTACTGGTAGAGGACCATAGAATTACAAAATACTGTCTCACTGGGAAATTCAGTAGAGCACATGTATATAGAGTACATGTATTATATGAGTTTGGGCTATAATAATAATAATTATGAGTTATGTGATTGGTCTTGTTTATTATAGATAGCCTTGTTGATGTACAAAGAAGTTACTTGGGCTCATCACCAAGGCTTTGGTAATTTTCTTGTTATATGGGACCAAACGTAAAATACTGCACAAAGTTCTACAATATACTACCAATAAGTAAATGCATGTACAAAATATGATATAGTGAAGTATAAACCAGGTATAAATATTAGTAGTCAGTAAAGGTAAAGAGTAATATTATATTAAATACTTCATTACAGTGCCTACAAGCAGCAAATATAAAACAAACAAAGTCAAAGATATTGTAACTTTACGGAGACATGTACACAAAGAAGTGCAATTGAATTTTTATAATTGGTTGTCATTATTATATGTGTCTGTGTTGCATCAATTTTAATGTTTTTACTTTTATTCCTAGAGTTTCTTTGTACTTCACAATTTATGAATGCTGTCCTGCCTATGATGTATAGTGTTTTGAAGCGCAACCAGTCAATAAATTCCAAGAAATTAAATGCATCTCATTAGAACACACTCCACCCCATCTATAAAACACTGAGCAATGTACTCAGTTGGATTCACACAAATCCTTTATAATGTATTGCTCTCTTGTCCCTCAATACTTTTTGATTTGGTAACATACTAATGGAAGGTTGTCAAATGAGTTTTATGTAGAAGTCATTACAGCTGCTTAAAGTTATTAATCCAATTTATCCATAAAATGAAGGGAAATTTTAATGTTCTAATAACATCATGAAATGAGGCAATGCTGCATGGTTGAAGGTGTCAAATAAGCTAATATTTTGTTACAACAGTTTCTTGCTACCCTAAACGTTGTAGCCTGACTCAGTTTGTCTGACAGGTTACTTCCTATATGTAAATACTGTAAGTCAACTAGTTGTTTTTTGTTTTTTTTTGTAATGAGGGAGCCTGCCACTATTTCAAACTGCCTGTGGTAAGGACAGATTGAATCTACCGACAAGTTTCCTTTACATACTTTATAAAGGATGGTAAAATACAGATGTCAAAGTCTCTCAAGCCAAGCAGGACACAGTTACCTGCCACTAGACCTATTAGCTACCAAAATCAAACCTACTCTGTCTAGTTAGACCCAAAAGCTTAACTCCTTTCCGCAGTAGGCATTTTTTGATTGTTATTTTTTTTCCCCACTTTTTAAACCCCATAACTTTTTTTTTATTTTTCCATTCAGAGAGCCATATTAAGGCTTTATGTTTGTGGGACAAATTGTGCTTCGTAGTGATACCATTTTATATTCCATATGATGTACTGGGAAGCTGCTGATGTATCTGCTGCACATGTGCAGGGTCTGCTGGGTGATGACACAGACTCCATCACCAGGTTGTGACGGCACCGCTTCCATATTGATGACCAACACATGCCAGTATCCCCATATATACCTGGCTTCTTTACCTCCACCTGCCTCCACTGAAGAAACAGGGGCTAAACGAGTGTAGGGCTAGAGGTGGAAGTCGCAACAAGCTGTGGTATGTATAATTTATGTCTTTGACTATTCACTTTCCCTTTCTGCATGGTTAAAACTGAATTGGCTGGATGTGTGAAACCATTAAGATCTCCATTGGGAATTTCATTTATACTTATTGTAGGTGTATATTTCCTTAAGGACAGGTGGGACTATTTATGTCTGGTTATATCTAAGTGGCATTTTTCTGTTACCTTGCACAGTGGGGACACCTTCCCTAACTTAAATGGAGTGATATTTTGATAAATTCAACCCTTTATCAATCCATTAATCAGGAATTCATGGTTATTTATTGTCCATGAAATGCTATTTATGTATTGATCTCCCACGGTATTTGCTGCAACCTCCACCTCTAATGTCATTCCATTGCCACTTTGCTTTTAACATTTTGTAATCATGTTTTGGCTCAATAAATAAATTTATAACTATTGTTAAATTTTGGATCAATTGTTTTATGATTAATTATGAGAGGGTTATTCTAAATAGAACATTTTTTTGTGTTGTTGAGTTCCCTATTGGATTATTTAGGGCTAAAAGGAGAATATAGGTTGGGGATTTATGCCCTTTTTAAAGACCTGGCATGTGCCGTACTATTATGGCAGATGTCAGGAAAGGGTAAAAGAGGACCTGTCATTAAGTACAAAAAGCTAAATACCATACATCATTTGACTGCCGCTGTTCCCTGAACAATTTAGCTTTTGTATTTCTCTAAGAAACTAAAATGGTTACCACACACTTAGAGAATCAGACCTGGTTTACATACAGTTGAAACCAGAAGTTTACATGTACTATATAAAAAGACACATATGCATGATTTTCTTACTATCTGACATGAAATCAGAATAAACCTTTCCCATTTTAGGTCAAATAGGATTACCAAAATTATTTATATTTTCCAAATGCCAGAATAATGAGAGCGAGAGAATTTTTGAAGGCATTTTTATTACTTTCTGCAAAGTCAAAAGTTTACATACATTTCATTAGTATTTGGTATCATTGGGTATGACTTGGGTCAAACGTTTTGGATACAGTGGGTAAAAAAAGTATTTAGTCAGCCACCAATTGTGCAAGTTCTCCCACTTAAAAAGATGAGTCCGGCCTGTAATTGTCGTCATAGCTAGACCTCAACTATGAGAGACAAAATGAGAAACCAAATCCAGAAAATCACATTGTCTGATTTTTTAAGAATTTATTTGCAAATTATGGTGGAAAATAAGTATTTGGTCACCTACAAACAAGCAAGATTTCTGGCTCTCACAGACCTGTAACTTCTTCTTTAAGAGGCTCCTCTGTCCTCCACTCATTATCTGTAGTAATGGGTCCTGTTTGACATTGTTATCAGTATAAAAGACACCTGTCCACAACCTCAAACAGTCACACTCCAAACTCCACTATGGTGAAGACCAAAGAGCTGTGGAAGGACACCAGAAACAAAATTGTAGACTTGCACCAGTCTGGGAAGACTGAATCTGCAATAGGCAAGCAGCTTGGTGTGAAGAAATCAACTGTGGGAGCAATAATTAGAAAATGGAAGACATACAAGACCACTGATAATCTCCCTCGATCAGGGGCTCCACGCAAGATCTCACCCCGTGAGGTCAAAATGATCACAAGAACGGTGAGCAAAAATCCCAGAACCCCACAGGGGACCTAGTGACTGACCTGCAGGGACCTGGGACTAACGTAACAAAGGCTATCGTCAGTAACACACTACGCCGCCATGGACTCAGATCCTGCAGTGCCAGACGTGTTCCCTTACTTAAGCCAGTACATATCTGGGCCCGTCTGAAGTTTTCTAGAGAGCATTTGGATGTTCCAGAAGAGTATTGGGAGAATGTCATATGGTCAGATGAAACCAAAGTAGAACTGTTTGGTAGAAACACAACTCGTCCTGTTTGGAGGAGAGTGAATGCTGAGTTGCATCCAAAGAACACCATACCTACTGTGAAGCATGGGGGTGGCAACATCATGCTTTGGGGCTGTTTCTCTGCAAAGGGACCAGGACGACTGATCCGTGTACATGAAAGAATGAATGGGGCCATGTATCGTGAGATTTTGAGTGCAAACCTCCTTCCATCAGCATGGGCATTGAAGATGGAACGTGGCTGGGTCTTTCAGCATGACAATGATCCCAAGCACACCGCCAGGGCAACGAAGGAGTGGCTTCGTAAGAAGCATTTCAAGGTCCTGGAGTGGCCTAGCCAGTCTCCAGATCTTAACCCCATAGAAAAACTTTGGAGGGAGTTGAAAGTCCATGTTGCCCAGCGACAGCCCCAAAACATCACTGCTCTAGAGGAGATCTGCATGGAGGAATGGGCCAGCATACCAGCAACAGTGTGTGACAACCTTGTGAAGACTTACAGAAAACGTTTGACCTCTGTCATTGCCAACAAAGGATATATAACAAAGTATTGAGACTTTTGTTATTGACCAAATACTTATTTTCCACCATAATTTGCAAATAAATTCTTTAAAAATCAGACAATGTGATTTTCTGGATTTGTTTTCTCATTTTGTCTCTCATAGTTGAGGTCTACCTATGATGACAATTACAGGCCTCTCTCATCTTTTTAAGTGGAAGAACTTGCACAATTGGTGGCTGACTAAATACTTTTTTTCCCCACTATATGCTTCCACAAGCTTCTCATAATAGTTGGTAGGAATTTGGGCCCATTCCTCCTGACAGAACTGGCGTAACTGAGCCATGTTTGTAGGTCGCCTTGCTTGCACCTCCCTTTTCTCTCCAAAACATTGACTTTGCTATCCTTAAAGGGGTATTCCAACGTACATAACCTTTTTTAAATTTGTAGATAATTAAAAGTTAAACATTTTTGCAAATATAAGTAATTAAACATTTTGCAGAATTTAAAATATTTTTTCCTAAATATCTTGTGGTCACAGTCTTGTTGTCTTAATTGGTTGCCAATGGATACGACCATGAATGCAGAAACTTTCTAAGGTCAGAAAATCAGCAATGATATCCTTATTGTGGCCAGGATATCTTCTCCTACATGTAGGGTCCCTGCCTGATAACCCGGCTTCAATAAGAAAATCATGGCTGGGTTTTTGACAAGTCCCAGACCATAGAAAGTTTCTGCAATTGTGGTCGTATCCATTGGCAACAGATCAAGGCATTACTAAGATAGTTAGAGAAAATCTTTCAAACGCTAGAGAATTTTTAACTACTTATATTTGCAAAAATGTTTAACGTTTAATTACCTACAACTATAGATATGATTATGTTCATGGGAATACCCCTTTAAGCCACTTTGTAATCAGTTTGCCAGTATGCTTCGGGTCATTGTCCATTTGGAAGACTCATTTGCGCCCAAGCTTTAACTTCCTGGCTGATGTCTTGAAATGTTGCTTCAGTATTGCCACATAATGTTCTTTCCTCATGATGCCATCTATTTTGTGAAATGCACCAGTCCCTCCTGCAGCAAAACAACCCCACAACATGATGCTGCCACCCCCGTGTTTCACAGTTGGGATGGTGTTCTCAGGCTTGGCCATAATGACCATTGTTACATTTGGAGGAAAAAGGGAGAAAAAAGAACACCATCCCAACTGTGAAACACGGGGGTGGCAGCAAGGTGTGAGCAAAGCGGCCTACAAACATGGATCAGTTACACCAGTTCTGTCAGGAGAAATGGACCCAAATTCCTACCAACTATTGTAAGAAGCTTGTGGAAGGATATCCAAAACCCAAATCATACAGTTTAAGGGCAGTGGTACCAAATACTAATGAAATATATGTAAACTTTTGAATTTGCAGAAAGTAATAAAAATGCCTTAAAAAATTATCTCTCTCTCATTCATTCTGGCATTTGACAAATATAAATAATTGTGGTAATCCTAATTGCCCTAAAACGGAAAAGGTTTATTCTGATTTCATGTCAGATAGTGAGAAAACATGCATATGTGTCTTTTTATATAGTGTACTAGTAGAATACCCGCGGCTTCGCTCGCGGAAAATATGTTAAATTGTTGGTTATGCTAGCTAAAGTAAAATTTTCAGTGGCACACTGAAATTGACATTTTCAGAGTGCTACAGTAAATCTTTTTTTCCACTTGAAATTTGTCTTATTATTTTCGCATTTTACTTATTTGTCATAACATTGATGTGAACAGCAACTTTTTTTTTTATTTCAACATTTTTATTGATTTTACATATTCAATACATATTAGGTAGTATAAACTATTACAACTATTTTTTTTAACTATTTTTTATCAAAAATTAAAATGTATGCATCGTACACAAACATAAAACATTTACACCCAATTAACAACATAGTACAACTCTTCCCCCCTCCAGTGTAATCTATAAGTAGTTCATGGACAAAAGAGTAAAATTGGTTTACAGTTAAACAACTATCTATTGTAGTGCTTTTTGGCAAATAATGTTTCTGGTTTTACCTTCAGGTGCATATATGAAAAGATTTTTGCGGTTACCCACTTTAGAGCAAGCAACGTACAATTGTCCATGTGAAAAACACGGGCTCTCCAAATTAATGCCGGCTACTTTAAGTGATTGGTCTTGTGCTTTGTTTATAGTCATAGCAAATGCAAGTCGGATTGGGAACTGCAGACGCTTAAAATTGAAGGGCATGTCGCTTGGTAGCAAAGGAATACGCGGAATGAAAACATTTGCTCCCTTAGAGTTTCCCATAAGAATAGTGGCTTCAATAACATTGGGCATGAGACTTTTAATGCACAATCTTGTGCCGTTACACATTTTTGGTGGGTCAAGATTCCGAATCAAAATTATTGTGGCTCCTGTTTTTAAAATGAGTTTATGTGGTGGCATTCCAGGAGGCTCTAAAGAATTCAGGAACTCCAATGGATACATTACGGCTTGTTCACTCTCCATGACTGAACCATGGAAATGTATGTGGTCGCTAGACCAGGCAGCCTTCCCTGAATTAGTAGATTTATGGAGCTGACACTATCATTTTTAGGCACTAGGATTGCACATTCACAAAGCCACTGATGGTTGTTAAAATTGTTACAAATATCAGGGAAAACTTGGTCAATAAGTTCCATTACCAAAGATGTCATTTCACAAAAATCTTCCGGAAAGGAAATGAGACCAGTAGTGGAATCAGTAGGGAACTTGTCATTTCCAAGGCATAGTAGCTGGTGTGTAAATTTGTTCGAAGTTGTATTTCCCATCAAATGAACCCACATATTAGTAGTAAGAGTTTGCTTCTGAACATGTATCCACAGATAAGAAGATTTTAGACAGGCATTCAGATCATCCGCTGGTGTTGCTCCCTTAAGAACAGGTAACATCTGGCAGAAGTCACCTGAAAAAATTACAACAATTCCCCCATTAAACAATTGGTTCCCCGCAGATATTTCAAGGTGCGATCAAGGGCCTCGACCACTTTCTTGTGCGCCATGGTACATTCATCCCAAACAATTACTTTTCAAGTTTGTAATACCTTAGCTTTCCCAGAGCTCTTAGTGATATTACACCGCTATATTAAAGGGCAATCCTAGTGCTGAATGAGCCGTGCGCCCTCCATCTAAAAGAGTGGCTGCAATCCCAGATGATGCAACAGCCAAGGCAATGTCATTGTTTGAATGAATTTCTGCAAGCAGAAAATTAATTAAAAATGTTTTACCAGTACCTCCTGGTGCATCTAGGAAACATAGTCCCCCATTTCCACTGGAAATCTGACCCATAATTGCCATATAGGCCGATCTTTGGTCATCAACCAAAAGAGACTTATTTAATATGACAAATTCTTTACATTTTTCAAAATCATAGCTTTTTTCTTGCAGAATATCTCTGTTCATAATATCAAAGTCTGGTCGATTTGATGCTGGTAAACATAATTCTATTAGAGTTTTACTATTGATAGATATGCACCTTTCTTCTAACATCAAGAAGGCTTTGTTGAATATGTCAGCAGTGAAATTTAAGTCTAAGTCTGGATTAACTCTCCTTTGCACTCTAAGAATATCTTCACTAAGTTATTCTTTGTATTTGTCCCAAAGCGCGCAGGGATTGGAAGATGCGCAGGTTGTAATTATTATAGCGAACAGGACTCTCAGTTGAGGTGGAAAGCGAGTGACAGATGCTTCCTGCAATGGCATGTCCCAGTGTTGATCGTCTTCGACCAGACAACGCTTTTGGCATGCTTCCCTGTAAGTTTGACACAGCTCTCCATCAACTATTTTCAAATCTGTGAAAGAAGTTGGCCCACGGACAGTGTGAAGCAGTAATCGGAGGTAGTAACACTCTGCGTTGTTTGGATGCACTGTATACACACGTCTGAGAGCATCACTGGATCGTCCGTCTCATCCTGGCACCCTTGCACCTTGCTTCCTCTTGCAAAATACTTTTCTCGATTTATTCCATGTATAATATTTTGGAACATCTGAATATAATAAAGTCCTTGCAAATGGATCTGCTTGACATAGGAGAAAGAAAGCTGTCAATGTTGTACTGGGTGGTCGAGCAGCTCTTTCCTCTACATTCTTGGGAGTAAAATACACTCGTTGTCCATTTTCAAGATGGACACTGAGATGAACTAGAGTCTGATGTCTTTCATGGATGGGAAAATTTAGTAATCGCCACACGCCTTCATTACTACTTATATACCTTCCCATCTGATACAGCATAATCTCATCAGATTTACATTTTGGATTTTCTAGCTGGAAAACTGCCATATCGCTGCCCTTGTTAACATATTAGCAAATGTATTTAATTGACTTAACAGAGTTACAATATTCTACATTAATGTGCGCATCAAACATTTTTGAAAGCAGTGGAGAGTAAGGTACAACCCATCGATTATCTATTTCAAGATCTGTGTTTTGTTTAACCCGTTTTAATCTGATTGTTGCAGTATATCCTCCCTGTTCAGGTTTCCGTCTTCTGTAAAGAGGAAAACCATCATCTCCTGTTTGTGTTTCTACAATCAAGTTGTGAGGATACTTTTTAGTACATTTTCCTTACTTTATACATGGCGATCTTGGGTTAAGTGGCCCACATGGCCCATGGATCATATTTTTAGAAATAGTTTCAAAAAGTACCGGATCCTCTTCTGGATTTGGAAGCTCAGCAGAAATAACAATGTCAATTTGATCAGGGCGTATCTTGTCCTTTAGCCATATCAGTAAATGAGTATGTGAAAGACCTCTTTTTTGCCACTCAATTGAATACATCCAACACTGACTTTCACCAAAAATGTAACACTTTGTAATTACGTCCATGAGCTTGATCAGTTTTTGTTTAAAAACCCTTGCTATTAAATCATGTTGATCAGAGGGGCCCTGACCATTCAGAAGCTCTTCCTTTATCTCTGGCCAAGTTGGATTACATGTAACTGTAATAAACAAATCAGGACGACCATACATCCGAACATATGTCATGGTGTCCTGAGCATACTCATGAATATGTCTGAGACTTCCAGTAAATGTAGCCAGTAAAATAAACATACGCCCAATGTTAGCCACGTTGCCATCATTAGCAACAGCATCCCTTAAATGAATGTATTCATCTACTCTAAGTTTTTGTTGGTTCAATCGTATGTACAAAAGACGCTCACTTTCCACCTTGGCATACATATCAACTATAAATTGATGAAAAAGTTGCCTACATTGTAAAATGTGGTTAGAAGAGCTATGTCTGATCATTATTTGGTAGGCATAAAAGTCCATAGCTGATATTTTTTTATTGGTTGGCCTAGCAGTCTTGGGATCAGTATGTGTTAAATTAAAGTGATAGCCATCTTGGCCATTCCAAAATATTATCGGATATTGCAGAGCATCATATGATCTGTGTGTTTCTGCAATACGTTGAAGATTGTCGCTTCGTCGCTGAATAATTATATCACGGCTTTGAAAGTCCTGTCCAACCAGTATAATAGGTACTTCGTTAACAGTGGGAGAATTGAAATCGCCTTTCATGCTCACCAAACGGTGTCTTGTCTGCTCTTATTACAACTTGATATTCATCACGTGGCATTCTTTCTAAGGCTGTTTTGAAAAGGTTTACTAACTGATTATGCTGATGGAAAAATCTTTGCAAATTCAACACAATCTTTTTTTGTCTCAAGTATAGCTTCACAACGTCTATCCGCTTGCATTTGTTTGACTCCCAAAAAATAAATTTGTAAAAACTTTGGATCTTCATTTACTACAGGAAGCATTGAACCAATTTTGTGATATATTTGGCCCTGGACTTTAAAAGTTGGCATAAATCCTGCTTCCTGGAGTCCAGCTGTCGTACCAAAAGATTTCATCTGTAAAGATGAATTTTATCTCCTAATATTTTGCAGAAAATGCTTTGACTCGGGAGTTGTTCCTGACATATATGAAAGAAGTGGTTCAGTAGGTAGATCTAAAGGTGGCAAACTGATTTTGCCATTTGAGCAGCACATACCAGGCGATTCCAAGTTAAACTTCTTTGCTTGACAATGTTTGCATATTATGTCCATTTTGCCAATTATGACTTTCTGATGTGACCTATAGTCTAGAATTGGGTTGTAGTGAAATGCTTCCAAACACAAATCAACCTGCCAACATCTTTGCACACGTTGCATATGTCGTATGCAGTCATTTTCAGAACGTTCATCCTTTTGTTCAGATGTTTCCATATTCCTTGCTTCAGCCTGCCTTATCCGATTCTTGTGAAGACAACATTCCCGTTTTTCTGATGTCTCAGCTGCCTTACATTTAGCCTATCTTATCCGTTTCTTTTCAAACCACGAATCACATTGTTCACTTGTCTCAGCTCTTTGACACAATTTTGCGTTCTTAGCTTTTGGATGTACTTGTCCAATAGATGGTTGTTTTTTGGGCGCCATTTTAAAAAACAGTCCTTAGTATTATGAGCCTTTAGTCTTCACCTGACACTGATAAGAGATGTAATAGGATAAATAGCAAATTCAAAGCAGCCCTTACACAGTATTACTATGATCTGAAGGAGCTCACATCTCAGTAATGAAAACCGCCTCACAGGCAGACTCGTGTAGTTGCCTATAGCAACCAATCAGAGCTCAGCTTTCACTTTCCCTCAGCAGCTTTAGTGATGAAAGCTCCCTGTATAGTAAGCAATAATGACAATCTTACTATGAGGCAGTTTTCGCCTGACCAATATTGCTGCTCAGTAAGGCTGTTTGCACACTACAATATTTTTCATGGGTTTCCGGGCCGTGGATTCTACAGCTCTATAAACATTCTATGGAGCCTGCAAAATTCACAGCTTTGTGCACAAAGAAGTCTATGGAACTGCCAAATCCATGGTCCGGAGGACCGTGCCGTGAAAAATACTGTAGTGTGCAAGCAGCCAGTAAGGTTACCAAACATGTTTTGTCAGTGCGTGCGTGTATGTGTGTGTGTGCACGCGTATGATCCATGTGTATGTATGCGTGTGTGCATGCACGTGTGTGGTCCGTGTATATGTATGCGTGTGTGTGCGCATGTGATCCATGTGTTTGTGCGTGCACAGTGCAAGTGTCCATGCGTTCGGTAGGTGTGTGTGAGTACACATGTGCTCTGTTTGTCTGTGTGCGTAGGGTGCATCCATCTCAGGGTGTTTGCGTGCGTGTCTGGTACTTGCGTTCGTGTGTGTGTGTGTGGTGTGCATGTGGTATTTATGGAGTGATGTTGTGGTATTTGTGGGGTGGTTGTGTTGTGTGTGTCTAGCGTGGTCTGGTGTTTGTGTGGAGTGTTGTGGCATTTGTGTGGTGTTGTGCTTGTGGGTTGGTGTATGTGTGATGTCTGTGTGATGTTTGAAATCATGGGATATGGAATCCCATTCCATATCCCATGATTGTGGCATACCTTGCAGATTTTTCATGGTTCCAGGAAAGCTGGGTAACATATCAGATAATGCTGTAATAGGAACCTCTAGGTATTAAATATATCTAAATAAGTCCACCTCCTAACTAAAAAAATTCTTCAATAACTTGATTGATATTCCTTTCAGGGTTCCAGGAAAGCTGGGCAATATGCCAAGATGAACTGTAATAGAGACCACTCAATCAAAATCTTCCTAAATAAACCTCCCATCTTGCTCTATAACTGCTTCATGCCATATCTAAACTCCCAGGGTTGCAGGAAAGCTGAGTAACATACCAGATAAGGCTGTAATTAAGACTGCTGGGTACTAG
Organism: Leptodactylus fallax; assembly: GCA_947044405.1. Taxonomy (NCBI): domain Eukaryota; kingdom Metazoa; phylum Chordata; class Amphibia; order Anura; family Leptodactylidae; genus Leptodactylus; species Leptodactylus fallax. Next base: position 3,878,154 of record CAMRHE010000059.1, on the reverse strand, counting down.
ATACAGTATAAGTAAATAAGCTCCCCCCAACTCCATAATTGTTCAGTCAATTGCCAGATATGTCCTTCAGGGTCTGAGGAAATCTGGGTAACATGCCATCCTTCCTCTATAATTGTGTCACGCCATTCCAGATTTTCATGGTTACGGGAAAGTTGGGTAATATGCAAATGAATGCTGTAATAGGGACTTCTGAGTACTAAATATACCAAAGTGAACCCTTATCCTTTCTCTCCTAGGTGTATTTCATGTCCTGGACCTGCAATGTTCCCATCAAGGTCAATTGTGCTCCATTACAGCACTATTGTCAATGGGATTTCAGCATGCTCCTTAATGATAAGACCCACTCACTCTGAAAATTCATGTGATGTCATGCCCATGACCCTAGTCATTCTGTAGCTGAAGGAAAGCAGGAAGCACTGTCTTCCAACTGTATGTTGTAAGGGGTCAGCTCACACGATGGGGGTCGGCAATTACAGAGTTCAGACTATTAGCGGGTTTCAAACTTCAAGCGTGCTTTATTCAGATGCTTCAGCACAAAAACAGCATGCAAACAAAACAAAAGCGCTAGCCTGTCTAGCTCTAACTAAACAGCAGGTAGCCTCACTAATCTAGTGCAGGCCTAATACAAAGGTGCTCTCTCCCAGCCTGAAACCTGTCAGCCCTCCTTTTACCAGGCTTCCTTCCCCAGTAATGATCAGGATGCCTCACCTGAGATCACCTCGGACTAGGGGAAAAACCCATAGTGGACTGGAAGACTCCCACTGCCAACCTGTCCTCCAGTCCAGAAAATCCAGCCCATGTAACATAAATAACAATCCCTGCTAAAGCAAACTGTATCCTTCTGGATTTCCGCTACCTCACCTGGCTGAGGAAACCAGGCAAGATATACACCCCATCCAGAAATTTACCATACACTTTACCACAATGTCTGCAAGATTTCTACTAAACTGATCAAAGCAACAGTGTGCAGCTTATCCTATAGATATACCTAGAGATTAATTTTTTTGTTTTTCTTAGTTTTCAGGGTTTTTAGTTACTTTAAGTGAGGGGGGATGTCTGTTTGATGCAGCTTTAGCCAAAAGCTATAGAATAATTACAAATAAAGCAGTAACATTTAGTCATTTTCTCATTGCCTCATTTTGCATTTGAAGGGCACCCTTCTGTATGTTTCTGGTATGACCTTAGTAGGTAATTTTTTTCAGAAAAAGAGATCAATGTTTCACGTGCCACACCTTTAGCTCCACTATGCATGACACAATGTAGCAGTTGTGCACAATATTTTTCGTTAATATGAAAAAGGACTTAATGATAGAAAAAAAATCCTAGCAGTGTTCAGAAAATACACAAATATACGTATTTTTATTAGACTAAATTATTATACTTGATGACATAATACATACTGAATAAATTAAAAATGGAAAACATGAATATTCCAATGAATTTAACAATATAAATCTGAAAATTAATCCAGTGCACTCTCTTAGGTTATGGAATAAAAATGCCACTAACTTTATTTATATGTGGAAATATGTAATAAAATTTCTTTTGCTTACTACTTTTGACTGTTTTCTTTTGTTATATTGTTTTTACTGCCTGTTAGGAGAAGCAACTCTTCAATTGTTTACAGGAAGAATATAAAAGAATTATTTTGTAGCTGTTCTCTATTCTCGTTCTTAAGATGTTTTATTGAAACATTATTCAAGATTTGTTGCCAGTACAGCTCCCTATGACCTCTTTTTTCTGAGCAATGTTAAGATACTATGTGTGTAGTCTATGTAGGATTGGGTGAGAGTTGTTCTCAGATTTATGACTGATCAATAACACATACAGTCAGTAAAGGTGTATTTTATAAGATAATTTCAAAGTACACTGACTCTAGAGCAGGGGTGTCAAACTCATTTTCTCCGGGGGCCACTTCAGCCTCACGGGGTACCTTGAAGGGCCAAGATTATTTTACACATGTATAAAAGTAACTTATCCTTAACAGTTAAGCGTGCTATTAAGGAGTAGTTACATTTGTACATTGCTACTGTTACAATTAGCCCTTTGAGGGCAACCAGGAAGAACATAATGTACTGTTAAAACCTAAAAAGCATGTTACATACTATCCTCATCCTTTTCTGAATATATCAAAAATTAAGCACTATACAAATACCGTTTACCCCTGCAAACGTTATTATGCTCTATAGTTGCCTCTGCACACGGTATTACGCCCCACAACGGCCCCTGCACATGCTATTATGCTCCATAGTTGCCCCTGCACACGGTATTATGCTCAATAGTTGCCCCTGCACACGGTATTATGCTCCATAGTGGCCACTGCACACGGTATTATGCTCAATAGGGGCCCCTGCACACGTTATTATGCTCCATAGTGGCCCCTGCAATCGGTATTATGCTCCTTAGTGACCCTCCACCCATGAACTATTATTATACTCTGGGGTCTTTTCAGACCCCAGAGTATAATGATTGGAGACCCAGGTGGTGACAAACATAAAAACCAGTATTACTTACCTGGGCCCCGGTGTGCTATCTGCGTTCGGCCTTCTTCAATGTCGCACAGACCGGCGTCGCGACATAATGATGTCGGCCTGGCTCACGTGACGCCTGGGACGTCACCAAAGAAGGCCGAAGCCGGCTGGGAGCAACATCGGATCGCTGGAGAGGTGAGTAACACTGGTTTTTATGTTTATCACCTCCCCTGGGTCTCCGATTATTATACTCCAGGGTCTGAAAAGACCCCGGAGTATAATAATAGTAGTATTTGATGGGGTTCGCCGGCCGCGGCCTCACTTACCATCCCCGCTCATTCACAAAGCCGCTTCTGCGTCCCATAGCAGAAGGGGAAGCGGGGGCGGCCACGACGAGCAGCGGGGATCGATAAGTAAATAGGCCGTTACGTGCCGGGGATACTCCAGCAGGCAACGGCCTATTTATATATATAAAAAAACTTATCCTCACCTACCTCCGATGCCTTGATGCAGCCACAGCCGCATCCTCTTCTTGTCCGCGACGTCTGCGTGTCAGCGTAGGAGGCGTGATGACATCATTGTATTGCCGCCTGCGCTGACATGCAGAGGTCTTGTAAACCAGCCCAGGACAGGTATCGCGTAGCTTTGTTTTTTTTTTTTTTTTTTTTTTTAAGCAGCCTGTCCTGTCCTGGGCTAGTTTACATTACATAGACAATAAAAAATGCCGCGGCCCTGCGGGCCAGATAAGTGCCTGGCCGGATAACAGAAGGCAGCGGGCCAGATTCGGCCCGCGGGCCTTGTGTTTGACATCTATGCCAGTTTCTAACTGGTGTAGATTTCCATTCTGAAGCTGGGACCTCCGACAGATTTATGAAAATGCTGAAGCCTTTTCATAAGTCTCATGGTCCCTGAACCAATTGGGCCATTTATTAAGACTAGCTACTCTTGCTGGTACTGTTAAACACAGAGGCCAGTCTTAATAAATTTACCCCTCTGTGTTTAACAGTACCAGCAAAGTGAATGATTTCATTTCATCTCGAATGAATGTTTGAAAATCGAAGCATGTTCATTTCAGCTGCAGAATTGTGTTTTTCCTATTGATTTTAAAAGGGAAAGGAAAAACACAGAAGAAAAAAATAATAACAAGTTTTTGCTGCTTATTTTGCTCGCAGCGCATTGCTACGTTGGGCCTTGGCCTAAAGTGGTGTCAGTATACAATTGCATTGACTTATAAATAGTATGGGGATTGTGCCATGTGACATGACTTCAATTAGAGAGACGGTACAGTTACTGAAGCCAAAAAAATATACATATACAGTACAAGATTTGGACATTTCAACTGGGTTGGTACCTCAAGCTATACGTCGAGGTTCAAAGAAATTTCCTCCTTTATCTATCAGTCCATCTGTTGATTTATTTGTGAAATTAGTATCTAAGGAATTTGAAAAAATTCCTAACACTATCAGAGACGATAATTTATCACCACAAGAGAGAACTAGTCTTAGATCTTTAAGTCAGATGACAGATGTGGTGATAAAGGCAGCAGATAAGGGAGGAAATGTAGTTATTTGGCCGGTGGACATGTATGAGGCTGAAGCTTTTAGACAATTGCGAGATCCTAAACAGTATAAAAAATTAACATATAATCCACTTCTTTCTTTTTGTAAAGGATTAGAGGATATCTTGGCATCAGCTTTGGAGAAGAATGTGATTACTAGGGATCTTTTTTATGCCTTGTTAGTTGATGAACCCACTATCCCTACCTTATATCTTTTACCCAAGATACACAAGAATAAAACGACTCCACCGGGTAGACCTATTATCTCAGGTAGGAATGGACCATTTGAGAATGTTTGTAGATATATTGACTTTCATCTCAAACAATTAGTAGAGACACTTCCATCATATCTTAGGGACACAAGTGATCTATTGAAACGGATAGATGGTTTACCTTTAGATGATGACACTTTTTTAGTGACATGTGATGTTGAGTCATTGTATACGAATATTCGTCATGAGGACGGATTACGCGCGGTCAAGTTTTTTCTTGACATGAGTAATCTATCATTAGAATTGAGCCAGTTACTGTTGTCCCTTTTAGAATATATTTTGACGCATAATTTTTTTTACCTTTAAGGGGTCCTTCTACCTACAGCTCCAGGGTACAGCGATGGGGGCTGCTTGTAAACCCTCATATGCTAACCTGTTCCTGGGGCTGTGGGAGAGGGACCTCTCCCTTGATGATCGGGATGTGTCGGTAGGTCGTATCCATACGTGGATGCGATATATCGATGACATCCTGATCATCTGGGAGGGCACTGGGCATCAGTTGCAGTCTTTTATCAATGACATCAATCAGAACAATGTAAACATTCATCTTACTTTTAAATTTGATAGATTCAAAATAGATTTTTTGGATGTCAATCTATATAGCGATAATTATGATATGCTGCAAACTGAAATTTTTAGAAAAGAAACGGCAGTTAATTCTTTGTTACTCGCTTCTTCGTCTCACCCTTTCCAGACAATTAATGTGGTCCCTATAGGTCAGTTTTTACGTGTCAGAAGGATCTGCTCTACAGATGAAAAATTTGAATGTTATGCCCATGATTTGAAACAGCGATTTACTGACAGAGGTTATAGTCAAAGACAAATCAAACGTGCCTATCTAAGAGCGAAAAGTACGCCACGTTCAGATTTGATACACAACAACAGTCGTAGAGAATCTAAATCAAATCAGGTACGTTATATAACTCAATTCCACTCCCATTGGAAGGAAATGCAGCAAGCTTTATCCAAATTCTGGCCTATCTTACAGGGTGATATAATATATTCCTTCATTTCCAAGTATTGTTTCCCGTAGATCTAGGAACCTGAAACATCTACTCGTTAAGAGTCACTATGAGGTGAGACATCAAGGGATTTTTGGAGCTAGAGGCCCTAACAAAGGTTGTGTTCCCTGTGGACGTTGTATGGCATGTCCTAACATTCAAAGAGCTACTAATTTTGTAACGCACGCAAATAAGATATTTCAAATTCAACATCACATAACGTGTAATACATGTTATGTTATTTATTATGCTACTTGCCCGTGCTCACTGATCTATGTTGGTCTTACATCCAGACAACTCAAGATACGAGTTAGGGAACACGTACGAGATATTTTGGCTGCTAAAAATAATATAGAACATGATAAATTTAAGCCAATTGCTAAACATTTTGCACAATATCATGATAGCAATCCGACATTACTACAAGTACGTGGCATTGATTGCATCCCAATCAATATACGAGGTGGTGGTCTGAAATCATGATTAGCTCAATGTGAGGCTAAGTGGATTTGGACTTTAGAGACCCTTTCCCCTGCGGGTTTAAATGAAACTCTTAACTTTGGGGCATTCTTGTGATCTTTATTGCTTGGACCTAGTAACCCCTTTACATATTTTGTAATTTTTTTGTTTTGTGGTAGCGGGGTTGCCTTTTATATTCATTGCTTGTTTTTACTCATTTTGTTTTCTGTTTTGTTTATTTAGTTGTCATCTCTGGCCTGTTTTTGACTGGATTACACTGATACAGTTCAGGATACCTTTAATGGATCGATGGACCCTTTTTACCTTACACCATTTATCAAATAAAAAATATATATATATTTTTTTTTCTCACTTATTTGCATATTCTCTTCACACTTGTTTTGCATATAATTTTTATTTATGATTTTGATGAGTACTTATTTCTTTTGCACTTGTCACTTTTTGCTCATGTCAAGTTTTATAAGTATTTGTTCTAGAGGACATATTTTAGGTCCTTTATAACCTCTCTTTCACAACTATGGCACTATTTGTGTGTTCATTGCCACTTTATATATAGTTTTTATATATATGGGTCTCTGGATGTATTTATTCATTCCTGTAATTGTAGCGATATATATTTTTGGTCTGCTGCGACCCTCCATACCTTTTATATTATTGCATTTATTCGCCTAACCTGCTGTGCGCATGCCTGGCTCTCTTACCCCTTTCCCGTGTGTCCTATCCGCAATATCACGAGGCGTGGCTGGGACTCGTGACTATGACGTCATCACGTTGTGATTCTCACCCACGTCAACGTGCGCGGATGTGGTCACGTGGTTGTAAGGGGTACTGATGGCCTGGGCATGCGCCATAACAATCAGGTAACTTCAGGATGGATTTCATGTATCACTATTGGTATGGAGATTTGTAGCAACACACCAGTTCTAAAGTTTGGCCTTGATTATACTGCTTATATAAGCTTCTGTTTTACCCCATTGACACCACCCCCAGACGAAGGCTTTGTGTGCCGAAATGTGAGTTGGGTTTTGTCAGCAGGCAGCAGCATTTGTGTCATGGGTATGTTTAGATCTTATACCATGTAATTTATTTTGCAAAATGCATGTATAGTGTGATACATTGGGCAATTATATAGGGGTTTTTTATATGCACTTGCTTTTTATTAATCATTAGTACCCCTTGTATTTATATACTGCTATATACTTTATGCATGGTTTATGGTATCTCCCTTATATTTAATTATACTACTTAGCCTCTGCCTCTCTCGTGGGTTTTGTCAGCAGGCAGCGGCATTTGTATTATGGGTATGTTTGGATCTCATACCATGTAACTGATTTTGCAAAATACATGTATAGTGTGATACATTGGGCATTTATATAGGAGTTTTACACATGCACTTGCTCTTTATTAACCATTAGTACCCCTTGCATTTATATACTGCTATATACTTTATGCATGGTTGTATGTTATCTCCCTCATATTGATTCATACTACTTAGTCTCTGCCTTTTTCGTTTTACATATGCTGACATAGGTATTTGTACTGTTGTTTCTGTTTTGTATTTTTATACTGTTTTTGTATTTCAATAAAATTCCTTTTGTATTTTTTATTATTTTGAGTGCTTTCTTACTTTTCTTTCTTGGATTATTGCTATTTGTTGGTAGTAAGAGCATGATTTGTAGAGGGTTTCATTATGATAGATTTGGAGACAACACTTGTTGTTATTTATAAAATTTTCTCCAAGTTTTTATCTTCATGTTATGTGCCATGAAATTTGTTTTATATACAGTATGTAGGCAAAATAAATTGTAGCAAAGGCGCACACCTCATAAATAAAAATGGATATATTGTTATTGACATAGTGGCAATAAATATACAGTGGAAACCAGAAGTTTACATACACTATATAAAAAGACAGATATGCATGTTTTTTTTACTATCTGACATGAAATCAGAATAAACCTTTCCCATAAATAAAACTAAAATTGAACTGTTTGGCCATAATGACCATCGTTATGTTTGGAGGAAAAAGGAAGAAGCTTGCAAGCCTAAGAACACCATCCCAACTGTGAAACACGGGGGTGGCAACCTCATGTTGTGGGGTTGTTTTGCTGCAGGAGGGACTGGTGCATTTCACAAAATAGATGGCATCATGAGGAAAGAACATTATATGGCAATACTGAAGCAACATCTCAAGACATCAGCCAGGAAGTTAAAGCTTGGGTGCAAATGGGTCTTCCAAATGGACAATAGCCCGAAGCATACTGTCAAACTGGTTACAAAGTGGCTTAAGGATAACAAAGTTAATGTTTTGAAGTGGCCATCACAAAGCCCTGATCTCAATCCTATTAAAAATTTATTGACAAAGCTGAAAAGGCAGGTGCGAGCGAGGCGGCCTACAAACATGGCTCAGTTACGCCAGTTCTGTCAGAAGGAATGGGCCCAAATTCCTACCAACTATTGTGAGAAGCTTGTGGAAGGATATCCAAAACGTTTGACCTAAGTCATACAGTTTAAGGGCAATGGTACCAAATACTAATCAATTGTATGTAAACTTTTGACTTTGCAGAAAGTAATAAAAATGCCTTAAAAAATTCTCTCCCTCTCGTTATTATGGCATTTGGCAAATATAAATAATTTTGGTAATCCTAATTGACCTAAAACGAGAAAGGTTTATTCTAATTTCATGTCAGCTAGTGAGAAAAACATGCATATGTGTCTTTTTATATAGTGTATGTAAACTTCTGGTTTCAACTGTATATGCTATTATGTTTATAAGGTATGCACCTTTTGCTGCAATTTCTTGTTTTGGAGTCATAGCAGTACTAACCACCACTGATCTATGTACAATGTTATGTACATTATATGTTAATTTGTAACTTACAGTGCTGTAGGACCAGAAGAAGGACATTTTTCTAATGTTGCAACACCCACAATGTTCTGCTGAACAGGTGCCCCAATGAATAAGTGTTAACAAGAAACGGATTGAACTCCTTATACCTATAGGTCATCTAAACATGTTTGGTTATAGTTTGGGTCAACATAGTAGCTGTATTCCTGTTTGGCTTTGAATTATATTTATGCATAGGTATCAAAATTTTATTATAATATTACCTCATAGTGGAAAGGATTTAGTCACGTATTGCACACTTCCAATTACAGTGAAACTTCTTTGACACCACCCATAATTGCATTAAAATGTGGTCTTCTGAGAGGTGATCTTTTCAATGAAGATGGCCAGTATACATAATATATGTTGGAACTGAAAATCCGTCTTTTAATAAAGGTGATCTTTACGTGGTTTATTCAGTACAACAGTTAATATATGGATAAGCATAAGTAACTGGACAGGAAGGTCACAGCACAACAGAGATTTGCATCAGGTAAATAAAATGGCTTTTCTTTGTTGGATCAAAGTGGGTACATCACAAAGTGGAACATTTTGCAGGAATACCTGACTTTATCAAGCATGCTTTATAAAGGCAGGTATTCCTGCAGAAATGTTGCACCATCCTGCATGTGTCCTGACATTTTTTCGCCTGGTGCAAGCCTCTGTGACCTCTCCGCAATCTGGACTGACAATCTGTGTGGCCATTAAATTTTAGGATAACTTAGTCTCATTTAACAGAACATGTGACTCTGGACCAAAATGCACTTTATTTAAAAAATGTTGCTGTCCTCTGCCTGAAAAAACTCCCTAAAGTATTTCCCTTCTTGCTAATTTGCTAAACTAGGGAAGTTCTATATTTAAAGGCGTTGTCCAGAAAATACAACTTTTTTCCTGGAAGTTGGGGAAGGTGAAAAAAAAAAAAAAAACATACTCACCTGTCCCTGACGCCCCTGTGCCCCCCACCACTGTACAGTCCCCCAGAACCCTGGGGCTTGTTTCAGTGGAAGTCCTTTCTGCACATGCTCGCTGAAGCCAATCAGCAGCCTCAGTGGCTTAAGGAAGGGACCCAAGAGATAACTGGTGACATAAGTGGGTGAAAAAAATCTGTTTTTCCATAAATGAATCTTTTCTGCTGCGTAGTGACAATATTACAAAATTTTGATACCATGATCCGCATAAAGATTGAGTGCAAAAAATAAATTAATAAATAACCCCTAAATTAGTCCAGGTCCCTAAATAAATTCAGACCCTGGACTATGCCTCGAAAATAATCTAGACTCCAGAACAGTACCCAAAATGAAAAGGGTATCAATATTATATCAGCAGGGTCCAACACCTGGAATCCCCACATATCAGCTGTATTCTAGGAGCTGCACTGCTAACTCACCATACGGTGTCTAGCGTTGAGTTTAGCTAGTGCAGAGCTGCCTTGTAGACATCAATGGGACACCGCTGCAACAGGACTTTATCTTCTGTTACAAAAATAAAGAAACAAGACAGAAGATAGCTTCTGTCATGTTGTTTACATTAGTGTCAATGGGAACAGATCAGTATCAATCTGTGTCTGTTCTCTGTGACAGCTAATGTCCGTTGCTGTCATCCTATGACGGAAGACAGCAACGGACATTAGTAACGGTAGTGTGAACTCCCTCTAAGACTGCTGCCATAAAATATTGTACAACAGTTGTTAGGGAGTTAAGGCAGTGTTTTTGCACCATCAAAAATGTATAATTGTGAAATAAAAACAAATATTTCCCATTAGGATTTGTCACTGTCAAATTTGCTGTGAAAAATAAAGTAGACTACTACTACTTCACAGAGACTACTGTTCATCACAATATGATTGTAAACTGTAGAATGAAAATATCACAAAATTGCTTTCACACAAGCTTTTGGTGAAGTAGTCTTTAGGTAAACACTTATTTATTTACCTCCTTGAGATATACAGTGAGATACATCTCTCTCTTACTCATATTATTGAGCAACATCAAATGTGTATGACCAAAGCACTGAGCACAAAGTCGTCAGGCACCAGGGTATAGCCTTATTTAGAGAGAGGCAAACAAAAAGTAAGGCAAAAGTAATGATATACTGTAGTTTACCTGAATATGTGGAAAACTTACATTGTTATAAAAAACATGACACATAGTCTTTAGAAGAACAAAATGTGAAAGGTACTATATACAAATATCAAATGTCACCTTTAAATAATCACTAAACTATCAACAAAATGCATAAATAAATAGTACAGGTGAACATAAGAAACTCTGTACTATATTCAGAGAAAAATGCCTTTTCAAACAGGCCCCATGTTTAATGAAGGCCACTCTAAGCATGCAGTGTTACCCATGGGTCTGTGCTGGCATGGCACCACTGTTATACATTACCACAAATGTGGCTAAAGATGAGCAGAACTGTGAGGCAGATTCAAATCGTGCAGTAGATTATCATTTACTGGGGACCTTTCATGTCCTCTGACATTAGCGGTGTTATATACCACCAGAAAGCTGACTGAATTCAGCACACTGTCGTTATGTGTCCTGATAGCAGAGATATCAGTGCTGTTAGTTTCAGCACTGATATCCCTGCACTGGCCTTCAGTGTCAGTTTTAGACAAACTGTGGTCCTGGGCAAAATTAAAAGTAGGGCCCCAAATGCTGTTATACCAACAACGCCATCATATTTCCAGTGGAAGCCCCTTTAATAACGCCCCCTTTCTGCCCCAAAAACAGTAGCAACCACCCCCTCTTATGCCCACACACAATTCAAATAATCACCTTTGTATTGCCTAATAGTTTTTCTCACCCCCTCATCACTTATTATAGCACCTCTTTATAAATAATAGTTCCTGCTTATAAACAGTGCCCCATATCAGTAATAGTCCCCCCTTATCAGTAATAGCCCTCTCATAAATAATAGTTAGCCTTATAACTAATAGTCCACATTATCAATATTAGCCCTCTTATAAATAATAGCCCTCTTATAAATAATAGTTCCCTCTTATTAATAGCCCCTTTAATAGCACGCCGATACAGCTGTGAAACTCCCGGGATCCGGAGCATCAGGCCTGATGCTCCAGATCCTGGGGGCCCCTTTGAGGATGTGGGCCCTGTGCAATTTCCCAGTTCCCCCCCCCCCTGATGCTGGCCCTGCTGGCCTTACAGCTCAGCATCATCACTGGGTGGTTAGGAATGCCCCCCTGACAGTAATCCTGCATAGACTTGTACTGTCAGGGGAGCATTCACCATCAGCGATAATGCAGCAGAGGGATATTGGTGCTGAAACTAATAGCACTGATATGTTTTGCACATATTGGAAAAGCTGACAGTGCGCTAAATTCAACGTTATATAATATTGGTCATGTCAGAGGACATGAACATGTTAGGATTCCGATGCAGGGCCACAGAAGGTAATTATGTACAGTCTTCAGGACAGCAGCAGCAGAAATTAACTGATAACTGCGAGCAATAGAAAATGCTACCTAAACATAACACACCTCTGTGAACCATTCACCAGAGCTCCTCGCAAGAAGAGTTGGACTTTAGCTGAATCTGAAGACCGGAATTGTCACCTAAATAGATGAGTGTACTACAAATAGATGCACTGCAGCAGAAACCAAACACCAAAACCACACACTTAATCACAGGAGCAGACATCTCAGAATGGTCATCTAATCATGGGTCAGCAGCTGAAGAGGGCAACGAGAAACCAAATCCTGAGACGAAGTCAGATCCAGAAAACAAGCCAAAGTTAAATCCAATTAGGAATGCCACAACAAAATTGACAGAGAGGAATCCAAGAACGCAGCCAAAGGTCAGTATAGGTGTAGACAAAGCTAAGTCTGGCGTAATAACTGGAGTAGCAAAGTAATAGTCCGCACATGTGTCAGCAGGGCCTGGTTTTATATAGGCCTTTTCAGCTGCTAACTGGACCAAGCCAGGAAGCCTCTGGAACTGCAAAAGCTTCCCAGGTTGGCATGGTAACATTAAAGGTGCAGCATCCGGACAGAGAATCCTGACGGAAAGGTCCTCTTTAAACGTCAAGACCAAGGCAGGCATGAAAGCAGGCAATATCTTGGGAAACCAACACAGGGGCATGATTATACCAAAGGATAGATCCTATAGAGCCATAATAGAGCATGATAGCTAATCAGGAGGAAGTCTATCCTGCTATGGGATTGTTGAGGCAGGGAAAGGTATGTGAAGTACCTTTATTGGGGATGTAGAACTCTCCAGACATCGACCAGCTGCATGCAATGAAAAGAACCTTTATGCTGGAGTTGTTGAGATAATGGAGTAGAGCCCTTGTTAGATGAGGTGTCTGGATAGGTCCATCTTGATCAGGGAGTTTCCAATTAACCACAGTGATGATTTTGCTACTCATGTTTATGCTGCACTCACTATTTTATGCTAGGTTCACACTAGCGTTCGAGTCTCCATTGGAGACTTGGTCCCATTTTCCACTTAAAACCATCGGAGAGAAAATTGCTGCAAGGAGGACTTTTCTCTCCGCTGTTTTCAGTATAAAAACGGTGACATTGTAGTCTATGGGGTCGGCAGGTTTCCGTGTGTAACCACTTTTTAAGTGGACAGGGTTTCCCATCTTTCAGGTCCCCATGCAGACTGATAGAACGGAATCCCGAACGCTAGTGTGAACCTAGCGTAAGAGAATGTTGTACCTTACCACAGTGAAGATACCCTGCTGATGTCCTGCTGTCCTCTATTCTGTTACTGTCTTTGAGGGTGACCTACAGTATGGGAGACATCATAGCAGATAGTTTTCACCCACCAACTCAGTGACAATTAGAGATAATACCTGTACAGAGGAAAACTGGTCTAAAAAGTCATACAATGATCAGAAATCGTGCCACTCTTTATGTTACATACATATGACAGCTTTGACAAATTACCTGAAATGAAAGGTAGTATACACTATAAACTTACCTCTCTTTTCGAGGCACTTTCTCTAATGGAGAACTAAAACTATGAAATGATATGCTGTATATCTATATACAGTATATATATATATATATATATATATATATATATATATTAATAGGGTGTTTGTAACTGAAGTTTGAAAAGGGGTTGTCAAAGAATTGCTTATAAATATATATATATATATATATATATATATAGTGGGGGAAAAAAAGTATTTAGTCAGCCACCAATTGTGCAAGTTCTCCCACTTAAAAAGAGGCCTGGAATTGACATCATAGGTAGACCTCCACTATGAGAGACAAAATGAGAAAACAAATACAGAAAATCACATTGTCTGATTTTTAAAGAATTTATTTGCAAATTATGGTGGAAAATAAGTATTTGGTCAATAACAAAAGTTCATCTCAATACTTGTTATATATCCTTTGTTGGCAATGACAGAGGTCAAACGTTTTCTGTAAGTCTTCACAAGGTTGGCACACACTGTTGCTGGTATGTTGGCCCATTCCTCCATGCAGATCTCCTCTAGAGCAGTGATGTTTTGGGGCTGTCGCTGGGCAACACGAACTTTCAACTCCCTCCAAAGGTTTTCTATGGGGTTAAGATCTGGAGACTGGCTAGGCCACTCAAGGACCTTGAAATGCTTCTTACGAAGCCACTCCTTCATTGCCCTGGGGGTGTGCTTGGGATCATTGTCATGCTGAAAGACCCAGACATGTTTTATCTTCAATGCCCTTGCTGATGGAAGGAGGTTTGCATTCAAAATCTCATACATGGCCCCATTCATTCTTTCATGTACACGAATCAGTTGTCCTGGTCCCTTTGTAGAGAAACAGCCCCAAAGCATGATGTTGCCACCCCCATGCTTAGGTATGGTGTTCTTTGGATGCAACTCAGACTCAGCATTCACTCTCCTCCAAACAGGACGAGTTGTGTTTCTACCAAACAGTTCTACATTGGTTTCATCTGACCATATGACATTGTCCCAATACTCTTCTGGAACATCCAAATGCTCTCTAGAAAACTTCAGACGGGCCCGGATATGTACTGGCTTAAGCAGGGGGACACGTCTGGTACTGCAGGTTCTGAGTCCCTGGCGGCATAGTGTGTTACTGACGGTAGCCTTTGTTACGTTAGTCCCAGCTTTCTGCAGGTCATTCACTAGGTCCCCCCGTGTGGTTCTGGGATTCTTGCTCACCATTCTTGTGATCATTTTGACCCCACAGGGGTGAGATCTTGCGTGGAGCCCTGGATGGAGGGAGATTATCAGTGGTCTTGTATGTCTTCCATTTTCTAATTATTGCTCCTACAGCTGATTTCTTCACACCAAGCTGCTTGCCTATTGCAGATTCAGTCTTCCCAGCCTGGTGCAGGTCTACAATTTTGTTTCTGGTGTCCTTCCACGGCTCTTTGGTCTTCACCATAGTGGAGTTTGGAGTGTGACTGTTTGAAGTTGTGGACAGGTGTCTTTTATACTGATAATTTCAAACAGGTGCCATTATTACAGGTAATGAATGGAGGACAGAGGAGCCTCTTAAAGAAGAAGTTACAGGTCTGTGAGAGCCAGAAATCTTGCTTGTTTGTAGGTTACCAAATAATTATTTTCCACCATAATTTGCAAATAAATTCTTAAAAAATCAGACAATGTGATTTTCTAGATATGTTTTCTCATTTTGTCTCTCTCATCTTTTTAAGTGGGAGAACTTGCACAATTGGTGGCTGACTAAATACTTTTTTCCCCCACTGTATATATTTAAATATATATATGTATATGAATCATATTATATATGAATATTTGACGTTTAAACCCCCATCTTTGGGACTGACATTTCGGGTCCGCTGGCAAAAACAAAACCAAACAAACCCCAATAAACAAATTGTCATGTCTGTCATGCATCCTGTAAAAAAAGTGACCTATAAGACCAGTATAACTAAAACCTTATGACAATATATTACAGACATACTCATAATATAGTCCCCTAATAACAGACATAATAAAATACTACTGTTAACCCACAGCACTGGTAGAAACACAGATTTACATGGATGCTTATAACAAAGACCATGACTTGGCAAAGTACAATCAGAAAAGAAAGGAGGACTAGCTAGGTTTATTTTGTATTGATGTGCTTTCAGAACAGAATATATATCATACACTGTAACAAAGACAAAACATTACTGCAAAATGAAACAGACAGATAGGTAAGAGGTTATAAGGCACAAATACCCATCTTTCACCTGCACATGAGCTATCCTGGAGGCAGAAGTAGGGGGCTGCAGACAGTTGTACACATTTCCATAGCAGATAAAGCTTTTCCCTACAAATCCATGTGAAGCTCAGCTCCTGCTCCTCCTCCAGTTCCAGCAGTGAGGCAGGCACAGTGCAGGCAGCTATGTGAGACACACATACGTACATAGTACATAGTATAGTCAGTGAGTATTGTTTCCAGTGTATTGACAGCTGTAGGATCTGCTGTGCATCACTGACTTGTGACATCCCCATCCCCTGCTGCTCCCTATACAGCCTCTACAATCCAATGCTCTGATCAGCATACAGCTCTTTGAATTGCCCGCTGCCAGTGTATGCCACCCAAGACAATAGCTAAGCTTATTTCATTGAGGAACCGTCTCAGGATTATCAAGAGGGGCATGCCATTGTGGAATGGAGTTTATAGCAAGTTCCCCATCACAGCTGCTGGATATATGGAGTATTGATGCTCCCTGGTACACAGCTCATGACTGACCAGAACACTTGTTTGATACACGTCTTACAAATCAAGGTTATGGGCAGGAAGGGTTCCTGGGAAAGGTGCCTTGCCTGAACTGAATGTACCTCCATACTGATCTCAGCTTCCATACTGCCAAGGGCAAAGGACACTGACCTGGATCACCAGTCCAAGATACAGGATCCAAAGAAAACACCCGTAGGATCACTCAAGTAGTAGAACACAGACAGGTAAGGAAGGACTCCTCCTTCATTCTTTCTGTAGTGAATGCATCTGTATTAGGTTCCAGCAGGGAAGAGGTTAATGCACTGGTCATTGTGAAGCAGTGCTATTCTGTACTGTAGTTTGGGAAATTGCACCCTGGTTCCCTGAAACCTGTTGTCATAGTGCTGGGGATACAGTTCCACTCTGCATTGAGGTCTATGTGCAGTTCCTTGCATTTTTTAATTAGGAGATGTATTTTTTGGCTTGCACTAACTAGGTCCTTACAAGTGTCCAGTAATTCAGATTTGATAATTTACCTCTTCACTGGCTGCGGTGAATTGAAGTATGGAGCTGTTCATCACTCTGGTAATGGAGCAGGCTTCAGATTCTGTGGCACAAGCAGCAGCCTCTCACCATGGACTGGACAAACTGTAAGCATTTTACCTTTACTTGCTCATGTCTATGCCACAAAACCTATATGGTAAATCTGACATCCATACAGCAATTAACAGCTATGAGTCCAGTGATAAACCATACAGAAGCTGAGGTCAATATTCTGTCTACGAGAAATTTGTAAGAATCGTTTTTATTGTGCCTGACTATTAGAAGTTCTCATATCATGAGGGCTCCCTCACCTTGGCAATAAGGGGGCAATGAATGATGGATGGTTTACTTGTTGGGTAGCCTGTGCATTGCTATACCTCGATGTCCCATAGGTAAATGTGTTTGCAGGAAAATGGATGGATCAATACCTGCATGTATAAAGACTGACTGTGTCTGTGGTTAACATCAACATATCTGGTTTATAATATGACATTTTGCAGAAATACACACCCTAAATGCAATTCCTAGTCCTCTAATCTCAGTGTTGACCACAGTGACTGCTTGGATAATCATTTTTGCCTGCAACTGTGGGATAGTCTGGATTATCTGGACTGAAAGAAAATCATTAGCACATAAGAACTAAGTTGTACAGCTGTACAGTAATTCAGATCAATCACTTCAAGCACGAACATAGGTCAGACCACACCAGCTAACTGCAATATATAATATACTATACATCCTAGTGTTATTCAGGGGTGGAGGGCTCAATGGTAGAAGACCAAAATATTGGCGATGCAGCAACCATCTTTGTCTCTAGTCACTCAATACACATAAAATAGTAAACACTATTCATGTACAAACTCATGATCACTGACATAGAGTAATACTGTGAGTACATCTCTATATTAAGCAGTAGAAATGCCATAGTAACCCCAACTAAAGGCGAATGTCAGAAGAAAATACATCTGTGTCACTGGTATGTCATTAGGTCCCATCTTCCATTGACAATAAAAAACATCTGTTTTGTTTATTTGTTGAAATAATAAGTGATTTGAGGACGTTACTATAAAGACACAATTTGTGTTAGTTCTGTAATGACCAAGTATCTCTGGGTACTCGTTGCATGAATAAGTTAAGATTCCCTCTCTGCTTGTGGTGTGTAGCTCTGGAAATTGCTTGGCTCTTAGCAGACGTGTTTTGATTTTTTAGTAAGTTGGAAGAATGAGTTGGGTTCAGATATAGTCAATATTTTTACAGCACAAACACTGCCCCCCCATGTCTTCCTCAATTTTCATTGTAAGGGGTCTCAGAAAGCCTAGCAGGAATGTTGCAGCATGCATCTAAGCAAGAACTGTTCGCAGATGATAATGACTTCCAGTAGCTGCTGACCCAGGCCAAGTTCCAACTTGCTTCCTGTAGGTATAAAAACTACACATCTCAGTGCCAATCTATTGAGGCATCAGTGCTGTTACTCATGCTCTGTGTTGATTCTGCTATGAGCCAAGGATGAGTCATAACATTTGGGCACAGTGGCATACTGATTAAGATGCAGCTTTATCATGATGAAACTTTGATCACTGAGCAGTAATGTATCTCTTCAAGATTAAGCACAGGTTCCTTAGTGAGGTAGATGAAGACTAAAAGAAGGAGTCCTTGAAACCTAAGAAAAGCTAGATTCTAAATACATGTATCATTTCTTAATTTAGTGAAAGATACTGAGACTTAGATGCTAAGCACTAGTTATAATAAGGCCTGATGCCCATTTAATCTAGTTCCTTACAATAGAAGCCTAGGCTTTGTATGTGCATAGTTATGACCATATACACTACATTAGATTTCTTGCAATAGGAGAAGAATTTCAGAGACATAATGCTAGCAAGTTACTAAGGATTATCCACATTAGAGTGTTTTCTTAATGTTAAATAGTAGGGAAACACTGATTTTTTAATTTTTCTCTGAACCATAGAAGACCTTGGACATACCACTTTGGGAACATGAATACTCAAAAATCACGGCTTTTCCATAGTTGATTTCTAGATCACATGGGATACTATAAGATTATTTGGAGATGCGATACTGATACAGTGCTGGCCAAAAGTATTGGCACCCCTGCAATTCTGTCAGATAATACTCAATTTCTTCCAGAAAATGATTGCAATCACAAATGCTTTGGTAAGAATATCTTCATTTAATTTGTCTTCAATGGAAAACCACAAAAAGAATTGTCAAAAAGCCAAATTGGATATAATTCCACACCAAACATAAAAAGGGGGTGGACAAAAGTATTGGCACCCTTTGAAAAATCATGTGATGCTTCTCTAATTTGTGTAATTAACAGCACCTGTTACTTACCTGTGGCACATAACAGGTGGTGGCAATAACTAAATCACACTTGCAGCCAGTTGAAATGGATTAAAGTTGACTCAACCTCTGTCCTGTGTCCTTGTGTGTACCACATTGAGCATGGAGAAAAGAAAGAAGACCAAAGAACTGCAAGAGGACTTGAGAAGCAAAATTGTGAGGAAGCATGAGCAATCTCAAGGCTACAAGTCCATCTCCAAAGACCTGAATGTTCCTGTGTCTACCGTGCGCAGTGTCATCAAGAAGTTTAAAGCCCATGGCACTGTGGCTAACCTCCCTAGATGTGGACAGAAAAGAAAAATTGCCGAGAGATTTCAATGAAAGATTGTGCAGATGGTGGCTAAAGAACCTCGACTAACATCCAAACAAGTTCTAGCTGCCCTACAGTCCGAGGATACAACAGTGTCAACCCGTACTATCTGTCGGCGTCTGAATGAAAAGGGACTCTATGGTAGGATACCCAGGAAGACCCCACTTCTGACCCAGAGACATAAAAAAGCCAGGCTAGAGTTTGCCAAAACTTACCTGAGAAAGCCAAAAACTTTTTGGAAGAATGTTCTCTGGTCAGATGAGACAAAAGTAGAGCTTTTTGGGAAAAGGCATCAACATAGAGTTTACAGGAAAAAAAAAAAGAGGCCTTCAAAGAAAAGAACACGGTCCCTACAGTCAAACATGGCGGAGGTTCCCTGATGTTTTGGGGTTGCTTTGCTGCCTCTGGCACTGGACTGCTTGACCGTGTGCATGGCATTATGAAGTCTGAAGACTACCAACAAATTTTGCAGCATAATGTAGGGCCCAGTGTGAGAAAGCTGGGTCTCCCTCAGAGGTCATGGGTCTTCCAGCAGGACAATGACCCAAAACACACTTCAAAAAGCACTAGAAAATGGTTTGAGAGAAAGCAATGGAGACTTCTAAAGTGGCCAGCAATGAGTCCAGACCTGAATCCCATAGAACACCTGTGGAGAGATCTCAAAATGGCAGTTTGGAGAAGGCACCCTTCAAATCTCAGGGACCTGGAGAAATTTGCCAAAGAAGAATGATCTAAAATTCCAGCAGAGCATTGTAAGAAACTCATTGATGGTTACCGGAAGCGGTTGTTCGCAGTTATTTTGTCTAAAGGTTGTGCTACCAAGTATTAGGCTGAGGGTGCCAATACTTTTGTCCGGCCCATTTTTGGAGTTTTGTGTAAAATGATCAATGATTTGACTTTTTTTTTCATTCTCTTTTGTGTTTTTTCATTGCAAGCAAAATAAATGAAGATATTATTACCAAAGCATTTGTGATTGCAATCATTTTCTGGAAGAAATTGAGTATTATCTGACAGAATTGCATGGGTGCCAATACTTTTGGCCAGCACTGTATTTAATTTATGGCCATATAATGAAATGTAGTGTAAATAAAATGTACTCTCTTTATTTTATGGGAACACTAATATTAATCATCTCTCAAGTTAGTTTTTACACACTAAAAGTGACAAAACTGAGCCTTGTGAGGTTCTTGGTGAATGCACTTTGAAGTTCCTAAAAAATAAGCTATACATGGAGCATAAGAAATTAACCACTGTATGTTCTTGTAATGACCATATAGGACTAAACTGTGCACACATGCTGGCAGTGTCCCACTTCATCAATCACCCTCAGCCTAAACAGACTGCCCATTATAAAATCATTTATATTTTTTTAAGCTAGACATCATGTGATTTTTGTGAATTTTTTGTAAATGCAATGAAAGAATGCACACATTGATAATACTATTAGAATATTATATCATTGAAAGTGCTGATAGAAAGCCAAATTCATTATTTGTTGAGAATACATTTCACATGTTTACATTTATGAAATGATTTACTATGTGCAGCGAGAATGGAAACGGGATTTTATTAGTGTATTGTGATGTTTCAATTCAGTGATGGTATGTGGTTACCCTTCAGGTTTGAAGCCATAATTCATTCTGTGAGTGACATTTTTCCTATAAATATGTATGAGAGTATATGAAGTAATTTGTACAAAGATCTAGATGAGTCATGTAGCTTTCTATAGGTGATAAATGCCTTTACTGTATATATATATATATATATATATATATATATATATAATAATGTGCCCAGTTTTTCCATTTCTGCCTGAATATATTTTTGCTGAGTTTTGTATATTTGCTAAAATATATATAACATATAAAAAAGGAAAAATAATACAAAAGTGACACATATTATTTTGTATTCAACCCATCTCCAAAATCCAGCCTGCAAATATGCTTCTGTGGACATCTGATATCTTCATAATAAAATTCTAAATATTCTTTTTTAGTTGTTTGTGCTTTGATCTCAGGTTAAGATCACTCGCAATAGTTTGTTTTGACGCCTTTGTATTTTTGTTCTTTCTAAAGGATGACATTTGAAGGTCATTTTGAAAGTGTTTTCAGTCTGGACAGTTCTTGCTGCTTATTGTATTTTGCCTCTTCAACTGCTTGTTCTCTGGATTTTTACCATACAATGTAGTTCTTTTTATTTTTTTAGTTTAAAGAAAAGATGTATAGTGGGATGAGACTAAAGTCAGTGGCATAAAATATGTTTGAGGATTTCTCAGTAAAGAATTGTTTGAAGAAAAGAAGTTAATACCCAATATATATGATAAATGTAACTGAAAATATATTGCTGTGTGTCAAAACGAATTAAACATGGCTAAATCTTACTTTATGAAAATATGAAATTGTAAAATCATAATCTGTATATTTATATTGCAGACACAGCAAAGCCAAACATAAGTAAGTGATAAGGGAGAATGTATTTGGAGATAGTTTTATAACACTGGATTGAAGATGTACATATGAAGCTGCTTTTCTGATCTGACAGATGTGACCACCTTCTCTAGGTCCATAGAAAGGAATAAAACTAGACAGGAAACAATAGATGAGATTTATACTGTCACCTGTAAGAAACAGTCTTTTGGTGGTATTTGCTGCAGTCTGTGTGTGGAAAATACCATACAATATCTTCATGTGACTTTAAAAAACAAAACAAAAACAATACTATGTGCAAAGACGCCAAAGAAATTTGAACTGTGGAGAACTTCATATGATACATTTGTAGAAGCAAAAATCACAGCAAAAACATTGCTAAAAATGACACAAAAACCTGACATAAGCATTATGTTAGAATCATAGAGCAATAAAGCAAAGGTATGCAGCTTGCAGCCATTCACACACAACTGTCTGGAAGTTCACAAAATTGGAAATATGTGCGGTAAAGGAAAGATCATTGGGCAGACATATGTCTGGACTTCCCGCCATTATTAGGATTAATAAAAACTACAGTCATCCTCCCCCCAGGCTGAAATGACGTTTTATTTCTCAGCAATCTTGAATGTAACTTGCCGTATCCATCTTTAGTATTGGCATATTATCTCAAACGCATTACTTAGCTGGATGACATTTTTCTAAGGTTACTTCAAGAAAAATGAAGGGGAACGCAAATAACTTCAGCTGTGTTTGAATGTAGTAAAATTCTCCCACATTCCATTTATAGAAAACTAATTTAGACTGAATGGACTGTGCTTTACGCTGGATTGTATACAACCCATGTGACATGTGCCATTAGAAAATCATTCAGATCCTTAAAGATCTGTGGCTGGTTTTAAAGGTTTATAAAGAACTGTACACAGTATGCATTTGAAAGCTGTTTTAATGTTATTTAGTGGTGGTGAGGTCTAAATGTTTCAATATCATGGTATAATCCTGTATATTGTAAGCTCGGTCAGACAGGATCGTGTCTGTTTTGTCCTTGTTAGTAGGTCTGTTAATGGTAGTAAACCTTTGGTTATCTAATTATTATACATTATATAGTTGCACAAGATTAGTCTTCAGAAATCTTGTGCAGTGGAGCAGATTAATATGTTATATGTTTTCTGGGGAAATAATCATTTACTTGTCTGCTAATTTTTGGCTTAGTAGCCAAGTGTGTGTGTGTTTGAGGGGTCCTACTCAGTGATTGACATCTATCGCTGAAGACTTATAGTAGAAATTTTTCAGTAGGACCACCCGTTGACTGCTAAGCCAAAAATAAGGAAATTCTATATTAATTGGGTCATTCTCTGTAATATCATGAACTACATTTGTAATGTGACATGTACACTTTAAGCGTATTTAGAAGGTTATTATTAAGGTCTCTGCCTGTTGTCAGGGGACTGAAACATTCTTGTCTCATACAGACCAAATACCATCAACAATAGAGCAGATTTAATAATGAAAATGCACCAGAATTCTGGTCTACATACCTTACACTACATTTATTAAGTTTTAGACATTTTTGAGCCTTGTCGAAGAGGAATGTGTGTGACTTAGCAAAATAGTAGAGTGACTTTAGATTTAACAATATGCACCAAAAAATTTGCTGTGTGCAATTTTTGGCGTAAAAAAAAGCAAAAAATACAGTATGCGGTAGAAAGTTAGACTAGACAGTCTATACATGCAAAAAAAGGATCATCTAGCATTGACCTGTGATAAATTGATGCATTTTGAGACTATCTAGTCTACACTATCTAATTGCTAGAAAGTATTGGTAAATCTGCTCCATTGTAGTGAGTCTAGATTCATTTCATCAACAATAAGTAAAAATCTTGAAAACTGGGCATTTTAATTTAAAATTATATCGATTGACTTTTTTTTTCATTAAGATTACCCTTTATTTACACTAGACTGGATAATGTATTTAAATGTATGTCTATAGTCTGATATCAGATCTGCACGCAATATAATAAATCACTACTTTTTGGTAAAGTTGTACCTTGGGAATGACTATTTGTAAACTGTATTTCTTTATGTAAAGTGTAGATGTTGTCGAAAGTACAAGCCAATATAAAAACTTTTATTTAGTAGACTCCTCCCCCTTCCCTTCTCTCCCCTCCCCCGGTGCCTTCGAAACTACTCAGTTCAATGCTCAAAACCATTTTGAGTGAAGACAGGCTTCAGCCCATAAAAGTCAATGAAAAGGGTGAAGGGAAGCTGAGTGTGATAGAATCAGAAATACACTCTGACATGATTAAAAAAAACTACTAGAACATTTCTAAAATCTCATCTCTTCCTCAGCACTGCCCTCTCCATAGACTTTTAGGGGCTGCAGCCCATCTTTACTAAAGACCAATTCAAGCAGTGAGTAAAGCGGTTTAGGAGGTAAGGAGGCTGTCAAAGGATAAGCAAGAAAAGAGACGTTTTTACTCTAAGATACATTGCAAAGCTTCTCATGATCACTAGTACTATGTTATTTATTGAAAAAAACTGAAACAAAAGTTACATTTAAAAGGAGGGTGTTTAACCTTATTACAGCAGTGCCCTCTAATGGAATGAATGGAAAGTCCACATGAAGAGTTTGCATTGCTTGCTTTTAGGAAGCATGTGGGTTAATGTTTGGGAATGAAAATGCCTACCTTTTGTATACTAAATCCTAGAAGGCAGAGAAAGCAGCTAGACATATAATCTAGTAATACTGCACATATGGATAGAGGAGGGAAATAAGAGAGTAATATTATATCCAATGAGATTTCACTATGGGCCCTTTCACAATAACAATTTTTCTGAACGAGTGCTGTTGGACAGCACACAGACAGCACATGGACACATTATAGTGAATAGAGCCATACCTATATCTGTTCATCTTTTTACGGACTGAGACATTGAGAAAAAAAAAATGTGGCATGCACTATTTATTCTCTTTTCTTAATTTCAGCTTTCCAAGTCTTTGGGTCTGTGAACGCCGGGGAGCACATGGACATCATCTGTCTGCTGTCTGTGTTTCATCCGTTTTTCACAGAGTCATTGCTAGGTGATGCTGAGAAATAAAGAAGACAGCAAAATAAAGAAGCATCCGTTTTTTGGAGATACAAACAAAGAATGGATGACACACTGATCGCAAAGTGATGAAACAAGGAAATACACTAGAATGTACAATGTCGTTTTTTTTAATAGCTCTCAAAATGGATCGTTCGTGTGAAAGCAACCTAAATGTCATTCACATTGTTATTTCCAGTGCTTCCAGTTCCTACTAAGAGTAGGAAGAAGACATCTAGGAACCAACACAGGATAGATTAGATTAGATTAGATTAGCTTTAGAGTTACCACTGAGGTTCTGTCAGGAAAGCTATGTCAGGGCCGATTCACATCTGCGTTCGGTTTCCGTACGGGGAGTCCACAAGCAGCACTTTCCTCTCCGCATGTTTCCGCATATTTCGTGCGGCAACCGAGTGGAAACCACACGGACCCCATTATAGTCTATTGGGTCCGCAGGTTTCCTTATGTAAACTGCTTTTCTATGCATATAGGTTTCCGTTTGAGGGTCCCCAAGCAGACTCCCCGAACGGAATCCCAAACGCAGATGTGAACCGGCCCTTACTATTGTGTGTCTCATAGAATTGTATCTTTCTTTCACATTTATTACAAAACATACCTTTGTGCCAGTTGATCTATAATTCTCATTAATTATTAGGTTTTATCTGTGAAAGAAAATATGTCTTTATTTTGACATGCAATATATCATTATTAACATGTTTAAGATGTGAAAGTCTGTAAACAATACATTTTTTTTATACAGAAAGGGACTCATATTAAAATTAACTAGGCAAGTTAACAGGTTTAATTCACTAAACAGATAAAAACATTGCAAAAATATGAAACAAATCCTTCTTTGTAATGTAATAATGGCACAGCAGGTAGGACATAATTGTTTAGTTAAAATGATCCTCATGCCGCAACTACTGCACATCCCATCAAATGCTCCTGTTTGGATCAGAGAAGACAAAATTTTAACTTATCAATATATAGATGTAGCAAAGTAAACCTGACTTTCTGCAGCCTGATAATTTGCTACAGTATATCTTTACAACAAAGTCATTCATCTGTCATTGAAACACCTGAGATCACACTTTGTACCTCAGTGTAATCTCAGGTTAAAATATGAGATTTTAAATTCAGCTATATTTGTAATATAGGGAGACCTTATTTTGCAATTTAAGATGATTTTGAAATGCCTTAAAGGGGTTGGCCACTTTCAGACCAATATTGGGAGACAAATGTTATTGTTTGTATAATGAAATGTTGTACAGTTTTCCAATATACTTTCTATATCAATTCCTCACGGTTTTCTAGATCTCTGCTTGCTGTCATTCATTTTTCTTACTTCTAGTGGATGAAATTCTGACCATGGTCATGTGATGGACACACAGGTGCACCACTCGATCTAGTCACAGCACAGTAATCAGACATCTGCCTGGTAACCAGCTGTGCACCTGTGTGATCATCACATGACCATGGACCGTAAATCACATAACCATGGACCGTAAATCACATGACCATGGTCAGTGTTTTATCCACTAGAAGAAAGCAGAATGAATGACAGCAACCAGGGATCTAGAAAACCGTGGGGAATTGATACAGAAAGTATATTAGAAAATTGTATAACTTTTTATTATTCAAACAATAACATTTGTCTCTCAATATTGAGCTGAAACTGGCCATCCCTTTGTGCACCAGTGCCTCCATTGCCAAGATATCGACTTTTTTTTGTCAATATGCAAATGAACACTTTGGATCAACAACAGCATTGATGCTCACCTCCACAACACCCTTGTAGCTCCAAGTACTCATTAGCATGTTAACAAAAAGAGTGATATCTCAGCAACAGAGACACCGATTCACAACACTGGTTGACAAGGTGTGGACAACCCTGATTTGACTCAGGTGACCCTAACCTATCTTTATGTGGGGCTGGGTTGATATGCTGGGTTTTGGTGAAAGACTACCTTTAAGGCAGAGACCCCACGTTGTGGAAACAAAACTTTCTTTGTTGCAGATTTTGCATTGTTTTTTTTGAGCCAAAGCCAAGAATGGCTACAAAAGGAATGAGAAATATCTAAGAAGCTCTTATACTTCTACCGTCTGCTCAATCCACTCCTACCTTTGGCTTAAAAAACACAGCAAAATCTTCAACAAAAAAATATGCATTTTTCAACGTGGGGCCTCAGTCTAAAATGGTTTATCAATTAAACGCATTTATGGCATAATCACAGGAAATACCATAAATTTCTAATAGTTGCAGGTTACACCTGTAGGACCAGCATCTGTTTATAAAATGAAACCCCTAGACCATAACCCATTGCTCACTCACTTCCATGGTCTTGTTTTACAGAAAAAGGTGATCTCCTATACAAGTAATTCAAGCCCATAAAATTTGACCACTGGTCTGGATTTGACTGTTACCTGAAGGAGGTTAGGGTGTTACAGGATGGAGACCAGGGGTCTTCTTTAGAGAGAGCTACATGTCCTAGAAGTAATACCCACATATGTAACTGTCTTTTTTTGATAAACCCCTTTAGTATGAGTTAACTTCGACTGCCTTGCAGAGTTTAGGAACTGTGCAGTTTTATGAATATATAAAATGACTTGCACTATACTATGTAGGCTGGGGGAAGTTTTGAGGAAACGGCGCTCCTGTTTGAGAAAATTCTGTAATCATGTTATTAACTTCAACTGAGTAAATTTTTGAAAAAGAAGTCTAACAATGGTCTCTCAATTTGTGAAAGCTTTTTTTTTTTTTTTTTTTTGGCTTTTTTTGATTGTCTGTTCAGTTTGGCTTAACCCATATGTTTTCCCTAAGTCTAGAAACACACCTAGATTTTGAGTAGAAACTAATCTTTTGGAGGCCTTTTTTAAACCCTTTTAAGGGGTTAACTTCCAAAATGTCTGATATTATTCAAAGCATGACATTAGCACTAAGAAACCATGTTCTCAGTAAAAATGTAAACAAAAGGTTAGGGCAATTTTAAATGAATTGTGGCAAGAAATGTATGTGTATTTCACATGTATTTATTTTGTAATTCCCAGAGGTTGACTGAATGGGTGGAATTTATCATGAGTGAAATTTTTAAAGTAAGTTTCCGTAATTTGCACCAAGTTTCTAAAACATTGCACAATATTGAATAAAATATGGTGCATTTATAAGTCTAACGCTTTGGTCCCAAGATGTTACTTCACTTTTTATGCCAACCCCTCACTAGATAAGTGAGTTGCTATTGATAAATGTGATATACAAGCAGCTAGACAGGCTAACCATACCCACTTTCGCATGTTTCGAAAGTGGAGTGAGTGGAGTAAAAATACAAAATGTTACAACATTTTTGAACATGTAAGGTCAAAAACAATGCAAGGTGATACTTTGCAATATTTTGATGCCAGAATTCTGGAGTGTTGGGCTTGATAGATTCCCCCCAACATATGATAACAGACTTTGTTATTCTCCCAGTTGTTTATATTCTTTTAATAGGAGGGTGTCAGCTCAAAGAATGCTTGGGAAAAATGCAATTTGTATTTATTTTATCTGACGGAACCCATAATCTTTCAGGAAATACAGTATAACTAAGGTACTTGCTATTAGATGGGAAGTCAACTTCAAGATCTGTCTAGTTTAATTGTCACTTCTCTAAATTGTGCTTGTATATATAGCTTATTGCTTTTAGCATGTAATCTCATAGCTAAATTCTGGCCCATACGCCAGGGGTAGAAATCTCATATAATGAAATTAATGAGTTTAGAATTTTCTCATAAGCTTATAGGGAAAAAAGAGTGGAGGGCTAAATGGAATTTCTGGCTTGAGGATCTTGAATGAGAAAATAAAAATAAATACGATTACAGGAACATCTATCATTTATTTATGGTGGTGACCACAGACCTTCAAAATAATGGTAATGAGAATAGCCCCCATTCACCCTTGAAAAAACTGACGTTACACAGCCAGTTTTCATGTCATGTGAATGTAGCCTTAGTGTTGATAAAGTTTTTGAACTTTGATAAAATAAAGATAAAATATATCAAAAGCTAAATACACCCCCAATTCCAAAATAGTTAGGATTCTGTTCAAAATTTAAGTAAAACAAGAATGTAATGATTTGGAAATCTTATATAGCCATATTTTATTAAAATAGAACACAAAACACATAACAGAAGTTGAAAGTTAGGTTTCACCAGATTCTCTAAATCTTTTAATAATATTATGTACTGTAGATGGTGAGATAATCAAAGTCTTTGCAATTGTATATTGAGGAACATTTTTATGATATTTTTCTCAATTTTCAATTTTTCACATGTGAACCTCTTACCATCTTTGCTTTGAGAAACTCTGCTCCTCTAACATGTTCTTTTTATACACAGTCATGTGACTTAGTTGACAATTGACCAATTTACTTATTTTCATTAGTGCCACTTACTTTTCCAGCCTTTTGTTAGCCCTGTCCCAACCTTTTTTGAGATATGTTGCTGCCATCAATTTATAAATGAGTTAATATTTTGAAATGAAAAAATGGAAACATTTCTAACTTTCATCTACTGATAAGTGTTTTATGTTCTATTGTAAATAAAATGGATATATGAGATTTCCATGTCATTGCATTGTTGTTTTCTTTCCATTTTACAAAGAGTCCCAAACCTTTTGGAATTGGGTTTGTACTTAAAAATGTTTTGCTATCCAAGTAACAGGAAAAAATTATGTCTTTATAATTATTTTCAAAATGTATTGCTTGTTAGAAGGGTTTCTGTGAATAAAATTATTTTACAATATAAGGTGATACAATTTTTACATACTTTGACTTTCAGCTATTGACTGTCATTTGGATCATTTTTACATGCAGAGGCTGAAAACACCTAATAATATTTATTCAAAGTATCCAGTGAAGGCAGACCTTTGTCAGCTAATGTGGCCTTATTCACAAGACAAACAGCTGTGTGACAGACATCACTCAACATATTGGGGGAGATTTAGTAATCTCTTACCTCTTTTGTGACATGAAAAAGCTGCAAACTTCATGTTTGTGACTTTTTGAATACTCTTGCCACTTTCCAAAAAAGGGGCGTGGTGAAATTTATCATCATTTACACAAGAAAATGGTGTACATGATAACTGAAATCTATGCCAGCTCAAACCATTTTCTTATAAATTAAGCACAACTTTTGCCAGAACAGGAGAAATGAAGACTGGTGTTGAAAACATCAGTCCTCCTATTGATTTCAGTGGGGCTATTCATATATGTCCATTGCTTTGATTTTTGACAGACCATCAAAAAATAGGACATGGCAAACAGCTCTAGTAGAAATCAGTGAGCCCATTTTGAGCGGCTGTAAAAAGGAATTTGCATATCAGAATTTGCATATTGACCCCTTCCCATCAGAGGATTTTTTCAATTGTTGTTTGTGTCCCCCAGCTTTCAAACCCCATAACTTTTTTATTTTTCAATTCACAGAGCCATATGAGGGCTTAATGTTTGCACGACAAACTGTTCTTCATAATGGTTCTATTTATTAGTAGTATATTACTATACTGCATATGCCTTTGCAATGAGGTTGCAATAAGTATCATAGATGCCTGTAACAGCATTTTTACGCATTGAAAAAAGTCTCATGCGTATTAATATGCATGAGACTTTTCTCGGCATTTCATCCTCTAAGCTTCCTCCCCACTGTGCTCTTAAAAAACCCCTTGCCAACAATCGCCGTACCATTACGGCAGATGTCAATACTTTAAATATGGAGCCCGCTCGGCTTCTGTGTTTTACATAGCAGAGACTCGGCATTGATGACCATGATCAGACTCTCTGATCATGAGCATTTAGTATATCTGAGCCTCCCCCCAATCCCTGTGGCAGTAATTCTACCATAGACTGAAATACAGCTGTATTGCAGTCTATGATACAAGCAATCTAATGATCGCATGTTCAAACCCCCTGTAGATGCTAAAATTAAAAAGAGTTAAAAAAAAAAATGAAAATTATAAAAATTCAAATCCCCCCTTTCTCTAGATATCAAATAAGAATGAAAAACAAACTTAAACCAGTTAGCCATCACTGTATCCTAAAATGATTGAACTATAAAAATATCAAATATTTATCCTATACGGCAAACACCGTAATGGTAAACAAGATCAAAATAACCAAACTGCTATTTTGCCTCTAAAAAAATTGCATAAAAAGTGATCAAACCCAAAATGGTCTAAATAAACACTAGTACTACCTCTTGTGCAGCAAAAAAGATGTCTTACACAGCTCTGTACACAGAAACATAAGCAAGGTCTAGGTATCAGAATATGGCAACTAAAATCATTTACTGCATTTTTCAATGTTTTAGACTTTTATACAGGTATTAAAACATGACAAAAAACGAAATTGTGTCAACTGAAAGAATATAAGAAACATGTCATTTTTACAGCACAGTGAACACCATAAAAACAAAGCCCTAAATTTGCTATTTATACATGGAAGACAGTTATAGTAATGGTTTCCCTGCTGAAATAGTGACAACTTAGCATTATTGTGCCTAAATCTAATTTTTTTTCATTACTTGAAAACTTCGTACTCCCTGTGGCTACTATAAAAAATGATAAGAGGAGTATTTTTACTCTTCTGGAAAAAAATGTAGATCCATGCTTATTTTAACACTGTTTTTCAGTGGCTAATGTCTGGTGTCACATTTACAGTAGCTTACAACAAAACTAAACTAAAAAAGGGTTGGTCTTCTATGTCTCTTAGCAATGCTTATCTTTGTTGCACCCCTATTGGTTCACAATCGGGGCATGATGACATCACACAGACATAATTATCTTATGAGAATTTAATTGCTCCTTTGTCCCATGTACTGTATTAGGGACAGAAGCAAGTCATGTTGGGATGTCAAAACATACAGGGGCATACAAAGCATATTAACCATGGCCAAATTCTGGTCTGGGTTGTAAGTGTTTAGGGTGGCAGCTCTGAATTTGAGGTCTTTAGAAGTTACTAGCTCCATATCAGGGAACAATAGGAAACGGATTGTTCCTCCTCCTATGATATATTGGACCATCTGGTTTACAGATCAGTATAACAAATACCTGACTCATGGATTCATGGATCATTAAGACACTCGTGTACTTTTAATACCACTTTTTAGGCTACATTCACATGAACAACGTGACATATATTTTGACGGTCAGTTACAACGGACTGTCAAAATAATGGTCATGTGAATGGCTCCCATTCACAAACATTGAAAATAACGCTGGCTTGACGTACTTTAAAAAAAACGTACATCACATGGCTGTTATTCACTGTCTTGTGACTATAGCTTAATGCAGTAAAACCATTTAATTATATCTCTTGATGAAGAAAAGTTGGCTATAATATTGAGGTTTTGGACTCTAGTACATCTTCATGATAGTGAAGTATATGCTTGGACCTGCAGTTGGTTGGAGTGATGCGCTATACTCTGAATGGGTTTGCTCCCTGTTGTAATGCATACAGTTTATACTGTCTTTTAAAACAATTCCTCACCCTTTGGACTAGCATGTTCTTATGCAGCTGGCATTATCTGTTCCTGTGTTTAATAACTTTTAACTTGCTGCAGATGAGTTTGGGACTCTCCAGCAGCACCAGTCACATGTGAATTGTGGAAGAATGGTCACGTCTGATATTGCCAAGACCCCAGTGGCTTCATTTTGTTAAAAATATAACTAAACCTAAAACTAAACAGAGATCCGTGTACATACAGTAAAAGCTTGTAAGTAAAATTACAAATACACACATTTTCAATACATTTGACTTCCATTATCACTATATTCTGGCTTGGTTTCAGCATACAGGTGATGAATTCCACATTTCTGAAATTAAGTAAATTAGTTTAAGAGAGCCTCAGTGAGGTGCCCATATTTACCGAATCTCTCATGTTGTGTGTGTTTTTTTTATTTTGTTAACATAACATCAGTTCACTTTACAGTGTTCACTAATCTGAAATGCTTGTTCAATTACATTGTGATCCCTGAGGCAATTTATACCTGTCTATGAGTCTTGTGTCTGTACACTGTTATGCAATAGATTTATAAAAGCCATGTTTTTGCTTTTGTACTTTTCACACATATTGGAAGATATAAAAAAATAACATTTCATAACTTGTAAAGATAGGGTAGGGACACACACTTTTAGGTTTTGTAGATGCTCTTTTCGAAACAAAATACAGGTGTGAATCATAAAGGATGAGAACCTAGGGAACAGCTGGTACTTCTCTTTTTTCACTCCACTCCTGGTTTTTGTGTCAAACATTGCATCAAGAAAACCTGAATGTGTGTCCTTATCCTAACACCATATCTTAGACTGCCTATAATTATTTAAAATCTATATTTCAAAGCTATGATTTGTAGCCATTACTGAAAATCTCTCAGCTTAAAAAAACATACCTCCAGTTTTAAACAACTTTTTATAAATTAATACTGCACATGAATATAAGAAACGTTGTAAGGGGAGACCGGAGCGCTGCGCAGTAAAGCGCAGGGATCTTGACTGGGGGCGGGCTGTAGGGGGACCAGTAACGCGCTAGGGCGCGAAGAATTGGGGGGCGGGGCTTAACCCCGTTCGAATTGACTATGCCGCGCAGCCCGGGAAGCGGCCATTCCGGGAGCTGCGCGGCATGCTAACGAGCGGTGTCCATATGGGGTGGGGCGTTCCAGGATAAAAAGGTTAGGTTTCATTGTGATAACATGTCAGTTGTGTCGGCCATTAATAATGTGACTGCGTCTTCTCCTCCAGTTATCAAGTTGCTTCAGCGTTTAGTATTGCGTTGCTTGTGCCTGAATGCATGGGTGGTGGCAGTGCATGTTCCGGGGGTTAAAAATGACGTTGCTGATTCTTTGTCTCGTTTCCAGTGGGAGCGGTTTCGTGCCCTGGCTCCGGGGGCGGAAGTGGAAGGGATTCCATGTCCTCCAGAATTATGGGACTTGGTTTGCGAAAAGCAGGGACATTGATTCAGGCATCGTTGGCCCCCGGCACCTGGGATAAGTATTCAAGGGCTTGGCAGCTTTGGGAGGATTGGGTGGGAGATTTAGGTCAGGTACATACTGATGAGGATAGGGTTGGGGCTTTATTGTTCTTGTTAAGCCGTTGGTCTTCAGATGGATGGTCCGTGGCGAAAGTTAATGGTGCGGTAGCGGCGTTGGCATTTGGTTTCAAGTTGAGGGGTTTGACGGACTTTACCAAACATTTCTTGGTTCAACGTGCGCTTAAGGGGTTCCGCAGGGGCAGGGGAAGTAGTGACACACGGCGCCCGGTTACATTTCAGCTTTTGGAGCGTTTGGGGTTGGAACTGGGCCGTTTTTGTTCTTCGCTCTATGAATGCGTTTTGTTTCACCTGGCTTTTTCTCTAGCCTTTTTCGGGGCTCTCAGGGTGGGTGAGTTGGTGTCCGTGTCGACTAAGCGGCCGGGTGGTTTACAGGTGGATGATGTGTACATGGAGGAAGGGGTCCTAGTGGTCAGGGTTCGCAGGTCTAAGACGGATCAGGCGGGGGCAGGGAAGTATCTGCGCCTGGGTGCGGTTGTAGGGTCAGATATGTGCCCGGTGCGTTGTTTGCTTGTTTTTCGGGGATTGGTTCCAGCTTCTGCGGGCGGTCCCCTCCTGCGTCATGAGGATGGTTCGTTCCTTTCCCGTTATCAGTTCTCGGCTGTTTTTAGGGGTTGTTTGGACTCGCTGGGCCTTGACGCCTCTCGATATGCTCCACACTTTTTTCGCATTGGCGCAGCGACAGAAGCAGCTAGTTGGGGGTTGAGCTCGGAGGTGGTCCGACGTATCGGTAGGTGGGAATCGCAGAGGTATAGATCATACATACGTCCACACCTTGCCCAAATGTGAATCATTGTGTTGTTGGGTATTTTCTCCGCCCTCCCCCCTACTTTATTTCTTCTTTCGTAGGCCCTTCTGCTCGGTTAGTCTGGATCTTCGGCCATTCTTTTGTGTTCTGGGGCGCGGAGAGGGCCG
Source organism: Leptodactylus fallax (assembly GCA_947044405.1). Classification (NCBI taxonomy): domain Eukaryota; kingdom Metazoa; phylum Chordata; class Amphibia; order Anura; family Leptodactylidae; genus Leptodactylus; species Leptodactylus fallax. The sequence continues at coordinate 3,843,126 of CAMRHE010000059.1, read as the reverse complement.
GCGTGCGGCGGAATGGTCGGCAGCTGGGGTTCGACAGGGCTGCGGTCGTTGTACGTTGGATTGGAGTCCGAGGTATGGTGTGGAGTCGGGTCATGCCCGAAATCCACAGGTGCACGAGGTTGGATCGGTCTCCGGACATTATCGTGATACATGCTGGTGGCAATGACCTGGGGGTTCGTCCCTTTCGCGATTTAGTGAGGGACATAAAGTATGACCTGTTGAGGTTGTGGTCCATGTTTCCGGGGATTGTTACCGTGTGGTCCGATATTGTACCGAGAAAAACATGGCGGGAGGCTAGGTCTGTTGAAAGGCTCAACAAGGCCAGGATTAAGGTTAACCGGGCTGTTGCGGGGTTTTTGTCCAGGAACGGCGGTGTGTGCGTGCGGCACAAGGAGTTGGAGTCTGGGGAGGGGGAGTTTTGGTTGCGGGACGGGGTCCATCTGAATGCGGTGGGTATAGATTTGTGGACACTAGGTATCCAGGAGGGTGTTGAGAGGGCCCTGGAAGTGTGGCGGGTCTCTCACGCTTAAGGGATTAAGGCGTGCTCGCAGTGGCGGGTGGGGTCCTTGGAGTTGGTGGTCAATTGGCTAAAAGGGTGGAGTCAAAGGTAGGCTCCACCTATACATTTGGTGGTAATTGCACATTTTGGTGGATGGCCTGGCGCACGGTGAACGGTTACAGGGTAAATTGGCCCTGGGAGCTGGTACATGGAAGAAGGAGTTCGTCTTTATTCATGGTGCCGCCGAGCCGGTGGTCGCGGCTGGTGGTAAATTTATGGTGTGGTTATGTTAGCGCCAGGCCGGGGGATTGATAGTTTTTTGTAGCTCCAAGGACTCTTACCCAGGTTAAGCGTTTATTGTTAAATTATTTTAAGTTATGCAAATTATAATAAGTTATACTTGTTGTTATTTATTTGTGGTTTGTTAATAAATACGGCTGCTGTGGCCGATTTAATCCAACCCTTTGGTCTTGGTTTATTTCTAAGGGGGTGGGGGGTTTGAGAGCTGGGGGGCAGGGGTCGAGGCTGGAAAAGAGGGGGGAAGGCATTTAGGCCCAGCAGTTTGGGTATCAAAGGTGGTGGGGGGTTCTTAGGGGGACCCCGTTATCAGCAATGCCCAGTCAGGGGAGACCGGAGCGCTGCGCAGTAAAGCGCAGGGATCTTGACTGGGGGCGGGCTGTAGGGGGGACCAGTAACGCGCTAGGGCGCGAAGAATTGGGGGGCGGGGCTTAACCCCGTTCGAATTGACTATGCCGCGCAGCCCGGGAAGCGGCCATTCCGGAGCTGCGCGGCATGCTAACGAGCGGTCCCTCCCTCCCTCCCGTTTTTTTTTCTCTTTCTTGGGCTATTTTAACTTGTTTATCTTTTTGCAGGTGGTGTCACGGTGGCCTTGGCGGGTGGGGTCCTTGGAGTTGGTGGTCAATTGGCTAAAAGGGTGGAGTCAAAGGTAGGCTCCACCTATACATTTGGTGGTAATTGCACATTTTGGTGGATGGCCTGGCGCACGGTGAACGGTTACAGGGTAAATTGGCCCTGGGAGCTGGTACATGGAAGAAGGAGTTCGTCTTTATTCATGGTGCCGCCGAGCCGGTGGTCGCGGCTGGTGGTAAATTTATGGTGTGGTTATGTTAGCGCCAGGCCGGGGGATTGATAGTTTTTTGTAGCTCCAAGGACTCTTACCCAGGTTAAGCGTTTATTGTTAAATTATTTTAAGTTATGCAAATTATAATAAGTTATACTTGTTGTTATTTATTTGTGGTTTGTTAATAAATACGGCTGCTGTGGCCGATTTAATCCAACCCTTTGGTCTTGGTTTATTTCTAAGGGGGTGGGGGGTTTGAGAGCTGGGGGGCAGGGGTCGAGGCTGGAAAAGAGGGGGAAGGCATTTAGGCCCAGCAGTTTGGGTATCAAAGGTGGTGGGGGGGTTCTTAGGGGGACCCCGTTATCAGCAATGCCCAGTCAAGTAACTTAAGAATGAGATCTGTTTCCTTTAGCACTTAAGCTGCTTTCTTGCACCTTATCTCCAATCTGACTGTTGTTTACATAAGATTCTGCCTCTGTATCCAGCCTCATAACAGAACTTTAGGAAGAAGGGGGGAGTAAGAGCTGTTGTCAGCTAGTTAATTGATATATTGCCTCATTATGTGCAATGGTAGCCTTTTCTAAAAGCCTAGCAGTGTTAGAAGAACTCTGAGTAGAGGAGTGTAGCCACAGCATTTATTTTCCAGCAGCCTATTATTTTCCGCTCTCCTCTTCATAGACTAACATGTAGAGAGTAACTCTGCCAGAAAAGTGGAGAAGAAACTTCTTAAATAAGATATATTACAAGTTATATAAGTTTCTTATTGTCACCTATTTATTTATACAAAGCTGTTTAGAACCAGAGGAATGCTTGAAGGACAGATCTATTTATGTATGTCTTTCGTTTATCTATACATTTAATTATATTCTGTAAACCACAACGTCTCCCAGCTGTTCACTGCAATTTTTTAAATGGGTGGCTAATGACTGCATGGTTTTGAAGGGAAAACTACTTGTAACTGTCCAAATATAGACATGTAATTTTGATAAAAACTCATCAACTTGCAGTAAAACCTCACTCTACATGGAAATTTATGGTAACAGGTTGAAGATAGTCTACCACCACCAAAATTGTTTCTTAGACTAAAGCCCCACGTTGAGAAAAAGCAGCGCTTTTTCCTCTGTGGAAATGCCACGGAAAAAAAAACTCTGCCCTTTACAGTACCTGAAAAGTGAATGAGATTCTGGATTATCCCATTGACACATTGCAAAAAAAATATAAAAATCCGCAGCAGAAATGCAACGTTTTCAAAAATGCCCATGTATTTGAAAATCACAGTATGTCAATTTTACCTGTGGAAAAGCTGGCATTTTCCCTATAGGTTTAATAAGGGAGGAAAATCTGCTTAGAAAAACTCAGCAAAAATGCAATGAAAAACGTTTTTTTTTCACAGCATTTTTTAGCTGCATTTCGCTACGTGAGCCTCAGTCTAAAACTCCTATATGCTGTTGGTGTTTAGTACTCAATTTTAGACTAAGGCCCCACGTAGCGGACTGGAGCGAAAAAATGCAGTGGAAACGCATCGCAATTTTTCATGCTTTCAGTGCTTTTCATAAAAAAGTCCCCAGAGTTTTCCTCTGCGGACTTTCTGCTTCAATTAAACCTATAGGGAAACTGCCAGAATTTCCGTAGGTATAACTGACATGCTTCGATTTCTAAAAACGCAACAGTTTTGGAAATCGCAGCATTTCCACTGCGCTCTATGCAGCCTGTATTAGAAGTAACGGTATTTTGCAATGCATTGCAATGCATTAGCCTTGTAATGCATTGCATTAGTTATCAGATCCCCTGGGGTTCAAGACCCCTAGGGGGGTTTAATAATTACAGTATTAAAAAAAAGTAAAAAAAAATATATAAAAAGGTTAAAAAGAATAAAAAATTTTAATTACCCCCTTTCCCTAGAATACATATAAAAGTAAAAAATTACTGTGATACACATATACATTAGGTATGTCTGTGTCTAAAAACACCTATTCTACATTTTTTTTTGCTGTTTCTCCTAAAAATTTGAATAAAAAGTGATCAAAGCAATAGACATTCCCCAAAATGGTATAACTAAAAAATACATCCTACGCATCCCCTTACACGGAAATATAAAAAAGTTATGGGTGTAAGAATATGGCAACTTTAATAACATTTTTTTTTTTTTTGCAAAGTTTGGGATTTTTGTTAAGGTTTTAAAATGTAAATAAAACCATTTAAATTTGGTATCCCCATATCATATCAAAACATAGAATACAGGTGACATATCATTTTGGCTGCACAGTGAATGCCGTAAAAATCAAGCCGTAAGAAAGTCACACAAATTCCACCCCATTCTGAATTTTTTTCCAGCTTCACAGTAAATTATATAGAATAATAAATGGTAATATTTTGAAGAACAATTTGTCCCGCAAACACTAAGCCCTCATATGTCTCTGTGAATGGAAAAATAAAGTTATGGGATTTGGAAGGCGGGAGTCAGCAGTGAAATTGAAAAATGCCTCCGGTGGCAAGGGGTTAAGTAAGTTGTCAGTTGTTTCTGTATAAGTAAAAAAAAATGGGCAGTCACTGTTATGCTTATCTCTGTGTAGTTTCCACTCCTTGTATTGGCTAACAAAGACTCATGCAAATCACTGAAAGAGTAAGTAAGTAAGGTCTATTATAGCATCTGTAGAGCTGCTTAGACCTTATTGAACATCAATGTGACTCAGATTCCTTTTAGAGGCACACCAAAGTCTTTATGCTGTTGACTTCCATACAAATATTAAACAATAGTTTACCTTTTACACAGTCCACAAGACTGTTTCACTAGTTTCTACCAGGGGCGCACCGCTAATATGGCGAAGTGAGGCGGCCACCTCAGGCGGCACTGTCCGTCACTGTCTGGGGGGCAGCATTTTTACTATGCAATGTAAACCAGCCCAGGACAGGCTGCTTTAAAAAAAACCAAAGCTAAGCGGGGCCTGTCCTGGGCTGGTTTACGAGACGTCGCATCTCAGCGCAGGCATTGAGACACAGACATTGCGCACAAGAAGAGGTGGCGGTGGTGGCTCCATCAAGGCATTGCAGGTAGGAGAGGATAACTTTTTTTTTTATATAAATAGGCCGTAACCTGCTGGAGTATCCCCAGCAGGTAACGGCCTATTTATTTACCTACCCTGCATCTGTTCGTGACTGCCCCTCGCTTCCCTTTCTGCTATGGGACTCAGAAGGGGAAGTGGAGCAGCCGCGGACATCGGTAAGTGAGGCCGCGGACCTCAAATACTACTATTATTATACTCCGGGGTCTTTATAGACCCCGGAGTATAATAATCGGAGGCCCAGGGGAGGTGGGGGAGGTGGGGCCTCTGGTGACGTCATCAGGTCGCGTCGCCGGCCTGATCACGTGACGTGTGCGCGCAATTAAACAGGGCTGAAAGCTGCAAGGAGTGCACCGGTGTCCAGGATAGGTAAGTCACCTCCCCTGGGTCTCCAATCATTGAAAAGACCCCAGAGTATAATAATAGTTCATGGGTGGGCCACTATGAAGCATAATACTGTGTGCAGGGGCAACTGTGGAGTATAATACCCTGTGCAGGGGCTACTGTGAAGCATAATACAAGTGCAGGGGCCACTATGGAGCATAATACCCTGTGCAGGGGCCACTATGGAGCATAATACATGTGCAGGGGCCACTATGGAGCATAATCCCAGTACAGGGGCCACTATGGAGCATAATAACAGTGCAGGGGCCACTATGCAGCATAATATCAGTGCAGGGGCTACTATGGAGCATAATACCGTGTGCAGGGGCCATTGTGGAGCATAATACCGTGTGCAGGGGCCAATATGGGGCATAATACCGTGTACAGGGGCCACTAAGGAGCATAAAACTGTGTGCAGGGGTTGCTGTAGAACATAATACCGTGTGCAGTGGCCACTGCGGGACATAATACTGTGTGCAGGGGCCACTATGGAGCTAAATACCGTGTGCAGGGGCCACTGCGAGGCATAATACAGTATGCAGGGGCCACTATGGAGCATAATACCATGTGCAGGGGCCGCTGCGAGGCATAATACAGTGTGCAGAGGCTGCTGTGGAACATTATAGTGTGTAAATGAGGCGCTATAAATAGGGGCTATACGCTGTCTGTTTATAGTGGCCGTGTGATGTAATTCCAGCCTTGTCACATACTGTAGACATGTACAGGATGAGGCTGTAGTTACATTACATGGCCGCTATAAGATGAATGACACTATGTAAACAGAGAAGCGGTCATGTCGCTTACACAGGTACCATTCAAACAGCTGGTCAGTGGGGGTCCTGGGTTTTTGAGCCCCACTGATTAGTTTATTAATGACCTGAAAAACCTTTTAATTAGTTAACACCTGGGGCATTATTAATAAGGGGCACTATTTATACAGGGTACACACAGACATTATTAATATAAAGATGCACTTGGGAGTTATTCATTATGGTGGGTTATATCATATATTTTATAATTGGGGTAGCAGCAGGATGGGTGTGCAGGTGAAGACAATGTGGGTTGGATACCTGGAAAAGTGAGGAGCCAAAGATGTCTGTGTTGCAAACTTTACAGAGACGTCACAGCTGGAAGAAGTGGTCATCGCAGTCCAAAGGGAAGAGAAGGGAAATGTGAAGGATTAGTCAGAGACGTCACCTGTAAGTCACAGAATGTTACTGCCCTGTATTCACCTTAATGATAGAGGATAAATACCTGATTGATGGGGGTCTGTCTGCTGAGACCCCCACTGAACCTGAGAATTGTTTTTTTTCCCCCCACTGGGTGGGAATTCAGCCTGACCACAGCCATATACATAGGTGTGTCACTTGGTGGATGGACGAACCCGCGTGGCTCTCATTCACTTCAATGGGAGTGCCAAAGATACCCGAAGTCCAGTACTCAGCTATCTGCGGCGCTCCTATTATAGAGAATGGGGGCCACGTGGGCTCGTCCATCCACCAAGCAGAAGATGTGTGAAGTTATTGTCATTGTTAATACTGTGTTGTTGATCTGATATTGAAGTAATACAGGAAGAAGAATTCTTAAAAACTGTTTTATAACTTTGTTTATTGTGTATATTGTGCGACGATAACAGTGTGTTAAACTAGTAGCATGGAAACTCAATTTTTTTTTTTTTGGGGGGGGGGGGGCGTCTTTCTATAGTCCGCCTCAGGCAGCAAAGAGGCTAGGTTCACCACTGGTTTCTACTGTTGTTTATTTTGTAAGGTCACTAAAACTAAAGTTAAAGGAGTTTTCCGACTAATGCAGCTTATCCCTTGTACACATTGTGTGATCGGTGGGAATCCACAAAATCAGATATCCACAAATCTACAGGTTATTCACTATCATGTGGATAGAGCATAAATTGCATTGGTGGTTACAACCCTTTAGGTAAAAGTAACAGTGAGCATGTGTACAGAACTTTCTTATTATGTGGTCTCTTACCATCCTCTCAAGTTTAAGAACAAAAAGTGGAGATTTGAGATAATCAATTAGCAAACAATATTATAGTTTAATACACTGTACCCTTGCAGCAGTTATAACAGCTTTATTGTGATGGATCAGTGTTACCCAGATTGTTATGATATGTGGTACAGACTCTCTAAAGAACCGTATTAGTGAGCACAGAAAAGGGATTTTATGTTCTGTACGAACAAGTTGTACTTGAGCTATAAATATTCTGTAATCATAACATAGTATTTGTATATATTGTTGTGCATTCATGGCGCAGTAGATGCTTTATATAATGCAGTTTAAAAAAGGAACAGAAATATGTAGGCACAGCTAAGCCTTGGTTCACATTGTGCTAATTGAAGTTCCCGAGTCTTTAATAACACATAATGTACATTTCACATTCTGTAGCAGTGCAGCTAATCTGTGACTTCTCTGTAGCCATTTGTACCTCCTGTATTCCTGAGTACAAGGGTAGTTCCAGGGATTAGCAAATGCTACATATTTTTCTCTTTCTCTTTCCTTATATTTTCTCCTATATTCTGGACAAATAATATTTAAAATGTAGTCTTTATCTGTACTATTATGCTAGAAAAAAAACAATTGTGAAACAATATACAGCAGATCATTTGAACAATTGTCCAGGCTCAGAAAAAAGTATTACAACTGATTCTCATTATCCCTTACCAAAATTTGACATACATGTCCAACATATTGTTTGGCACATGGTGTGCAGAGGGCTCGGGAGCTCTCTCTGTACACGGTGGGTGCTGGCTGTATTATACATCAGGCACCTGCTGCTAACAGTTGCGAATGGTGACAGCACCAATTGTGGCTGTTAACCACTCAGAGGCTCTCCATAACGCTGTACCTCCCTACATTTCCTCCCTCATCTCTGTCTATCGTCCAACCCGTGCTCTCCGTTCACTCAATGACCTAAGACTAACATCCTCTATTATTTATTTATTTATTTTTTTAAACTCGGTTTATTGAACAATCGTACAACAAATTACACATCAATAGTACAAGCTTAAAAAGGAATAACAAAGGACATATTCTAAAAGTTGTACAAAGACATATCAGAAACTAGACAAAAAGAACCAAAACAGTGCTGCATAGTCCATGGTAGATGTAAATGTCAGATACAAATCATCCAGGAGAGAATCCAGGCAAGGGAGCCGAAAGAAACACAGAGTCCAAATCAACCTGTAGGGAGCAAAGGCATATACAAAAACCCCACACATATACAAACAAGATATCCTAATAAATACTTCCTATGGCGGAACTCCAGGGAGACTTAGTAGATAATAAGGAAAATACTATACAACTCAAACTGGACACTCCTTCCTGCGTCTAAGCAGTGAGTGTGTGCAGGGCATTACGAAATGATGGGGCTGTGTATAGAGTCAGAGGTGAGTCACACCAAGAGCCCCAAACCTTCCGAAATTTTTCAAGGCAACCTCTGCCTTTATATTCTATTTTATTATATGGGATAATGGAATTTACCAATTTCCTCCACATGGATAGGGAGGAGGGGCGAGGATCCATCCAGCGCAAGGCAATAGCCTTCCTGGCTAGGAAAAGGGATTCTCGCAGAAAGATGCGAGTATGATGGGGCCATATTTCCTCATCCAGGATACCAAACAGACAAATTTCAGGCGAACATGGAATTGGGGTCCCCAGTATGTCTGATAATAAGTTCACGACCTCAGTCCAAAATGCTTTAATTATAGGACACTCCCATATCATATGCCAAAAATCACAATATCTAGCAGTGCACCGTAAACATCCAGGATGTTGTAGCCGTCCCATTTTATGCAGACGTGCAGGGGTCAAGTAACTTTGATTCAAAATGTTTACTTGTATAAGCTTATTATTAGCGGCTGGGGAAACAAACTGTGCCGACTCCAAAAGGTCAGAAAATGTCTTGTCTGTGAGAGCAGGGATAAGAGTGCGCCATTTTGTTAGAGCCGGAGCTTCCAGACGAGACATCTTGACCTGTATAAGATGGGCATACAATGCTGAGATAAGGCCCTGGGGACCTTGAGACCTGAGCACCCCTATAAGGGGATATGTGGAAATGCTGACAGCCGGTGGAGGAAACTGTGTGGACATGGCGTGTCTAATTTGGAGAAACCTGAAAAATTGGGTTCGAGGGATACCAAATTGGGTACTCAAAGAGTCGAAAGAGCGGAATACGCCCTGATCATAAATATCAGCCAGGGACGTAACTCCAAACTGTTTCCAACTCCGTGCATCCGGAAGGGCATATAATTCGGTCAAACCTGGGTTATCCCATATCGGAGTTTCAGTAGGGACTCCAGTATAAGCCGCCACCCGCTTAGCTCGCTGCCAGACCTGTATTGCCAATGTATGGATTGGGAGCAAGCTACCTCTATACAGGTGTGGGTGTTCCAAAACCGGCCATAAGTTGGGTATATGTAGATGATATGCTAAATGTGCCTCAGGGCCAGGCAGAGGATCCGCCACCAACCAGGACCTAAGATATCGAAGTTGACCAGCAAGATAATATAAAAATATATCAGGAAGAGCCATCCCGCCCATAGCTTTAGGCCGCTGCAATGTGGAGAAACGTAATTTAGACCTCGAACTGCCCCATATAAAGGGAATAAGTATGGAATCCAATTGCTTAAAGAACTTCTGTGGTACTGACACAGCCACATGTTCTAAAATATACAAACATTTGGGGAGGACCACCATTTTAATAAGATTAATCCGCCCTGCAACGGACAGGGGTAAAGCCCCCCACACCCTAAATTTAGCCCGAAAATGACCAAGCAGTGGATATATATTTAAACTCAGGAATTGTCTATGATCATTGGAAATATGGATCCCTAAGTATTGACAGGCATCTACAACCTTCAGGCCACAAATATATTTTCCCATATTTCCCAGTGATTGTCTAAAAAGGGGCATATATGATGATTTGGCCCAATTTATCCGTAGACCAGAGTATATACCAAATTTATCGATTATTGCCATAGCTCTAGGGAGTGTATGAGCAGGGTCAGACATAAATAATAGGAGGTTGTCTGCATAAAGGGCTGTCCGTTCCTCCTTAGTGCCAATAATCACTCCCTTGTAAACCGGTCCCCCCCAACAAACCAACCACCACCCCCCCCCCCCCCACAAACAAAAACAAAAACCCCCCCCCCCCCCCCCCCCCCCCCCCCCCACCGAAAAAAACAGGGACAACCCCCCCACAACCAAAACCGCGCCCCCCCCCCCCCCAAAAAGAACCCAACAACCACCAAACAAAAAACCCCCCCACCCAAACCCCCCCCCCCCCCACCCCAAAAACCCCCCCCCCCCCCACCCAACCCCTTACCGGCCCCACCGGGCCCCCCCCCCCCCCCCTTTTTAAGACCACCCCCCTCCGGAGAAACCACCCCGACCCCTCTAAGGTTTTCAGAAGTACAGTCATATGAAAAAGTTTGGGCACCCCTATTAATCTTAATCATTTTTAATTCTAAATATTTGGGTGTTTGCAACAGCCATTTCAATTTGATATATCTAATAACTGATGGACACAGTAATATTTCAGGATTGAAATGAGGTTTATTGTACTAACAGAAAATGTGCAATATGCATTAAACCAAAATTTGACCGGTGCAAAAGTATGGGCACCTCAACAGAAAAGTGACATTAATATTTAGTAGATCCTCCTTTTGCAAAAATAACAGCCTCTAGTCGCTTCCTGTAGCTTTTAATCAGTTCCTGGATCCTGGAGGAAGGTATTTTTGACCATTCCTCTTTACAAAACAATTCCAGTTCAGTTAAGTTTGATGGTCGCCGAGCATGGACAGCCCGCTTCAAATTATCCCACAGATGTTCAATGATATTCAGGTCTGGGGACTGGGATGGCCATTCCAGAACATTGTAATTGTTCCTCTGCATGAATGCCTGAGTAGATTTGGAGCTGTGTTTTGGATCATTGTCTTGCTGAAATATCCATCCCCGGCGTAACTTCAAATTCGTCACTGATTCTTGTACATTATTCTCAAGAATCTGCTGATACTGAGTTGAATCCATGCGACCCTCAACTTTAACAAGATTCCCGGTGCTGGCATTGGCCACACAACCCCAAAGCATGATGGAACCTCCACCAAATTTTACAGTAGGTAGCAAGTGTTTTTCTTGGAATGCTGTGTTTTTTGACGCCATGCATAACGCCTTTTGTATGACCAAACAACTCAATCTTTGTTTCATCAGTCCACAGGACCTTCTTCCAAAATGAAGCTAGCTTGTCCAAATGTGCTTTTGCATACCTCAGGCGACTCTGTTTGTGGCGTGCTTTCAGAAACGGCTTCTTTCGTATCACTCTCCCATACAGCTTCTCCTTGTGCAAAGTGTGCTGTATTGTTGACCGATGCACAGTGACACCATCTGCAGCAAGATGATGCTGCAGCCTTTGGAGGTGGTCTGTGGATTGTCCTTGACTGTTCTCACCATTCTTCTTCTCTGCCTTTCTGATATTTTTCTTGGCCTGCCACTTCTGGGCTTAACAAGAACTGTCCCTGTGGTCTTCCATTTCCTTACTATGTCCCTCACAGTGGAAACTGACAGGTTAAATCTCTGAGACAACTTTTGTATCCTTCCCCTGAACAACTATGTTGAACAATCTTTGTTTTCAGATCATTTGAGAGTTGTTTTGAGGAGCCCATGATGCCACTCTTCAGAGGAGATTCAAATAGGAGAACAACTTGCAATTGGCCACCTTAAATACCTTTTCCATGATTGGATACACCTGGCTATGAAGTTCAAAGCTCAGTGAGGTTACAAAACCAATTTTGTGCTTCAGTAAGTCAGTAAAAAGTAGTTAGGAGTATTCAAATCAATAAAATGATAAGGGTACCCAAATTTTTGCATCGGTCAAATTTTGTTTGTTTTTTGTTTTTTTTTTTTTTTTATTACAATCAACCTCTTTTTTCTCTTGTTATATTGTTGTGTCCTTTTGTTATTTGTTATATTAAATAGAGGGGGGGGCTGCCCCCACCCAAATATTTAGAACAAAAAATGTTTAAGATTAATAGGGGGCCCCCAACTTTTTTATATGACTGTGGATTTGCCGGGCATGAGGCCCGTTTGGTCTGAGTGAATTAAATCCAAAACCACAGTATTCAACCTCTTAGCGAGAATTTTAGTAAGTAATTTATAATCGATGTTAAGGAGAGAAATAGGTCTATATGACCCACAGTCCAACGGATCCCTATCTGGTTTAAGAAGGAGAACAATATTAGCATCATAGAAGGAATCCGGCAGAGTGCGGGCCACAAACGCATCTTGATAACATTTCAATAAGACAGGGAGCAGTTTATCCTGATATTGTACATATACCTCAACCGGAATACCATCCGGGCCCGGTGATTTCCCTTTGGCCATGTCCACCAATGCATCAGATAATTCCTCCAGTCTAAGGGGAGAGTCCAGAAACTCCCGTTGTTCATTTGTCAGGGTTGGAAAGGAAACATCTGCCAAATACTGGACAATATCCTGAGTAGGTGCATGTAACTGAGATTGGTAGAGGGTCGAGAAATATTGATGAAAACGGTCACGGATGGCCGCACTATCAGATAGGGCATCCCCGTCCATCGAATTAATTCTCAAAATTGCTGGAGAGGCTGTGTTATAATGGATAAGATGGGCTAAAAGGCTACTAGACTGATTACCCAACTCATAAAATCGTTGTTTAGTGAAAAATTGAGACCTGCGGGCCTTTTCATGTAGAACATGTAGATATTGCCTACCCAGTTGAAGCCACTCAGTTCTGGAGTCATCAGTAGGATTAGCTATATACGCGGCCTCCAACAATGCACATTTTTCAGCTAAGTCTCTCTCAAGGGAAGACGATTCTCTTTTAATGTATGAAATAGAGGATTTGAGACATCCCCTCAAATATACTTTCATAGTTTCCCATAAGATAGTAGGTGTGGCTGTAGGGGAATTAATATCTAAGAAGGCTTGCAACTGATCCGGAATACGGTCATGCACTGCTATCAGCTTGAGCCAAAAGGGGTGAATACGCCAGTTATGAGAAGGTCTAGAGAGGTCAGTATCCCCAAATTCCAGCAGCAACGGAGAATGGTCAGACGTTGCCCTGGGCAAATATGAGATGTTAAGCAAAAGGGAACATGCCTTAATATTGCCTAGTGCATGATCAATACGGGACAGAGAGTGATGAGTGGCAGAATGACAGGAGAACACCAAGGCCTGTGGATATTTAAGACGCCAGAGATCATGCCAACCCACTTCCTGTACAAGCTGGGCCAGGGGAGTAGGGTGAGCACCAGAAGGGGCAGGGGCACCTACATTTAATCTATCTAGGGAAGCATCCATTAATTTATTAAGATCTCCCATGCAAACCACTGTAGCGGCAGGAAATTTAGCCGCAAAGTGGGCTGCTTCATGTAAAACTGAAAAGTCACATGCAGGTGGCAAATAAAGTCCTAGGATGACATAAAGTTTAGACTCTATCCAGGCCTGCACAAACACATAACGCCCATCAGGGTCCCTAACAGTGAGGCCCGGCTCCCAGCGGAGCCTGCGGTGAACCAGGAGGGACACCCCTCTAGAGAAAGAAGTATGAGTGGAGTGCAGGGCCCACTGGACCCAGGATTTTTGTAAATATCTGGTCGTATCAGGTGCTAGATGTGTCTCCTGCAAGCACACCAAATCAGGGTTGTATTGTCTAAGGTGGGAAAAAATAGTAGAGCGTTTCTTCACACCGCCCATACCCCGTATATTCCAAGAACATACTTTAAGGGTCGCCATAACACCATACAATCACATTATACATTAAGAATGAGGGGTTCCCCCCGACCCCCACCATTAACCTCCCCACCGGACCGTTAAACCGAAAAAAGGACTTGCAGCAATAATTCAACCAAAACTGGAAACCCATAAGGGGCATTCCAACTATTAGTGAGGAGTCTAAGATTGCTCCTACACAATACGTGGCACTTGGTAAATGGGGGAAGTAGTGCACCCAAGATGGTATGGTAATAGGGCACTATCTTCAAACTAAAAAGCACAAGCAATAAACTATCACTATAATGTGAATCTCCAAAGGGACCCTAAACAGAAAAATTCTTGGCCGGTGCCCATGGGGCAGCCAAACACCCATCATATGAAAAGTCCATAGGCAACCGCAAGCAATAATAACAGTCATTAGCGGGGGCTGGGCCACAGGGGGCCCCCCCACCAGTCATCATATACCCTGTTACTGTCTGGGAGGTCGAGGCAGTAGGTTCAGCCAGTCTTCCGCCTCCTGTGGGGATGTGAAGAAAATAACCCTCTCCTCATGGATCACACGGAGCCGTGCAGGATAAGCCATGGAGTAATGAATGGAACTTTCCCGCAGTCGACGCTTGACATTGACGAAAGTGGCACGAGTCTTCTGTAGTGCCGTAGAAAAGTCGGGAAAAATGGAGATGGATGAACTGTTGAATTTAATCTCTCCAAGTTGACGTGCTGCCCGCAGCGCTGCATCTCGATCCCCACTGCTGAGAAGACGGGCCAACAGCGGACTCGGAGGGGCACCCTGAGGGGGCGGTCTGGCAGGAACTTGATGGGCCCTTTCCACGGCAAAGGCAGGAGAAAACTTGGCCTCCGGTAGGGTTTCTTTCAACCACCTCTCCATAAACTCACACGGATTAGCCCCCTCTGACCGTTCCGGCAAGCCAAGAATGCGCAGGTTGTTGCGACGGAGTCTGTTCTCAAGATCATCCGCTCTCTGCGTCCACAACTCAGCCGATCTCTCCAGTGCAGTAAGCCTCGTCGGTACTGGGGCTGAATTATCCTCTAAGAGAGAGATGCGATCCTCCACCTCCTTCACTCGACCCCGTAAGGTCTGAAAATCTTGACGCAAAAGGCCCTCATCAATCTTGACTTCCTCAATTTTACCTGTGAGGGACGAGGTGCTGGACTGGATCGCCTCAAGCAACTGAGTCGTGACCTGTCGCAACGTGGGCTCCGCGTCCTCAGCAGGAGATGCCGCCGACGGTGGATCCAGTGCCGGCGGGCTGCGCAGCGGCTGCTCCCTGGCAAATCCCCGGAGACGCTCAGAAGCCGATCCTTTAGACTGGCGACTCATGGCAAGACAACAACAGTGACCACCAAGCAGCCAGTAGGTAGTATCAGAGGATTAGGATGCAGTACTCAATAGCCAGATAAATCAGCCAATAGGTGTTATCAGAGGGTCAGGCTATAGCGGCATCCACCATGCAGCCAACAGGTGTTATCAGAGGGACGGCCCCCAGCAGTGTCCACAATGCGGCCAATAGATAGTAACAGAGGATCAGGATACAGTATTGACTTGCCAGACAAAACAGCGAATAGGTGCCATCCGAGAGTCAGTCTGCAACAGCATCCACCACACGGCCAGTAGGTGTTATCAGAGGAGCAGCTCCCAGCAGCGTCCACGATGTAGCCAATAGACAGCCACAGAGGGTCAGGATACAGTACTCACTCGCCAGACAAAGCAGCCAATAGGTGTTATCAGAGGGTCAGGCTATAGCGGCATCCACCATGCAGCCAACAGGTGTTATCAGAGGGACAGCCCCCAGCAGTGTCCACGATGCGGCCAATAGATAGTAACAGAGGATCAGGATACAGTACTCACTCGCCAGACAAAGCAGCCAATAGGTGTTATCAGAGGATCAGTCCATAGAGGCATCTACCATGCTGGCCAGTAGGTGTTATCAGAGGGACTATATCTAGCAATGTCCACAATACAACCTGTAGATAGTAGCAGAGGACCAAGATATGGCACATCAGCTGCCAGGAGGTGTTATCAGAGGGCCAGTTTGTTTCTGTGGGTAGGTACCCCAAAGTAGAGGCCCAGGGTACCCAGGCCGGCAGCCCCAGTCCCCTGTCACCCAGCGCTCCACCGCAGAGCCCAGGCAAGCTACACAGCCGGTCACCGCAGGCCCACCACGCGGGCAAGATGGCCGCCGCAGCTCACCGCCCGCACGGATCTCCACCGCCCGGCCCAGCCGCCGCGATGTTCAGGACAGCCACCGGACCGAAGACCCTCGCAGGAGAAGCGCAGGAGAAGATGGGGTGTTCAGCGGTCACTAGAGCCCGGACACAAGCAGGATATCGGCAGGATTATAGGAGTCCTCGTCGGAGCTCAGTTCACATGCTGCCGCTCCGTACTCGCGCTAGCCACGTCCCCCAACATCCTCTATTATTAGAACCTCCCACGCTCGTATACAAGACTTCTCCCGATTTTCACCACTTCTCTGGAATGTTCTATCACAGACTATCAGATTAACTCCCAATTTCTACAGCTTCAAGCGCAAACTAAAGACATATCTTTTCTGACAGGCCTATCACAACTCCTAATGTAAACCCTTCTGTAGTTAGATTCCCTAACCTCTGTTCACACTCCCACATTACCCCACAGGATATGATGCTGTTTCAGACTAACTTTATATGTCCAGGCACCATCTGCATGTTAAAGGACACGACTGGTGACGCCTCATACAGCTTTATATATGTGTAATGACAGTAACCTCTATTACAGAATTGTCTGACCATTGTGTAAGCAATGCTATCTCCGATGCCGCCCCTGCTACTTCTTGTGCCACCCCCTCTACCTCATAGATTGCAAGCTCTTGCGAGCAAGGCCCTCAGAACCATTGTGCGAATTGACTATTTCTTTGTAATGTATCTTTTTTGTCTGTACTTGAGCCCTACAAATTGTACAGTGCTGTGTAATATGTTGGTGCTATATAAATAAAATGTATTATTATTATTATTATAGAGAAAATCCAAACTATGGAAGTATAAGATCCAACCGTGAAGCACCTGAAACTCTACAACAAAATCCAATTGGTGGTCCACAATGAAATGTAACTTTAAATAAAAACAATAATAAAAGTGGGTATAATGTTACCCAAACTAGAATGTATAATGCACCAGACTCAACATCCAAGTATCAAAGACAAGTTTCAAGAGCCTCATGGCATGGAGGCCTAGCAATTGAAAATAAACCAAAGTGTATTGCTGTATTCAAACTGCAGCTGGTGGTCAGGTAATTTCCAGTGGTATGGATGAGAGTGAGGCTCTGGGTTAAAACACAGTGGTCCAGGAGGGAGAATGCAGGAGGGAAGCAAACTGACATGAATAAAGGTACCAGTTAGATAGCCCAGATTATCTGATATTTCCTAAGATTCCTAACCTCGGAGCCACAGCCCTAATCAGCTGTAATCCTGACCAAACCTTACTACCTTAGATCAACACAACCCTATGTGGTTTTCTAGTGGTAAGACACTGCAGTTTATTTACTACTACTAATTGCTAGGCCTCCATACCGAAGTTCTAGGACTTTGCCTTTGATGCTTGGATGTTGAGTCTGGTACTTTTTTAAATTCTAGTTTGGGGGCATTACACCCGCTTTTATTATTATTCTTATGAAAAGTTATGTTTTATTGTGGTCCACCAAATGGATTTTGCTGTTAACCAACTGTGACAACTGCATCTAAGCTTTGACGGCTCATTGGAACAAATCACTGCCATCAAAACAACATCATCGGAGGGTGGTGACCAGTTGTATTGACAGCCAGAAGAGTATTAAAGGCTCCCAGGCTTGTCATTATGAAGCAGGTATTGTATAAGCACAGTTTATATGCAATATATACTAAAAAACAGAAATATTGAGTGTGTTGTATGAGCAATCAAACCCCCTAGATAAACTAAAAGTAAATGTAAAAAAAAGTTTAAAAAAAAAGTATTAGCAAATATTTTAAAAAATCAAAATGATAAAATTTCAACTCACCCCTTTTCTTATTTTACAAATAAAAATAAACAGAAAAAATACATAAGCTATCAAAATGGCAATAAATGCCCAAACTTTCAAAATGTAAAGTTATTCTCTATGATTGTTGTAAGAGAAAACCAATCAAAAAGTGCAAGTCACCATTTTTTGGTCACTTCTTGCCCTAAAAAAGGAAGGGGCAGATCTCGTGGGCATGGGGTTGAAACCGGGACAGAACCCCTAGGTTCAGCAGGAAGAAGTCAGGTAAGTTTAACTCTTTAAGGACACAGGGTAGTTAGTACATTAATGCTCGGAGACTTTTTTAATATTTTCCGTCCCACCTTCCAAAATTCATAACTTTTTTTTTTATTTTTTTGTCGACATAGCTAAGTGAGAGCTTATTCTTTGAGTGACAAGTTGTACTTTCATGTTTCACCATTTGGGGGTACATATAATTTGTTTTGATTAGCTTTTATTAACATTTTTGGGGAGCCTGTGTGAAACCCACAATTCTGTCATAATTTTTTGCATTTTGTTTTTACGGCATTCACTCTGCATTAAAAATGACATGGCAACTTTGTCCGGCGGGTCATTACAATTATGGCAATACCGTATTTATATTGGTTTTATAATGTTTTACTGCTTCTACAGATAAAACTTCACTTTTTAAAAATGAACAATTTTCCTTGGGTTACCATATTCTGACGCCTATAACTTTTTTACTGTTTTGTTGACGAAGATATGTCGGGGCTCTTTATTTGTGGTGCAGGTTGTAGTTTTTATTGGTACCAATGTCTGATATGCATGACTTTTTGATCACTTTTTATTGCTATTTTTTGGGGGAAAGCAAGTTCACCAAAATTCATTAATTTGCGCACTGCGGTATATGTTTTTTTAAAAGCATTCACTGTATGGGATAAATAACGCTATTTTGGTTTAGTGCAGACTTAGGGTGGGTTCACACTTGCGCCGTAGTCCGTCCCCCCGCAAATCCGCCTGAAAATCTCGGAAAACTGTATAGGGACTGGATAGCGAAAGGTTAGCGATGCATTGCTTAAAATCCCATTCATTTGAATGGGTTTTTAAAGCAATGCGTGAGTGTGCGCTTACACCCTCTGCGCCGCAAATCCAGTTTTTTTTGCTGGAAACAAAGTCCTGCATGATAAGTTCACATACCCAAAAACGAGTGCACACCATATTACATTAAAAGGTCATGCAGTTTTATAAAACACAGTCCAAATACAAACAAGGTAAATGGGCCAACTATGTAAAAAACACAAAAAAAGCACCAAGGGACAGCAGTAATAATCCTGTGCTCCTGCCATGCATACTACAATACAGAGGTGTAGCTATTAGGGGTACAAAGATAACAATCGCTTCGGGGTCCTAGAGCCTGAGGGGGTCCAAAGGCCTCTCTACAACATAAGAAGTCACCAGTATAGATTGCACATGGAAAGTGGGGGACCAATTACAAATTCATGTAACTCGAAGTCAGAGTCATGAATCAGATCTGTCATACTTATATTATTATTGTTTATTTATATAGCACCATTAATTCCATGGTGCTTTACATTTGAGGATTTACATACGGTACACAAGATGTACAAAACAGATAATACTAACAGTGACCAGGGATAGGGGGCCCTGCCCGCAAGGGCTTACAATCTATGTATGATGAACCGTATGATGAACACAAATGGTTCTTGATGGATCCCTTTGATTAAAATTGAGGCAGGTATCTGTTATGGTGTCCTCCATGCACGACTTTTTTAATGGAATCTGCACATAGCCTTATTATGTAAAGGTGAGTTTTTTAATGACTGAGAAGGTTTTTAAATATATACTGGGGGTGTATAGGAAAATATAACTTTACACATTTTGTAACGTATTTCATTTTGTAAATACATTACATTTAGTATTTGCATACACTTCTGGTTTATGCAAAACAATTGTAACAACGGGTATACCTGAAGGGTTGATACTGTGGTAATTCTACTAGGCATGAAAGATACATAAAGGAAAGGGCACATGGGATTTTTTTCTGACAACTACAATTTTTCCAGGTAAATATTTCTGAGACTATAATGCTGAAATGGAAGCAATGTATTATAACTTTCTAATATATGCATGAAAACATGAGCAGCTTTTCAGCATTAGCTGAGACAGCATCATTTTGCAGTATTGTATCACAAGATACCTACCCTACGGCCACCCAGTGGTTGTATTAAGGACTGCAGCCTTTGAATACTTTGTTATCATGTCACTATATTGGATTGGTTTCATGATAAATTGCAATCTTTGAGCAAATTCAAGGCAAGTGGGTAGATACAGCAGTATATTCAAAATTATTAGAAGCTACAGATAATATAGAAGCGAATATAGAAGAAATCACCTAAAACTCTCTCTAAAACTGTATGATATCTAGATGGATCATTTGCTAATGCTAACCCTTCATTTCTTCTGTTTCTACATCTAATATTTGTTTAAGAAAAAAATAACCAATACTCATGGCTCGCCATTAATACAGGTCACCAGAACTGTGGCAAGCTACAGGCGTAAAACTGGCTGCACATTAATAAAAAGTCAAACAAATCTGTTACTTTCTGCAGGACTGGCTGATGATCTTATTTGTATCGAGGTCTCCTAATTGTCCTACTACCGCAGATGTCAGAAGAAAGAATCATCAGGCATGTTGAATATCAGCATTCCTTATTCGTTGATAAACTGATGTTAGAAGGGTCTAGCAGGGGCTTATTCTTCTCTCCCTATAGTAAAGTTGGAAGGGTGAATACTATACTATTTGGCAATATTCTTTTTTCATTCTTGCAATATTTCAGCCTTGTACTTGTAGCCTGATTTGTTATGCGAGGCACCACGTCAGCCGTGCTGCTACTTCAGCTTAGTATAATTGATTAGATAATAAAATACTCTGGCCAGGGATATCTTTAACACTTCAAGTGATAATTTGCAATAATCTGTTCATAGCAAGTTGCAGTTCACATCGCAAAATGTTGCTTTTGGCATCTCCTTTTTCAATTCTATGCACAATAATGCATTAATAAAACCTAGCAATGTTTTATACTCTGAGTGAATGTTATGGAGTAATGGTGTTTGATGAGAGAGACAGACATTGTATTTTAGAGAATCCAAGCATCTACATAAAGTAGAATGGCAGATCTTCTGGATAGAAATCAATCTGTGTGAAAGTCACTGTGAAAAATAAAAAAAAAGTTGTTTATAGCACAAGACCAAAGCTGATTTATATGTACAGTGTTCTGAAGTGAATGTGCTTGGAAAAATTATGGCCAGAAATTATAATCACAACAACAATCCTCCCACATTATTTATTTTCTGATCTATGAACATTATGAAACGATATTGTTTGAGAGTAGATTCTTAGCATTATCTGAATGTCATCCAGATTTCAACATATCATCCATTTAGGTTTAGCGTGGTTGTCAATAAAATGTCCTCTTCTAATTGACAGCCTAAGGATATACAGTGCTGTGAAAATGTATTTGCCCCCATTGCTGTCTGTTTGTCACACTGAATGGTTTACAATCTTTGAGGCCATTTTTCAGCATGCAATACCTTGTGTTTTATTCAGGGCTATTTCATTATGTTTATAATATGCACGGAGAAAGCTGCTGGTGTATATACAAACCATATCTGGTGCCCATGTATCACATAAACAAACATTCATTTATTCATTCATTCACTTTGTATGACAGCAGCTACTGAATGTTGTAATAACACATACAATGAACTTTGTTTAATGACGGTTACATCTGTATGCAAAACGAATGTCCTTTTTGCCTGCACTGGGCTTGTTTAGGCTTGCATGATACTTGTATTATAAATATAACTGTATTGGAAATGTGTAGTCTGCTGTTCAGGATACTGTACTTTTTACAATAGGAGTTCATGTACAGCATATGCCACTGTATGCCTTCCATCAGAGTAATATATGGGAATACCATTTTCAATAACTCTGTTTGCCCTCAGTGAAAGAATACATTCTTATTAAAACACTCAGCAGCTAAAAAACTCTCTATCAGAGTTCTGTCTTGTATTATGCCGTGTACCTGTGTGTCCATCACATGACCATAGACTGTCCATACCATGGACTGATTTTTAACCACTGGAATTAAACAAAAATGGCAGCTAAATAATATCCAAGGCGTGTAATAAATACACACACCTATTTAGACATTAATCATAAAATATGACAATAAAAAATATAGAAATAAAATAGTGAAAGGTCACATAAGCAAAGATGCTAATAGTAACATAATAGAAAAACATCCTTCCCAACTCCAATATAGAATACGGAAATTGACAAGGCATGTCCCAGGATCAACATCCTATCCCCAAAATTTCTAGTTCCCATAACCTATGATATTCTTACTTTCAATAAAGGTAACCAGGCCCTCTTGAAATTGTATAAGTTATCAGTCATCACCAGGCCATGTGGCAGTGAGTGTCATAGTTTGGCCACTTTGTAAAGAAGCCCCGCCTATTTTTATGGTAAAATCTTTTTTCCTCTAGATGTAGAGAATGTCCCCTTGTCACAGTTACAGGCACTATAAAGAGACCATTGGAAAGATCTCTGTACTGTCCATTCATATATTTGTACATTGTAATTAGGTTGTCTTTTTTCCAAACTGAACAACCCCAAGTTTGATAACCTGTCATTATACTCTAATCCACTCATCCCATATACAGTTACCCAAAATTGTGCACAGTATTCTACGTGTGGCCTGACTATTGATTTGTATAGAGGCAAAACAATAATTATGTTTATACACCACTGCTGTATCGGCGTGCACATACAGTTTAGTCCTATGACAGAACAGGGAGCTGAAAAGACATCACCGCATTGCGCCACCTGTGCCACTACTACAGGAGAATCTGGGGCTGCTCCGCTCATCGTGTGAGCGCGGTAAGGTGAATACAAGAGTTATTGTTTTCTGGTAAGGGAAAGGGATTACCTGATAAGGGGGGAAAACTATTATTCATAGGGGGGCTAATATATATAGAGGGGAACTATTAAATATAAAGGGGGCTATTGTAAGGGTGGAGTACTATATATAAGGGGAAACTGTTATATATATAAGGGAGTTACTATATATAAGGAGAAACTGTTATAAATAAGGGGGTATAGCATGATGCTGCCACCACCATGTTTCACTGTTGTGATTGTATTGCAGGTGACGAGCAGAGCCTGGTTTTCTCCACACATACCGCTTAGAATTAACACCAAATCTTCATCTCATCAGACCAGAGAATCTTATTTCTCATAGTCTTTCATGTGTTTTTTGGCAAACTCTATGCGGGCTTTCATATGTCTTGCACTCAGGGATGTAACTAGGAATGGCTGGGCCCCAAGGCGAACATTTGACATGGGGCCTACCCCCCCCCCGAACCGCTGCCCCCAACCCTCCCCCCCGGACCTCCCCCTCCAACCCCCCCCCCCCAAAAAAAACGCATTCCTGCGCACACTATTATGTGCCATAGTGGCTCCTGCACACAGTATTATGCCCCATAGTGGCCCCTGCACACAGTATCATTACCCATAGTGGCCCCTGCACACAGTATCATGCCCCATAGTGGCCCCTGCACACAGTATCATGTCCCATAGTGGCCCCTGCACACAGTATCATGTCCCATAGTGGCCCCTACACACAGTATCATGTCCCATAGTGGCCCCTGCACACAGTATCATGTCCCATAGTGGCCCCTGCACATAGTATCATGTCCCATAGTGGCCCCTGCACACAGTATCATGCCCCATAGTAGCCCCTGCACACAGTATTATGCCCCATAGTGGCCCCTGCACACAGTATTATATCCCATAGTGGCCCCTGCACACACTATTATTCCCCATAGTGGCCCC
Source organism: Leptodactylus fallax (assembly GCA_947044405.1). Classification (NCBI taxonomy): domain Eukaryota; kingdom Metazoa; phylum Chordata; class Amphibia; order Anura; family Leptodactylidae; genus Leptodactylus; species Leptodactylus fallax. The sequence continues at coordinate 3,819,432 of CAMRHE010000059.1, read as the reverse complement.
TGCACTGAGTATTTTTCCCCATAGTGGCCCCTGCACACACTATTATATGTCCCATTGTGGACCACCCATGAACAATTATTATACTCTGGGGTCTTTTCAGAGACCCAGGGGAGGATAGAAACATAAAAAAAACCGTTGGTTACCTGTTCCTCGCTCTGGTCCACTCCCTGCTACTTCGGCCTTCTTCAATGTTGGACCAGGTCGGCGTCACATGATGCGGGCTGGCGTCGCGATTCAAAATGACGTCCGCTGACGTCTGGGACGTCACCAAACAGGCCTGAAGCCTGGATAAGCGTAGGAGAGGTAAGTACATTGTTTTTTATGTTACCTCAGCAACTCTGGGCCTCCGATTATTATACAAAAGACCCCGGAGTATAATGATAGCAGTGATTGTAGTGTTCGGCCCATGGCCTCACATACCGATCCCTGCTCCTGCTCAGAGCCGCCTCCGCAGAATCGGAAGCGCAGGCGGCCGTGAGCGGGACCCCGGGGAACGGTAAGTATATAGGGCCCGTTACCTGCTGGGGTTACTCCAGCAGGTAACGGCCTATTAAAAAAAAAAAAAAAAAAGCATTGGGGGCCCGCGGGGGGTAATGTCCCGGGCCCTGTGGCAGCTGCTACCGCTGCTACCCCGGTAGTTACACCCCTGCTTGCACTGAGGAGAGGCTTCCTTCGGGCTACTCTGCCATAAAGCTGCGACTGGTGGAGGGCTGCAGTGATAGTTGACTTTGTGGAACTTTCTCCCATCTACCTACTGCATCTCTGGAGCTCAGCCACAGTGATCTTTGGGTTCTTCTTTACCTCTCTCACCAAGGCTCTTCTCCCATGATTGCTCAGTTTGGCTGGACGGCCCGGTCTAAGAAGAGTCCCAAACTTCTTCCATTTAAGGATTATGGAGGCCACTGTTCTCTTAGGAACCTTGAGTGTTGCAGAAATTCTTTTGTAACCTTGGCCAGATCTGTGCCTTGCCACAATTCTGTCTCTGAGCTCCTTGAGCAGTTCCTTTGACCTCATGATTCTCAGTTGCTCTGACATGCACTGTGAGCTGTGAGGTCTTATATACACAGGTGTGTGCCTTTCCTAATCAAGTCCAATCAGTTTAATTAAACACAGCTGGACTCCAACAAAGGAGTAGAACCATCTCAAGGAGGATCAGAAGGAAATGGACGTGTGAGTTAAATATGAGTGTCACAGCAAAGGGTCTGAATACTTATGACAATGTGATATTTCAGTTTTTCTTTTTTTAATAAATTTGCAAAAATATCTACAGTACATTTCTGTTTTTTTTTCTGTCAAGATGGGGTGCTGAGTGTACATTAATGAGAAATAAAATGAACTTTTTTGCTTTTAGCAAATGACTGCAATGAAACAAGAGTGAAAAATTTAAAGGGGTCTGAATACTTTCCGTACCCACTGTATAAGGGGTTATTGTAAGAGACAAACTAATATATAAGGGGGTTATTATAAGAACTATTATACAAGGGGAGCTATTATAATGGGGAAGCTATTATAAGGGGCAGACTTTTCAATATAAGGGGATTAGTATTTATAATGGATGAACTATTATACATAAGGGGCACTATTATAACAGAGGAATTATTATATATAAGGGGGGCTATTAAATATAAGTGGGTTATTATAAGGGGGAACAATTATATATAAGGGGGCTGTTATAAGGGGGAGACATATTTAAGGGGGCTATTATTTATAATGGAGGAACTGTTTTATATAAGGAGTGCTATTATAAGAGAGGAATTATTATCTATAAGGAGTACTATTACAAGGTGGGACTGTTATATATAAGGGGGGCTACTATAGGAGAGGAATTATTATATATAAGGAGTGCTATTATAAGAGAGGAATTATTATACATAGGGGTTATTATAAGGCAGGACTGTTATATATAAGGGGGTCTATTATAGGAGAGGATCTATTATATATAAAGGGGCTATTATAAGGGGAACTATTACACTGTGTTCCAAATTATTATGCAAAAAGTGTTTAGGAGTGATAAGGTAAGAATTTTTTTGTTTGTCAGTTAAACTCATTGATGGTGATGTGTGTCAGGGCTCTTTATATCACTGAAAGCAATTGCAGACACCTGTGCTAATTAGTTTGTCAGGTGTGTCCAATTAAAGGCAAGACTACTTAAGAAGGCTGTCCCACATTATTAAGCAGCCTACATTTTCAGCCAAAATGGGAAAGAAAAAGGATGTGTCGGCTGCTGAGAAGCAACAAATTGTGGAGTGTTTAGGTCAAGGCATGACTACAATCAACATTGCCAAGACACTTCGTCGTGATCATCGCACAATCAAGAAGTATGTAGCTGATTCACAGCACACACGTGTGCGTGCTGATAAGGGAAAATTGAGGACTCTTTCCAACAGGCAATTACGTCAGGTTAAAAGAGCAGCTTCAAAAATGCCTTGTCATAGCAGCAGACAAGTTTTTGAAGCTGCTGGTGCCTCCAACGTCCCCCCGAACAACAAGATGCAGGGTCCTTCAGAGGTTTGCAGCTGTGCGTAAGCCATCCTGTCGACCTCCTCTATCCACTGCACACAAGCAGAAACGGCTCCAGTGGGCCAAACAATACATGAAGACTGACTTCAAAACTGTTTTGTTCACCGATGAGTGCCGTGCAACGCTCGATGGTCCAGATGGATGGAGTGGAGGATGGCTTGTTGATGGACACCTCATGCAAACACGGCTACGGCGCCAACAAGGAGGAGGTGGAGTAATGTTTTGGGCTGGAATCATGGGGAGAGAGATTGTCGGCCCCTTTAGGATCCCTGAAGGGGTAAAGATGAACTCCATAATGTATGTGGAGTTTCTCAAACAGCACTTCCTGCCATGGTTCAAGAAGAAGAACCATGCATTCCGCAGAAAGATCATTTTCATGCATGATAATGCACCGACTCATGCTGCAAATAACACATCTGCATCTCTGGCTGCTATGGGCATAAAAGGGGACAAACATATGGTGTGGCCCCCATGCTCCCCTGACCTCAACCCCATTGAGAACCTCTGGAGCATCATGAAAAGGAGTGTCTATGATGGCGGGAGGCAGTTCACATCTAAGCAACAGCTCTGGGAAAGTATTCTGTCCTCATGCAAAACAATTGAAGCAGAAACCATCCAAAAACTGACAAATTCAATGGACGAGAGAGTTCAGAACCTTCTTTCGAACAAGGGGTCCTATGTGCAAATGTAACATCACCTCGAATAAAGTTTTGGCTTGAAAACTGTTTGATTTCAGTTTGTAATAACCTGCTAATGCTTATAATTTCACAATGACCATTTTTTTGTTCTTAATAAAAATGAAAAGGTTGCAAATTCTGCTGTGCATAATAATTTAAAACATGCATTTTGAGTGTTTATTTTTTTTTTTAAATATACTGTTATCATAGGCAGTTTGTTCAAAAACCTTTCAATTATACTCGAATAGTTGATGACTGGAAAATTACAATGACTGCAATTCATATAGGTAATTTTGGAAAATATGAGAAAATATTATTTGCATAATAATTTGGAACAGTGTATATATAAGGTTGGCTGTTATAAGGGGGATACTGTTATATATAAGGGGCTATTATGTATATGGGAAGAACTATTATATATAAGGAGGTGTCTGTTATATATAAAGGGGAAATGTTATTCATAAGGGGGCTATTAAAGGAGTGGAACTATTATATATAAGGTGGATTGTTATAAGAGGGCTATTATGTACAGTATAAGGGAGAAACTATTTATAAGGGGGCTAATATAAGAGGAAATTATTATATATAAGGCGGGCTATTATTTATAAGGGAAGAATTATTTATAATAGGCCTATAAAAAAGGGGAACATTATATGGGCGGCTGTTATAATGTGGTGTCTTTTATTTATTTAGGGAAACTTTATAAGGAGGGTATTGTTAAAGGGCTATTTATAAGTTGGTATTATTGTTAAGAGGGCTATTATTTATAAGAGGGCTAATATTGATAATGTGGACTTATAAGGTGAACTATTATTTATGAAGGGGGCTATTATTAATAAGGGGGACTATTTATAAGGGAGTAGTATTATTTATGAGGGGGGCTATTACTGATAAGGGGGAACTATTACTGATATGGGGCACTGTTTATAAGCAGGGACTATTGTTTATAAGGAGGTGCCATAATAACTGATGAGGGGGTGCAAAAATCTATTAGGCAGTACAAAGGTGGTTATTTGAATTGTGTGTGGGGTGGTTGTTACTGTTTTGGGGGCAGAAAGGGGGCGTTATTAAAGGGGCTTCCACTGGAAATATGATGGAATTGTTGGTATATCAGCATTTGGTGCCCAGCTTTTAAATTTGCCCAGGGCCACAGTTTGTCTAAAACCGGCCCTGCCAATGTAATGTACATAACTTTACATTTATCCACACTAAAACAAATCTGTCACTTCTCTTCCCAAACTTCTAGCTTCTCTATATCCCTCTGTAATATTACACTATCCTCCTCTGTGTTGAATAATTTACAGAGCTTAGTATCATCTGCAGATATTGAGATTCTAGTCTGTAAGCCCTCTAACATGAAAATGTAAAAAAGAAAAGTATTCAATACTGACCCCTGTAGCACCTCATTGGTGACTTTGACTCAATCAGAGTATTTACCATTAATAACCACCTTCTGTTTCCTATCCTTGATTCATTGATTAACTATTTTCCCTAATCCCAGAATTCTCATTTTATGTACCAACATTTTATGTGGTACAGTATCAAATGCCTTTGAAAAGTTCAGATATACTACATCTACGGCCAGTCTAGAACTTAACTCCTCATAAAAACTGTTCAGATTAGTCTGACAGAACCAATCCCTCATAAACCCATGCTTATTCTGTGTTATAAGTTTATCATCATTGAGATACTCCAGGATATTATTAGATATAAGGGTCTGTCTATCACCGTGGATAATTCCCTCAGATTTCGGTGGTGTATGCTATCTGGACCTGATGATTTGTCTATTTTATGATTACCCCTAATCATGTCTTTGGGAATTGAATTTTTCTGTACAAATACAGTAGAGAACAAGGCATTTAATAGATCTGCCTTTTCCTCATCCTCCTTCACCATTACATCCAAATTATTTTTGAGAGGGCCTGCATTGTCAGTTTTTAGTTTCTTATTATTTATATAGTTGAAAAATATTTTTTGATCATTTTAGTAATTTCTTTGGCAATTATTATCTCTGTCTCAATCTTTGCCTCCTTTATTTGTCTTTTGCAATTTATTTTTCTGTTTATAATTTTTAAATGCTGCATCACTACTTTAGTACTTTAAACGCTTTCTTTTTATCACTCATTGCACTTGGTTTTTTATGATTTCTAACATGCTTATTCCCAAAAGGTATATTTTTTTCACTGGTCCTATTAAGAATGTTTTTGAAAATATCCCATTTACTTTGAGGACAGTGTTCTAATTTATGCTGTTAAGATCATTCTTTCTTAGCCAGTGAAAATTGGACTTCTTGAGTTTTTGTACCCACTCTACTAAATACTTTATTATAATATATAATATATTATTATTATTATTATAAGTGTACACGAAAACTTATTATGTTGTGGTGATTTATACCTAGAAAATCCCATCTCCACTTTTGACACTCTGTTAGGTCTAAAAGTGCCTCACCTCTTGTTGTGAATTGCTTTTCTTACTTACAAAAACCTGTTTCCTTTGTTGGATCTGCAGATTTCTGCCTCCCAATTTATTTCCGGGCAGTCCCCAATAATAATGACTTTATCTATTTGTTTTATTAGTAAATTTTCTATTTCTTTCATTATGGTTGGTTCTCCTATCTTATAACATATTAAGATAGGAGAACCAACTTGTACCGAGTCGGGTTTGACCCAAATATTCCAAATTGTTCATTTGAATGAAACCGAACAAATGGCAATTCATCTTGGGTGAACTAAAATGGCTGCCACATTATATTCTGGCGTCTCTTCACACCTCAGAGTATAATAGGTGGAGGTCCAGGGGAGCTGACAAAATTAAAAAAAAAAAACATTTGTACTCACCTTCTGTTACCTCTTTGGGCCACCAGTGGTTACTTGGGCATGCCTAGCATCATGATGCTCAGAGTGCCCATGTCACCTCTGAGGCCTGTTATTAGCTCCAGGCACATAACATCATGGAGGGGGCAGAGAGAGAGCACTGGATGCCGCATGGAGGCCCAAAAGAGGTAATGGAAAATGGAAGAGTATGAAAGTTTTTTTTATTTTTACACCTCCCATGGGCCTCCACCTATTATACTCTGGGCCCCAGAGTATAATAATGACACTTTCACTTTGACATAATTTTGACTGTGTTTGACTTAGAAATTAGATAAATAGATTCCTAGGAGTGCCCTGAGGGTGTTCTACATTTTGTTTTAGGCCATTTAAAAGTGTGGTTCGTACCGAACTTGTTCGACCCAAAACGAATCCTGAGAGCTTCGCCTATTTCTAGTAACATACCCCTATTATTATTTTACTACTCTCTATCCCTACCCTTTTTTCCTCTCATAAGGACTCCACATATTCATTTTCCACCCATCACGTAGGAAGGATTAAAAAAAGAATTTTATATGCAAGATAAACTCCTCCCCCTTTCTTATTTGTAAACTTTTTGCTAAACCGACTGTACCCTTCAGCCATCCTTAGTACTCCAGACTGCCTAATTGCATATTGTTAAATAAATAAATTGCTTCCCAGTACATGGTACTGAATATTAAGTGGTACCATTATGAAGTCAACCTGCCTGGCTTTTGGATGTTGGGAAGTAAAAAAATTGAAATATAAAAAATGGCTGTGGTGGAAAAGGGTTAAATGTATTTTGAAGCAGATTTTACTCATTTCAGTATATTGAATTCAGTGGCTTCTAGATGGAGAATCTACAACCCTCAAGTCTGAGTTGATTTTTATTTTTTTTTTGCATAATGTGAACTTTGGAAAATGTGGATAACTGACTACAAATATACATACCTATCCAATTACATTATTTTTTTTAAGTGATATTTTAATAGTTTTTAATATTTTTTGAAATATGGTAATGATGTCATTAATTTACACTACAGAGGGTGTATAATATTGGTGGTTGCTTTGTGTTCCCAGCATCAATCATGCAAGTATAGAAAATAAAAATATTTCAAAAATTGACATTCAGAAATAACAGAGTTCTTCAAGTCATTACACAAATGAGTATGTTACTTACATGGGATGATCTGGAGAAAATAGATCAAATTAAATGAGACTGAAAAAATTGCCTGCTTCTGCAAATATAATGAGTAAATTATAGTAAAATCAACAGGGTTATGCAAACACGCTGGTGTAACATCAGCTTTTGGAAATAAAATAGTATGGGGAGGAAAACAGCTAAAATATGTCTATTGCCTTAAAGGGGTATTCCCATGAACATAACCATTTTTAAATTTGTAGATAATTAAAAGTTAAACATTTTTGCAAATATAAGTAATTAAACATTTTGCATAGTTTTATAGTTTTAAAGATTTTCTCTAAATATCCTGTGGTCACAAATTGTTGTCTTGATCAGTTGCCAGTGGATACGACCATGAATGTAGGAACTTTCTAAGGTCAGAAAATCAGCCATGATTTACTTATAGTGGCTGGGATATCTTCTGATACATGTAGTGTCCCTGCCTGATAACCCAGCTACAATAAGAAAATCATGGCTGGGTTCCTGACAAGTCCCAGACCATAGAACGTTTCTTCATTCATGGTCGTATCCATTGGCAACCAATCAAGACAACAGACTGTCACCACTAAAATAGTTAGAGAAAATCTTTAAAATTCTGTAGAATTTTTAACTACTTACTGTATATTTGAAAATTTTTTTAACTTTTAGTTATCTACAAATATAGATATGATTATGTTCATGGGAATACCCCTTTAAGTCTTTGTATGCATATTTAGTCAGAGCAACATAAGAATCTACAGTGGAACATTATTCGATCCGAATAATCCCCACAATGTATTCCTGTATAGGGCCATGTTGCTCAAAGTATGGCATTTATTTGCCAGGTAAATCTGTATAGCTTACTCCATAGTTACATAATGTTTGCATTGTCACGACTAGACACTATTAGGCTAAGGCCCCACGTAACGAACCGCAGCTAAAAAATGCAGCAGCCAAAAACGCTGCGTTTCCACAATGTGGAGCCTTAGATTTATTGTTACCTTTACTAAATTTATATATAATCTGAAAAAAATAGGTACACAGACTGGCTAATCCCATCCACACATTGCAGAAAAAAAATCTGCAGCGGAAAAGCTGTGTTTTGGAAATCGCATCATGTCTATTATAGGGGCAAGAAGTCCACAGAGGAAAACTCTGTGTTAAAACTGCTGCGGAAAAAAATGTGATGTGTTTCCACCGTGTTTTCTTCAGCAGAGTTTTTTTGCTGCGCTTTGCTATGTGGGGACTTAGCCTTAGGGTGGGTTCACACTTGCGCCGGAGTCCATCCGCTGCGAATCCGACTGAAAATCTCAGGAAACTGTATAGGGACTGGATAGTGAAAGGTTAGCGACGCATTGCTTAAAAACCCATTCATTTGAATGGGGTGTACAGGTGTGCGCTTACACCCTCTGCGCCGCAAATCCAGTTTTTTGAGTTTGGTAAGAGATTAGCTATGATGTTTTTTTTCCACAGCTTCTCTATACATTCCCTCACATATATACTATAAAATCTTGTGCTGTTTTCACCCACACTAAAAACACTGAAGTGTATTCAGTTTTATTCAGCTCCTGGTCATCTGAAAAGCAGTAATATACAGACCAGCCCACTAGAAGTGGCAACAGGAAACTGATAAGTTTGTGGAGACAAAAAGGGTTACTATGCTGTGGACCAAAGTAATGGAATTCCATAAGTATTTTAGGTTTGTGGAGCAAGTAGTCATTTATACTGTGTCAAAAAGATAATGTGATGTGATATATCTTCAAGTGCATAGGCCACAAGGCTTGGCTGGTCTTCACACAGCATCCTGTGGTGGATCTGCACTATAGATTGTGGAGCCAATCACACCTTGTGGTAGGACCTAGATAGTAGTACGGAAAGAGTAACACTAGTCAATTGGTGCACCACCCCATGGAAGAGTAGGGCAGGAGTGGAACACCTGGAGACGTTGACCTGAGGTGGAATATGCACCTGAGACGCACTCAGAGAATGCTACACCTGATAGTGAGTATACCTATAGTATTCCTGAGACCACAGAGACTGGTAGATACTACTGTTGATTAGTACTTTGACTGGTCAGTGAGTTCTAAGACTGCTTGACTATGGTGAAAGACCATGTCTGCTTGATATTAGTGGGCTGTAAAGGTCTGTGTGTGTTATCACTAATGGCATTTGCCCAATTGCACTAGCTTAATTATAAGGATTGCAGCTGGGCCTAGAAGCTAAGGGAGCCCACCGGTCACCCTCTACACACTAGGGCTTTGATCTCCTTTCTGATTTCCTTAGATGGTTGGCAGTTTTTGCATCGTAAAATTTATGCCCCCTGCTCTTTGGTGAACTGGAGTGAGAAAATTTATGTTATACAGCCTTTTATTGTCAGAAAGGAGAAAATTAAACCTTTTCATCGATTGATATCAATAGAGGTTGATAGAGGTCAACAGCATATTGTCAAAGAGGGATTCTGTGGGGGAGGCTGTGGCACAAGACAGGCAATGATTACTATGTGAATAGCACTGACAGGGGATGGAAATGATGGGAAACCTGTTGTGATCAAATCTTCATGTTGGTCTGGGCCCAGATAGTGTAATACAGCCAGGACCCGCTGCTAACAGCAGCAATCAGTGCCTGCACTGTTCGCGGCTGTTAACCCTTTAGATGCCGCGTTCAAATGGGATCGCAGCGTCTAAACTGCGCAGTTGCCGCCATTTTTCACCGATCACCGCCCTTTTGAATGACTTCGGAGGGCGGCGATTGGTTGCCATGACAGCCGGGAGCCTATTGAAGGCTCCCAGTCTTGTCATTGCATTACTTCTATTGCACGCTGCCAGAGGCAGTGTTTAATAGAAGTGAAGGTATTTTACTATTCACTGCGATACAGTAGTATCACAGTGAATAGTATGAGTGATCAAACCCACCTAGATTTCAAGGTCATTAGGGGGTCTGATCATGAAAGTAAAAAAAGCGGCGAAAAAAAAATCAAAATAGCCAAATAGCATTTTTTTCAACACTTTGCCTCCTATAAAAAAATTTAATAAAAAGTGATCAAACCATCAGATCTTTCCCCAAATGGTATCAGTAGAAACAACATCTATTCCCACATAAAAAGACGCCATACCCAGCTCCATACATGTAAATATGGAAAAGTTACAGGTGTCACGATATGTCGACACAATTTTTTTTTCTTCAATTTTGCAAAGTTTTCCATTTTTTAAAAGGTATCAAAACATTACAAATACTATATAAATTTGGTATCACCGTGTTCGTACTGACCTGCAGAATACAGGTAACATGTCATTTTTACCACACAGTGAACGCCGTAAAAATAAACCCATATGAATTTGGCACAAATGCATTTTTTATCCAATTTCACCTCATTCTGAATTTTTTTCCAGCTTCCCAGTACATTGCACAGCATATTGAATGGTGCCATTCTAAAGTACAATTTGTTTCTCAAACAATAAGCCATCATGTGAGTCTGTGAACTCAAAAATGAAAAATTTATGGCTCTTGGAATGTGGGGAGGGCAAAACGAAAATACAAAAATGAAAAATGGCTGTGTCCTTAAGGGGTTAATACTGAGGTCTCCAGCTGTCTCCCCCTACAGAATAAGGATCAGGGTTCACCTGTCACAACAATAGGTGGAAGTTCCAGAGTTAAGTACCTGTAGCATGCCAACCTACAATTATGTCCACCCCTAAAAGAAATGTGACACTAGCAATGTACCTATTTTTAAACCATGTTTTTATGTTTTAAAAAACATATTTTATTAAGAGTTCTCTTTGCAATAGTCAGACCAGGTTACTGCAGATCAGCTCCCATTAAATTGCATGGGAGCTAAGCTGCAGTATCTTGGTTCAGTCACTATACAGGGAATTGAGCTGTCTGCTTCCTGCTCCAATGTCTTTTAACCAGCTACTAAGAAAAGTCAATTGATGGGGGTGCTGGGAGTTGGAGTTCCACTGATCTGATATTGATGACCTATCGTTAGGATAAGTGATTAATATTTTTATCCAGGAAATTCCCTTTAAGGAAGGGCACATCTGTATGAGAAATTTATAGCATATCCTGTAAAGTCCCTCCCCCAGGAAATAAATCCATCAATTAAAGGGCCTTTCACCCAAAGTACATTACCACCTATTCACAGAATAGGTTGTAATTAGAAATGATTCTTAAGAGTGCTGTGCTTGACTGTATCCATCAGTCCCATACACTCTAAATGCAGTGAAGGTGTGAATGCTGCTCCATCACAACTCATTAAACTGGTTTCTGCGTTTTAGTGATCAGTGATGACCCATTGGTTTTCACATGAGGGTGGGGTGGAAAAGATCATTTTCTGAGATTAAAGTGGACTTTTAACCATCCCTCCCAACACCATCTTTACCAACTCCATCTCTGTTCATCCTTAATAGGTGCCCCTACCATTCTGGAGGAATCAGTGCTGTTAGCTTTATGAGTTTCATGGTTCTAGTATGTCATGAAAGCTGAGATGCTACGAAGAAGAATGCAGCACTAGCTATAAAATAACTGGAGATATCAATAGTTAAAAACACAGTTGGGAATGTGATTTTTCTATGCACCATGAACTGCTGCCTATGAATCTCAAAGACCTAACACCATGTCTGAAGAAGAGAGCTAGTACTCTTGAAAGCTTACTTATCAAATATACTCAGTTAGCCTCTAAAAGGTATCACCTGATTTCTTCACTCTTCCATTACTTTCAATGGCTAACACGGTACAACATTATACTACTATGAAGCTCAAATTCTGACTGTGTTTTAACTAGTGATATCTTAGGGTATTTTCTAGGTAATATTGTAATCTTTGAGAATTTCAGCTTTCCTATGATACCTAAACCATTTATTGGTATTATGACACCAGAGATACAGTGGGGAAAAAAGTATTTAGTCAGCCACCAACTGTGCAAGTTCTCCCACTTAAAAAGATGAGAGAGGCCTGTAATTGACATCATAGGTAGACCTCAACTATGAGAGACAAAATGAGAAAACATATCTAGAAAATCACATTGATTTTTTAAAGAATTTATTTGCAAATTATGGTAGAAAATAAGTATTTGGTCAATAACAAACGTTCATCTCAATACTTTGTTATATATCCTTTGTTGGCAATTACAGAGGTCAAACGTTTTCTGTAAGTCTTCACAAGGTTGGCACACACTGTTGCTGGTATGTTGGCCCATTCCTCCATGCAGATCTCCTCTAGAGCAGTGATGTTTTGGGGCTGTCGCTGGGCAACACGGACTTTCAACTCCCTCCAAAGGTTCTCTATGGGGTTGAGATGTGGAGACTGGCTAGGCCACTCCAGGACCTTGAAATGCTTCTTACGAAGCCACTCCTTCGTTGTCCTGGCGGTGTGCTTGGGATCATTTTCATGTTTAAAGACCCAGCCACGTTTCTTCTACAATGCCCTTGCTGATGGAAGGAGGTTTGCACTCACAATCTCACGATACATGGCCCCATTCATTCTTTCATGTACACGGATCAGTCGTCCTGGTCCCTTTGCAGAGAAACAGCCCCAAAGCATGATGTTGCCACCCCCATGCTTCACAGTAGGTATGGTGTTCTTTGGATGCAACTCAGCATTCACTCTCCTCCAAACAGGACGAGTTATGTTTCTACCAAACAGTTCTACTTTGGTTTCATCTGACCATATGACATTCTCCCAATACTCTTCTGGAAGAGTGAAGAAATCAGGCGATACCTTTTAGAGGCTAACTGAGTATATTTACAAGTAAGCTTTCAGAAGTGCAAGCTTCCTTCATCAGACATGGTGTTATACAAGAACTGAAAATTCACAGATTTTTATACACATGGTCTTCAAAGGATTTTAGAGTCCTTAAAAAAAACCTAAACAAAATGCAATCTAAGTAGAGAAGTTATTTACAACAGGTCAAAAAACCTATCCCACAGTCACAATAGGTGCACAGAATTTGGGGGACATTCTCCTGCAGGTCTTCCAATGTGGTGTACCTCATAATGTGTGTGCAATTTCCCACCACAGGCCTCTATGTGGGGGAAACAGGGCAGAGACTCAGTCAACGAATGAACTCACACAGATCCAATATTAATAACAGCAGAACAGATCTCCCAGTGGCCGCACATTTCTCCGGAGAAAACCACTCTATTGAAGATTTGCGGGTTGTGGTTTTAATGGGACATTTTAAGACGCAGGAGGAAAGAAAAGAACGTGGAGTACAAGTTTATGCAAAAATTTCAAACTCTGCAATTTGGACTTAATATTCATGCCAGCTTCATGTCACACTATGTATGAACTGTGAGGGTCACAAATCACCTCCTGATAGCAAACAGATAACAGATCCCTCTGTCACACACCACAACTTTCCAGATTGTTTTTTGACCTGTTGTAAATAACTTCTTTACTTAGATTGCATTTTGTTTAGTTTTTTTTTTAAGGACTCTAAAATCCTTTGAAGACCATGTGTATAAAAATCTGTGAATTTTCAGTTCTTGTATAACACCATGTCTGATGAAGGAAGCTTGCACTTCTGAAAGCTTACTTATAAATATACTCAGTTAGCCTCTAAAAGGTATGGCCTGATTTCTTCACTCTTCCACTACTTTCAATGGTTAACACGGTACAACATTATACTACAGTACTCTTCTGGAACATCCAAATGCTCTCTAGAAAACTTCAGATGGGCCCGGATATGTACTGGCTTAAGCAGGAGGACACGTCTGGCACTGCAGGATCTGAGTCCCTGGCGACGTAGTGTGTTAATGACGGTAGCCTTTGTTACGTTAGTCCCAGCTTTCTGCAGGTCATTCATTAGGTCCCCCCGTGTGGTTCTGGGATTTTTGCTCACTGTTCTTGTGATCATTTCGACCCCACGGGGTGAGATCTTGCGTGGAGCCCCTGATCGAGGGAAATTATCAGTGGTCTTGTATGTCTTCCATTTTCTAATTATTGCTCCCACAGTTGATCTCTTCACACCAAGCTGCTTGCCTATTGCAGATTCAGTCTTCCCAGCCTTGTGCAGGTCTACAATTTTGTTTCTGGTGTCCTTCCACAGCTCTTTGGTCTTCACCATAGTGGAGTTTGGAGTGTGACTGTTTGAGGTTGTGGACAGGTGTCTTTTATACTGATAACAATTTCAAACAGGTGCCATTACTACAGGTGATGAGTGGAGGATACAGGAGCCTCTTAAAGAAGAAGTTACAGGTCTGTGAGAGCCAGAAATCTTGCGTGTTTGTAGGTGACCAAATGCTTATTTTCCACCATAATTTGCAAATAAATTCTTAAAAAATCAGACAATGTGATTTTCTAGATATGTTTTCTCATTTTGTCTTTCATAGTTGAGGTCTACCTATGATGTCAATTACAGGCCTCTCTCATCTTTTTAAGCGGGAGAACTTGCACAATTGGTGGCTGACTAAATACTTTTTTTTCCCCACTGTACATCCATTTGAAATGACCAACCCCCTTTGGAAAATTCTACGGCGCTACATATCAACTGTACAAATGTGTACAGTTTTCCCTTATAACAGCTCAGTTAGATGGTTCTGAGGGAGAATTTTACAGCCTATTCTCTATTAAAATTAAGTTAGATAGGCTAATTAAATATATTACAAAAACGAACACCCCCTACACAATAGCAAAAATAGATAAATAAAATGGGAGTTACACATTAGGTGCTTTAGACACTTTTTAGACATTTTTTGACTTGTGCAAAAAAGGGCATGGCTTATCATAAAGTAGGTGTTGCCTAAGTTGCAACACTGTTCACTAAAATTTTCCAAAATTTTGGGGCATTTTTTGTCCTAATCTAAGACAAATACAATGCGGTGTAAAGTTAGATTAGACAGTATGATAAGTCAGATTTATCAAACAGCATTTGACACTTTCATATATCTGGCACGATTTAGACCATGGGTGGGCAATTAATTTTACCATGGGGCCACATGAGAAATTGTAATGGTTTTAGGGGGCCATCATCATGCACAGCGGGCGGGTCCGAAAATGAAAATACGCGCATGTGCAATAGTACTTGCGCATCGCTAATTCCAAAAACACCAAACGGCTAATAGGTTGCAGATCAGAAAGAAATAGTGACAGTGCGCATGGTACAGGGTACTGTCAGCTCTCAGTACAGAGATGGCCAATCACATATACTCCATATGACATCACCATTGAAAGGTCCACCTACCACTGTCTATTGCCTCAGAGTCACTGCACACACGTCTGCTCTGTATTTCCTGGTCAAACACATGGCGTCAGCCATTTTTTCATAGTATGGCCATTTTCATTAGCAACGATCTTTAGCATCTAAAGATAGCTTTTTGGCCACAATTCTGACATGTCCACTTCTGGCCTGAGTATATCGTACTCCCACTGGTTTCATAGATATACACATGTGGACAATATTGTTGGTACCCCTCGTTTAATGAAAGAAAAACCCACAATGGTCACAGAAATAACTTGAATCTGACAAAAGTAATAATATATAAAACTACATGTTGACAAGCCACAAAGCTTCTGGGAGAATGTCCTATGAACAGATGAGACAAAAATCGAAATTTTTGGCAAGGCACATCAGTTCTATGTTCACAGACAGAAAAATGAAGCATATCTTGAAAAGAACACTGTCCCTACTGTGAAACATGGAGGAGGCTCTGTTATGTTCTGGGGCTGCTTTGCTCCATCTGGCACAGGGTGTCTAGAATCTGTGCAGGGAACAATGAAATCTCAAGACTATCAAGGGATTCTAGAGAGAAATGTGCTGCCCAGTGTCAGAAAGCTTGGTCTCAGTTGCAGGTCATGGGTCTTGCAACAGGATAATGACCCAAAACACACAGCTAAAAACACCCAAGAATGGCAAAGAGGAAAACATTGGACTATTCTGAAGTGGCCTTCTATGAGCCCTGACCTAACTCCTATTGAGCATCTTTGGAAGGAGCTGAAACATGCCATCTGGAAAAGGCACCCTTCAAACCCAAGACAACTGGGGCAGTTTGCTCATGAGGAGTGGGCCAAAATACCTTGTGAGAAGTGCAGAAGTCTCATTGACAGTTACAGGAATCGTTTGATTGCAGTGACTGCCTCAAAAGGTTGTGCAGCAAAATATTAAGTTAAGGGTACCATCATTTCTGTCCAGGTCTGTTTCATGAGTTTTCTTTTTTAAAAAATTCTGTTGAAGCATGGTTGAAAAGCAGTGTCTGACTTTCATTTGTTAATTTTCATAGAATTTTTATATATTATTACTTTTGTCAGATTCAATTTATTTCTGTGACCATTGTGGGTTTTTCTTTCATTAAACGAGGGGTACCAACAATCTTGTCCACGTGTGTATGACCCCCTTTTTTGGTCCATGACACAGTATACGACCCCCTTTTCCTGGCTCATCACACGGTATATGACCCCCTTTTTCTAGCCAATCACACAGTATATGACCCCTTTTTTTTTAGCCCCCACATGGTGTATGACCCTCTTTTTTTTTACCCCTTCGCACAGCATATGATCCCCCTATTTATGGCCCCCACACAGTTTATGGCACATTTTATACTCCCCCACACAGTATATGACCCTTTTTTTTAAAGCCCACCCACAGCATATGACCCCCTGTTATCCCCCCACCCCAACACAGAGTAGTGGCTGATACTTTCTTCTCACCTGTCCACGCTCCAGTCCTGGATGCCCTCTGCTGCTGCCTCCAGGGTGCGCTGTTGCTGACGCTGAAGAAGGTCGGGACACCGTACATAGCGTCACGGCGTTCTTCAGCGTCGTGACGTCAGTGTAACGCCGCCTAGAGGCAGCAGGAAGGGCGGCCAGGACAGGAGCGTGGACAGGTGAGTAAAAATGTATCGGTAGCTGCTTATTGCAATAACACAATATGTAGCTGCCGATGCGTGTCACCTGTCACCACACGAATCTGTCAGAGATAATTAGGGCCGGATGTGGCCCGTGGGCCGTACAATGCCCAGATCTGATTTAGACTGACAATATTGTGCTTAACATGTTGTACACTTTTCTCCTCCTTATAGCACCTCTTTGCTGGATTTCACTAAGCAAGATTTTGTGCAAAAATTAAGCTGCATGTCATGAATAATTTTTTGCGTCTTAGAACACATCTTAGCCACTCCTCTTTAAGGCTAAGGCCCCACGTAGAGAGCTGCAGCGAAAATTGCATTTTTTCCTGTGCAGGGGCCACTGTGGATGATATTATAATGTGCAGTGGCCACTATGGAGCATTATACCATGCAGTAGTCACTGTGGAGCATATTATACTGTGAGGGGGCCACTGTGGAGCATATGATACTCGTGCAGGGGTCACTGTGAAGCAATATACCATGTAGGGGCCAGTGTGGAGCATATTATACTGTGCAGGGACCATTGTGAAGCATTATACTGTGCAGAGGATGCCATGAGCTCCCAGAGAACGCAGAAATTCTTTAAAACACTGGTCAGGGTATTTGGGTACATTTATTAACCTATTAAAAGCACTAACCATTTTTGAAAACTCATTTTTTGCCCCGAAAACCCCTTTAAGGCCTTTAAGCTTCAGCAAACCAGCTCTATCCATTCATTTTACTGTTTCCACACATTTATCTTGGTATATGTATTGCCAACAAAAACATTGCATACCTGACTATACTGGTGGCATGCCAATTACTTACTTTTTCCTGGAAACCACAGGGAAAATAAAATAAAATTGGCAGGCTGAATGCATGCATAAGACTGAAATGTTTAACTGCACAATGGGAACTTGACAACTGAGAGCATTTATGATTTATCCAGATTAAACCTGTTATATTGCTGTCAGGGGCGTAAATCTAGTAGTCTAGGGAGTACAGAATTTGTAGTCACACCCAGGACTCCAATGCCTTTGTGGTCTACAAAGGTCACTCTGCAACATAAGAAGAAGACACTGATAATATAAACTATACATTATGTGCAAGTGCACATGTCAAGTTACACCTCTGGATACTGTTTTACTGGAAATTCCTAATGAAATTCTAGTACACTAATAAAGGTTTATAGCTATAGAATGTTAAATGTTGGGTTCAGAAACATTGGTTGTGTCCAGCTCGTTTTTATCAGGGTTAATTAAAATCGAGAAAACATGGAATAAAATGTTGGCATATTTTTTATAAAATAAAATAGTTGTATAAAATAATGCATTTCAAGGTTATACACCTTCCTCAGATCAATGTCATATTAATTCTTCATGTTCAATACAGCTACATACAATATAGATTACCTACCCAGGATTGACAATAGGTAGGTAAGATTTATATTTATTTGGGAGCAAAGGAACAGAGTTCTCAGTACGTTTTCACATGACAGAAAGTGATGGCATATTCGTAGTAACATGCAGCAGCCTACCCTTACAATATACTCAAGTTAATAAGAAAACACTCCAAATAATTTGCTTCTGGTTTAGATAATAATTGCTACAGTACATACATTATAAACATGTCTCTTATATAAATAAAGTATACATCTTACTATTCTTTATTACCTTTTCTAGTTATATAATAAAATTAGCACAAGATTATATTTTGAGACCATGATAGTGGAGTAATAAAAACTTTCATGATTGTACAGAAGGCTTTGCATTTACATGTCACTTCATATCGCTACATGTAAAATCATCATTCCTCTGGATTGTGTTGAGAATTGAAGAGAAGCACCCTTCTTGATGAATAGTAAGTCCCCATTCAGAGGATGGAAAATGAAGAGGAATTTGAGACAGACATCCACCTTGGATTCCTCTTCATTTTATGTCCCCCGATTCCCCTTGGCGGAATGCCAATGCAAAGCATCATCATTGTTCTTGTTTTCTGCCAATTATTAGGCTCAGATGAAAGGGCCTAATCAGCAGGGAGTCTCGAGATGCGACAAGATGTAGCAGGATGCTTATTTTTTAGTGTTCTGCTGTGATCTTTACTCCTCATTGAAAACAATGGGAAGCAGAATCATGGCGGTATCCACTGTCTGAAAGGGCCTAACTGTTACACCATGGTTTGTCTGCGGCAGAAACGTCACATAAAAAAACATGCCATTTTACAGTCACAGCAAAGTCTAGCAAATCCCAACTTCACTTTGCGGAAAAATATACACGCAGCAAATATGCTGCGATTTCCAAAATCGTCACGGTTTTGGAAATCGCAGTATGTTAATTATACCTATGGAAGTGCCAGCAGTTTCCCTATAGGTATAATTGAAGCAGAAAGTCTGCAGAGGAAACCTCTGCGGACTTTCTGCGAAAAGCGCTGCAGGAAAAACTGTGATGCGTTGCTGGGAGACGCTACATGGGGCCTTAGTCTTATAGTAACCCTGTATTAAGACCATTGAAACTATTATGCAAAATTTCTGTCTCCAGGCATTTTCAAATGTCCTTTAACAACATATCAACCTATTATACTTAAGTATTAATATGAACTTTCTTATCTGGTCTAAGATACAAGCATTGGCCATTTACAATAAATTAATCAATATATGCTCTATACTGTTGTAGTATTTGCTTAAGATGTACTGTATTCTAAAACCTGAGACTAATATGGCTGCTTTCTTCCAGAAACAGTGTCACACCTATCTGTGAGTTGAGGCTGGAATTGCAGTTGTCTCAGGTGGAGTGAATGGGACTCAAATGCAATACTACACTCAACCTGCTGACAGATGTGGCAGTTTTTGGAAGTGTGCTTTTTTTAATCCTGTACAGCCACGTTAAATACAAAACAAACAAACAAGTACTGTATAGTGCAGTGATCTGCAAACTGTGACTATTCGGTCATAATAAAACTTTGGTTATAATAAAACCGCCACCATGCATTGATATTGAGTACTTTTATGAGTACATATGTACACCTTTACAGGATATAGATTCTTATATAGATTCAGATTTATGAATGTCAGAAAACTCAGCAAATGTATTAAAATGCTGCTTTCATACCATGGTTTTTGTCGGATGCAACAAAAAAATTATCTGTTTGCATTTGTGTGCATGCATTTTTGTAAAAAGAAAATTGTTTTTTTTAGTAGACGAAAAAGCAAATTGATGCAAATGATCAACAGATCATTTTGTTGCAACCAGCAAAAAACTGATTCCCTGTCTGAAATTAAAAATTTGTGAAAGCACCATAAGGCAAAGGCCACACATTGTGAATGACAAATCTCTCTCTCTCTCAAAAACTCTGTAGAAAAAAAAACTTTGAAAATGCAGGGGAAAAACACAGCAAAAACGCTTAAGTTTTTCACTGCTTTTTTAATGTGTTTTGTATTTTGCCTCCCCTTATATAAGTTTATGGGGAAAACACAACGCTTTAGCTTGTAAAATTAACTTGCTGTGTTTTTCACAGCATTTTTTGCCACAGTGTGGGGAAGAGATTAAATAAAAACTCATTCACTTTGCTGGGACTGCTTCTGCAACGTGTGTTTTTTTCAGCCTTCATTGGGTGAATGGGGGTTTATGCATGCACTGGGAGCTTACCAGGAGTAAATGTTGAACTAAAAGTAAAATTGTGTTGTAAAAGCAGCCTTAGGTTGCATTCACATGACTGAGTTTAAACTGTGAAACTTAGTCTGTGTGTTGACCGGATTTACAAACCTGCTGACAATATGCCAGGAGAGGGAGTCCTAGCAGTATTGTTATCTGTAGTCGGTATGGGACCTAGGAGTCCTTCTCCCAGCATAACGTGCAGGCCAGCAATTCCGGTCAACACACGGGTGAAACTCGGTCATATGAATGTGGCCTTAGTGTAAGTCCACACATTTTTGTCATAGCAGAAATACCTTGGGAAAAATTCTGTATTTTACAGTCCCAGCAAAGTGAATGATATTGTATTTAATTTCATCCCCACACTGCAGAAAAACTTCTATGGGAGAAAGAGTGTTTTCAAAAACACATATTTATTTTACATGCAAAAACATAAACTGATGTGGAACAAAAATGAAAACAATCACAAGCATTTTTGCTGTGTTTTTTTTCTCTATTGTATTTCTGCCGTATTTTTTTCTGTAGTGATTTTTCCTAGCTGCGATTCAATATATGAAGCCTTAACATGTAGGCTGAGGCCAAATGTTCTGGAAATACAGCATTTTTTTTTTAGCTGTGGTTTGTTTATGTGTGGCCTTAGCTTTAGTTGGAATTAGGTGTAGTTTGCATTTTTTTCACCACAAGGAAAAGGGAGAAGGCTGCTATTATTCTGTTCCCTTCTATAGGCGTGCAGGGATGGTGAACTCCGGCAGTCACATAGAAATACAGGTGCATCTCCATAAATTAGAATATCTTTGAAACGTTTATTTCAGTAATACAATTCATAATCAGCGTCTTCCATGATTGTGTGTCCTACTGAACCAGACTGAGGGACCATTTAAAGGCTTAGGAAACCTTGGCAGGTGACACACTGAATTTACAATACTGAACTTTTTTACAATATTCTAATTTTCTTAGATTTGGGTTTTCATTACCTGTAATCCATAATCAACATTTACAGAAATTAAACACTTGAAATAGAACACTCTGTGTTTAAAGAATCTAGAAAACATAGGAGGTCACTTTTTTTATTTAATTACTGAAAGAAATAAACGCTTCAGAGATATTCTATTGAGATGCACCTGTAAATAGAATGGTGACCAAGTATTTACAATGCTGTGAATAGGGGATACGTGTCTGCAGGGAAAAAACTTGCATACTTTTTGTGGATCTTTGCTGTCAGTAAATAAAAATATTGTTAATGTTGAAAGGTTAAAAACCTGTACAGACCTGAGGTTGCTTTTACTTGTTAAATTTTGATGCATCAAAATGGCATGTGTGAAAACAACCTGAAATCCGGTCTGATACATTTTTTCTCAGTGATACATTGTAGGCAAGACAAACATTTGTGCAGACTGATTATGTAGATAACAGGATTGTCTACACTAAATGCAATAGTAGCATACCTCAGTATTACCCGTATTAGTGTTTGAGCCTTTAGTGTAAATGTTTTAATTCTCCGAAGCAATAAAAGATATTGACAATGATGAAGAATTACATAATAAAGTGCTTTATATTTAAATGGTGCAGAACTTTTCATAATATAATGATTAAAGGGGAATTCACATGGGAAACATCTGCGGCACATTCACAGGATATATCATAAATGTTTGATAAATACAGGTCTCACATTTGGGACCTGCGCCTATTTCCAGAAGGAGCCAAAATAAATAGAGAGGTGTCTTTGTTTGTGCAGTTCTCCATTCTCTATGGTAGTTTTAAGAACATCATTGTAAAACTCCTGCAAGCATTAATCAAGCTATAATAGTTTTATTACATAAAATAATATTCTCTTGTTTTATAAACTTTACTTACAGAAATTAGTTTCTAAGTGAAGGATAGGATATGGGATAACTTGTAGATTGATGTGAGTCTGATCACTCAGACCCTTACTGATCAGGAAAACAGTAGAGTTACCCCTCTGAATGGTGCCATGATCAGGCTGCCATGCTCACTGCTTCATTCATTTCAATGAGATATCTGAATTATGTACTTTGACTATTTTCAGCACTCCCTTTAAAATGAATGGAGTGATGTACACACCTGCCTGACCATCACTCCATTGACAACTCAAAATTCTCCCATTCCCCTTTGTTAAGATGAGAATACCCCTTTAATTTGCCTGATTTCTATAGGTGCATTATTTATCCAAGGATGTATGCAATGATTTTATTTAATACGTATTACATATTGATTTAGTTAGGCGTAAGGGCATGGATATTATAAATTCTGAAGTTATGACAACTTCTGCTCTGCATGTATAAAAATTTGTTTTTCCCCCTGAGCAACTCTAACAAGTAGTAGAGAGTGAGTGATAACACAAGCAGGCAACCTGTTCTTAGTGTTCACTTAGAATACTGATGCCTCATTTACAAGCATAAAAATTCAAGGATTTCTACCAGATGTTCTCTTACATGTGGAGAATAGCAGTTTCTGGTCTCTTGCAAAACTTGATCACATACTTAACACATACTGCCGGATATTCAAGCATCTTGCATACAAACGTGCACTAAATATTTCAATTTGTAGAAATATTACTACAATGTAGACTTCATATGGATTAAAATAATCTTACATAGGCAGGAGTTTATTTATTATTATTTAACTTTTTCTCGCTTCAGTGTGTTATCACGTTTTCCTGCTGCTTGAATTTATTCACAGTCTGGGCTAAATTCTACTCTATTGGGAATAGTTCCTGCTGGTGGCCACTCAAAGTTTTTTTAGTGGGCCACACAATCTGTGAAATTGTTTCTATACATTTACATTTGTTCCATTGTTTTATTGCAAACTATGATATTGTGTATTTTTTTTTCAACTGTTTATTTTAAAAAGTTTTTGTCATACAAAGAAAATAACAATATACAAGAAAAATAAGATAACTGAAGGTAACAAACATAGGACAGATGGGGATTACTCAGCATTCTCAATAAATTACAAGGCATTAAACAAACTGGCCAGAAATGGCCCCATAAAGGCCAAGGAATCCGACAACAAACAGGGGCAGACAAGACAGGAGGACAGAAGGGTGACAGAAGGACATCCAGGAAGTAAGGGGCCACACAGCAGCCGGATCAGAGAGGCTGGACCGCCCAAAACTCATCCCACAGTTTCCAAAACAGGCAGAACCTCTCCTCCTCATTATTAAGAAGGGCCATCAGGTACTCCAGGGAGCGCGCATCTTTTATCCTAGCATATAAGTCCTCCAGGGCCGGGGGGGCTGGTTGCCGCCAGTGTTTAGCAATCAGACATCTAGCGGAGGTAAGGAGGAGTAACAGGAGCTGGAGAGTGGGCCTGCGCAAAGTATCAGGGGGGGGGGTTGAGAAGGTAAGTCCTAGGGGACAGGGGAAGGCTAACACCCAGGACCCCTTCCAGGAGACCCCGGACCTGGCGCAAATAAAGCTGGAGCAGGGGGCAGTTCCAAAAGAGATGGAAAATATGTGCGGGGCGGGTGCCACACCGCCAGCAGCAGTCCAGGACATTCTTGTCAAAAGAGTGAAGTGCAGCTGGGGTGTGATACCAATCGTTACTCGAGATGGGTGTCCCCAAATAGGTCTCCCACCGTGACATATAAGTATGTTGGGGCAAAACATCTGGGGTGGGATTCGAAAGAAGGCGGTATATATCAGAAATAAGCCCTGTTGTCCCAACACCCGTTTTACAGAGTTTCTCAAAAAGCGTAGGGATGGGTGCTGTGGGGCCTTGAAAAATAGAGGAGGCCAGATGGGAGACCTGTATATACGTGAACTCACTGGACTGGGGCAGGCCAAATCCGGACTGGAGATCAGCAAATGGTAAAAGAGCCCGGGTCCTATAATCAATGATGTCAGCGTACCGAAAAAAGGCCCGCTCTCAGCCAAGGACCCACTACCGGCACAGTGAGTCCAGGCGGGTAATTAGGGTGAAGAAGGAAAGCGGTCATGGAGGAACACGAGGAGGAGAGGGGGAAACGGGATACACATGTGCGCCAAATATCTCTCGTGAGTGCCATAGGGCCTAACAAGGCACTCCCGGGGGGGGGAATGAGGACTAGTCCAAAGCAGGGAATTAGAATGTTGCGGAGCAAGCCACAGCTTCTCGATCTCCATCCACTTAGAGTAAGCCTGGAGGGTGGACCAAGCCGGGACCCTGCGTAGGTGGGCCGCCCAGTAGTATAAAACTAAATTGGGGAGAGAAAGGCCACCTCTCTCCCTAGAGGTCATCATAAGCTGCCTAGAAAGCCTGTGTCTCCCTCCAGCCCAAACAAATCGGAGGATTGAGCCCTGCAGCGCCCGGAGGTCCCTAACGGGCACTGGGACTGGGAGGGTCTCAAAATAATAAAGCAGCTTAGGCAGGATAGACATCTTCACTGCGTTGATCCGGCCAAAGAGAGACAGAGGCAGTACCAACCACTTAGTAAGGAGGGCCCGAATATGTCTAAAAAGGGAGGGGAAATTTGCCTGGTATAATTGGGAAAAGGATCCAGTTAAATATATGCCCAAGTATTTTAGCGAGGAGGACTGCCATCTATACCGAAAGGCAGCCTGAAGGCCAGCCAAGCTAGACGGGGGAATTCGAATTGGTAGGGCCTCTGTCTTTGAAGTATTGACTTTATAACCAGACAGACGGCCAAAGCGGGAAAGGAGGCCATGGAGGTTGGGAAGGGATACATGGGGGTTAGTAAGGGTCAGAAGGATATCATCAGCGAACAGGGAAAGCTTGAATTCTTGATTGCGTACACGAACCCCCGCAATATCGGGGCTCAGATGGATGGCTGCCGCCAGTGGCTCAATACAGAGTACAAAAAGAAGAGGAGATAGAGGGCAACCCTGTCTAGTGCTATTGTGCAGACGAAACGGGGGAGACGAGGCGTGAGGAAACTTGACAGTTGCCGATGGGGAGGAGTAAAGACCCTTGATTGGTGTCTAGAAGGGACCCGCAAAGCCAAACGTGGCCAGGGCCTCAAATAAAAAGGGCCATCCCAGACGATCAAACGCCTTTTCCGCGTCCAAGCTGAGTACCAAGAGTTCGGAACAAGAGCGAGATGCCACGTCTATAAGATGGAGGGTTCTCCTGGTATTATCACCTCCCTGGCGGCAAGGTACAAAGCCTACCTGATCTTTATGGATCAGGGAGGGGAGGCACATGTTAAGTCTGGACGCCAGAATCTTGGTAAACAGCTTGAAATCCGTATTCAGAAGTGATATGGGCCTGTAATTCCTGCAATCAAGGTGGTCCTTATCAGGTTTCGGGATGAGGGTTAGAAAAGAGTGTGAAATAGAATCAGGGATTGGTTCGCCCGACAAAAAGGCCGTAAATAGGGAAACAAGATGCGGATCAATTCCGCCCCAAATACCTTGTAGTATAGGTGAGGCCATCAGGGCCAGGTGATTTCCCATTAGGGAGTTCCTGGAGCATTTGGGAGACCTCGTCCGTCGTAATAGGTTTGTTAAGAAGAGCAAGGTCTTCTGGGGAAAGGACAGGCAAATTACAGGAAGACAGGAAGTCCTGTAATAATGCTGAGCGCGTCGCAGGATCAGGGGGTAAGTCCGATGGGAGGGAGTACAGATCTGAGTAAAAGGCATGAAATAGACGCGCAATCTCACTAGGGTCGTACACAACAGCCCCGTCAGATCGCCGCAGCGCATAAGCCGACCCCATTTCTGTTCGGTCTCGTAGTTGAGATATTGTGTATTTAACTTTCTTATCTTACCGGTGCTGTTCAATTTGGTATTATACACTGTGGTATACCTTACTCTGAATATAGCAACATGGTAGTTGTAGTTGTAGTGTCCCAAAAGCAAATCTTGTGGTAAAATGTTGCATTTGTTGAGGCTAATAATGCTACATGTGTTTTCTTTATTTAATACTGTTTGAAAGTATTTTTTGCTCTTTCCTAGTTGTTCACTATGACTTTAAAGGGGTTTCCAGGAAGTGGAGCAACTGTGGGGTGGTGTATAAGAAAAAATTCATACTTGCCTATCCCTGGCGCTCTGTTGCTCACCATTGGTGACCATTCAGGCTTGTGCCAGGGCCTCGTTGTTGGAAGTCATGTGCCTCACATGACCGCTGAGACCAATCAGTAGCCTCAGTGGTTGGTGGTAAGGAACTTCCAGCAACAAGGCCCCGGCACAGGCCACAATGGACCCCTATAGTTTTGATACTGTTTATTTGGCTATCTGGAGTAGAAACTGTTGCTTTTTTTGTGTGTTCAGAATGGTTTAAGTCTGGTGATAATACAGACACCCACTATCGACTTCATAAATGCAGATGGCTAGAGAATGGCTATAAAATAGTCTTGCTGTGGTGCCAGCATTGTACATATAGCTAATTTTCTTCATTACTAGGGGCAATTTAGTCTCCTTGCAAGATACCATGTAACCCCTAACAAAGGAAGCTGTTGCTTTAGTTAAGGCTGCCTGTACTTAAAGGGTATTTGAGTTTTTAAGAAAAGTTGAAATATGTGCAGAGTCTTGCTGGGCAGTCTGTTCTATGACTGTATAAGCCTTCATACATGGTTTCCCATCAGTTTTTCTGCTGCTAATAATCACATTTTACATTTCAGGCAGTGGGCATGTACAATAAGGAGCAGTCTGCCATCCTCCCCTATCCATTACTGATACTTTTCTGCCTTTCTGGCAGGGGTAACAAATATATAGCTAAGAAAAGCTCAAGTGACCATAATATAGGAGATACAGGAACATTGGACTGTAAATACAGGGTAAATACATGCAGCCAAGCAGCTAAAACACAAGAAAAAAAGAAACAAAGAATCTATTAACACAGTCAGGAAAGCTGCTTGCTGTCTGTGAATAATATCCATCTATGATCACACAATAGCCAGAAGTAGATACAAGTTTATAGAAGTAGATGCAAGTTTATAGAAGACTCTTTGTAAGGGTCTTGCCAACCGTAGCAACCCTGACACTACTGCAGGGGTCTGGGAGGAAGGACAGAGACAAGTGAGCCCTAATCTCACCCCAGCCACTGTCCCTTCCTATTGCCACAGTTACCCTAAATGGTAAAAGGACAACCTGAAGACAAGCCCTATACTGGGTAAGTGACACAGAGAACAGGACAAGACAAAAACAACACAGAAGCAGAGTGAGCAAGCCAAGGGGTCAGTAACAAATGAGCAAAGCATTACAAAGTCAAAATCCAAGAGAATAGTCAGGGGCAAGCCAAAGGGTCAGAGAATCAAGTAACAAAGTATCAAGGAGTATAGAAAGAGAGCAGGCAAAACACAAGTGTAATAACCGGCAGCCATGTGAGGGCTGACAACCTGTTTATAGAAAGTCTGGGACCAGCCCCAGAGCTGATAGGTACACAGGCTGTCAATCACTCAGGCCAGGAAGAGATTAACTCTATGCAGTCCAGAGAGAAATGTTCCTAATTACACGGGTGTGGCTTTACACAGCAAGAGAACTAGGACCATGTTCAGACTGAGCATCAAGAAGCTTACACAAAGAACCAAATTGAAGACGCCTCCTTCGCCACAGCGTGCGAGCGGAGGGCGGCGCCGAGACCCGAAACGGCAGAGACGTTACAGTACCCCCCCCCCTTTATGAGGGGCCACCGGACCCTCACCAGATAAACCAGTTTTAGTAGGACCCAGTATTTTCTCTGCCTTCAATTCAGGGTCTTTGGGCACAACCACAGACACTGGTGGGCCAGGCAAACATTTTTTATTCACCTGGCATTTCCCACCTTTTGCAGCCGAGACAGTCTCCTCAGTAACACAATTTAAGGTGTGCAAAACAATACAGTGGGATGAGCACTGATCTCCCCATTTTACCAACTCCCTTTTACCCCAATCAAAAATAGGGTTATGGAAGTTCAACCAGGGGAGCCCCAAAATAATATCGGAAGACAGATGCTCCATAACAAAAAAGCTCATGAGCTCTGAATGAGCAGAACCAACTTGCAACGTTATTAAGGGGGTCTTGAATCGGACCTTACTCCTGGCCAGTGGGGCAAAATCCGCTCCAGTAACTGCCAGAGGAGTGTCAAGTGGCAAAAGCTCAATGCCTAAAGCTGAGACCAACGAGAATGTGACAAAGTTTGCCGCAGACCCAGAGTCAACTAAGGCCTGGCCAGAAACAGATCTGTCCCCAGAGGACAGAGACACAGATAACAACATCTTATTGTTACTGCTGGCAAATACCTGGTTGCCTGAGTGGTTCTTCTGATTACCACTGAGGCACTGAAGTTTTCTGATGGTCTGCGGGGTCTGATCGAGCAGTCACTGATAAAATGACCGGAAGCACCACAGTACAGGCAGAGGTTGTTCCTGAGACGATGCTCTCGTCGCGTCTTGGCATCCATAATTCCCAGTTGCATAGGTTCCTCACCAGGAGTCATGGGAGAAATAACAGGTTTCTCAGGAGAGAGAGAGGGAGAGACAGAAAACTTGGAAGAAGCAGACCCTATTCTCTCTTTAACATTTTCCCGGATCTTACGGTCAGTACGGGCAGCCAAAGTCATGGCCTGCTCAAGAGTGGGAGGATCTGGGTGACCAACCCAGAGCTCCTTAACACGGTCACACAGGCCTTGTTTAAAGTGGGCCTTTAGAGCTGACTCACACCAACCTGCAGTCACGCTGCACTTGCGGAATTCTGCGCAATATTCCTCAGCAGAGCGTTTGCCCTGCCGCATGGTGAGGAGTTGCGATTCCGCAAGACCAATGTGGTCTGGCTCGGCATATATAGACCCCAAAGACAAAAAAAAAAAAATTTTCAAAGTCAGTCCACTCCTCAGCCCCTGGAGGGAGTTTAAGGGCCCAAGCTTGTGGATCCCCCTGTAGGAGGGATATAACTACTCCCACCATTTGGGCCTGGGATGCATGTGGATTAATCCGAAAATACAGGCGACAGGATTCCCGGAAAGTCTCAAACCTTTCACGATCCCCTGAAAAACGGTCGGGGAGTAGCATCTTAACTCTAAAAGGGGCAGAAACCACTGGAGATGCTGCAGTGGCATCAGTAAGGGTCTGCACCTGTTTAGCAAGCTCATTTACCAGGACTGAAAAACCTTCCAACATGGCTGCAAGGCCCTGAATAGGATCCATTCTGACCTTATGGGAAGCAATGGCAGAATGTATGGCCGGTTATTCTGTAAGGGTCTTGCCAACCGTAGCAACCCTGACACTACTGCAGGGGTCTGGGAGGGAGGACAGAGACAAGTGAGCCCTAATCTCACCCCAGCCACTGTCCCTTCCTATTGCCACAGTTACCCTAAATGGTAAAAGGACAACCTGAAGACAAGCCCTATACTGGGTAAGTGACACAGAGAACAGGACAAGACAAAAACAACACAGAAGCAGAGTGAGCAAGCCAAGGGGTCAGTAACAAACGAGCAAAGCAGTACAAAGTCAAAGAGAATAGTCAGGGGCAAGCCAAAGGGTCAGAGAATCAAGTAACAAAGTATCAAGGAGTATAGAAAGAGAGCAGGCAAAACACAAGTGTAATAACCGGCAGCCATGTGAGGGCTGACAACCTGTTTATAGAAAGTCTGGGACCAGCCCCAGAGCTGATAGGTACACAGGCTGTCAATCACTCAGGCCAGGAAGAGATTAACTCTATGCAGTCCAGAGAGAAATGTTCCTAATTACACGGGTGTGGCTTTACACAGCAAGAGAACTAGGACCATGTTCAGACTGAGCATCAAGAAGCTTACACAAAGAACCAAATTGAAGACGCCTCCTTCGCCACAGCGTGCGAGCGGAGGGCGGCGCCGAGACCCGAAACGGCAGAGACGTTACACTCTTATTACATTGTAGCCTGTGAGATTTGCTAAATCTTCAGTCCTTTGCACAGAGCAACAGTTTGCAGACATGTGTTCCGGCTGTGAGTAGAATCAACCCCTCCCCTCTCTATTCACTGTGTGAAGACATAACAGAACCTTCCCCTCCAAACGTCTTGTTTATCTAACGTATCCATGGATGATGTCCCCTGGTAACAAAGGAGTGAACTGCAAATTAGCTAGAAGGGAGACACCTAGTGGTAGGAAATTTAGTTTTTTCAGGCAGAAAACAACCACATTTTTAATTAAAGTACATTATATTTTGGTCCAGAATCACATGTGCTATGAAATGAGACAAAGTTGTCTCAAAAGTTAGTGACCATTTAAAGTGAATCTCCAACTTTTGACTTCATGACCATTTTAATCCCTTCCAGCTGCAGCGTTTTTTGATTTTTTTAACTTGCCACCTTTTAAAAACCATAAAATTTTTATTTTTCCATTCAGAGAGCCGTATGAGGGGTTATTTTATGTGGGGCCAACTGCACTTCATAATGGTACTATTTAATATTCTATATGATGTATTGAGAAGCTGGAAAAATTCAGAATGGGGTGGAATTAGAGTAAAACTATGCTAGCAACAAATTCTTATTGCTTTTGTTTTTATGGCGTTCACTGTGCAGGCAAAATTACATTTACCTATATTTTGAGGGTTGATACAATTACACCAATACCAAATTTATATAGTTTTTGTTATATTTTTAACAACTGAAAAAAAAAATCCAAATCTGTAAAATAAAAAAATTCTTCTTGGAGTTGCTTCTTTATATTTACATATATGAGGCTGTAAAAGGTGTCTTTCTCTGTATGGTCAGATGTACTTTTCATTTCTACAATTAAAATTTTTTAGGAAGGCAAAATGGCAAAAATCAGTTTGGTCATTTTGATTTTTTTTTCCCCACTACATCGTTTATTGTAAGGGCATTTTTGGACTTGGGGAAGAATAATCTGCTTATATTTGGTTTTGTTTACTTATTTTTATTTGAGATATAGGCAAAGAGGGTTGATTTGAATGTTTAGATTTTTTAAATCTTTTTTTTTACTGTTTTATTAGTCCCCCTAGAGATCTTGAACCTGTGATCATTAGATCACTTGTCCCATAGACTGCAATAGACCTATTGGGAATTTGCTACATTACTAGGCCTGCCACAGGAAACACTTAACAGAGATAAAGAAGACAGCCTTCTAAAGGCTCCCAGCTGTCATGGAGACAGGACGGCTCCTGCAATCTTGCCGTGCAGGAGCCATTCTGCAACTAATGCGACACCAGGGCTGATGGGAACTCGTAGCACGGGGTTCCTGAAGGGAATTATGGCACATAAATAGTTAAAATACCTGCGATCAGAGAGAACTCTGATCGTGGGCATTAGAGCCGGGTCTTCAGAGCAGCCACCATATTGAAAGACTCAACATTCAATGTAGTATTACGGTGGACATCAAGAATGGATTAAAGTCCAAATTTTGTGCTGACTAATTTATTAAAGGGGTTATCCACCTTTTTTAAAATTGATCAATGGGGATCCCAATGATTCCCTGAGCCAGCTTGATATGCAGTGCTCAATCACCATACGTTGAAGAAGTGAACATACTGTGTACTGCAGTGGTAGTCCTATAAACTTGAATGGGACTACTGCTGCAGTACTTACTATGGCCACTATTAATCCCTTAACACTCTGTGACGTATTATTACATCACGCTGAGTGTATAGTTAATGTATTAGACAATTGGGACCCTGAACTAGCTGCAAGGTACATGTTAACTAAGTTTTCATAAATCAAAAGCACAAGTGAATACACAGTAAGACACTTTGCAATGTACTTTATCAGAGAGACATGCCTCTCTTTCCACTCATCTAGCTCATTCACCTGTCTGTGATCAAATAGTCCAAAATGAACTTATAAAATCTACAACTCACCTGCAAAAAACAAGCCTTCACACTGCTCCGTCTACACATACATAAAAAGACATGAGTGTCAGAATATGGTGACAAAGTTAATTCAAAAAAACAAAATTGAAACAACGTTCAATTGCTTGTGTCAGGAAGGGTTAATTAAATATGAGGTTGCATAAAATTTTATTTCATCAATACAAAATCTTTTACTGACAGCAATTTCATAAAACAAATGTGTAAAATATAAGAATACCCTGATGTTTACATAGAATATAGTAACAAATATTTTAGCCACAAAAAGACGAGTGCCAAAAACTTCATGAGGCCAGGGCCCCACATGGCATAAACACCGCAGTTTGTCTGTGGCGGGAATGTCGCAGAAAAAAAAAAAGCGGCAATTTACATTACCTGTGAAGTGTTGAGAATCCCATCCACACATTGCAGGAAAATACACGCAGTGGACATGCTGCGATTTCCAAAACCATTGCGGTTTTCAAAATCACAGCATTCCAATTATACCTACGGAAATGCCGCTACATGGGGCCTTAGCCTTACACTCATTTTCATAGTTTAATGTCAAAATGTATTGGTAACAGAGCTTTAACATTAATGAATTTCCTGGGAAAAATACATTTCCTTTATTAATTAATTGAAAGAATAGTCAATGGAAACTAAAAT
The DNA here is from genome assembly GCA_947044405.1 of Leptodactylus fallax. Taxonomy (NCBI): domain Eukaryota; kingdom Metazoa; phylum Chordata; class Amphibia; order Anura; family Leptodactylidae; genus Leptodactylus; species Leptodactylus fallax. Next base: position 3,786,389 of record CAMRHE010000059.1, on the reverse strand, counting down.
ATCAAGTCACTTAAGTTATCGCAGAAACCTGTGAGCTAATATCCAATAGAGATACGGTAATTGGTTATTCATTGCATTATAATTTTATGAATTAATGTTAATAAATTATTAGTACCCTGATTGGAAATATTGTTTGCTTTTGTGTGTCTATACTGATACTACAGTATAGTGTACTTTGCTTTCTTGAGTTTATCTTTACCTTTCTTCCTGGTTAATCAAAATAATGCAGTAGCAAATGTCAAATTTGGTCATGTTAAATCTGGAACATTGCCACCTGGCAATGTCTTATTCTCAATAAAAACATAATCTAACTGAGATTCTGATTGCGTGTCAGTAACTTCTGCAACCTCTTGACACAAACTTTTACTGCAGTTGGAAAATCCTGAGAAGAAACACATTGGTAGAAAATTGAGACTGAGAAGGTCATGACTCTAGAGACATAAATAATCTACAGTAGAAGGTTTAGGAGATATTTTCTATCTAGACCCAGACTGCAACATTGTGAGCACCCTAATTACTTCCTAGTAAACAGTTGCTAAACAACAGAAAGAGAAAACTGGAACAATTATACGACTTTGTATATATCTTATAATGCCGTAGCAAATGTCAAATTTGGTAATGATAAATGTGGAACATTGCTACTAAGTAGTGTCCTCTTTTCAATAAAAAACATGATTTAACTGAGATGTCTAATTGTGTGGCAGTGACTTCTGCAACCGCTTGACATGAACTTTTACTAGAGTTTGAAATGCACTGGTAGGAAATTGAGGCAGGGAAGGTCATGATGTCAAAGACATAAATAATCTACAGTAGAAGGTTTTGACGATATACTGTATTCTATCTAGAACCAAACTATGACATTGTAAGCACCCTGGTTTTCTATTAAATAGATGCTAAACAATACAATGAGAATATTGGAACAATTTTATAACTTTATATACATCTTGTACATTTTAGCTTTTAGTTTATTATATTAAGAGCTAGCTTGTAATAATTGGTATCCACCTCAAGAAAAAGGGAACTAGATATATGCCTGTTCTATTACAGTTTGAGGTAGTAGTACACAAGTAATGTTTTCTTTCCTGCATTTGTGTAGCAGAGCTTATAAACACTTAATATTCTTTTTATGAATTCTTTCTATCCCTTGCACATGAGAACTTAAGGAGAAGAGTGGATAGGATTATAAACTTCAATTTAGAAACATACTTTAAGGCTAAGGCCCCATGTAGCAAGCTGCAGCAATAAAGCGCTGTGGGAAAAACCACGGCGGTAATGGATCACAGTTTTTCCCGCATCGCTTTTCACAGAAAGTCTCCAGAGGTTTCCTCTGCGGACTTTCTGCTTCCATTATACCTATAGGGAAACCGCCAGTGTTTCCGTAGGTATTGTTGACATTCTATGGTTTTGGAAATCGCAGCGTGTCCACTGTGTGTATTTTTTCACAATGTGTGGATGGGATTCGCTAGAATGTCATCCAGTTTGCAGAGACTGTAAAACGTTTACACACATGGGGCCCTGGCCTCAGTCAGTGTTCCCTAAACCAGGTTCAATAAATAACAGAGTGTTATGGTGTAATTGTAGATTCACTGGAACAGGAAAAATATTTAGGAGTTGCCCAATAGTACTGAGGTTGAAATTCATTGTTCTAAGCAAATTAAAGATTAAACAATTGTCCCTACAGCATGGCCGAAATGACTTCTGTTTATTCCAATTAAAGGTCATTAATTAACCATGATTTTTTGTGCCAGTGACAATCTGCCAAATGCATTTGACTATAGTTTATGGTGTGATTTACCATTGAACCAATCTTATTGACCAAATGACATTTTGTCATCGACTTTGTGTCACCTATTGTAGGAGGTTAAAGCATATAAATATTATAGCAGATACCATACAAAAATATGAGACAACAAACTAAATTTGTGTTTTTTTTTCCTGAAGTACTGCCTTTGAGTATACGTAAGATCTATTTTTATTAAATGTTTGATTTTGAGTAAATTGAACAAAGGGTTGTGGGTCTCTGATAAAGTGCCAATAAAAATGCTAATACAATTTAATGAGAAGCGTAGACTAAATTGTAAATCATTCCATTTCATCCCCTACTGTTAACAATAGTGTTTTTCCGTTAAATCTTTTCATGGTGAGTGATTTGATCATTTACTCTGTTAGAGTACATCTTTTAGTGTTGACATCTTATACTAAATGTTTAGGTTAAATGTATTTTCCTATTAGACATATAGTACTTTCCTCACACAAATATCAAGATATTACATGTAATTTATATTAGATTAATATTAATTAGCATCAGCAGGACTGAGGAAATCAGAAGGAAACCAATTCTACAAATTTGCTGCCGGATATTTAATTTGTTTTCTTTTGATTTCTATGAAGGCTCCTATTTCCTGGTTACTAATGAAATCAGATCTCCTTAAAGAGTTGTTCCCATCTAGGCAAATTGATGTTGGGATGAGAATAACTGCTCCCTGTCCCAATCCCTATGGCTGCAAGTTTTGGGAACAACTGACATCAGTAGAAACCATAAAGGTAAAATACATCTTTATTAATAAAATAAAACTTACAAATAGTAAGAGTCAAGTAGATAAAGAGGATCAGACATAACCATAAAAGAAGAAACATCCAAAAAGGTCATAAGGAGTCACTTATGAATAACATGACTGTAGCTAACAGTCGAGCTCCCAGCATAGCCCCATAAGTAAATAGGGCACAGAGCACATACCACAAGATATAAGGCAAAAAAGGGAAGACACAGATCAATAGTCAAATATAATAATAATACATTTCATTTATATAGCGCTAACATATTCTGCAGCACTTTACAATTTGTAGAATTCAAGTACAGAAAAAATGAGGCATTACAGAGTAGTAAGTCAATTCATACAATGGGACTGGGGGCCAGGCTCGCAAGAGCTTACAATCTATGAGGTAGAGGGGGTGACATAAGAGGTAGCAGGAACAGCATAGGAGCTAGCATTAGTTATACAGTGGACCAGCTGGTTTTGGGATATAGGTTATTTTCATCACATTCTATTTCCAAGTGGCCAGATACTTATATATAACTCAATCCAAAAAATCAAAAAATGGCTTAATTAACTTAAATATGCTGATTAGAGATGAGCGAATTTCTCAAAAATTTGATTCGGCAGCTTTGCCGAATTTCCCAAAACAATTTGCTTCGATCCGAATTACTTTGCGGCGAATCACGTTAAAAACAGCTATTTTCCTGGCTGCAGAGAGCCTGTGGATATGGGGATATGCATTTTAAAGAAATGCATTTTAGAAAAACTATTCTACTCCTATCTTTGCCGTTGCATCACGCCCCCTGTGATGTCCTGGTTCGCTGGACATGCACAGAGCCGCTCGGAATAGAATCAAGATGGGCAACGGACATGCGCAGAAACGGTCTTGTATGGGATATAATCAAGATGGCCGCCGGACATGCCCAGAGCCACTCGGAATAGAATCAAGATGGCCGCTGGACATGCGCAAAGCCACTCAGGAATAGAATCAAGATGGCCGCCGGACATGCGCAGAGACGCTCGTGTAGGAATAGGATAAAGATGGCCGCCACAAGTGGCTCTGCGCTTGTCCGGAGGGCCATCTTCCTTCTATTCCGAGCGACTCTGCACATGTCCGGCGGCCATCTTGATTCTATTCCGTGCGGCTCTGCGCATGCCCGCGGCGAATTTTGATTATTTTACTACACGAGCTAGGAGGACCAGGACATTGCAGGGAGGATGATGCAATGGCAAAGGTAGGAGTAGAGGCTATTCCAACGTGTCCTTCGTTTAAAATGCGATTCGATACCATGAAGCGTGAGGAAATTCGATGCAAATTGAAGATTTCCTGAAATTCAGATCGAATTCCACTTCGTCAGCTTCGATTCGCTCATCTCTAATGCTGATGTCTAAAACTTCACTTTTATTATGAATATATTAAATCCTAAATAAACCACAAAAGAATATAAGTCGATGCCTGATAGTACCCTCTATAGTGACATTTTACTTCTCACAAGCGGTGTGATATATAACCACTGCCCAAAGTCACTATATTGACGAAGTTGTCTCCAATATTATATATCCATTGGAAGCAGCATAAGATAGTGTGTTGTAAAGCTCAAAATGTACAGTCATATGAAAAAGTTTGGGCACCCCTATTAATCTTAATCATTTTTAGTTCTAAATATTTGGGTGTTTGCAACAGCCATTTCAATTTGATATATCTAATAACTAATGGACACAGTAATATTTCAGGATTGAAATGAGGTTTATTGTACTAACAGAAAATGTGCAATATGCATTAAACCAAAATTTGACCAGTGCAAAAGTATGGGCACCTCAACAGAAAAGTGACATTAATATTTAGTAGATCCTCCTTTTGCAAAAATAACAGCCTCTAGTCGCTTCCTGTAGCTTTTAATCAGTTCCTGGATCCTGGATGAAGGTATTTTTGACCATTCCTCTTTACAAAACAATTCCAGTTCAGTTAAGTTTGATGGTCGCCGAGCATGGACAGCCCGCTTCAAATTATCCCACAGATGTTCAATGATATTCAGGTCTGGGGACTGGGATGGCCATTCCAGAACATTGTAATTGTTCCTCTGCATGAATGCCTGAGTAGATTTGGAGCTGTGTTTTGGATCATTGTCTTGCTGAAATATTGTTGCTGTATTGTTGACCGATGCACAGTGACACCATCTGCAGCAAGATGATGCTGAAGCTCTTTGGAGGTGGTCTGTGGATTGTCCTTGACTGTTCTCACCATTCTTCTTCTCTGCCTTTCTGATATTTTTCTTGGCCTGCCACTTCTGGATTTAACAAGAACTGTCCCTGTGGTCTTCCATTTCCTTACTATGTTCCTCACAGTGGAAACTGACAGGTTAAATCTCTGCGACAACTTTTTGTATCCTTCCCCTGAACAACTATGTTGAATAATCTTTGTTTTCAGATCATTTGAGAGTTGTTTTGAGGAGCCCATGATGCCACTCTTCAGAGGAGATTCAAATAGGAGAACAACTTGCAATTGGCCACCTTAAATACCTTTTCTCATGATTGGATACACCTGGCTATGAAGTTCAAAGCTCAGTGAGGTTACAAAACCAATTTTGTGCTTCAGTAAGTCAGTAAAAAGTAGTTAAGAGTACAGTAATACCTCGTACATTCGCGAGGTTAGGTTACAGAGCGGGTCGCGGATCGCGAGGAATCGCGAATGTTTGGTACAAGCGCTTAGAAGCGCTTACAATGCCGATTTCTAATGTTTAACCCCTAAATATCAATAAACTTTACCCTACAGTACTGTACAGTATACTAAAGTATACTGTACAGTACTGTATATTAATACATTCATTCATTTTTCTTATACACTCACAGTAAAATGAAACTAATTACCGGGTACGTAACGAACAGGACGCTACTACCCAATAGCGAAGGTGTTTTTTTTAATTAAATTTCACAGATCTGAGAAAAAAGAGCAAAATCTATATATGTTAGTTGCCAAAAAAATATCGCGAATCTGTGAATTCGCAAATTCGGAAACGCGAGTGTACGAGGTATTACTGTATTCAAATCAATAAAATGATAAGGGTACCCAAATTTTTGCATCGGTCAAATTTTGGTTTAATGCATATTGCACATTTTCTGTTAGTACAATAAACCTCATTTCAATCCTGAAATATTACTGTGTCCATCAGTTATTAGATATATCAAATTGAAATGGCTGTTGTAAACACCCAAATATTTAGAACTAAAAATAATTAAGATTAATAGGGGTGCCCAAACTTTTTCATATGACTGTAGTTAAGGTATCCAGCATACGTGCAGTCTCCATGTGTACATATAACTATGAGCTGCAAATGTCACATATATACTGCAGGTTGCTTTAGAAGGAAGAAGTGTGATATATAGCCAAGGGGTAATGTAATTATCCCCTATATTAATGGTATCACAGCCAAACACAAGTATCTAAATTCCTGCCCTACAAGTTTTTGATACACTGATATACTGTCTATATACTGATATGCTGTATATCAGAAATTGCCACAAAGTGCTATAACAAACATATAAGCTTGATAGCTTGACATATTTTTCTGGCACACAAATGCCTCTTTTGTAGCAATGTACAGTAAGTAACACATTGGGTGTATTGTGTTTTCCACACAAGTTAATATTTATTTGTATGGTGTTGTTCAGGCGGCCCTAGGCACAATATGTGAATACAATGTAAATTTGTAAATGACTCTCCCCAGGTGATCTTGTCATTGCCAGCACCACTAAACATGGTGTTTTAATAAGGAAAACTATCTCTTAGGGATCTGTAAAATAAAGAAAAAGAACAGGCTTTTTTCCCTTTACATTATACTATGTATATATACTATGTACTATATTATAATAAAGGGTTTGTCTAGGACCTGAAGGTAATTGATACTGATGACGCATTCACAGGATATGTCATCAGTATCATATCAGTCGGAGCCCAACACCTGGACCCCTTCCCGATCATATGTTTTGGCTTCCTGAAGCCATTTGCTAGATGTAGGCTGGAAGGAGCCCAGCTCCTATTTAAGTGAATTAGAAAATGGGGACATTTCAGGGTGCACTTTTAGTGAATGGGAGCACATAAGCGCATTTTAGTAAGAAAGTGCGTGTTAGGCTGGGGCGTAAGTACTGGGGTAGCCGCGGTAGCGGCTGCCACAGGGCACGGGACCTTAGGAGGCTTTCTGATGCTTTCATTTATTTTTTTTTTTTCCAATAGGCCGTTACCTGGTGGAATAACCCCAGCAGGTAACAGGTCCTATTTATTTACCAATCCCCGTTCCTGCTCACGGCCGTCTCCGCTTCCCCTTCTGCATCCCATATCATGTTACTAGGGCCCCCTGGTGGGCAGAAGGAGAAGCAGATGCGGCTGTGAGCAGGAGCAGGGATCGGTAAGTGAGGCCTCAAAGTATAATAAAAGTTCTTGGGGGCAAAATACTGTGTGCAGGGGCCACTATGGGACATAATACTGTGTGCAGGGACCACTGTGGGATATTATACTGTGTGCAGGGGCCACTATGGGACATTATACTGTGTGCAGGGGCCACTGTGGGACATAATACTGTGTGCATGGGCCAATGTGGTACATAATACTGTGTGCAGGAGCCAATGTGGAACATAATACTGTGTGCAGGGGCCACTATGGGACATAATACTGTGTTCAGGGACCACTGTGGGATATTATACTGTGTGCAGGGGCCACTATGGGACATTATACTGTGTGTAGGGGCCACTGTGGGACATAATACTGTGTGCATGGGCCAATGTGGTACATAATACTGTGTGCAGGAGCCAATGTGGAACATAATACTGTGTGCAGGGGCCAATGTGGTACATAATACTGTGTGCAGGAGCCAATGTGGAACATAATACTGTGTGCGGGGGCCACTATGGGACATAATACTGTGTGCAGGAACCACTGTGGGATATTATACTGTGTGCAGGGGCCACTATGGGACATTATACTGTGTGCAGGGGCCACTGTGGGACATAATACTGTGTGCATGGGCCAATGTGGTACATAATACTGTGTGCAGGAGCCAATGTGGAACATAATACTGTGTGCAGGGGCCAATGTGGTACATAATACTGTGTGCAGGAGCCAATGTGGAACATAATACTGTGTGCAGGGCCACTATGGGACATAATACTGTGTTCAGGGACCACTGTGGGATATTATACTGTGTGCAGGGGCCACTATGGGACATTATACTGTGTGTAGGGGCCACTGTGGGACATAATACCGTGTGGAGCGGCCGCTGTGGGTCATAATACTGTGTGGAGGTGCCACTGTGGGACATTATACTGTGAGGAGGGGCTGCCATGGAACATTATACTAAGTGGAGGTGCCGCTATGGGACATTATACTGTCTGGAGGCCTCAGAGTATAATAATAGTTCTTGAGGGCAAAATACTGTGTGCAGGGGCCTCTGTGGGACATAATACTGTGTGCAGGGGCCACTGTGGTACATAATACTGTGTGCAGGGGCCAATGTGGAACATATTACTGTGTGCAGGGGCCACTATGGAACGTAATACTGTCTGTAGGGGCCACTGTGGGACATTATACTGTGTGCAGGGGCCACTGTGGGACATTATACTGTGTGGAGGGGCCACTGTGGGACATAATACCATGTGGAGGGGCTGCTATGTGACATTATACTGTGTGGAGGGGCCACTGTGGAACATAATACTGTGTGGAGCGGCCACTGTGGGACATAATACTGTGAGGAGGGGCTGCCATGGAACATTATACTAAGTGGAGGGGCCGCTATGGGACATTACACTGGGACATTATAGTGTGTGTAAATGGGGCATTATACTGTGTGGGGGACAGGAAAGGGGGTGCTATGCCGTGGTGGGGGGGCAAGTCAAGTTTTGTTGTTATTCACCTTTGAAGTCCCATTGTCTGATAAATTGCTGTTTTATTGATATCAATTGATAACTAGGGAAAGTTCTTTGCCTGGGAATGTAGAACTTTTCTCCTTATTTTATACTGTGCCTAAATGAATTATGTACTATTTCTGAATCACACACTGTAGGTTGAGGGTAGGGCTTAATAGTAATAAATGTTTGCTGTGCCTTTTCCTACCCTGTTCATTATCAGCCCTTTTCATGAGTGTCCCCGTCCCCATTTAAAAGTCTCAACCTCCAACATCTGGCCACATCCCCCCTTCCCAAGTAAAATTCCTGGGTGCATCTCTGACTACAAGTGTGTAGTGTATCAGCTCTAATATCAAATATTTTAGAAGCAAGTATGAGACTCAGATATGAATGAATTGAATTCATCATTTTATTAACGGTCCTACATACTGTATTTATTCAGGTCACATAATTTGCTTGATTTATACATTTCTATACGTCTGTGCCCAATAACCAAACTGAAGCTGGAGCTCTTGGGAGTTATGTATGGAATATTTTTGTTCATAGTATGAGCAGTTGCTGCTGTCTTGTTCTATTGTTCATTAGTAAGATTATTCATAGAACTGACTGAAAGGAGACTTTGAGAGAAGACTGAAGTGGACTGGAAATGATCCTGAGATAACAAGATCCTGCCAGTTATTGATGTGTGACTTTACTCAAATGACTTGTACATTACACTGGTTCTACTTAGAGATAATTTCTTTAAACAAATTGCCTTTCAAGTACTTTAAAGGGATTGTCCAATTTCAGCAAATAAAGGTTATTGTTTGTATAATGAAAGGGAAGGAGGGGGAATGAGTGGGGAAGGGGAAGGATAGGTGATGAAGAACTACTACTATCTACAATACCTAGCTATAGGGTAAGACTCTTTGGAAGGAATTACGTAGAGATCTCAAAGAAGTACAGCAGCATGGCTGAGTCGGAAGAAAGAGGTGGGTTCATGGCGGCGAAAGTTGCAGATTCAGATATGGGTCTGTTTGAATGCTAGTCAGGAGACCAGGTTTTTAGAAAGGATTCTCTAGACATATTAGTCCAGTGGAATACTTCCTCTAATCTGCATAAATCATTTACTTTGTTAAACAATTGAGCTATTGACTTATATTTCTAGGGACAAGATATGTGCTCCACACATTGTACTCAAATATACCCTTCATGATGACTACTGAAATTAATATGCCCATTCAATGTGAGAGGCCTGAATGTGTCTCAAAAATGTAGCCAGATAATACATTATTTACGCAAAAAGAAAATCTCCATTGCCATGTTACAAGAGACTCACTCAGAGGCATAGCCAGGGCCGGCGTTAGGGGGGGGGGGCAAACTGGGCAATTGCCCAGGGCCCCGTCCCCAAAGGGGCCCCCGGGATCCGGAACCTGATGACTCCGGATCCCGGAGTCAGGCCCGGCCAAAGCAATAACAGAAAGGGACCGCAGGGCCCCTTTCCGAGGTGAGTAAAAATAACAAACATTTTTACTCACCTGTCCTTGGCGTCCGACGTCATCTTCTGGCGTTCCGGACATCACTGCTGAGGCGCTGAGGCCTGGCCTCAGCGGTCACATGGGGCGTGCCACACGTAATCGCTGAGGCCCAATCACAGGCCTCAGCGGTGACGTCCACAACGCGTGACGTCAGCCGCAGAGAAGAAGAAGCGGTCGCCGGCGGGGATAGCGGAGCAGCGCGAGGAGGCCCAGGAGAGGTAAGAACAAGGTGATTATAACTGTTTGTTATTTTACCTTACTTACCCCGGGCCTTCGATTATTATACTCTGGGGTCTGAAGAGACCCCAGAATATAATATAATAATAGCACTGTAGGGCCCCTGGGGGCCCCCTCTGGATAGCATATTATACTGTGTGGGGCCACTGTGGAACATTATACTAGGGAAGGGGCCCCTCTGGATAGCATGTTATATTCTGTGGGGCCTCTGTGGCAAATTATAATGTGGGGTGGGGCCTCTGGAGATAATGTTATATTCTGTGGGGCCACTTTATGCTTTCCAGAGGGGCCCCCCAGTATAATGCTCCAAAGTGGCCCCACAGAATATAACATGCTCTCCAGAGCCCCCCCACTTTATAATACTCCATAGAGGCTCCGCAGAATATAACATGTTCTCCAGAGGACCCCCTCCCCAGTATAATGCTCCACAGTGGCCCCACACAGGGGACTAATGAGCATTATACTAGGGGGCCCTCTGGGGAGCATATTATACTGCGTGGGGCCTACTGTGGAACATTATACTGGGGGGACGCTCTGGGGAGCATAATATATTGCGTGGGGCCACTGTGGAGCAAAATACTGGAGGGGGCACTGTGAAGCATTATACTAGCGGGGGCCCTCTGGGGAGCATATTATACTATGGGCCACTGTGGAGCTTTATACTGGGGGAATGGACAGTGTGGGGAGCCTGTTATACTGTGTGGGGCCACTGTGGAGTGTATTATATTGTGTGGGGCTTTTCGGGAGCATATTATACTCTGTGGGGCCATTGTAGAGCATTATACTGGGGGGGACTGTGGGGAACATATTATACTGTGGGGGACCACTGTGGAGCATTATACTGGGGGAACCCCTCTGGGGAGTATATTATACTGTGTGGAGGTCATTATGGAGCATGTTATACTGTGTTAGGCCACTGTGGAGCATTATACTGGGGGGGCATTGTAGGGTGCATATTATACTGTATGGAGCATATTATATTGTGTGGGGCTGCTGGGGAGCATATTGTACTGTCTGGGGCCACTAAGGGGTAGTATACTGTGTGGGCCACTGTGTAGTATTATACTGTGTGGAGCCTTACAAACCATGTGGGACCACAATGGGGGGCTCAGGGGAGCATTTTATACTGTGTGGGGTCACTGTGGAGCATTATATACCATGTGGGGAAACTGGAGGGCTCAGGAAAGCATTTTATACTGTGGAGCATTATATACCATGTGGGGGGGGGGGGGCTCACAATTCCTGCTGGCAGCCCTGTGTGCTATGTCTGCATCACAGCTCCCTCACTATAATCTTGCACATACGTGTAGTGCTCCATGGCCATTTCATTCCCCATACAGTACTGTGCATGAACCGGCCATGGAGTTATTGGGGCCTGCACAGTACTATAGGGGCTGACTATACTGGGAACATACTAAGTAACACCAGATAGTCAGCACATATGTAAGACTTCAGTGAAGGAGCCGTGATGTAGACTATTAGCAGGAAGCTGTTGGGTGGGCCCCAGAACAAGTTCCTCTGGTGGGCCTAAGGCCCTTCAGTCCGACACTGTATAACGGAGAACTATTATATATAAGGGTGGGTTACTATATATAATTGGGAAACTTAAGTATGAGGGGGCTATTATTTATAAGAGGGGAACTATTTATAAGGGGGGTATAATTGTTAAGTGGGCTTATTTATAAAGGGGGCTATTAGTGATAATGGGGACTATTATTTATAAGGGTAACTATTATTTATGAGGGGGCTATTATTTTTAAGGGAGAAGTATTATTTTTACGGGGTGACTGTTACTGATAAGGGGGGATATTACTGATACAGGGCACTATTTATCATTCATAAGGGAGCTATTATTGAAAAGGTGTAAGATTATTTATGAGCAGGGACTATTATTTATAAGGAAGCGCTATAATAACTAATGACTGGGTGCAAAAATCTAATAGGTGGTACAAAGGTGCTCATTTGAATTGTATGTGGTAAAATAGGGCTTGTTATTACTTTTTTGTTGGCAGAAAGGAGGCGTTATTATAGGGGTTGTCACTGGAAGACGATGGTGTTGTTTGCATATCAGCATTTGGGGCCCCGCTTTTAATTTTTGCCCAGGGCCCCACTTTGTCTAAAACCGGCCCTGGGCATAGCTAGGGGTTGAGCACTGGGGGGGTGAACATGTTCAAGTGGGCCCCCAACTTAAGTACTGTATACCGATATTATCACTATACGGTAACCGTATAGTGGTAGATATCGGCTGTACACAGGGTGAATGCAGTGCAGTATCATTTAGTGGCTTACCAGTGACATCTCTGACTAATTGTTCACATTTCCATTCCATTTTTTTTTTTTTTGCAGAACATACATCTTTGGCTCCTTACTTTTCCAGGCACCTGACTCACATTGTCTTTACCTGCACACCCATGCTGCTGCTAACCCCAATTATAAAATATATAATATTAACCCCCCATAATGAATAATACCCCCAAGTGCATCTTTAAATAAACTTCCCTGTGTACCCCCTTTAAATATTGCCCCTTATTATTAATGCCCCAGGTGTTTCCTAATTAAAAGGAAAAAAAAAATTAGTGGGGTTCCAATATCCGGGAGCCCCAGGATCAGCTGTTTGAATGGACCGTGGTATCTGTGTAAGCGCCGTGACCGCTTCTCTGTTTATATAGTATCATACATTTCATAGCGGCCATGTAATGTAATTACAGCCTTGTCCTATACACGTCTATGTGACAAGACTGTAACTACATCACACGGTCACTAAAAACAGACAGCGTGTCATAAAAACAGGTGCCATGGCCCCTTCATGCAGCTGATCAAAGGAGGGGGGCACTGTTCTCTTATTGACGATCTATTCTGAGGATAGATCATCAATAAAAATGAGGTGGAAAACTCCTTAAGGCCGGGGTGGAACGTCGCGTAAATGCCATGGTGTGGCCACGGTATAAATGTCGCGGAAAAAATGCAGCCTTTTACAGTTCTTGCAAAGTGGATGGGATGATGGCGGCTTCCCTATAGATATAGTGGAAGCAGAAAGTCTGCAGAGGAAACCTCTGTGGACTTTCCGTGAAAAGCACTGCGGGAAAAAACCATGATTTGTTACTGCTGCAGTTTTCCCTACAGCGCTTTTTTGCTGCAGCCCGCTACGTGGGGCCTTAGTCTTAATAAATCCCAAGTGCCACCTTAATTAAATTACTTGCCCCCTCATATTATGCCCCTGATTACCCCTGACATAAATACTGCACCTCTAATGACCCCTTTTATAAATGATACCCACAAATGACCCCTTATATAACATCCCCCCCTTGTATTCATAATGCCCCCTAATAGCCCTTATATAAATGACCCCACCTTACGTTCACAATGCCCCCTTATTTAGATGACTCCCCATCTTCATAATGCCCCCCTAATGAATCCTCCCTTATAATTCTCCCTCCTAATTCCCCCCTTATACTATTAAAACACCCACAACTGTGCTAAAAAAAAAAAAAAAAAAAGAAAGTTATACGCACCTACTTGCGATCCTTTGCTGAATGGAACTGCCACCTCCTCTTCTTGGCCCTACGTTCTATGCGCAGGGTTCACCCATAGGACGTCTGTGTCTCGGAGTAGGCGCAATGTTATGACATCATCGCGCCGCCTGTGCAGTGTATCTTGTAAACCGCAGGCCTGAAGTGGCTTTACAAGACAGTTAGTTGCAGGATGGGTTTTAACTAGATCGATGTCTGCAGACAAAAGTAAAACATGTATTAATGACGGTCCTCGGGGTGGGCCCCAAAGAATCAGTGGGCCCGGGGCAGCCGCCCCCGCTAGCTACTCCCTCTGGACTTACTTCAAAACAGGGTCCACAGCACCTACTATAAATCTCACCGAGGAGAAAGCATTGCAATTAGCAAAGGCATACTTTTCACCCTTTCAGCACAAATTTGTGACCCACAGGGGTGGTTTCTCTTTCTTAAGGGCACTATTGGTACCTCCACCTACACCTTAGCCAACCTTTACTTGCCCAACAAAAAACAAGTCTCGTGGATCAACCAAACTCTCGAGATCCTACAAAACTTTGTTGAAAGTCAACTGATAGTGGGAGGAGATCTTATTCTATCGTTAAACCCTATTCTTGATTCTACAGGTCCTAACCACACCCCCTACAGAGCCCTGGCTAAACTGAACAAATCGCTAACAAAATTACATCTAGTTGATGCTTGGAGACTATCCCACCCCTCCACACGTGATTATACATAATACTCCGCTGCTTCAGTTTTGGAAATACAAAGGAAGCACTTCTACTTCTCTCTTCTGATCAACCTATTCTTGACTTTGACTCAAAAACTGCAGCAAAATCTGCAACATAAAAGCAGCTTATTTGCAACCTGGGGCCATAGCCCCCACAAATTCCTACAATTTATGTTTAAAACCTGCCTTTTAATATTTGAAAGTTTCCCCCAATTAATAAATGTATGTTTATTTCACAGAAAGGAATTTACATTGTTAGCTCATTGGGCAAGATTTATCAATCCCTTTATGCCAATTTTCTGGCATAAAGGGATGATATTGTGGGGCATATTTGGTGAAAGGCCTTTTCTTGCATCAAATGAATTCCACAGCCCCCGTTCTGTTGTGTTCACCTGCAATGTTGTCGGTGGTGCCTCCCACACAGTGTGGCAGATTTACTAATAGACAGTGCAAATTTAGACTAGACAGTTCTACACTGTGCAAGATATATCAAAGTGTCTGATGGTGTTTCATACATCTGGTATATTGTTGGGCAAGTCTTAAAAGTGTCTGAAAACTTTATAAATGTGGAGAACAGGATAACAAACAATTTTTTGGTGCAAAGTACGCCAGAATTCTGGCTCATTTTGGTTGATTAATCTCCTCTAATGTATTGTTGGGGCAAAACCTGCACCCTCCCGGTATGTCAGCAGAGATTCTAATTAGTAAGTGTGGGCCTGCGGAATAAACTGAACCAGACACTGGGTGCTCTGGAAACAGGTTAACACTTTAATGAGGAAAAACGGGAGTATATAACAGATATTCATACAAATAGGGCACACTGCCAAATTAAGAAAGGAAAATTACAAAACAGATGTAAAATTTACACACACGTTACCTTGAAAAATAACGAGACCATAAATGACCATGGATAAGAAAAAGGAGTATCTCGAGGCTACTAAATGCTTAATTCAGCAAAACCTTTAAGGAGTTCAACTATGGCTGTCAGGGCAGACAAGATGGAGGGCAGACAAAATGGAGTCAAGTGATACAAGATAGCGTCTTAACTCTAATAGTATGGAATGCAGTTATCACTGTGCTCGGTTCTGCTCAGAAGCGCCTGCAGAGCACAGAGCCGCTGCGGAGCACAGGGTAGGTAAGTAACATTATTTTTTGTTACATCACCTCTCCTGAGGCTCCGCTTATTATACTCTGGTGTCTGAAGAGACCCCACATTATAATAATAGCAGTTTCGTTTCAGCCGTGTTTGGTCTGATCAAAACAGCTGCGCGAGGACTTGGGCTGCCCGTGCCAGAGAAATAAGCCTCGCGTGCCACTTTTGGCATGCGTAATGGGGGTTACCGACCCCTGCGTTAGAGGGACTCAGAGAATAGGAGTAGTAGTTGTTGTCAGTGGGGGTCTAAACACTCAACTGTCTGATGTAGTCCTAAATAGGACTTCAGTTGCCTAGTGGTGGTAGTAGTAGTTCCCCATGTTTCCAGTTGGGTAAGTCTTCAGCCTCACTGAGTCAGGTAATGATGGTCGTAAGGGCCCTTGATGGTAGGTGCAGGAATTGACTCAGGAGACAGTGGTTGCAGCTGAACAATAGGCGGAACTTTACTGAAGAAGATGCAACAGCAAACCAACCAGAATCCAGATATGTGCAGCAATACAGTGGGAGTTCCACTGTAGCATGGGGATGAGTTGGTTACAGTTTCTCACCAGTGCCAGACAATTCCAACTCTAGTTCTAGTGTCTCTCTCTCACTCTCTGTAGAGGTATACTCTAGATGACCCTGCTTATCATGTGAAGTCTGAGGCTCTGACAAACCACAAATTCTCCTCCATAATGGCAGTTTCTCTCTCTCCTTTCTCTAGGCTGACAGCATTCACCTCTTCCCTGTCTTATAGGATAGACCAGGTTGTCTCTTTCCTTCTAGCAGAATTTAGACCCAGTGTCTGCTTCTGTCTGTGGCTGTGTGAAGGCTGCCATGAGATGATTTACAGTCTCCTCCCCTTATCCCAGCCAGCTGTGGGCTGAACCATGGCTCAAATAAAGTAGGGGTGTTCCATCCCCAGTGGAAAAGCCCTAACAAGAGAAAATATACACATTGAAGCATACAAACTATTTGCACAGTGACACATACATATTAATACAGAACAATGTAAATTGAATGTGTTTAAGCAGTGTCCAATGGGATGCTGCAAAAACACCAGTCTTTTATGGGATACAAGCGATAATGTAAATGTTCCCACAAATATGCATCCAAAAGTAAAATGAATAGAACAGGACACCAATACAGTTTTGCTTCTTGAATTTATCATTTCATGAAACACCACATCAGGGGTGGACATATCACATGAACAGCTGGCCAATAATGGTTTGTGGGTGCCGAACCCCAAAAATGTGTAGAGAAAGCTGTATGGGCCACTATATCCACTATGGGACATTATAGTGTGTGGAGGGGCTACTGTGAGACATTATACTGTGTGGAGGTTACTGTGGGACATTATACTGTGTAGAGGGGCCACTGTGGGACATTATAGTTTGTGGAGGGGTCACTATTGGACATTATACTGTATGGGACATTATACTGTATGAGGGCCACTGTGGGCTATTTTACCGTGTGCACTATGGGACATTATTCTTCAAAAGGTTTTCCAGGAATTAGACAAACTCCAGAGGGGCAGGTGTAACTTTAAGGAATAAAACTTGCTCACCTGTCCCCATCACTCCGGTGTCCGATACCGTAGCCTGTTCAGTTGCTCACTGTGCCTCATTCCCCAGAAGCCCTGCACCCCATATGACCGCTGATGTTTTTCATGGCCAAAAATCAGCCATTTTTAAACCATTCAGGGGTTGACATATTAAATGTGAAGCCAGTCTGCACAAAAGTGTTCCATGGACCCGCTGACTGTTCTATAACTGTAAAAAAGACTTGAGTGGACCCAAACACATTAATTGCACAGGATCCCTCAGCAGTCTGTGTCCACCCCTGCACCACATATACATAGAATTTCCACAGCAGCATTTCGTTAAATGGCACCCTTCTCCAGGCTGAAAGAGATACATGCATGGGAGTACAAAAGACAAATTTACATAGAATAACATGCGTGGGATTACAAGAATGCATATACAAAATTATAACATTATAATTTACAAATGTATATACAAAATTACAACATCCAGCTGGGTTGAGGGACAAGACCCTGTAGGAATTTACATAATACCACATCCATAACTGAAACATCAGAAGGAAATAGATTTCCTGACCCCTGTTCAGCAGGCCAAGTCAGTCAGCTACATATGTAGAAGGGAATAGAAGAGACCAAATGGAGAGTTGGAATGTGGCATCTGCAATACCCTAGGGCTAGCAGTGTAGAGATGGTGAAGGAGGCTTAAAATGGTGGTTACTTGCCCCTTCTCTGGTCACAGTGGCTTTAGCCAAATCCTCTTACCAAAGGTGTAAATTGAAGCTTCGGAGCCCCAATGCATACTTTTTATAGGGTGCCTACCTACATTGTGCCATTTAGAATAGTGGTAAATTTTATGTGGCAAAAGGACCTTTGCGGCTCCCCTATATCTGTGCCCCTGTCTCTTACAGGACCTGGAGCGGCTCAAGTATTAGGGGTCTGTACTTGGGTGATGTCAAAGTTTCACACCCTACTTCGGGTTTTATGCATGTTGGTGTTTCAGGGCATTCTTGTTATCTTCAGTAGCACCCACAGCCTCATTCACAAGGGGGCTTAAAGAGGACTTTTGATCTTCCATCCTCTTGATCCCTGGGGACCCAACGTTCGGACACTTATGCCCTGTCCTGTGTATAGGAAATATGTGTCCATAACGGTACAATTCCTTTAAGACATAGTGGCAGTTGAACAGGCAATGCTTACAGCACAGTTTCCTTAGTACTGTACAGTTCTTCCAGTCACAGAGCACCGTTAAGGCATAATAACTTACATCAACCAGTATCCGCACTTTAGGGAACTCTGCAAACACAGACACTATGTAATGTTAACATATGGTCATGATGGATCGGTATTAGGCATTGTGTAAGATTGGTTGATTTGATCCTTCTTTAATACATTTTGTATGGTAATAGAAATATTTAATCAATGTATAGTGGTGATATTTGATAACTATAGCTGGTCATACAAATGAGATAAAAGTCAGTTGTTTAAAAATGTTTGTGATGTCTGATGGATACTTTTGTATGGCCAAATATGGCTGTTATGTTGAAAATATTTGGCTGTGGATCAGCCAAAAATATAAGCTTAGGGTCCAATTTAGCTGATCATTTGCCATTTTCTGTAAACTCAAAATATTTTTTTTTCCTAAACGACAGTTTAGTAGATTATTTTGATGGCAGGATTATTTATACAAATGATCCCACCATTGATTGATTGACAGCACTGTGACAGACATTTATTTGTATATTTACATTTATAAATCTTTTTTATGTGGGTGGAGGGGACACATACAGTGGGGAAAAAAAGTATTTTGTCAGCCACCAATTGTGCAAGTTCTCCCACTTAAAAAGATGAAAGAGGCCTGTAATTGACATCATAGGTAGACCTCAACTATGAGAGACAAAATGAGAAAACAAATCCAGAAAATCACATTGTCTGATTTTTAAAGAATTTATTTGCAAATTATGGTGGAAAATAAGTATTTGGTCAATAACAAAAGTTCATCTCAATAATTTGTTATATATCCTTTGTTGGCAATGACAGAGGTCAAACGTTTTCTGTAAGCCTTCACATGGTTGGGACAAACTGTTGCTGGTATGTTGGCCCATTCCTCCATGGAGATCTCCTCTAGAGCAGTGATGTTTTGGGGCTGTCGCTGGGCAACACGGACTTTCAACTCCCTCCATAGGTTTTCTATGGGGTTGAGATCTGGAGACTGGCTAGGCCACTCCAGGACCTTGAAATGCTTCTTACAAAACCATTCCTTCGTTGCTATGGCGGTGTGCTCGGGATCATTGTCATGCTGAAAGACCCAGCCACTTTTCTTCTTCAATGCCTTTGCTGATGGAAGGAGGTTTGCACTCAAAATCTCATGATACATAGCCCCATTCATTCTTTCATGTACACGGATCAGTCGTCCTGGTCCCTTTGCAGAGAAACAGCCCCAAAGCATGATGTTGCCATCCCCATGCTTCACAGTAGGTATGGTGTTCTTTGGATGCAACTCAGCATTCACTCTCCTCCAAACAGGACGAGTTGTGTTTCTACCAAACAGTTCTACTTTGGTTTCATCAGACCATATGACATTCTCCCAATACTCTTCTGGAACATCCAAATGCTCTCTAGCAAACTTCAGACAGGCCCGAATATACACTGGCTTAAGCAGGGGGACACGTCTGGCACTGCAGGATCTGAGTCCCTGGCGGCGTAGTGAGTTACTGACGGTAGCCTTTGTTACGTTAGTCCCAGCTTTCTGCAGGTCATTCACTAGGTTCCCCCGTGTGGTTCTGGGATTTTTGCTCACTGTCCTTGTGATCATTTTGAACCCACGGTGTGAGATCTTGCATGGAGCCCCTGATCGAGGGAGATTATCATTGGTCTTGTATGTCTTCCATTTTCTAATTATTGCTCCCACAGTTGATTTCTTCACACCAAGCTGCTTGCCTATTGCAGATTCAGTCTTCCCAGCCTGGTGCAAGTCTACAATTTTGTTTCTGGTGTCCTTCCACAGCTCTTTGATCTTCACCATAGTGGAGTTTGGAGTGTGACTGTTTGAGGTTGTGGACAGGTGTCTTTTATACTGATAACAATGTCAAACAGGTGCCATTACTACAGGTAATGAGTGGAGGACAGAGGAGCCTCTTAAAGAAGAAGTTACAGGTCTGTGAGAGCCAGAAATCTTGCTTGTTTGTAGGTGACCAAATACTTCTTTTCCACCATAATTTGCAAATAAATTCTTAAATATCAGACAATGTGATTTTCTAGATATGTTTTCTCATTTTGTCTCTCATAGTTGAGGTCTACAATTACAGGCCTCTCATCTTTTTAAGTGGGAGAACATGCACAATTGGTGGTTGACTAAATACTTTTTTTCCCCACTGTGTATACATATACAGTATATATAGTATATATATGTACATTAGAAATAAATAAGACAGCTGCCCGTAGTAACAATCTCATTTCAGCTGTCATATGTCCAAGGCCCCTTTGAAAACGGGCCATGTTTGTGGCCAAGTGTGATAACCTGAAATAACTGTGTATGTATATATATATATATATATATATATATATATATATATAACACAGTTGTGCTAAAAAGTTAACCTACCCCTGTTTTTTTGGCCTTTTTTTCAGAGATTATGAATGATAACACAAAAACTTTTTCTCCACTCATGGTTAGTGGTTGGTTGAAGCCATTTATTGACAAACTTCTGTGTTTTCTCTTTTTAAATCATAATGACAACAAAAAACATCAAAATGACCCTGTTCAAAAGTTCACATACCCCAGTTCGAAATACTGTGTATTGCCCCCTCTAACATCAATGACAGCTTGAAGTCTTTTGTGGTAGTTTTGGATGAGGCTCTTTATTTTCTCAGATGGTAAAACTGTCCATTCTTCTTGGCACAAAGTCTCCAGTTCCTGTAAATTCCTGGGCTGTCTTGCATGTACTGCGCGCTTGAGATCTCCCAAGAGTGGCTCAATGATATTGAGGTCAGGAGACTGAGATGGCCACTTCAGAACCTTCACTTTCTTCTGCTGTAGCCAATAACAGGTCGACTTGGCCTTGTGTTTTGGATCATTGTCATGTTGAAACGTCCAAGTACGTCCCATGCGCAGCTTTCTGGTTGATGAGTGCAAATTTGCCTCCAGTATTTGCTGATAACGTGCTGCATTCATCTTTCCTTCAACTTTGACCAAGTTTCCTGCGCCTTTGAAGTTCACACATCCCCACATCATCAGTGATCCACCTCCGTGCTTTACAGTAGGAATGGTGTTCCTTTCATCATAGGCCTTGTTGACACGTCTCCAAATGTAATGTTTATGGCTGTGGCCAAAAAGTTAAATTTTTGTCTCATCACTCCAAATTACCTTGTTCCAGAAGTTTTGAGGCTTGTCTCTGTGCTGTTTGGCATATCGAAGGTGAGATTCTTTGAGGCATTTGCGCAGTTATGGCTTTCTTCTGGCAACTCGACCATGCAGCCCATTTTTCTTCAAGTGCCTCCTTATTGTGCATCTTGAAACAGCCACACCGATAGTTTTCAGAGAGTCCTGTATTTCAGATAATGTTATGTGAAATACGTCACTTCTTGATCCCTGACTAATCTTCTGAGGGCAAGATGCTTTACTGAGGTTTCTTCTCAGCAATCTGGCTCACACTGAGCTTAACCAAGTCCCTTCTGGAATCCAGTCCCTTCTGGATGCAGCTCCCAGCAGGTCACCAGCAGCACTCTCCTGCTGTGTGCACTCTCTCTGGAGTTGGGCCCCAGGCAGTGGTGAACCTAGCCCCGTGATAGCGAACCTATGGCACGCGTGCCAGAGAGGGCACGCAGAGCCCTCTCAGTTGGCACGCGCGCCGTCGCCATGATCGCTCACTAACAGGGAATCCGGTACTGGATTCCCCGTTGGTGAGCAATCGCTTCTTTCAGCTGTATGTGCAAATTGCATAGGCACTATAAAACAGATCCTGGTTAATTTAAGGTTAAATTGCCGTGTTGGCACTTTGCGATAATTTAGTGGGTTTTGGGTTGCAGTTTGGGCACACGGTCTCTAAAAGGTTCGCCATCACTGACCTAGCCTCTTTGCTGCCTGTGGCAGACTATAGAAAGACGCCCCCCTCAAAAAAAAAAATTGCGTTTCCATGCTTCTAGCTTCACACGTTATTATCATCGCACAATATACACAATACACAAAGTTTTAAAACAGTTTTTAAGAATTCTTCTTACTGCATTACTTCAGTATCAGATCAACAACATGGCATTAACAATGGAAGTAACTTCACACATCTTCTGCTTGGTGGATGGACGAGCCCATGTAGCGCCCATTCTCTATAATAGGAGTGCCGCAGATAGCTGAGTACTGTACTTCGGCTATCTTTAGCACTCCCATTTAAGTGAATGAGAGCCACGCGGGTTCGTCCATTCACCAAGCAACACGCCTATATTTAACCTGGCTGCGGTCAGGCTGAATTCCCACCCAGTGGGGGGGGGGGAATCCAATTCTCAGGCTCAGTGGGGGTCTCAGCAGATAGCCCCCCATCCATCAGCTATTTATCCTCTATCATTTAGGTGAATCAGGGCAGTAACATTTTGTGACTTACAGGTGACGTCTCTGATTAATTGGTCACATTCCCCTTCTCTTCCCTTTGGAGCGGCATGACCACTTCTTCCAGCTGTGACTAGTCTGTAAAGTTTGCAACACAGACATCTTTGGCTCCTCACTTTTCCAAGCATCCAACCCACATTGTCCTCACCTGCACACCCATCCTGCTGCTACTCCCAATTATAAAATATATGATATAACCCACATAATGAATAATACTCCCAAGTGCATCTTTATACTAATAATGTCCATGTGTACCCTGTATAAATAGTGCCCCTTATTAATGGTGCCCCAGGTGTTAACCAATTAAAAGGTTTTCCAGGTCTTTAATAAAATAATCAGTGGGGCTCAAAAACCACAGACCCCTACTGATCAGCTGTTTGCATGGTACATGTGTAAGTGCCGTGACCGCTTCTCTGTTTACAGTGTCATTCATCTCATAGCGGCCATGTAATGTAACTACAGCCTCATCCTATACACATCTATGTGACAAGGCTGTAATTACATCACACGGTCACTATAAACAGACAGCATATGATAGCCCCTGTTTATAACACCCCATTTACACACATTATATCGTTCCACAGCAGCCCCTGCACACAGTATTGCACAGTATTATGGCCCGCAGCAGCCTCTGCACACGGTATTATGGCCCGCAGCGGCCCCTGCACACCGTATTATGACCCGCAACGGCCCCTGCACACTGTATTATGGCCCTCAGCGGCCCTTGCACACTATATTATGCCTCACAGCGGCCCCTGCACACTGTATTATGCCCCGCAGCGGCCCCTGCACACGGTATTATGCTTCATAGTGGCCCCTGCACACGGTATTATGCTCCATAGTGGCCCCTGCACACAGTATTATGCTCCATAGTGGCCCCTGCACTGGTATTATGCTCCATAGTGGCCCCTGCACTGGTATTATGCTCCATAGTGGCCCCTGCACTGGTATTATGCTCCATAGTGGCCCCTGCACTGGTATTATGCTCCATAGTGGCCTCTGCACATGGTATTATGCTCCATAGTGGCCCCTGCACATGGTATTATGCTCCATAGTGGCCCCTGCACTGGTATTATGCTCCATAGTGGCCCCTGCACTGGTATTATGCTCCATAGTGGCCCCTGCACTGGTATTATGCTCCATAGTGGCCCCTGCACTGGTATTATGCTCCATAGTGGCCCCTGCACTGGTATTATGCTCCATAGTGGCCTCTGCACATGGTATTATGCTCCATAGTGGCCCCTGCACTGGTATTATGCTCCATAGTGGTCCCTGCACACGATATTATGCTCCACAGTGGCCCCTGCACACGTTATTATGCCCCCGCAGTGGCCCCTGTATATGGTATTATGCTCCATAGTGGCCCCTGCACTGGTATTATGCTCCATAGTGGCCCCTGCACTGGTATTATGCTCCATAGTGGCCTCTGCACATGGTATTATGCTCCATAGTGGCCCCTGCACATGGTATTATGCTCCATAGTGGCCCCTGCACTGGTATTATGCTCCATAGTGGCCCCTGCACTGGTATTATGCTCCATAGTGGCCCCTGCACTGGTATTATGCTCCATAGTGGCCCCTGCACTGGTATTATGCTCCATAGTGGCCCCTGCACTGGTATTATGCTCCATAGTGGCCTCTGCACATGGTATTATGCTCCATAGTGGCCCCTGCACTGGTATTATGCTCCATAGTGGTCCCTGCACACGATATTATGCTCCACAGTGGCCCCTGCACACAGTCTTAGGCTTCATAGTGGCCCACCCATGAACAATTATTATTATCTTTTCAGACCCCAGAGTATAATGATCGGAGACCCAGGTGGTGACAAACATAAAAACCAGTGTAACTTACCTTTCCTGGACACCAGTGCACTCCCTGCAGCTTTCGGCCCTGTTTAATCGACGTCTGTGTCTCAGCGCAGGAGGAGTGATGACATATTTGTATCGCCTCCTGTGCTGAGATGCGGACGTCTCGTAAACCAGTTTTTTTTTTGTGTTTTTTTTTGTCCTGGACTGATTTACGTTAAATAAATAGTAAAAATGCCGCCCCCCAGACATCAAGAGAATGCCAAGAGTGTGCAAAGCAGTAATCAAAGCAAAAGGTGGCTACTTTGAAGAACCTAGAATATAAAACATATTTTCAGTTGTTTCACACTTTTTTGTTAAGTATATAATTCCACATGTGTTAATTCATAGTTTTGATGCCTTCAGTGTGAATCTACAATTTTTATAGTCATGAAAATACAGAAAACTCTTGGAATGAGAAGGTGTGTCCAAACTTTTGGTCTGTAGTGTATATATATATATATATATATATATATATATATAGTCTGATTGATAATGGCTGATAACAGAGAACAACAGAAAGCAAGTGTTGTATGTAATGAGGACTAAACTGTCATCTCGTGTGCGTGTGATGCAGTGAGGCATATGGTAAGAATGAGAGGGTAGAAGATGGTGACATTGTAACTGAGGCTGGATATTGCAACCTCTTGTTACTCCTATCGTGTCCCAGTATGGTATTGAATGGTATGGTATGGTATTGGCGTGCCAAATTATTCGCCCCCCTTAAGTTAATACTTTGTAGCACCACCTTTTGCTGCGATTACAGCTGCAAGTCGCTTGGGGTATGTCTCTATCAGTTTTGCACATCGAGAGACTGAAATTCTTGCCCATTCTTCCTTGGAAAACAGCTCGAGCTCAGTGAGGTTGGATGGAGAGCGTTTGTGAACAGCAGTTTTCAGCTCTTTCCACAGATTATCGATTGGATTCAG
Organism: Leptodactylus fallax; assembly: GCA_947044405.1. Lineage (NCBI taxonomy): Eukaryota > Metazoa > Chordata > Amphibia > Anura > Leptodactylidae > Leptodactylus > Leptodactylus fallax. The sequence goes on along the minus strand of CAMRHE010000059.1, from coordinate 3,760,924 downwards.
GTCTGGACTTGACTTGGCCATTCTAACACCTGGATACGTTTATTTGTGAACCATTCCATTGTAGATTTTGCTTTATGTTTGGGATCATTGTCTTGTTGGAAGATAAATCTCCATCCCAGTCTCAGGTCTTTTGCAGACTCCAACAGGTTTTCTTCCAGAATGGTCCTGTATTTGGCTCCATCCATCTTCCCATCAATTTTAACCATCTTCCCTGTCCTGCTGAAGAAAAGCAGGCCCAAACCATGATGCTGCCACCACCATGTTTGACAGTGGGGATGGTGTGTTCAGGGTGATGAGCTGTGTTGCTTTTACGCCAAACATATCGTTTTGCATTGCGGCCAAAAAGTTTGATTTTGGTTTCATGTGACCAGAGCACCTTCTTCCACATGTCTGGTGTGTCTCCCAGGTGGCTTGTGGCAAACTTTAAACGAGACTTTTTATGGATATCTTTGAGAAATGGCTTTCTTCTTGCCACTCCTTCATAAAGGCCAGATTTGTGCAGCATACGACTGATTGTTGTCCTATGGACAGGCTCTCCCACCTCAGCTGTAGATCTCTGCAATTCATCCAGAGTGATCATGGGCCTCTTGGCTGCATCTCTGATCAGTCTTCTCCTTGTTTGAGATGAAAGTTTAGAGGGACGGCCGGGTCTTGGTAGATTTGTTGTGGTCTGATACGCCTTCCATTTCAATATGATTGCTTGCACAGTGCTCCTTGGGATGTTTAAAGTTTGGGAAATCTTTTTGTATCCAAATCCAGCTTTAAACTACTCCACAACAGTATCATGGACCTGCCTTTTGTGTTCCTTGGTCTTCATGATGCTCTCTGCGCTTTAAACAGAACCCTGAGACTATCACAGAGCAGGTGCATTTATACGGAGACTTGATTACACACAGGTGGATTATATTTATCATCATCAGTCATTTAGGACAACATTGGATCATTCAGAGATCCTCACTGAACTTCTGGAGTGAGTTTGCTGCACTGAAAGTAAAGGGGCCGAATAATATTGCACGTCCCACTTTTCAGTTTTTTATTTTTTACAAAAGTTTAAAATAACCAATAAATTTCGTTCCACTTCACAATTGTGTCCCACTTGTTGTTTATTCTTCACCAAAAAAATTAAAATTTTATATCTTTATGTTTGAAGGCTGAAATGTGACAAAAGGTTGAAAAGTTCAAGGGGACCGAATACTTTCGCAAGGCACTGTACATCTCCATTTTGCACTATTTACCTTTTCACCTTACCTAATAACGTAGTAGGTTTTTTTCAAACAGCAGTGTAACTGTGGGACACCTGGATGGTGCCTGAGGGAAATCAATACTACAAATGAATCATAGTAGTTGGTGCCCCTAGACAGTATTGGAACCTAGGAGGTCTAAAGTCAGACAGTACTTCTGCTTCACATGTTGTTCTAGTATACTGTACCTTAATATTCATATATGTTTATAAAAAATACTGTACAGAAAATGTCATCTATTGATTGACACTTGAAGTCATCGGTAAAAGCATGCTCCTGTTACGTGCCATGCTGGCACTGGCACCTGATCACCAAGCATTAACTCAGTCAATGCACAGTACACTTGACATTTTCAAATTAATATAAATCCATGCAGCAGATGCCCAGCCAGTTGGAAATTGCTGTAAATTTGCCTGTGTAAGAATCTGCAGCCAACTGCTACAGGAAGCATAATGTAATTCTAATGAACAGCACGTTTGGAATGCTACACTCAAATTAGGATGTGAATATTTAGATTTGATTTTACATTAATATTAAGGTATTTACTATATTTTAAGTTTTAGCTTTTTATGGGATGAGGTATGATTTTTAATTGATTGCATCATTAAATGATAAAAGTGATTGAAAAGTGCAATATCCAGTGCTAGTGTCTCTCTCTATCTGTCTAGAAGTATATGCAGAATTGTGTAAAGGATACAAACATATATATATATATACACTGTTATGCACTTATATACAATTAAACATAGATACATTTAGGTCCATATATATTTGGACACTGAGACAATTTTTTTTTTTATCTGTTTACAGCTTTCATTTGAGGGTATCCACATTAAAATTGGATGAAGGGTTTAGGAGTTTCAGCTCCTTAACATGTGCCACCCTGTTTTTTTTAAAAAAAAGTAATTGGACAATTGACTCTAAGGCTTTTTCATGGGCAGGTGTGGGCAATTCCTTTGTTATGTCATTCTCACTTAAGCAGATAAAAGGCCTGGAGTTGATTTTAGGTGTGGTGCTTGCATTTGGAAGATTTTGCTGTGAAGAAAACATGCGGTCAAAGGAGCTCTCCATGCAGGTGAAACAAGCCATCCTTAAGATGCAAAAACAGAAAAAACTCATCCGAGAAATTGCTACAATAAATCTAATAAATCTACAGTTTGGTACATCCTGAGAAAGAAAGCAATGTACAGAACCAAAATTAGAAAAATGTTGTCTCTGTCCAAATATTTATGGACCTAACTGTATACAGCGACACAAATATACACATATAAATTCACAAACACAAATCCACACACATACATGCATATACCAAATCTATCAATCTTTTTATATAGCCAGGGACATGCACATGCATACACACTGGGTCCCATTAAATCTGATGAGGGACCCATAATTTATTTTTTTTTACAAGTGACTGCTGTAGTTGGGGGTATCCCTGAAGTGCACACATGTCTATCCTTTGGTGATCAATATGAGATTTGTGGGGGCTTTGACACCTGGCATCTCCAGCAATTAGCTATTCTCAGCACAGTGTATGGAGCTAGAAGCAGGCTGTACCGCACATTGTGTAGAGGTCCAGCAATGTTATTATAGCTAAGTTACTAGTTACTACTGAAGAGAGTAGGAGCTGAGTTGTAACAGTGCAGCCTGTTGGCACCACAGTCGCGTTACAGGGTATAAATGAACACATCTTTTCCTAACTAAGTAAAGACAACACAGTCGCTGGAAACAAACCTGTGACATGTGAGTGACATCACTGATTATTTTCCAGTGAGCACTGAGGCCACTGATTGATCTCAGCGGTCACATGAGGTGTAGAACTTCCAGGGACGAGGGCATGACACAATACTGAATGGACAATGGTGGTGAACAACAGAGGGACAAGTGAATATGATTTTCTTTTTTAGTATTTACATCTCCCCCGGCCTCCTCTGTGGTTTGTCCAATTTCTGGACAACCCCTTTAATAATGCCCCCTCTATGTTCACCTATATTAATAAGGCCTCCTCTGTACCCCCATATAATAATACCACATCTGTGCCTCTGTATATTAATAATGTTCTCTTCTCTGTTTCCCTATATATTAACAATGCCCCCTCTGCTGTGTGCCATATATTAATAATGCCCTGCTATTCATGCCAATAAAAAAAATCAGAAACTTACTTCACCTTGGTACTCTTTCTCTTCTGCCTGTTTTCAGTGGCCCAATTCAGGGGATGTCAGGCGCTGCTATGATATCTCTAAATCGCTTGTGACTTACTAGAGTAAGTGGGAGAGCAGAGAGAAAACAGCTCTCTACTCTGACATTGTTTTAACTGTGTGCATGTACTGTAGCCCACAAACATATAGTTGAAAGTAGCTCTGAGGAATGTAGGTTCGGCATGAACATTCCAAACGTGCAGTTTGAGGAGACCCTGGCGAATGCAGGCCATGTACCCTGCTTTTAATTCTGTCCTGCATATATTCAGAAATAACTCATGCACAGAATGACACATACACTGGTGGAAATTTCTCACAGAGGGGGCTAGGCAGAGTAAGACAAAAACCCTATGTGCTCACTTATTTACTGTTGCCAACTGGATTAAGTCCCTGGATTTAATTAGGAAGATTTGCACTCTTGTATAGATCACTCAAGGGATAGCTGAACATTCATAAATACTCATCAATAGCAGACACCCAACAAGATGTGGGAGGACTCTTAATATTTTTTTTACGTTTTAGGTCTGTTTGACTTTAGCTACTAACTCAGACAGACTAATAGATTATCTAATTTAAAAGTGAAGACAACAATTTACAAAGTAGTTTAAAATTAAAATGTAAATTCAAAATTAAAACAGTAGTTTATTGAATGCATAACTATTCATCCCCTTCAGTATAGTCTTAATAGAGACACATTAGAAGCAATTACAGGTATTACAGAGTCTGTGTGGAGAGGTTTCTTAAAGTTTTCCATTTATATTTGCAAAGTTAATCAAATCAGTTCAAAAATATTCAACTGGATTGAGGTCTAGACTCTAATTCAGCAAATAAGTATTGGCATTTTTAATTTATTCTTGTGTAGCTGTAACTTTATGTTCTTTTAGGTAATTTTCTTGATGAAAAATTAAACTATACAGGTCCTACTGTGAAGATACTTGCCCATAGCCACATGCTGTCACCATTATGCTTTACAACTGTGAAAAACTGGCAATTTTTTAATGAAAAATTCTATAAATGGTTCCTGAATCTCTCACCAGCCTCAAATGTATGTATCTTATTTCTCAATATCTAATTTCAAAAAATTACTAAAACGTCAAGGAAATATGAAAGGGGATTCCCCCAATCTATTTAAATATTTAATTAAAGGGAGTCTATAATTAGAAAATGACCTTTTGAAGTAATGGCACTCCTATCTTCCATTCTCTTCTGCTCCCCGCCGTTTCTGTAAAAATCCGGTTCTTGTGATATGCAAATTAAGCTCAGGGAGCACAGGCCACCGCAAGGCAGAAGATCAGGAGAAGATGCAGGGGGGCATGAAGAGAATGAACTAAGGGGTGGCGAGAGCTTAATTTGCATTTCACGAGAACCAGATTTTTACATAAACGGCAGGAAGCAGAAGAGAATAGAAGGTAGGAGTAGAGTTGCCTTTTTAAAGGCTATTCCAATGTGTCATTACTTCAAAAGGTCATTTTCTAATGATAGACTCCCTTTAATGTATTTTTCATCAGGTGTGATCTGGTTTTAAACCCAAAATCACACCTGCTGGCTAAGGCTAAGTTCACACCTGCGCCTGTATTCTGTTCGGGGTTTCCATGCCCAAATCCACTTAAAAATTGCAGAGAGAAAAGTCCTGCAAGCAGGACTTTTATCTCAGCATTTTTCAGTTGGAAACCCGGCGGACCCCATTCAGATCCCACTATAAAATCCTTGATGCTTGAGTTTGCACAAAATCCTACAGTGCAGAGCTAAAGCTGCAAGGAACACACGTTTTTTAATGGGTTAGGTTTCCGCACTTCGGGTCCCCAAGCAGACCCGAAGAACAGAAACCCAGGTGTAGGTGTGAACCTAGCGTCAGCCACTGCTTTCATTACTCTCAATGTGAGTTTTTATTTTACCTTACCACATGCAAATATAATTTTTTTTCTTTCCCTACTTAATGTATTGATATATAGAGATATATTTTTATAAGCTGGTACATGGTATGCATATAAAGTAATGGCGTATTGAACTATATCTCTATATGTCAACAGATACAGTATGTGACCATTATTTTAACATATGTTCATTGCACAACTGTAAATCCTATTCTTCAAATACATAAAAAAAAATCCAACCTGGAATACCCTTTTAGGGTGATGCCCCACATTTTGGAAATTAAGTTTTTTTTTTTTGTTGCTGCTGTTTTTTGAGCCAAAGTCAGGAGTGTATTAAATTGAAGGTAGAAGCACTTCCTGTATACATTTGCTTTTCTTTTTCTAGCCATTCTTGGCTTTGGCTCAAAAAAACACAGCAAAATCTGCAACAAAATATGCTGCGTTTCCGCAATGTGGGTGTGGGCCTTAGGCTAAAGCCCCACGTAGCGTCACATAGCAGAAAAGCTCTGCGGGAAAAACCGCAGTGGAAACGCATCGCTATTTTTCCCACAGTGCTTTTCACAGAAAGTCTGCAGAGGTTTCCTCTGCAGACTTTCTGCTTCCATTATACCTATAGTGAAACTGCAGGCGTTTCCGTAACTATAATTGACAGGCTGCAATTTCCAAAACCACAACAGTTTTGTATATCGCAGCATGTGTGCTTCGTGTGTTTTTCTGCAAAGTGGGGATGGGATTTGCTAGAATCCCACCCACTTTGCTGTGACTGTAAAACGCTGCGTTTTTTTCCGTGGCGTTTAAGCCACGTGGGGTCCCTGGCCTTAAACTGTTTTGTATGAAAAGAGAAGGTTCACATGCTGTATACAGTTCTGCTCTGCATATTATGCTGCTTCTGTACATTTAACAGCTACAACACCTGGATTTATGGCAAGTTATGTTTAGTGGAACCATGGGAGGTTGGCATATTACAACTCTAAAATGCACACATAAAACAGCCTACCAGGCAGAACAGAATACAGAACTCTAGTTTCAAATATTTTCTACCACAAAAGCAGAAGATAGAATTAAGATGACCATAATAAGTAAAATGAGTTACACATTTTCATTTTGCCCGATTTCAGCGTTAGTGCATTAATCTGGAGTGTTTGATAATCCAGCACCTGTTGGTTCCCCTCGATGCTAGAGGAAACAAAATGTGCTGTACATACAGTATATAAATTATAAATGTTCCGCTCCATTCATCCATCAGACTGCATTCAGAGGAGCTGTAATCACAGATTCTTTCTTTGATACCAGTTTAGTTCTTCATATTTCCCTATGGTAGAAAAATTTAGGCAGGTGTTTATTAGCGCAAATTAAGCAATCAGTTACTGTATGTTCTACCATCATGACTAACAGAAATGCATAAACCCTAAAGTCAGTGCTGATTGCTTGGCAGATCCAATTAAACACCTGTTCAGGCCTGGTTCCGCAAATCATTAAAATAATTACATCCAGAAAAAGAATTTAAAAGCCTACATTTTTTGCATTATTTTCTGATCCTTATATCTTTGTTGACATTGTGAATTTCAATGAACATAACATTATTTACATATCTGTTTTGTACAAAAACTCACTCTAATTTGTAGACTCAGATATTAACAAACTGCTGTTCTTCATCTCCCTCTCTGAATCTATCTATCTATCTATCTATCTATCTATCGATCTATCTATCTATCGTTATCTATCTAACTTTCTATCTATCTAACAGTGCAAAAATGGACAGCACTCCAATATTGAAAATCAAAAAGGTGAAGATTTATTCCATTGCAACGTTTCGGTCCCAAATACAGTCGACCTTTCTCAAGCAGTAACACAGTGAAAATGTGCAAGCATTTATAGTGAAAAACAAGTCACTCATCTAATTACCAATAATAAATAGATAGTTAATAAATATATCAAAAATATGTATGATCAAATACCGTGTTATGTTCACAAAGTGCAAAAATAGATATTTGTGCATATATAAAATCTAATATATATAATAAATACAATCAAAAGTGTATAAAAGTGCATAAAATGTACATATATCAATCATCAATTATAAAAACACAAGTGTAAGACATATACAGTGATTATTATACCACATATCCATATTACAATCACATTTGTTGCAAGGAAACACAGTATTATGGGATTTCAAAAAGACCGCCATTACCGCTCTAGGAGAGAGGGGAAGTGGACCTGAACAGAACTATAACAATGTGCGCATGCGCAGTATGAAAATGAAGCCAGAAGGTATTGGCAGAGACATATCCATATAGTAATATCGCAAAGCGAAACATCGCGCATGCGCAGTACGAATAACACAGCGCTGAATAATAAAAATGAATTACAAAGTCTCCTTATTGTATATAAGAGGGAAAAACTATGGAAAGTCTTACCTATTATTAGAAAATGCGCATAAGCTGGACTCAGAAAAATATAAATATATATAAAACCATAAACACCACAGAAAATAAATAAAAAAAAACAAAAAAAAAAAACCCCAAGAAAATAAATAAATAAATAATAATAAGTGCCACATTGTGGGGTCAATCCCAATGTGAACGGCCCCCAATCAGCACATTATATGAAATAAACACCACGCAGATATACACAGTGCAATGCAATATGTATTCCAACTGGCTTAAAATACTTAAAATACCATATTATCTTCAACCAGACCAAACAGTCACTCCCTCCGTAACCCCACAAGGGGAACAAGAGAAAAATGATCCGTCAAAAAGATGGTGCATAGAATGAACTACGCACCACTTAGTGATGGACCTCAAAATGGCCTATGGGAAGTAATAAAACAAAAAAATAAAAAATAAATAAAAATAATAAAAACAAAAATGTGGTGAAAATAGTAAAAATAAGAAATAATGTCAATGAGACATAAATGACCAAATCTAACAATTTAAAGTCCATATATATATATATACACATATATAGTTCGATCATAACCCAACCTCTCCTCAAAAATTTTTTTAAAATTAAATTATAACAGCATAAACACAAAAAATTTTTTTAATAAAAAACATATAACACTCATAATAACAATCATAATATTAATATACTGATAAAAATATTTTTTAAAGAAAAAAAGGGGGGAGTTTTCAATCCAGTGTGTCGTATACATCCAACATCCCGATCAAAATCCCAATTCCTTCTGTGAAAAAAAGAAATAGTGTAAATATATAATCATGTGAAAACAATATACCAAAAAACCTCTTTCCTAAAAAAAGTTTTTCTTTCCATAGATCACTGTGCCTAAAACTACTCGTTCTACCTAGTACCAAGAAGATAAAATATCAGATTAAATATGACCTCATATAGTGGCTACTAAAGATTATATAACTGCACCTAACTTAAAATCCACATTCAGACCGTTCGGCTGTAAAGTATTTAACCGAAAAATTCATTCCAACTTCCCCTCTCAACTAGTGCGGTAATGGTGGTTTTTTTGAAAGGGGTGAGTGTTTAATCCCATAACACTGTGTTTCCTTGCAAGAAATGTGATTGTAATATGGATAAGTGGTATAATAATCACTGTATATGTCTTACACTTGTGTTTTTATAATTGATGATTGATATATGTACATTTTATGCACTTTTATACACTTTTTGATTGTATTTATTATATATAATGTATTTTATATATGCACAAATATCTTTGTGAACATGACACGGTATTTGATCATACATATTTTTTGATATATTTATTAACTACCTATTTATTATTGCTAATTAGATGAGTAACTTGTTTTTCACTATAAATGCTTGCACATTTTCACTGTGTACTGATTGAGAAAGGTCCACTGTATTTGGGACCGAAACGTTGCAATGGAATAAATTTTCACCTTTTTGATTTTCAATATTGGAGTGCTGTCCATTTTTGCACTGTTTGCTGGAGATCATGTGCTGGATCTGCTGGAAGTTGCACCCATAGACTTAGTAAGTTTTTTTTTCTGGTGCTGCTCTATATTTGGATTTTTTATCTATCTACAGTATCTCTTCTATCTATCTATCTATCTATCTATCTATCTATCTATCTATCTATCTATCTATCTATCTATCTATCTATCTGCCTGTGTATCTATCTATCTATCTAGCTATCTATCTATCTATCTATCTATCTATCTATCTATCTATCTATCTATCTACTATCTTCCATCTATCTGTTTATCTTTCTACATATCCATGTTTATCAATATGTGTTTATTGTTTTCATTTATAGGTATATCGGTATCTACACTGTAAGGCTAGGTTCACACCTGCGCCTGGATTTCATTCGAGGTTTCTGTCCCTGAATCCTGAATCCGCTTGAAAAAATGCAGAGAGAAAAGTCATTTTTTGGGTGGAAACCTGGCGGAACCCATTATAGTTTCTGCGGGTTACCGCTTTTTAAGGGGATTGGGTTTCCATTTTTCAGGTCCCCAAGCGGACCTGAAGAACGGACACCCGGATGCAGGTGTGAACCTAGTGTAAGTCAATACAAAACACATTAAAGAGCCTTGAAACACGACAGTGGATTTTAACCAAACATCCATTGGCTAAAATCCCTAGTCATGATTAAAGGCTCTTAAATGGATCAGATATTGATTTATAGTTTAGCAACAGATTCACTGGAGAGACAGTTTTCTTCCTTCTGGAGGAGAGCTAATTTATATACTTTTTCAAGGGAGCATTGCCTGCAAGCCAGTCTATACCAGCTGGATCCATAAAAGTTATAAGTATAGTGAAATAAGTACAGTAAATGGTAGATGAGAAAGAAATAAAGAAAATAGTGTATAAACTGGTGAAAACTAAAAAAAGAAAATAAAAAAAGGATACTGTAAAATTCCACCTCAACCTTATCACACTCTTAAATTGATAAAGTAGATTTGGACTGCTGTACTCCATTAATCTGTCAATAAACAGTATCTGTATAATTGGGTTGTATAGTAAGACACTATTCTGAAACGCAAAAGCTAATGTATATCTGAATGGCTACGAAGAAACAAGTTTAACATTTTACCATGTAACAATAGTATGGACAGATATAGAATATGTTAAAGGGAGTCTGTCAGCACAAAATTCAGACATAAACTAATTACAGTACCTTGTAAGGCTGTCAGCACAGGTTGCAATAATTTATTTCTTATTCAGGGCCACTGCTCCATTCTTCCCTATCAGTTCGCCGCCACTGTCTACAGTGTCCAATTTCAACAGGCTACATAGATAGATAGATAGATAGATAGATAGATAGATAGATAGATAGAATATATCCAGGCAGCAGTGGCTATGATATAGAAAGATGACTGATCCATGAACTATCAAGCTGAAATAAAGGGGGTAGAAATCATGAAGTTAATGGATCTCTATCGGTAATGTGACAGGGAACTTGTAATGAGATTCTTAAACTGCTGCCAGCAACATTATCAGAAATTTGCAAAGAGCTCACATTGTTCTACAGTAATTTTTAAAGCTTCGCAATGACTTGGTATTTTTCTTTGAGGTATACTATTGTCTTTAAAGTTTCAGTCTATAATGCATTAGAGGTGGTGAAAAATTCATACTGTACTTTACAAAGTACAGTATTATAACAGAGTGATAATTTCATATCCTGACTTCTGTACAACTAAAATTAAAATTTATGAATTTTCTACTGCATTCTTGCCATTTGAAAATAGAACAACTACAACAGAGATAAAGAGAAAGACATTATACTTATGCGTGAATCAGTTTATTTGTCCCTTAGTGGGATAAAGAAAATTTTAAAAAAGTTAAAAAGTTTAAAAAAATGGATAACTGAAGCTCCAAAAAGCCCCTTTCATATGTAAAATTATTTATTAAGTAAAAAAAAAAAAAACAATACATATCTGGTATTGCTCTATCTATAACAACCTATACAATAAAAGTAAAATATTATTTAACCCACACAGTGAACGTAATAAAAAAATTGAAAACAAGCAACGTAAATAATAATTTTTTCTCACAAAATATGGAATAAAAAGTGATCAAAAAGATGTTCCCCAAATCAGTATGAATAAAAAGCACAGCTCATACTGCAAAAAATAAGCCCTCAAGCAGCTCTGTGAACAGAAAAAAAACAGTTATGTCTCTCATAAGATGGCGATGCAAAAACAATTTGTATAATTGCTTTTTTCCCTAAATGGGTTTTATACTGCAAAATTAGTAACATAAAAAAATTAAAATTAGGTATTGCTATAATCATACCGACCCATAGAATAAAGGTAACATGTTTATGCTGTACTGTGAATGGTAGAAAATATAAATGGTAAAAAAAACAATGCCAGATTTTATGTTTTTTTTTAAACCCCACCCAGAAATAGTTAAAAAATTTAGTCAATAAGACATAAATTGTGTAGTTGAAAATTGCATCTCATCCCACAAAAAAAATAATGCTTGTACAGTGCGACTATATGTATAGGGAAAAACTAGCAGTGGCAGGCAAGAAGGGAAATGTGTATGTTGTGCAAACATACATCAGAGTAAACCCCAGTCTTACAGTTTACAAGGGAAAAGACACCAAAACTGAGCCACGAGAATTTTCACCCAATCCTAGGTGCTAGTGGAGAAATAGTGGGGAATTTAGTGTACCTAGTGTATTCCATGCAGCTTATACATTTCATTTTCACCATCCACTGTGCATTTACATCTGGAAAACTAATGCTCACTACACCATCTGGAGTTTTCACAATGGGGTAACTTCTCAGGGTCTTCCATTTCAAATGTGACATGGCATCCAAATATCAAATCATCTAAATCTATGCTCTGAAATCCAAATACCGTACCTTCCCTTGTGTAATGCAAACATATATAACATTGTTGTAACCAGGAAAACTCACCTCCCAAGGAGAGCCTTTTGGTTTTTGGAGCACAGATTTACAATGGTTTTGTTTTTGGACACCATTTTTGCAGGACCCATGAAATGCCAGTTAGGCTGAGGCCCCACATTGAGCAGAAGTTAAAAGTACAACAGGGTGTGACAGTACAACAGGGCATAATATGATGAACCAAGGCACTATCCAGCTGTGGCAACATGTGAGGCAGTAAAACAGGGCACAATATGATTTACCAGACCACATGACATTTCTGTTTGAGTGGTCACAGTGGTGATAGACACTAGGCGGCTGTGGCAACATGTGTGGTAGCAGCAGGGCATAATATGATGAACCAGGGCACAGGACATGTCTGCCTTAGTGATGGCAGTGCTGGTAGCTGTTTAGGAGTAGCAGCCAACATCAGCAGCAGTACAGTAAATGGAAGATGATGATAAAGGGAGACGTGCCTGGCCTGACTGCTAAAAAATCTAGAATATCTATTGAAAGGAAAAGATTCTATGACCCTGAGAACAACACTTGGGAGGCAGAAAAGAACCTGGATGATCCTGTCTGCTATTCCTGTATAGAAGCAAAAGCCAAATCAACATTGTGTTGGCAGAGTGACAATTGACAGAATTTCCAGAAAAATTTGGATCACACTATCATGATATCTGGCCTGGCTGCCTGCTGAAGAAGCTGGATTGTCTTCCAAAAATGATCATTGTGTCTGTGGTTTGCTGGTGCTATGGTTGCCTGTGCCTCACCAGCTAGTGTAGTGAGTGACAATCAACATAATTTCAAGAAAAATTTCAGGCACACTATCAATATTCCTACTGCCAGGTATTATTGTGTCTGCGTTTTTCTGCATGCAGTAATCATATACTGCTGCTCAAACTGATGCTCCAGCATGTGCAATAGTGTGCTCCAGCATGTGCAATAGTGCCACTCAATGTGCACTTCATCTTACAAACATGAAATGAGGGGTGTGTGAAACCAATGGCTTGCCCTGGTGAAGTTGGGGTTGGGAAATGGTTCAGTTTGTAGAAACTGGAGGAGGAGGATGGGTTCTGCCTGGTGTTAAAACTGTGCCTTCCCTGCACTTGCGAGGTGATGTCAGTACTAGAAAGCATCGGGCCTTGATGAATTTCTAGACCAAGGCCTCTGATTCTCAAAACATTGATCCAATTTGCCTATGTGCACCTTTCCCCACATGGACAATCCCCACATGGCCATCAAGCAGGGACAACTTTCCTCAAGAAATAATGGCAGCAAGGTATTCTCCATGAAGACTGTGCGCTGCCATCAGTTGGCAAAACTGACAATTTATTCCACTAAGTGGTATGGCAGTGACTGCACTGTCAGTAATTTGGCCAGAGGATTGTGTGGAGGAGGAGAAGTAGATGGAGATGAAAATAATGAATGAGAATGTGAACATGACCACCATGTGCTAGGTGTGGAATGGATGTGGCCTGCCTACAAAGATGATCATGGGGAGAAGGAATGGAATGGTCTTGCTCATTTGATGGCACTGCTAATTTGACTTGCCTATGGCTACATGTCCACATCTGATTATCTGTTTGCAGATCTTGCACCTCACCATTGATTTGTCATTTGGTTATGTACATACAGGAGATGACCACACATAGTTGCTGCTGCCAAAACCGCAAAAAGTGTCTGCCAGTGCCACCACCACCCAAGCTTGCCTTAGCTATACCCCAGGCAGCTGCCACCACCCTCTTCCTGTGTCACCCAGTCATCCTGAATCAGCTGCCAGGTCTTATCTATAATAGAATCATCATCGGATTCTGTATCACCTTCCTCACTGTTTTCTAACTCATCATAACAGAGGTAGTCCTGTATGCCCTTACAATTCCTAATGGATTTCTCCCTAATGACCCTACCAGCACTACCACCAGTAGCACATCCCCAGCCACTACTACCTCCACAAACACTCATGTCTTCCACCTCTATCTCTTCTACATAAAAAGACTGCCAGTTCTCACACAACTCATCAAAGAGAGGAAGAAGAAGAGGAAGTCATGGGCTATGAGGAATGTCTCTCTCAGCAGATGCTACGTGATTGCTAGAAAATGGGATCTGTGCCACTGAAGATAAAGGAGAAGACATGGTTGACAGTACTAAAAGACAGTATAGTAAATTACTTGTTGAGGAGAAATGTACAGAACCCTCATTCAATATCTGTGGTTCAGTGTTTTAAAAAAAAAATCTCATACACTAAGATGTAGGCAACCTTTGCCATCATTTACAGTGGGGAAAAAAAGTAATTAGTCAGCCACCAATTGTGCAAGTTCTCCCACTTAAAAAGATGAGGCCGGCCTGTAATTGACATCATAGGTAGACCTCAACTATGAGAGACAAAATGAGAAAACATATCTAGAAAATCACATTGTCTGATTTTTTAAGAATTTATTTGCAAATTATGGTGGAAAATAAGTCACCTACAAACAAGCAAGATTTCTGGCTCTCACAGACCTGTAACTTCTTCTTTAAGAGGCTCCTCTGTCCTTCACTCATTACCTGTAGTAATGGCTCCTGTTTGACATTGTTATCAGTATAAAAGACACCTGTCCACAACCTCAAACAGTCACACTCCAAACTACACTATGGTGAAGACCAAAGAGCTGTGGAAGGACACCAGAAACAAAATTGTAGATCTGCACCAGGCTGGAAAGACTGAATCTGCAATAGGCAAGCAGCTTGGTGTGAAGAAATCAACTGTGGGAGCAATAATTAGAAAATGGAAGACATGCAAGACCACTGGTAATCTCCCTCCATCAGGGGGCTCCACGCAAGATCTCACCCCGTGGGGTCAAAATGATCACAAGAACAGTGAGCAAAAATCCCAGAACCACACGGGGAGACCTAGTGAATGACCTGCAGAAAGCTGGGACTAACGTAACAAAGGCTACCATCAGTAACACACTACGCCGCCAGGGACTCAGATCCTGCAGTGCCAGACGTGTCCCCCTGCTTAAGCCAGTACATATCCGGGCCCGTCTGAAGTTTGCTAGAGAGCATTTGGATTTTCCAGAAGAGTATTGGGAGAATGTCATATGGTCAGATGAACCCAAAGTAGAACTGTTTGGTAGAAACACAACTCGTCGTGTTTGGAGGAGAGTGAATGCTGAGTTGCATCCAAAGAACACCATACCTACTGTGAAGCATAGGGGTGGCAACATTATGCTTTGGGGCTGTTTCTCTGCAAAGGGACCAGGACGACTGATCCGTGTACATGAAAGAATGAATGGGGCCATGTAGCGTGAGATTTTGAGTGCAAACCTCCTTCCATCAGCAAGGGCATTGAAGATGAAACGTGGCGGGGTCTTTCAGCATGACAATGATCCCAAGCACACCGCCAGGGCAACGAAGGAGTGGCTTCGTAAGAAACATTTCAAGGTCCTGGAGTGGCCTAGCCAGTCTCCAGATCTCAACCCCATCGAAAACCTTTGAAGGGAGTTGAAAGTCCGTGTTAGCCCAGCCACAGCCCCAAAACATCACTGCTCTAGAGGAGATCTGCATGGAGGAATGGGCCAACATACCAGCAACAGTGTGTGTCAACCTTATGAAGACTTACAGAAAACATTTGACCTCTGTCATTGCCAACAAAGGAGATATAACAAAGTATTGAGATGAACGTTTGTTATTGACCAAATACTTATTTTCCACCATAATTTGCAAATAAATTCTTTAAGAATCAGACAATGTGATTTTTTGGATTTGTTTTCTCATTTTGTCTCTCATAGTTGAGGTCTACCTATGATGACAATTACAGGCCGGCCTCATCTTTTTAAGTGGGAGAACTTGCACAATTGGTGGCTGACTAAATACTTTTTTTTCCCCACTGTATGCTATCCCTACTGACCGATCGAACCATCGTGGATTTGATATGTAGAACGGTGCCGCACCATGAAAAATGTGACAATTTGACAGCTTCCAATAAAAATAGCAAAAAAAGCAACTATCAAAAGCAAAAAATGGTCCTTACACGGCTTTGTAGACAATAATATAAAAAGTTATTGGTGTCAGAATATGGAGATTCAAAGCAACATTTTTTATTTTTAGTTTTCTTTTATTAAAGTATTAAATTATAAAAAACAACAGATCTGTATCTCCTTGCCCATCCTATGACCTGGACATGTGCAAATAAGTTTTGATGACCTATCCTAACTATATTCTATTCTACCTATTCTGATTTTCTTTTCGGATCATGGAATTGATTTATTTATTATTTATTTACTATTATTTATTCATTTACTATTATGTTAATCATGTATAAATCTCCATTTATATGCCCCTATATATACAGTGCCTTGCAAAAGTATTCGGCCCCCTTGAACTTTTCAACCTTTTGCCACATTTCAGGCTTCAAACCTAAGGATATAAAATTTTAATTTTTTGGTGAAGAATCAACAACAAGTGGGACACAATTGTGAAGTGGAACGAAATGTATTGGTTATTTTAAACTTTTGTAAAACATGCAAAACTGAAAAGTGGGGCGTGTAATATTATTCGGCCCCTTTACTTTCAGTGCAGCAAACTCACTCCAGAAGTTCAGTGAGGATCTCTGAATGATCCAATGTTGTCCTAAATGACTGATGATGATAAATATAATCCACCTGTGTGTAATCAAGTCTCCGTATAAATGCACCTGCTCTGTGATAGTCTCAGGGTTCTGTTTAAATGTAGAGAGCATCATGAAGACCAAGGAACACACCAGGCAGGTCCGTGATACTGTTGTGGAGAAGTTTAAAGCCGGATTTGGATACAAAAAGATTTCCCAAACTTTAAACATCCCAAGGAGCACTGTGCAAGCGATCATATTGAAATGGAAGGAGTATCAGACCACTGCAAATCTACCAAGACCCGGCCGTCCCTCTAAACTTTCATCTCAAACAAGGAGAAGACTGATCAGAGATGCAGCCAAGAGGCCCATGATCACTCTGGATGAACTGCAGAGATCTACAGCTGAGGTGGGAGAGTCTGTCCATAGGACAACAATCAGTCGTACACTGCACAAATCTGGCCTTTATGGAAGAGTGGCAAGAAGAAAGCCATTTCTCAAAGATATCCATAAAAAGTCTCGTTTAAAGTTTGCCACAAGTCACCTGGGAGACACACCAAACATGTGGAAGAAGGTGCTCTGGTCAGATGAAACCAAAATCAAACTTTTTGGCCACAATGCAAAACGATATGTTTGGCATAAAAGCAACACAGCTCATCACCCTGAACACACCATCCCCACTGTCAAACATGGTGGTGGCAGCATCATGGTTTGGGCCTGCTTTTCTTCAGCAGGGACAGGGAAGATGGTTAAAATTGATGGGAAGATGGATGGAGCCAAATACAGGACCATTCTGGAAGAAAAATCCAGTCTGCAAAAGACCTGAAACTGGGATGGAGATTTATCTTCCAACAAGACAATGATCCCAAACATAAAGCAAAATCTACAATGGAATGGTTCACAAATAAATGTATCCAGGTGTTAGAATGGCCAAGTCAAAGTCCAGACCTGAATCCAATTGAGAATCTGTGGAAAGAGCTGAAAACTGCTGTTCACAAACGCTCTCCATCCAACCTCACTGAGCTCGAGCTGTTTTCCAAGGATGAATGGGCAGAGAATTTCAGTCTCTCGATGTGCAAAACTGATAGAGACATACCCCAAGCGACTTGCAGCTGTAATCGCAGCAAAAGGTGGCGCTACAAAGTATTAACTTAAGGGGGCCAAATAATTTGGCACACCCCACTTTTCAGTTTTTTATTTTTTACAAAAGTTTAAAATATCCAATAAATTTCATTCCACTTCACGATTGTGTCCCACTTATTGTTGATTCTTCACCAAAAAATTAAAATTTTATATCCTTATGTCTGAAGCCTGAAATGTGGCAAAAGGTTGAAAAGTTCAAGGGGGCCGAATACTTTCGCAAGGCACTGTATATACCTATACATCCGCTTATATGTTATTACTCATTATTTTGTATTTGTTAGCTATAAGGTCTGATGAAGGGCCATATTGGACCAAAACGTTCACATGACATTTTATGGATTACATCTCCTGTATATATAAAACTGTTTTTCACCAAATAAACCACACAAAGTCAAGTTACTGAGTGCCTGGATTCAACTTTATTACTATCCTAACAATAGGTCATCAATATCATTTGACCCGAAAACCCCTTTAGGCCGTGGCCCCACGTAGCGTTAACATCGTGATTTGGCTGTGGTGAAAAAAACACTGTGGTAAAAACTGTGGCGTTTTACAGTGCCTGCAAAGTGGAGGGGATTCTGGCTAATCCCATCCACACATTGCAGAAAAATATCCACAGTGGAAATGCTGGGATTTCAAAAACTGTTGCGTTTTTGTAAATTATAGCATGTCAATTATACCTACAAAAACGCTGGAGACTTTCTGTGAAAACCACTGCGGAAAAAAACGTGATGCGAAGGCTCGCTACGTGGAGCCTTAGCCTTAACTTTTAAAACAGGTATATCAAAATGCTCATTCACTGGAGGTCAGTGTGATTCTTTGCCCCCAAGCTGATCTTGAGTGAATAATAGACCTAAAACATTTAATGTGAAATGCAATAATTGGTCCTGGTTTCATCTGATGGTGCATATGATATGCTAAATTATTCACTCATATCTCATTTGTTCTGATTAAATGTGAGACCTTTCAGAGTTGATTCTTAAAGGTAGCATATATTTGCATAGACATATGCATATGATTAGTTAAGAAATGTGACTTACAGTATGAATTGGGTTGAAACATTTTGTTATTTTTATGTGAACTCAATACATTGACAGGTAAAGTTTAAAGAGGAACATCAAATGGGAGCCTTTTTATACTTTATCAGTGATTCCCTAATATATACCTATGACATGAAGTGTTCCCTATGAGCAGAAATTAATCAGCTAATAGAGTAGACAATATAACTTACCACCACTTTCCTGCAGGCACCATCAGCAGAATACTATGAATAGAAGCAGTGTCGGACTGGGATGTCTAGGGCCCACCAGTGGAATTGTTTCTAGGGGCCCACCGCCAGGACCCCTGCAGATCAGCAGTACCGAGACAGGGCGGCTAAAGGAAATAACATGTCGGGAGCCATGCTGCTCACCTGCCATACGATGTGCACCACTGCACTACCTAAACTACAGCTAAACTAAACTAAGCTACACTCTGTATGGCAAGTGAACAGTGTGGCTCCTAGAATTGCTACCATTACCTGTAGCTGCATTGTCCTGGAATAGCTGATCTGCAGAGGTCCTGGCTGTTGTACCCCTGCAGACAGTGGTGAACTTAGCCTCTTTGCTGCCTGAAGCGGACTATAGAAATACGCCCCCCCCCCCAAAAAAAAAAAAAAATAGTTTTTCCATGCTACTAGCTTCACATACTGTTATCGTTGCACAATATACACAATACACAAAGTTATAAAACAGTTTTTAAGAATTCTTCTTACTGTAATACTTCAGTATCAGATCAACAACACGGCATTAATAATGACAATAACTTCACACATCTGCTGCTTGGTGGATGGACGAGCCCCTGTGGCCCCCATTCTCTATAATACAGTAGAAGCGCCGCAAATAGCTGAGTACTGGACTTTGGCTATCTTTGGCACTCCCATTGAAGTGAATGAGAGCCACGCGGGTTCGTTCATCCACCAAGCGACATGCCTATATTAAGCCTGGCTGCAGTCAGGCTGAATTCCCACCCAGTGGGGGAAAAAAACCCAATTCTCAGGCTCAGAGGGGGTCTCAGCAGACAGATCCCCATCTATCAGGTATTTATCCTGTATCATTTAGGTGAATAAAGTGGAGTAACATTTTGTGACTTACAGGTGATGTCTCTGACTAATCGGTCACATTTCCCTTCTCTTCCCTTTGGACCGCCATGACCACTTCTTCCAGCTGTGACTTGTCTTTGTAAAGTTTGCAACACAGACATCTTTGGCTCCTCACTTTTCCAGGCATCCAACCCACATTGTCCTCACCTACACAAAGCCCCCATCCTGCTTCTACCCCAAATATAAAATATATGATATAACCCCCCATAATGAATTTATTTATTATATTAATAATGTCCGTATGTACCCTGTATAAATAGTGCCTCTTATTAATAATGCCCCAATGTTAACTAATTAAAAGGTTTTCCAGGTCATTAATAAACTAATCAGTGGGGCTCAAAAACCCAGAACCCCCACTGATCAGCTGTGTGAATGGTACCTGTGTAAGCGTCGTGACCGCTTCTCTGTTTACATAGTGTCATTCATCTCATAGCAGCCATGTAATGTAACTACAGTCTCATCTTATACAAGTCTATGTGACGAGACTGTAATTGCACCACACGGTCACTATAAACAGACTGCATGTGATATAAACAAGCGCCATAGCTCCTGTTTATAATGCCCCATTTAGACACACTATAATGTTCCACAGCAGCCCCTGCACACAGTATTGCACAGTATTACGACCCGCAGCGGTCCCTGCACACGGTATTATGGCCCGCAGTAGTCCCTGCACACGGTATTACGGCCCACAGCGGCCCCTACACACGGTATTACGGCCCACAGCGGCCCCTACACACGGTATTATGGCCCGCAGCGGCCACTGCAAACTGTATTACAACCTGCAGCGGCCCCTACGTACGGTATTATGCTCCATAGTGGCTGCTGCACACTGTATTATGCTCCATAGTGGCCCCTGCACACCTGCACATGGTATTATGCTCTATAGTGGCCCTTGCACATGGCATTATGTCCCCACAGTGGCCCCTGCACACAGTATTATGCTCCACAGTAGCCCCTGCGCATGTATTATTCTCCATATTGGTCCCTGCACACATTATTAAGCTCCATAGTGGCCCCTGCACATGGTATTATGCCCCATAGTGGCCCACCAATGAACTACTGTTATATTCTGGGGTCTTTTCAGACCCCAGAGTATAATGATTGGAGATCCAAGGGAGGTGACAAACATAAAAACCAGTGTAACTTACCTTTCCTTGACACCGGTGCACTCCCTGCAGCTTTCGGCCCTCTTTAGTTACGCACAGACGTCATGTGATCAGGCTGGTGTCGCGACCTGATGACATCACCAAAGGGCCGAAGCCTGCTAGGAGTAACACCGATCGCAGGAGAGGTGAGTAAATGGTTTTTATGTTCCCTCACCTCCCCTGGCACTATACTCCGGGGTCTGAAAAGACCCCGGAGTATAATAATAGTAGTATTTCAGGCCCGCGGCCTCACTTACCGTTGCCTGCAGCCTCAATTACCGATGGCCGCGGCTGCTTGTGGCCGCCTCCGCTTCCCCTTTTGCGTCCCATAGCAGAAGGGGAAGCGGAGGCGACCACGAGCAGGCACAGGGGTAGGTGAATAAATAGGCCGTTACCTGCTGGGGTTATTCCAGCAGGTAACGGCCTATTTATATATATAAAAAAAAAAGTTATCCTCAACTACCTGCGATCCCTTGATGGAGCCACCGCCTTCTCTTCTTGACCCGCGTCTCAGCGTAGGAGGCGCGATGACGTCATTGTATCTCTGCCTGCGCTGTGTAAGCCAGCCCAGGACAGGTCCCGCTCAGCTTTTTTTTTTTTTTTTTAAGCGGCCTGTCCTGGGCTGGTTTACGGTAAATAAATAGTAAAAATGCCACCCCGCAGAAAGGAACGGACAGTGCCGCCTGAGGCGGCCTCCTCACCTCGCCTCATTAGAGGTGCGCCCCTGCCTGCAGATTTAATATAGATGGCCTATCCTAAGGATAATCAATATTAGAAAGATGGATAAATCCTTTAAAGAGGTTGTCCAGGAATTGGAGCAACCCATGTGGCGAGCAGGAGGTTTAAAATAAAAAAAACAAATAAATAAAAGCATACTCCATTGTCCGAAGCCAGTGTACATTCAGTCTGTGCTGGTGCCTTCTTACTGGGAGTCCTGCACCTCATGTGACCACTAAGACCAATTAGGTACAGGATTTCCAGAAATGAGGCGCCGCCATGAGACCGAACAGACACAGGTGGGGAAAATGGGGTGCTGGGGACAGGTGAGTATGCGGTGACCAGATGGAAGGTAACGCTGCAGTTGGGATTGCGGGGTGCAAACAGCGCAGACTTGTCACGGTCTCTGGGCACGAGGGCGCAGCGCTGGTGCTGTCCCACGTTACCACCACTGGTATCGGTGATGAGGGGGGCTGCACAAATGTTGGTGGTGATTGTTCCCCCGGGGCGCTTCCCCTATACTGTGCCGACTGGTGGTGTTTGGGGCGCCCTGATGTTGTCGGTGCAGAGTCAGACACAGAAACAGTTGTAAAGTTGAACTTTTACTTCCATGGGTGTGGAGGCACAAATGCTTAAACAGTTTCTTCAATACAAAACAACGGGGTACGCCTGGTGACACAGCAAAGTCCTGGGGTGCAGGGTAGACTTGATGAAAGGTGTTCCTAGCCCTTATACTTCAGTGTTACAGCCCTAAGGTGCGTCTGGGTTCCTATTTGGCTCATAGGAGGATGCCCACCATGATACTAGTACATAATATTCCCCACTCACGTTATGTGGTCCTGATAGCTCAGAGTTTCGGGGGTGCAATAGTCAGGGTGGCAGGATATTCCACAGGTCTGGCCTTGGCCCCTGGATCCTGTGATACTTGCTATGGAGCACGTGTTCCAGAATGTTCTCTCCACAGTCTCATGCTGACAAGATGATGATGCTTGACTTCCTTCAGGGCGATGGCTAGGCAGACAGGGGACAGGATCTTCTGAATAGCTGGAGTATGTCAGCTCTCCAACCTTCCTGGGCCTGTCTAGGACTTGAGATTCCTGCACTAAACTCACTGCTTTCTTCACAGGACATCACACTTATCTCCTCACCTCCTCCTCCTAACACTCCACACTTCTAACTCCTCACACGCAGGACCTTCCTGCAGGGGTGTTACCATGGGGACCCAGTGATCAGCTGACTCCTCCCCTTTTCCCAGGCGATGTCCTCCCATTGGACATTTGGTTACTATTCAATCCTATGGGAGGTGTAATGCATGTGTGAGGCTCACTAGGTGGCGCTGTGTTGTGTGAGACTCAGGACCCCCTGCTATGTCACACAGGCTATGAAGCAACAGGAAATAATACAATGACTACAGAGATCACCCTCAGCCCAGCCATAGCCAGCTCTGGGATGCCACAAGTATGTTTTTTTTTTTTTAAATTTTTACACTTCCCTGGCCTCCACAGTGGTTACTCCAATTTATGCACAACCTCTTTAAAGGGGTTGTCTGGGCCAAATATTTTTAATGGCCCCCAATACAGTGGCCTCTAAACTGGTCCCCCATACTGTATGGGGAACAGTGATGGGGCCATGATATTGTGTGGGGGCAGTGATGGAGGATAACATCCAGTGGGGGTTACATTAAACTGTGTGGGGCATATTAATGGGGTTGTCCAGGGTTAACTTTTTATGGCCTACCCACAGGATAGGCCATAAATACCTTATCGGTAGGGGGCTGACACATGGCCCCATCAGCTTTACGGAGCCACTTCCGGCCCCCGTTCTGTACACAATACAGGGCCGGAAGCAGAAACCTCCATCCACTGTACAGCAGCCGGGCGCCTTGACTGCAACTCAGCTCCCACTGACTTCAATAAGTGCTGAGATGCATTGAAGGTGCCCGGCTAATATAAAGTGGGCAAAGCTTTTTGCTTCCAGCCTTGTATTGTGTACAGGACGGGTGCCAGAAGTGGCTCCATACAGCTGATCGGTTCGGGGTCACCCCCCTACAGATCAGGTATTTATGGCTTATCCTGAGGATAAATCATAAAAAATTCTGCCTGGACAACCCCTTTAATATACCTCCCCTAATGCCTCACACAAAGAGGTTGTCCAACATAATTTTTTTATTTATTTATTTTATTATTAGTTTTGGCGAGGTGAAATAACACCCCCCCCCCCCCCAAAAAAAAAAACATACTCACCTGTCCCCTGTGCTTTGGTGTCTTCCCAGCAGGGTCCGCTCCTGCAGCTCCGTTGTATTCTTATCCCAGAAGTCCTCACTGGCACAGGTAGTCATGTTCAGTGGGAAGAAAACAACAGAGCTGCAGGACTGAACCACGCTGGGAGACAATGGGCACAGAAGAGTAAGTTTTGGGGTTTTTTCACCTGCCCTGGTCTAATTAAAAAAAAAAAAAAAAAAGTTATCCTGGATAACCCCTTTAGGCTAAGGCTCCAAGTTGCGGAAACGCTGCCCCCCCCCAATATAATAGCCCCATCAATGGTCCCCATACAGTATAGGTGACCAGTGAAGGGGCCACTGTATGGGGAGGAGTGAGGGGGCCACTGTATGGGGGGGATAGTGCAGGGGCCACTATAGAGGGGGAGAATAGTGCAGGGGCCACTATAGGGGGGAGAATAATGCAGGGGCCACTATGGGGGGAAAATAGTGCAGGGGCCACTATAGGAGGGGGGAGAATAGTGCAGAGGCCACTATGGGGGGGGGGGGATGTGAAGGGGCCACTGTATGGCCCATACAGTAGCCCCTTCACTGGTCCCCCCTATTGCTGTTTTGGGTGATTACTTGTCTGCTCCCCGGTCCCACTCCTTCTTGCTCCAGGCGCACTGATGTGACGTCATCTGCGCTCAGAGCTGGAGGAAGCAGGAGGCGCCGAGAACAGTTAGGTAAGTATCGGAGCTTAGCTTGTAAGCTACAGGCTCAATGGGGCCCGTGGCCTACAAATCTGTGAGTAGTGCCACAACCCAGATGGAGGAGACTGGAGGATGGGAGTAGTAGTGGTGGATTCTGTGCCACCTAGCAGGCCGAGTGCGCTCACCAACCACTCCAGTCCCACTCCTAGGCCGGAAAAAGTCGAGGGGGGTCCTGCAGCACTACCGGATGGTGATGGTAGTAGTTCTTTTCCCTGGGGCACTTGCAGTTGGAGAGGGGACCTCTCCTCCCTGAGGCGGTGTGGTGGTATTCGGAAGGGCCCTGATGGTGAAGCAGGCACGACTCAGGAGTCAGCAGTGCAGGTAAACCAAACAGCCTTTACAATAAGGCAATAGCAGCTTCCAAATGGGGGTAGTAGTCCTACAGTGTCCAACCCCCAGCCTTGGTTCTAGGATGGTGCCCAGGGATGTTACAGGCACTGCAGTATAGTTCTCCACTAGTCCCCCTCTCTGCCTCTCCCAGCCAGGTACACTGGGGATGGAGTTACAGGGAGTCCTGGCAGGGATCTGGTTACCTGTATGCTAGGCCCGAATGTGTTTCTCCTGTCAGGGTCCTCTCCTGCTCCTCCTGACACGGCACCAAATAAGTCCAGCAGCTTAAATAGCTTTACTCCATTGCTCTGGGCTGTCTTCAGGTGAGCCTGGGGCTGATGATATCCCTCCTGAGGCTGCGAAAGCGGCGGTTGGCCTTCAGTCCAGAGGCTGGTGGCAGGTCAACTCTG
The DNA here is from genome assembly GCA_947044405.1 of Leptodactylus fallax. Taxonomy (NCBI): domain Eukaryota; kingdom Metazoa; phylum Chordata; class Amphibia; order Anura; family Leptodactylidae; genus Leptodactylus; species Leptodactylus fallax. Next base: position 3,735,323 of record CAMRHE010000059.1, on the reverse strand, counting down.
CACGCCCAGTCTGGTCTACTGCATGCACTGAACTGACTTGACCAACCATTGCCAGGGAGATAATATCTCCCTACAACCCCGCCCAGTGGCCTGTGATAGGCCAGGGCTGAATCAAGTCTAGGTTTTGAACACTGCAGGGGGGAAATGCCGAGGGAAGAAGCTGCATAACACATAACATATAACATTTAACATAGAATGGGACGTACTAACATAAAACCCAGAGATACAAGAAACAAACACATAAAAGCAATAGCACTCTGGGATCCTGCAGTAGTAGAGCAGGAAGCCTGTGGCCCTGGCCTGGAGCAGGGAGAGGTAAGTGAATGGGGGCTTTACCGCATCTCCACTGCCTATCAAAAAAAAAAAGGCAGTGGAGGTCCAGTAGTGCCCCCTAAAGGCACGGGGCCCACCGGGGGATTCACTGGTCCCCCGGTGGGCCAGTCTGACCCTGATTATAAGTGAATAATACAGGAGTCTGTGAACAGACTAAGCAGAATAATGTTTCACTTTAGCAGCAGATTGCAGATACAATCATACTTGCTAGGGTCCCAGGAGTTATTAGAACAGAGGAGAATTGATCTGTTACTTGTTTACCAGTACTACATAATTAATGAGACCCTGACAGTCCTCACTGATTCCAGAGCAGTTTTTCTTAGATTCTAAACTCCCCCATTTGTCTGCAAATGGTGCCATTAGTTTTGGCACCCAATACTAGTGAATGGTAAAGTGGGTCATCTCCTCTGCTCATTGTCTGCACGTCAATATTGGAGACCACCCATTTATCAGTTCACTAGCATTGGTCGCAGAAACTAACAGCACTGATTGCAGCCAAACAGGGGTAGCTGTAAGGAAATAAAAATGCTCCCACAGGGATTTTGTTTGGGTAAAGCTGGCCAGATACATTAGATTTTAGAATGCTAAGTGCTAACATACAACATGCTAACCTACAACAGTTCGTTCCATACAGTCAACCATCAAGTAATGTTGGTCAGAACCATAATCTGTTGTGTTGGGGTTTTTTGCTGTCTGTCTGTTCTGTTGTGTATGTGTTAGACTGACAGACCTGTGAGCGATTTTGGCATTGTGGGCATGTGTTTGTACTACTATCATACACCCACACACCCACAAAGTGTACATCATTTCCTATTTTCAGCACTTCGAATGTTCGTCTGACGGTTCATGTTTGTTCACGTATTTGGAACAGTTGACCATTTGAACAATCAACCCACAGTTCTTTTCAGACAAGCAATGGCAGTCTAAAATCTAATGTGTGTGGTCAGCTTAGCATTTTTGGTGGGTCTCACTCTCTCCCTTTCTCTTGTGAATTCTTTACTTATGGTGTATGTGCTCTTGACAGTCAGGTTTCAGATTTACTTACCCTGTCTGCTGTGGCATGTAACATCTGGTACAGATAGACTCTCTAGCTGAAGTCTGTCAGGAGCACTTTGCATGCTCCACTAAGAGCCATTAGTCTTTTTTGCAAATAAAATATTTAAATGGAAAATAAAAATACGATCTCTTTCTCTTGACATAGGAAGAAGATGTAATTCTATCATGTGACAAGTTAAATGAGTTGTTACAAGATGGTTTGAATTACATGAGTTTGAATAGTAATCCTACCAGCATATATTTTGATAAATGATTGTTAGGGACATCAAAGGTGTCCCTCAGAGTATGTTGTAGAGCTCCAAATTACAGGTCAAAGAGCAGACCTGGAGAAATCACACACACACACACACACACACACACACACACACACACACACAGCTGATGGTGTATCAAGTGAGTTCTAATTTAATGGAGGGAAACAGGTAGTTTAAATACAATGTAGAAAAAGAACAGGTTGGACTAGTATAATTATCATAACATGATTGGTTCATAACATGATTGAGTTGTAACATTGTTGTGGCACATGTCTATTGGATAAGACACAATAGGAGCTGCATCTCATTAAGACTTCCAAGGGGAATGAGGTCTCTTATGAGACAAGGACACAAACGGACATCCCCCACACTATGTATATATACTGTATATATCATAAAAGATAAAGATAAGATTAGATAAGATTATATATATATCATAAAAGATAAAGATAAGACCTACAAGGTGGCAGACAGCCTCTGGAATGTGGCCTTCATGATAAGAATCAGCTTACACAGAGAATAGATTAACCACATTCCTAAACACCCTGGCTTATTTACCCACCACACAGAGTTACATACTAATATATATAGATATATATATATATATATATATATATATATATATATATACTGTATATATATACTAATATATATATATATACATAAAAGATACACAAAATGGATGATAGATGCAAAATGCAGGATCATACTCTAACAATGATATAGTTTGTTGAAGGATGCTTTGGCATTGGGAGCAATGAATCAGCAGGAGTGTGCGTACATTTTTGTAGATCAACCAGTTACCCCTATTTTTCACTTGCTTCCCAAGATTCATAAGAACGTATTCCTGCCACCTATGAGGCCCTTTGTGACAGGGATTGATTCTTTAAATCAGAGGCTGGATAAATAGGTAGATTCATTATTGCAACACCTTGTTGTCCGCTGCTGTGGGTTTTTTCTGGCCACTAAACATGTCCTGTCCGCACCTCAACATTTGAGGTGGTAAGATAACTATATTTGGCTCACTTGTGATATTGAAGCCTTATATACTAGCATTCCATATGATTTGGCTCACATGGCAGTCTCTTCGAGTGATTTTAAAAAAAATGTTAAATTTTGATGTCTATACAATACTTCATTTTTTTTATGTTCATGGGTGTTACTATTTACAATTAGTTGGATCAGTGATTCAGGAGTGGCATGTTATGGCTGCTACATCAATGATATGATTGCTATTTCTGGCTCTCAATGAATGTTACTATGTATGGAGTACGGGGCTGTGTAAAATGTAGAAAAAATGAGGGTAGGTGAGGATTACTTCAAACAGTTATATCTCGGACATTATAAAATATACAAACTTGCCTTTGTGATATGAAAGAGGAGAATCTCTTCTTTCATATGACATGAAGGTTACAGTGCTATCTAAATTATATCTAGAGATATCACTGATTGAAAACACAGTCGGGATTGGGATTTTTACATCATATATATTAAACAGCTGCATAGAAATAATTTGGATAGCACTGCAACCTGCAATATCATATGAAAGAAGAGAATCTCAGAATATCCGAAATAATCTTATTTTATGTGTTTATTTTGAGTTTTTATGTATTTTGTTAATAATATACTATAACTCTTGAATTTGCAAATGATAAACAACTAGAGTGGGTGGTTCCGAATGTCATCCACACCTACTTCAGATGTTATTATCCTTTCCTTCCCTATTTATGAGTAAGGATTCTGCGCGAGTCAGAAACGCGTCAGTTGGAGAGGATGCTTTGTGTAGATGGTCTGTATTGCTGTGTATTTTACTTGTCCTATAGAAAAATAAAATTGAAGATTTTAGCCCTATGAGGTGCTGGTTCTTGTATGTTTTTATTATTTTTGCAAATAAATATTTAAATGAAAAATAAAAATATTATCTCTTTCTCTTGCTATAGGAAGAAGATGCCATTCCATCATGTGACTGCTGGCTTGTTGTACAAAGGGAATAACTACTTGAACCGATCACTTTCTACAGGAAGTGACAGCGAGCAGCTTGCTAACATCTCAGTGGAAGAACTAGATGGTAAGATTAGGAAAACCATTCTTGCTTATAAGTTTATCCTTACTGTGTCTATCCACAAACTAAGATTTAGAGGATAAGATATGGTACATTTATCTTGAGATGATTTGTATTATTCCTAAAGGAAATTGCAGGCATAAATAGTGTTTATGATGGTGATGACCAATTTGTGCCATTGAAAACGGAATAAATGGTTTTATATAATTAGTGTAGATAGATAGATAGATAGATAGATAGATAGATAGAGAGAGAGATAGATAAATATGAGATTTGCAGAACAAGAAACTATTAAAAAAAATGATTACAAAGTCACTAACAATGGTAAAACACCTGGGAGCGGATGAGAGGAGGGAAACAAATCACATTGCTCTGTGCTCTTTTGCTTAGAGCAGGCAGTAGTTAACAGTTGTCAGCATCAATGAACTGAAGGCTGTGGCACCCAGATGCTCATTTCTCTGATAAAGTTATATGAGGACAAGCGCAATGTTCTTCAGAAATAATAATATATATTAACGTCATATATTTGTGTAACACATATGACAAAATCTGTATTTCATATGTGGACTACATTACATTTATTTGTAACAAAACAATTATTTTGCCTCCTAGTAATCTCAATGTTTCTAAAGTTTCTACTGCATATTGTGGCTTTGAATTTACATCAATGCCCTAATTAATTTAGAATTTTTATTCATTTATTAATTATGCCTCTTGAACATGTCTCGACAAACAGAGTCACTACATACCATAACTAAAGACCATGTGGCTGTTATGGGACCTAGGGAATAAGAGAACACTTTGCTTTGTCCCTATTTTAACAAGTGCGGACAACTATGACGGCTTTGGAGAGAATTTTGTGACAGACTTCTGCTTCAAAATCCTTTCTAAAAACTGACCCTGTGGAACCCATGACTGAAAACCAAGGTTGATCCTGGAATTTCTGGCACAGGTTTGTATACATGATTAGCCACATGTACACGTGAGGCCACATACCACAGTTTCAGTGGTGATTCTGCCATAGAAACCACAGTGAGATCGAGCAGGGAATTTCTTTTTTTCAGTATGCTGAAATAAGAAGTGTCTGTCACTGCCTACAATTGAAAACAGTGGGATTCAGAGTAGTGCCAGTTTTTGGAGAAGATATTGAGGTGGAAGACTGTCTTATAATTTTCTCTAAAAGAGTATAAACACACCCTAATAGGGATGTGATGTACACTGAGGGTGCAGTGTTAGCTAGCGAGGGACTAGAAATCATAGTAGACTCATGATGTCAATCAGCTCCTGAAACTGACCTCATTTTTATGTTTAATCAGTTTTTATTGAGGTTTTTGCAAATAAGAACTAAAGAAAGCAAAGCCAAGACAAAAGCATCAAATAAGGCAGTAGGAGAAGTCACTGAGGAACAGTTAGGGTAGAGGGCTGTCGACGCCCGCAACAGAGAAACCAGTAATGGGTGGCACAATACCAACATGGGGAAATGCATCACTGGGGGGTGATGGCAGGGAAAGCTATAGGACAGAAGGAAAAGTCCAGCTGTGGAGGGCCACCACAGTGCCACCCGCGCATGACCTCATTTTTATATTTGCTATGAAGTGCTTCATCCTCTATGTTTTTTTGGCAGTACTACATGAGTCCTTGCACACAGCAGTGCCATTTTTCACTGAACTAATGTAAGTGCATGGACAGCCATTATTCATGTGGCAGTAAATAATGGCCATGCAGCAGACGTTTTTGAAACAGCCACCACATGGCCATTACAGTATAGAACCCATGATTTTCAATGGGTCTATTCACATGCCACTACCTATGTCCGTTTTCATGGACAAAGACAATGTATATTAGTTTTTTGGACAGTCGTAAAAAACAGACCGTCAAAAGAATGGACATGAATAGGCACATTGGGTTTTTTTTTTTATCATCTGCCTCTTTTTTTGGCCATATTTTTCTCAGGTGCACTTTTTCATAGACTAGTCTAAAAAGCTCTGTGTGAACCCACCTCAAGGCCACTGTCACACTGTCAGTTCATTTGCATCAGTATTTGCAAGCCAAAACAAAAAGCATATCCTATATAGAGAAAGGGTATTATAGAATAATTTGGACCCGCTCCTGATTTTGGCATACAAATACTGATGCAAAATACTAATCAGAATACTGCTATTTGAAAATAGCCTAAGGATTGGTTTTTCATGGGGCATTGATACTGTGGCAAAAGTACAGCATGATGTGGAAATTGAGACGATTTTCAGATGAACTCTGATGTATCTAAATTCATTATTAAGGGCCTCATGCCCTAACTTCTGAAGCAGTGGTCATTATTTATAATTATTTATTTATAGTTAAAGTGAATACATTTGAGCAAATTTGAAAGCCATGCCAATCTCCACATCAGCACAGTTTTCAGTTGTACCCTGGCTGCACTGAAAACCCAGCCTAAATATAAAGCTGGTCATACGCTTTCAGACTGCCATTGCTCGTCTGAAAACAACTGTGGTTGATTGTTCACATGGTCAGCTGTCTTAAACACATAAACAACTCGAACCATTCAATGAGCGTTCTACTATCCCAAACATTTGTAAAATTAATAGATGAAAGACATTTAATGAAGTGCTGAAAATGTATGTATGACCAACCAACAGCAGACAGTCCAAAATTTGCCAAATGTATTAGTCATCAACTTGAAACTGATAACATGCTGCAGTATGATATCATCCAACAAAAGTCATTATTAAACATAAAACATAAAGTTACAGTGTGCTGCAATTGTTAGGCTACATGCACACAATAGAAAAAAAAATGGACATTAAAAACTGTTGACTTAAAACAGTCCATGAAAAAAACAGGCGTGTATGTCCTTACTGACTCCCATTGTTCTAAAAACGGATTTGTGCATTTGTGCACCCTTAAAGGTTTGTGTGGTTTCTAAGATTGATGGCCTATCCTTAGATATTAGATCTGCAGGGTTCATTAATCTTAGGAACCCGATAACCCCTTTAATATTAAATTTTGCTATTATCTGTAGATAACCATACAATATTTGACAGTATAACAAGATTATCTAGCTACAGCAGGTACTTTTTATAAATTAGGAAATATGAACAAGTTATATATCCAGTTTATCAACAAACATCAAAGTATGTTTGCATTTTCTGCATTTCTAGCATTTGATCTTCGAATGAAAGCAAATAACTTTATGTTTTCCCAGCAGTGTACTGAGAATTGTACACTTCAAAGTTTGGTGACACCTTCAATCCCCTTACTCATGGGAGGATACCTCTGGTATTTTCCATATAGGTATAAGGCTGGGTTCACATCTGCGTTCTCCTCTCCGCACGCAATCAGTTTTTGAAATCCTCAAAAGCTGATTTTAAACGGTTCATTTTAAAACCCATTGATTTCAGTGGGTGGTAAAAACCATCTGCAGGTGTGCTTTTGGAGCATTTCCATCTGGTATCCGCTCTTTTGAACGGAGAAAAAAGTTGGACTTGAAGGACTTTATCTCCGTTCAAAAAATAAGGATTCCAGACAGACAGCAACCAATCCGTTTTTGGGGCGTAACTGCAGTAGCGGCTGCCACAGGGCTCCGGGCCCCCGATGCTTTTTTTTTTTAAATAGGCCGTTACCTTCTGGAGTAACCCCAGCAGTTAACAGGCCCTATTTACTTACCAATCCCCGCTCCTGCTCATGACCGCCTGTGCTACCCATTCTGCACAGGTGGAGGTGACTATGAGCAGGAGCGGGGATCGGTAAGTGAGGCCACGGGCCGTGAACCCCACAAACACTGCTATCATACTCTGGGGTCTTTTCAGACCCCGGAGTATAATGATCGGAGGCCCAGGGTTGGTGAGGGAACATAAAAACACTGTTACTTCTCCTATGCTCCGCAGGCTTTGGGCCTGTTTGATGACGTCATGTGGGCCGGGCTTGCGTCATTATGCGTCGCGACGCCGGCCCGGCTCACGCGAGATCTGGTCCAACTTTGAAGATGGCCGAAGTAGCGGGGAGTGTGCCAGAGCCAGGAAGAGGTAGGTAACATTGTTTTTTTTTTGCTTGTATCCTCCCCTGGGTCTCCGATCATTATACTCTGGGGTCTGAAAAATTCGGTTCTGGAGGGGGGGGGCCCATGTCAAATGTTCGCCTTGGGGCCCAGCCATTCCTAGTTACGCCACTGCTTTGAGGTCTATGGAAAGCGGATCACAAACGGATTACAAACGGATAGCAATCAGTTTGTGTCCGTTTTGCTCTGCGTTTTTCCCTCTGCACATGCTCAGAATGAAGAAGGGGGAAGAAAAAAAAATGGATTGGTCAAAAACGAACACAAACGGATTACAAATGGACACAAACACAAATGGTCAGTTTTTTTGAACAGATACCCATTGACTAACCCGGATTCGGGTATCTGCTGTGTAACCGTTAGGTATTCTTTTTGTACCAAACTGTTTTTCTCTTTAAACGGTTTGCAAGCAGACAGATAACAGACGCAGGTGTGAACCTAGCATAATAGGAGCAAAAAGTCCGCAGAGGAAAACTGTAAAAATGCACTGAAATACGCTGAGGAAAAAAAATGTGCTGCTAAGACCCCACTTTGTGGAAAACCCCCTTATTTTGTTGCAGATTTTGCTGTGGTTTTTTGAGCTAAAGTCAAGAGTGGCTTGAAAAGGAATGGGATATATAAAGGAAGCACTTAAACTTATCCCTTCTGTTAAATCCAATACTGACTTTGGCTCAAAAAAATGCAGCATAATCTGCAACAAAACAAGCAACTTTTCTGCAACCTGAGATCTTAGCCTAAGGCTAGATGCACATGAAAGTGATGCAAAATGGCCATGAAAAACATCCATTTTTCTCGACTGTCTTGCACCCGAGGGGCACCCGTTTTCAAACAAACAAAATAGGACCTATTTTGATGGTCAGATTAATGCTGCCATTTGATGTCCGTTAAAAAAAACAGATTTCACGTGGCCACTTGTGAATTTAGCCTTACTTTACTTTACTTTTTATACCTGCTTTGAAAGCCTAAATAGTGATGCACAGTACTACAGCTCTTGGCTGTGCTCTGTTTTATACTCAGTGTGAGGCTCATTAATACTATAACTTTAATCAGAAATGTTGTGACTTCTAATGTATTGTGAACACTGTAGTTAATACAGAATGGAGCACACAGTATTGTTTCTTCAGTATGACATTTGTTCAGTATGGGATTTGCAAATATGCCAATCCTGATTATGGTTTGCACCTATGTTGGTATTCAGACACTGGGGCACATTTATCAATACTGTCTATTTTTGCGAATCCCATTTGTAGTTTTAGACATATTTATGAGTCTGACAAACAGACATTCATAAATATGGAGTGTCTCTAGAAGGTACAAAATTCTGGCTCACCATGAGACAAATATTTGGCGCAAAAATGGAGACAAATATTTGGCACAAAAATGGAGACAAATATTTGGTGCAAAACATGTAGACAAAATCTGTAGACAAAAATCTTAACTTGCAGGCTGTAAGGAACAAATATTTGGCGCACGCATCATCAAAGACCCTAGATTCTTAGCATAACACAAGCAGGCACAAATCATCTGTCGCTTATTGAGACAAATATGTGGCGAATGACAGGAAATTTTGGCGCACAAAGTAAATTGTAGTAAATTCTTTACACCATTTTAAACTTGGTCTACTTCGCCAGGAAATCTGCGCCATATTCATTCTTTTCTTTGTATTTTCTTTCTGGTGCACACTGTTCATAAATATGTTGTAAATGCGGTGCACTATGAATTTTGGCGCAAATGTAGACAGAAAAGTGTCGGACTTGGATTGATAAATATGCCCCACTGTGTCCCATTATCAATTACTGACATGAATCTCCTTAAACGGTCCTTCCTTAGTGTGATGATATGAGACTCAGATATGGATTTTTTTGTACTAATATTCGCTCATATAGTGCGGTTCCTGTCTGTTATCTGCAATTTGGTTATAGGCTTGGGGGATGTGGTTCGTGGGATCTGTAATCAGCAACCCTTTGATCCCCAGAGAGTCATTGACACAGGCCTTTATTTACATAATTTATTAACCTACAATTTTCACCAAAAACACTATGCATAGAATATGAATCAGCAATCCCACAAAAGCAAACACATAACCTATATGGATATGCTGAACAAAAATAAACAAAAACAATTGGCATAAATATAAATATTTTATTCAGATAACAAAAACAACACTAAAAACAATGTTACATAAAAACAATAATCATGGTAGAGGTCCCACCCAAACCAGAGGCATGGCTGCAATTAATTTCTGTATCAAAAATGGTACACACAATACAAGTAGCTATAAAAACATTATATATACAGTACAGACCAAAAGTTTGGACACACCTTCTCATTCCAAGAGTTTTCTGTATTTTCATGACTATAAAAATTGTAGATTCACACTGAAGGCATCAAAACTATGAATTAACACATGTGGAATTATATACTTAACAAAAAAGTGTGAAACAACTGAAAATATGTCTTATATTCTAGGTTCTTCAAAGTAGCCACCTTTTGCTTTGATTACTGCTTTGCACACTCTTGGCATTCTCTTGATGAACTTCAAGAGGTAGTCACCTGAAATGGTTTTCACTTCACAGGTGTGCCCTGTCAGGTTTAATAAGTGGGATTTCTTGCCTTATAAATGGGGTTGGGACCATCAGTTGTGTTGTTCAGAAGTCAGGTGGATACACAGCTGATAGTCCTACTGAATGGAGTGTTAGAATTTGTATTATGGCAAGAAAAAAGCAGCTAAGTAAAGAAAAACGAGTGGCCATCATTACTTTAAGAAATGAAGGTCAGTCAGTCTGAAAAATTGGGAAAACTTTGAAAGTGTCCCCAAGTACAGTGGCCAAAACCATCAAGCGCTACAAAGAAACTGGCTCACATGAGGACCGCCCCAGGAAAGGAAGACCAAGAGTCACCTCTGCTGCGGAGGATAAGTTCATCCAAGTCACCAGCCTCAGAAATCGCAGGTTAACAGCAGCTCAGATTAGAGACCAGGTCAATGCCACTAAGAAGTCTAGCAGCAGACACATTTCTACAACAACTGTTAAGAGGAGACTGTGTGCAGCAGGCCTTCATGGTAAAATAGCTGCTAGGAAAACACTGCTAAGGACAGGCAACAAGCACAAGACACTTGTTTGGGCTAAAGAACACAAGGAATGGACATTAGACCTGTGGAAATCTGTGCTTTGGTCTGATGAGTCCAAATTTGAGATCTTTGGTTCCAACCACCGTGTCTTTGTGCGATGCAGAAAAGGTGAACGAATGGACTCTACATGCCTGGTTCCCACCGTGAAGCATGGAGGAGGTGTGATGGTGTGGGGGTGCTTTGTTGGTGACACTGTTGGGGATTTATTCAAAATTGAAGGAATACTGAACCAGCATGGTTACCATAGCATCTTGCAGCGGCATGCTATTCAATCCAGTTTGCGTTTAGTTGGACCATCATTTATTTTTCAACAGGACAATGACCCCAAACACACCTCCAGGCTGTGTAAGGGCTATTTGACCAAGAAGGAGAGTAATGGGGTGCTACGCCAGATGACCTGGCCTCCACAGTCACCAGACCTGAACCCAATCGAGATGGTTTGGGGTGAGCTGGACTGCAGAGTGAAGGCAAAAGGGCCAACAAGTGCTAAGCATCCCTGGGAACTCCTTCAAGACTGTTGGAAGACCATTTCAGGTGACTGCCTCTTGAAGTTCATCAAGAGAATGCCAAGAGTGTGCAAAGCAGTAATCAAAGCAAAAGGTGGCTACTTTGAAGAACCTAGAATATAAGACATATTTTCAGTTGTTTCACACTTTTTTGTTAAGTATATAATTCCACATGTGTTAATTCATAGTTTTGATGCCTTCAGTGTGAATCTACAATTTTTATAGTCATGAAAATACAGAAAACTCTTGGAATGAGAAGGTGTGTCCAAACTTTTGGTCTGTACTGTACATATATATATATATATATATATATATATATATATAAATAAATATTAATCTTAATCATTTTTAGTTCTAAATATTTGGGTGTTCGGCGACCATCAAACTTAACTGAACTGGAATTGTTTTGTAAAGAGGAATGGTCAAAAATACCTTCATCCAGGATCCAGGAACTGATTAAAAGCTACAGGAAGCGACTAGAGGCTGTTATTTTTGCAAAAGGAGGATCTACTAAATATTAATGTCACTTTTCTGTTGAGGTGCCCATACTTTTGCATCGGTCAAATTTTGGTTTAATGCATATTGCACATTTTCTGTTAGTACAATAAACCTCATTTCAATCCTGAAATATTACTGTGTCCATCAGTTATTAGATATATCAAATTGAAATGGCTGTTGCAAACACCCAAATATTTAGAACTAAAAATGATTAAGATTAATAGGGGTGCCCAAACTTTTTCATATGACTGTATGTCAAGTGATGAGCACCTTTCCACAATATAATATCACAAAGTGATATACTATTACAAAGTGTTATTAGTATTATAGTATAATGTTGTACCGTGTTAGACATAGAAAGTAGTGGAAGAGTGAAGAAATCAGCTGCCCCCTATCTCCTTCCCTTTTCATTCTAGTTTTGGAATCTTCATTACAGGCAGTTCGCGCCCACCCAGATATATCTGGCTTCAATATAGGAACACATACTCTGCACTCCGCCGCCTTCGCAGATGACGTTCTGTTTTTAGTGTCCAAACCCGATAAAAAGCTTCCTGCTATTGTGGATCTTCGTATGCATTATGGTTCCGTTTCCGGCTACAAAGCCAACCTAGACAAGTCAGAAGTGCTAAACATTACTTTTCCCCCTAAACTGTCATTGAAAATATCCCCCTCTACGCCTTTTAAATGGACCTCAAAAACCATTAAATATTTAGGTGTTCAACTGACAGCAGACCCTTCTCACCTCTATACAGAAAATTTTCAGCCACTACTAACGGAGATCCATACCATATCAAGGACTGCCGTTCTCCTGGTTTGGTAGACGGAACCTGTTGCAGACTTATGCACCTCCTAAGATTTTATACTCCATATGTTGTCCATACGTCAACCCCCCTTCTTCTTCAAGTCAATAAGAAGTCTTTTCTCCACTTTATTCTGGTGAGGTAAATGTCCACGGCTTTCTATTAATCTCTTAATGAAGAAAAAAGTTGGCAGGGGGCATCGGCCTGTGTTGGATTGAACTCAGCTCACCCGGTCCGCTCTCGTTGCTCACTAAATTCTCCAATTACACCTTCGGGCCTGTGAAAGATCCTCAGTGCGCCAACACCGCTGTGGCCACCCCTGAGTCTTCTTTCATATAAAACCACACTCACCACCAGTGAGTGTCGGGTTCACCAGATAAATACAAGACAAGCCTTCTAAATTTTATATATTTATTAACCCCTAAATGGGTCGGTATTAACATCTAACACATGCAGTTCAGAACAGATATGCAGATATATGCAAGCATTAACAGTTACTAGTTACAAGCTACAGTACAAATAAAATAAAAGGGATAAAGGTGAAATAATTACTTTACCACGCATCTCCTTGATGTGGCTCTATAATCCAACACTCACACATGCTCTGGTATGTGTGAGTAACCCAGTGGAGGCTACTAGCAGCAGCATGCCTGCCTGCATGCTCTCACAGTCTCTCAGTAATAGTCTCTAATAACTCCTCATAGTGTTCTCTGTAGTCCCAGCACAATCTCCTCATGGTCTGTCTGTAACAACTCTGTCATAACTCTGTAGTCTGTGATGGTCTCAGCCCAATCTCCATAGCATAATCTCTCCCCACAGACCTCTTACCTCATCTTTTATACCCTTTATGCCACCCCCCCAGAATGAGGTCACCAGCGGCAGCACGTCTGATGAGTTAATGCAATCAAGTCCAGACCCTTTGTATGTAGATGAGACCAAATGGAATGATACAATATTATCAGGCATATCTGATCTAACAGCCCAGGCTGGAACAATGCCCTATTGTTTGATCACTCAGGGCTGTGTAGGAGTACAATGGAGCCCTATTGTTCCAGTGTTGCCACTACTGCCAATATACACCTATGCTTATAGCTGCGCACAGTATGAATAAATGGAACTAGAGAGAAATACGCTACCCAGAGACCAAAATATAGCTTTGAGTTTTAGCCATATTTAAGCAGAATCATCACAGGGCCGGCCTCCCAGGCAGATCTGTGGCAGTATGGTTCTCTGGGCCACCGCTCCGAATCGACTGACCAGCTCCTGTTAGGCGCCTGTGAAACATGGCGCAATCTGAAAGAAACACTGGCACCCTCTCCTTCGCCCTTAATCCCTATAGGCATTCTACCGGATTGGCTAGGGAGATCGAATGTAACTTGCTCTGACATATGGCATCGCTTACTCTCTCACAGACTGCAGGAGGTTCTTGACAAAACAACAAAAGTGGACTTCGCGAAATTGGAATCGCAGGTCTCTGATAAACCCTTGTCTTTTCTGCATCACCACCTGCACAGATATGCCCGGGGCTGGATTACGATACGAACCGACCTTACCCCTTTCGAATGCACCCTCCTGTCTCAGACGTCCTATGTCCCAGCCTCCTTTGTCAGTCCGATTCAGATCCCACAACGCACCTTTCTTCTTGGGAACTTGAATTTGATATAACCCTTTCAGAGGATCAAGTCAAACAAATACTACGCAACTCCCACGATTTCTCTCCCTGTGTGCGCCTTCAGGAGACTCACTATAAGTTGCTAACCAGATGGTACCACACTCCTCAGTGGCTCCACAAAATGAATTTGTCAGACTCTGATTTATGTTGGAGATGTAAGGCCCAAAGTGGATCCCTGTCGCACATATGGTGGTCCTGCCCGGGAATTACTCAATTCTGGAGGGATGTCCAATCCGTGAATTGGCAACTTTCCTCTCCGACTTTTGAGCTCACTCCAACTATGATCTTGCTCTCACTACCGTCCACTAACTATAATCCGTAGAGATCCAATCTTGTCTCACTCCTATTGTCAGCTGCCAACTCCCTCATACCCTGCAGATGGCTGAGCACCGACCCCCCGTCTAAAACTGAATGGATTGAAAAAGTAAATCAGATTTCTCGCTTCGAAGAGTTGTCAAGCTGGAAGGCTGGGACAGATGCCCGTTTCCTCAAGACTTGGGCAAAGTGGAGGGATCTGAAACTGTGAGTCTATTTCCCTCACCCACCCTCTCCTTCCACTTTTTCCCTCCTTTCTCCCTCTTGGCCACTACCTTCGCCCACCCCTTCTCCCAGCCAATACATTCTTGCGGTTTACAAGACACCGAGACCACAGACAATATCTGCTTCTCAGCATGGGCAGCGCGATGACGTCACAACAACGAGCTGCCTGCGCTCAGACACAGATGTCCTGTGCGTGGACAGGGAGGAAGTGCCGGCGACTCCATTCATCAGCATCGCAGTTGAGTATGACTTTTGTTTTTGTTTTTTTAGCTTAGTTGTGGGTATATTAATAGTATAAGTGGTGGTTAGGAGGGGGAAATATAACTATAAAGGGAGGATTCATTAGGGGTCATTATGATGATGGGGGATCATTTATATAAGGGTTATTAGGAGGTATTATTAATACAAGGGGGAGGTTATTTATATAAGGGTCCATTAGGAGGCATCATTTATATTAGGAGGCATTATGAACATAACGGGGTAGTCATTAATATAAGGAGCCATTAGAGGTGCAGTATTTATGTCAGGGTGAATCAGGGGCATAATATGAGGGTCAATTAATTTAATTAAGGTGGCACTTGGGTTTTAATAAGACTAAGGCCCCATATAGTGGGCTGTAGAAAAAAAAGCGCTGCAGGAAAAACCGCAGCGGTAACATTGTGGTTTTTCTCGCAGCACTTTTCACAGAAGGTCCGCAGAGGTTTCCCCTGTGGACTTTCTGATTTCAATACACTTATATGGAAACCGCCAGTGTTTCTGTAGGTATAATTGAAATGCTTCAATTTTCCAAAACCGCAACGGTTTTGGAAATCGCAGTGCATCTGCTGCACGTATTTTTCCGCAATGTGTGGATGGGATTTGCTAGATGTAAAATGCCGGGTTTGTTTCTGTGGGTTTTCGCCACATGTGGCCCCCATCCCCACTTTGCAGTAAAATACAAGCAGTGGATACGTTGCGATTTCCAAAACAGACGCAGTTTTGGAAATCACAGCATGTCAATTATACCTACGGAAATGCTGGCGGTTTTCCTGTAGATATAATTGAAGCAGAAAGTCTGCAGAGGAAACATCTGAGAACTTTCTGTGCAAGGTGCTGCAGGAAAAACCGTGATGCGTCGCCGCTGCGGTTTTTCCCGCAGCTCTTTTTTGCTGCAGGACACCACGTGGGGCCTTAGCCTTAAAGAGGACCTTTCACGTCCTCATGTATATGCTGTTTTACATACCGCTAGAAAGCCGACAGCGCGCTGAATTCAGCGCACTGCCGGCTTTCCCGGGATGTGTCCCAGGGCTGGAGATATCAGCGGTCTTAGTTTCACGGTTTACTGTCAGAAGGACGTTCCTGACAGTCTGGCTACGCTGTGAGGAACGCCCTCCCTGACAGTTCTCGTTCATAGACTTGTACTGGGGGGGGGCGTTCCTTACAACTCAGTGTCATCGCTGGGCTAGACTGTCAGGAACGCCTTTCTGACAGTAAACCGTGAAACTAAGACCACCGATATCTCCAGCCCTGGGGCACATACCGGGAAAGCCGGCAGTGCACTGAATTCAGCGTGCTGTCGGCTTTCTAGCGGTATGTAAAACAGCATATACATGAGGACGTGAAAGGTCTCCTCTTTAAGGAGTTTTCCAGCTCATTTTTATTGATGATCTATCCTCAGAATAAAACATCAATAAGAGATAAGTGATTCCCCACTGATCAGCTGTATGAAGGGGCTATGGTGCCTGTTTATATCACACGCTGTCTGTTTATAGTGACAGTGTGATGTAATTCCAGCCTTGTCACATAGACATGTATAGGATGAGGTTGTAGTTACATTACATGGCTGCTATGAAAAGAATGACACTATGTAAACAGAGAAGGGGTCACGGCGCTTACACAGGTACCACGGTTCATTCAAACAGCTGATCCTGGGGGTCCGTGGTATTGGAACCCCAATAATTTTTTTTCCCTTTTTTTTTCCTTTTTAATTAGGAAACATCTGGGGCATTATTAATAAGGGGCACTATTCAAAGGGGTGCACATGGAAGTTATTAACTTTAAGATACACTTGGGGGTATTATTCATTATAGGGGGTTATATTATATATTTTATGATTGGGGTAGCAGCAGGATGGGGGCTTTGTGCAGGTGAGGACAATGTGGGTCAGGTGCCTGGAAAAGTGAGGAGCCAAAGATGTCTGTGTTGCAAACTTTACAGAGACTTGAAGAAGTGGTCATGGCCGTCCAGATGAAAGAGATGGGAAATGTGAAGGATTGGTCAGAGACGTCACCGGTAAGTCACTAAATGCTACTGCCCTGTATTCACCTAAATCGTCTGCAGAGCCCTGTGTAGAGCTGCTATATACCACTATACGCTCACCGTATACTGATAGCATCGGTATACGAACAAGTCCAAGTTGGGGGCCCACTTGGACATGTTCGCCCCCCCTGTGCTGAACCCCTAGCTACGCCTCTGATTCTGCTCTTTTTGTCCCTTCCACTTACTCATGATCATCATGTAGGACATAATAGCAAAGTAATAAACAGTATTGATTTGAATACAGCTCTAGGACCAGATATGAAAAATACCATTTCTTCAAAGCCTGTGTCTGTGTCAGTGGCTCTGTCTCTTTGTCTTCTCGTAAGTGTTGTCTCCTCCCCAATCCCCTCTTCCTAGACTTCTATGAACTGTAATTTGGCATTTCAGTGGGCAACAGTTTAAACTGGGAAACCAAGACAGATTCAGCAGAGATTTTAAACTGAATGTCAGTTTAGCAGGGAGCGGGAAAAGAGCCAGATAAGTGAAAAATTTGTTGAAATGTTAGTGGCTATTTGTGAATATTAAGTATTTAAGCCAATTTTTGTACCTGACTCAACAAGGAGGTGCTCATTATCCAAAAGGAGCATGGCATAACATGTGCCAAATTGCGACAACATTTTGTTACAAAATACTGGCCTAAAGCAACTCAACCCAGAGGTGGTATCGAAGGTAGACAAAATTGCGTAAAGATGTGCCAAGCATAACATTCAGCATTAACCACTGTGATAAATGTACTGCACCTTCTCTAGTTTTAAGCTGTCTAAATTTAGACAATGTTAATAAATGTGCCCCAGTTTATTGTTCTCATGAAGAATACAGAAATATAGAAGCACAACTCACATTAACACTCAGCTAGCCTGAGAGACTGTTACAGAATTACCAATCTGTACTGGATTGCATAAACTGCATTTTTCACTCATCTAAATATAAAAGCAAACCATTTGATCTTCAAGTTGAGCTTATGTGGTACAAAAAGAATAGTTTTAGACTTTCTTTACATTGGTTTACTTGAATTACATGCATGATTTCTCACATGGACCACACTGCACTGTCACATTTTTTGACAATTTTTAAAATTAATTAATTTGGGGACTTACAAATGCAACAGGTTTGATGTAGCCATTAGAGATGAGCGAAGTTTTAAAAAATTTGATTCGGCAACTTCGCCGAATTTTCCGATACGATTCTATTTGATCCGAATTAAATCATGCCGAATAAACAGCTATTTCCTGTCTGCAGAGAGCTGGGGTGGGCGGCAAAATAGCGGAACCCCTTGGATGCCGCGGTCATGTTTGACCGCGGCATCCAAGGTATTAAAACCCCTGATCAGTTATGGAGCAGGGTGTTAGCTGTCAATTACAGCTAATACCCTGCTCCATAACAGATCGGGGGTTTCAGCACCTTGGATGCAGTGGTCAAACATGCCGTGGGTGCTCGCGAAGGAGTTATAGGGCTGTGACATCACAGAGCTGGCTGCTGATTGGTTGCACGCATGGCATTGTGGGTATTACCAGAGTTCATTGCCCCATGTCCTAACATGTACAGCAGCCATTTTTAACAAAATGCGATTCATTACCATGAAGTGTGAGGAAATCCGGATTAAATGCGAATCGAATATTTCCTGAAATTCGGATCAAATTCCACTTCGTCAGCTTCGATTCACTCATCTCTAGTAGCCATCTTCAACTTAAATCTGATAACTTGTTGTAGCATGATAACGTGATGAAAATTCTCATGGGTCCATGCAGACAGTTTTGACAATGTCACCCACAGTGCTAACTACCCTCTCTGCCACTTGAGGATGGACAAGACAGAATACCCATGGTAAACTGGGCAGGTGGTAGATCCGCCTGGTACTGCAATGAAAAAAAATTTCTGGTTCATCATGTATGAGATACTTTACTGGCTGCTGCTGGTGCTGATTTCACTTCTGATACTTGTAGAGGTAGCAGTAGCAGAGACAGTGGATTGCTGACTGAGTGAGGAAGATGCCAATGCAGCTGGCATTGGCAGTTGTCTCGCTAAAAGCTGTGGCAAACTACAGAGCGTAAGAATACGACTATATGCGGCTTACAAATGCCAGTGACAATACCACAGGAAAAAGCAAAAATGGTAGCACTGTCACACGTTTTATATATAAAAAAAACTGTGCTGCAAAATTTCACAGAATTATTCCTTTTTTCCTTTTTTTACACAGAAAGGTTAGCAGAGTCACTGTGGCTTTATGTAAAGTAATAATCTTTCCCTATATCTAGCCAGATTTATATATCTATTCAGATTTGTCTTGTTTGTGAATCTCAGGTCATTATGAACCAGTTTGCCCATCTCTAATTACTAACTCAATGCCATCTCTAGCTGTCAGTAGAATTTGAAATTTTAACTTACTTCCAGAGCACAGCTTAGATGCCACAATCATTACAATCATAGAAAGAGATGGAATATTGCTATTGTATACCATAACTTTCTATAAAGACCATCTATTGGGACTCCCACTGATCCCTAGATTCTCTCTGTTTGGCCTGCATAGGAATGTTCCAAGTTGCCTTGTGAATTGAGCTGTGCTTCAGCACCCAGCACAGGAGGTGGCCATGATTGATTTTGTGCTAGTGCAATGTCAAAGGGACCTTGGTGGGGGGATTCCCCAAAGTTCAAAACCTACCTATCATAGCACTGCGGTGTATTCAGGCTATTTGCAATTACATAACAAGATGAAAATACCCCATGAACAGAGTTATTGTGATACTTAAAGGGAATCTATCATTAAAAAAAAAAACAACTTTTAAGCTAATGGCCATTGAAATGGCCTTTAAAAAGGCCATTCTTCTCATACCTTTCATTGTTGTCTTCTCCCAGCCGTTTCTGTAAAAATCAGTTTCTTCAGTTATGGAAATGATCATCATAGAGCACCCGGGGCGTTCCTCCTTGGCAGCGAGCACCCACCGTGTCATCGCTTGTCACCACCCATTATTCTGTTGTGGTGACTCCCATCTTGGTCTTCTCTATCTTCTTTCTTCTACTTCCTCTGACGCAGCGTTGGACTGCCGCCATTATCAGGTGGTCTTTCACAAGAGGCGCAGTACGGACCACCGGAAAATGGAGGCCTGTCATGCGTAGTCGCTGCCGTCCAGCACTGCGTCAGAAGAAGTAGAAGAAAGAAGATAGAGAAGACCAAGATGGGAGTCACCACAACAGACTAATGGGCGGTGACAAGCAATGACGCTGCCACGGAGGAATGCCCCGGGTGCTCCGTGAGGATCATTTTCATAATTGAAGAAACAGATTTTTACAGAAACGGCTGAGAGAAGACAACAATGAAGGGTAGGAGAAGAATTGCCTTTTTAAAGGCCATTCCAACGTGCCATTAGCTTCAAAGTGTTTTTTTAATGATAGACTCCTTTTAAGCATAACCTACAATCTTCAGAATATCATTTAAAACTTAGTTCCGCTTTAAGTATGTTATTTCAATTGTTATCAGCTTTTCATTGATAAATTTTAATAATCCACTTTCACAGATGTCCCTAGTAATTTCTTTTTTTCACTAGATGTCTTTGAGTTGTAAATGTTTCATGGCAGTTTTAATCTTTTATTGAATGTTTAAATGTTGAAGCATGTAAGTATTCATTTATCTTTAAGCTCAGTTTTTGAGAGTTGCAACGGTTCTAGATTGGCATGAAAGCTGAATTATCTTCTTTATGTGCTCTTCTGAACAGACTGCAAAGATAAATGATAAAGTAGAATACTGTATCTTTGGTAGTTCATTGCCCTATTTCTCATAGGCTGTGAAATATTTTTTATTTTCAGAGAAGTAAAATTTTACTTTAAATGTAAAATGTAATTTGTAACCCATTCTATTATAATATTATCCTGAAAATAATAAAGCCTTTGCAAAAGCGATAATTAATGGCATGTAGTTTTTTTATTACTTCATAATGAGATTCTATCTTGTATACTTCTGTCATGCGTAGTCTATTAATATATAGCAGTGATCATAAATGTAGTGATCATAAATGTAACAAAACTGAAACAAAATCACCTTATGGCTAAAACCCCACGTTGCAGAAAAGCTGCTTTTTTGTGTTGCAGATTTTGCTGTGTTTTTTTGAGCCAAAGCAAAGAGTGGCTACAAAAGGAATGGGAAATATATAGGAAGCTCTTATACTTCTCCCTTCTGCTCAATTCATTCCTGACTTTGGCTCAAAAAAACACAGCAAAATCTGCAACAAAAAAGTTGTGTTTCCGCAATGTGGGGCCTCAATCTAAAGATTAAAGGGTTGTAACATGCTTGCCCGTCCGGGCTTTGGCGCCATCCTCCGGCCGCATTCTGCAGCGCAGGAGGCATGTCCGGCTGTGATTCCTTCCTTTGGGTTCTTCTGGTATTGTCTGAACACTGTCTTATTCCCTCACCTCCTTAATTGATTTTCCACCACACCCATCTCCTTTACCTTGGTTTCTCTCTGCTCCTCTAATAGTTAATTTTAGCCTTACCTGTGTGATTGACAGCCTTTTGTCCTATCAAGTCTGGGGCGGGTTCTTTCTTCCTATTTATAGTTTACTCACATTCACATTGGCGCTTGTTATTGCCTTGTGCGTACTGGCTATTACTCTTGCTGTTTAATTACCTGTATTCTTATTCCTGACCTCTGGCTTTGACTTTGACTATTCTCTTGAATTTTGATTCTGTACTGCATTGCTCAACTGTTACCGACCCCTTGGATAGCTGACCTCCCTTTTGTTGTTGATTGACCTGTCTGCATTCTGTGTTGTCACTTATATTAAGAAGGGATCGTCGACCAGTTGCTGGCTGTCGCCTAGGACAGATCAGGCAAGTAGCCAGGGACAGTGGGGGGGGAGGGTTCATTTTAGGGTTCACTGTCTTGTTGTGCCCCTCCCCCATGGTTCACCAGCAGCTACTGGGGAGTCGCTCCTCTAGCAATTCCTTTACAAGGGTTCTTAACATACAAGGGTTCTTAACATACAAGGGTATGTTGACTTTATTCTTAATTGCTCTGGTGCTTCTACAAATAAAAATAAAATAACCTTGCAAATATTGATATCCTGTGTCAGTGCCGATGTTAAGGAGGGGGCAAACTGGGCAGCTGCCCAGGGCCCAAAACCCAAAGGGGCTCCCAGTGGATCTGGGACACCCGACGTTTCACTTGGTGCCTCTGATCCTGAGAGAACCACTTTCAACTGAAACGGAGTCCTCTCAGGACTCCGATCCAGTTGAAACCTGTCACCTATGACAAAGCATGGAAATCTATTCTCCATGCTTTGTCATACTGTAAGCCACAGTATAGTGCACACCTAGCGTCTTGACTCAGGTCGCACGATGACATCACTGCATCGCGCAGCCTGTGCCGGACCTCTTATGGAGCAGGGGAGACTTCATCAGCTTCACTTGCACCGGGCCCTATGGTACTGGGGCCCCCATTGGACATACCTCCCAACCGTCCAGGATTTCGGGTCCTGTTCCAGTCGGCGGGAGGTATGTCCCCATATCAACTCCGTGGACAGCCCCTGCTTCACCATTGTGTGTGAATCACATCCTTGTGTGCTTCGGTCCCTGGAGCTGTGGGTGCGATGTGATGACATCACTCACATCGCGCTTGCAGCTTCCCGAACAGTCCAGGAGAGGAGACCTCAGAGAGTGGCAGTGGAGTGAGGAGAGGTGAGTATTAGTGTTTTATTACTTTAAACTGGTGGCAGATGAAGGGGGGACATTAAACTGGGTCAGATGAAGGGGGGGACATCAAGCTGGCGGCAGATGAAAGGGGCACATTAAACTGAGGGCAGATGAAGGGAGACCTTAAACTTGGGGGGCAGATGGAGGGTGACATTAAACTGGGAGCAGCTGAAGGGGGGCATTAAACTGGGACAGATGAAGGGGGACATTAAACTGGGGCAGATAGAGGGGGACATTAAACTAGGGGGCAGATGAAGGGGGGACATTAAAATGGGGGAGATGAAGAGGAACATTAAACTATAGGGGCAGATGGAGGTTGACATTAAACTGGGCAGATGAAGGGGGACATTAAACTGGGGGCAGATGGAGAGGGGCATCAAACTGGGTGCAAATGAAGGGGGGACATTAAACTGGGGGAGATGAAGAGGAACATTAAACTGGGGGGAGATGAAGAAGAATATTAAACTGGGGGCAGCTGGAGGGGGACATTAAACTGGGGGCAAGTTGAAAGGGGGCATTAAACTGGGGGTAGCTAGAGGGGAACATCGTCTAGTTGCCCCCAGTTTAATGTCCCCTCTCCAGCTACCCCCACGATTTAATGTCCCCTCCAGCTGCCCCAGTTTAATGTCCCCCTCTAGTTTCCCCCAGTTTAAACTGGGGCACCAGGAGAGAGGACTTCATACTGTGGGGCAATTGGAGAGGAACATTATAATGTGGGGGCATATAATGTTAGGGTGACTGTAGGAGGATCATACTGTGTGGGGGCACATAGAAAATGGATGAGAATTGGTGGAGTCAACGTAGAAGAGGGTGGAGCTAAATTTGCTGTGGTGCGCATAGCCTAATCACAAGGGTATTTTATGTAATACCCCTGTGAACATAACATAAGCAGGAAATTATTGGCGTAGTGACCCAAATGTTTACCATCGTCTAGGTTGCAGCGCCAAAAGAGTTGCACCAAACACTTACACAACACAAACAAAGTCATCAATAAAGTTTACATTTTTTCACTGTCCCTGTCCTGTCCATACCTGATCTTTATTGAGTAAAATACACCGACAACCTCTCTAGCGATATCTGTTACATGCTAAAATATTAGCAATAGCGATTATCACTAGAGATGACAGGCGGAAAAAATTCCATCAGTCACATAACACATTGTCACCCATTGATTGTCACCATATAAAATCCCAGTTTTTGGCAGCTTTCAGATCGGTATAATAGCAGGTGTTGAAGGGGGGGGGGGGCACTTATGAACCCTTTGCACTGAAACCTTTGCATTTAACACAATGTGTTAAAACGGCTCTGGTTACGGGACCAGATAAGGTGAGTATAAGATTTTTATTATTTTTCTGGAGGACAGAGGGGAATTAAAGCTGAAAAGTGGCGCTGTAACTAATAAGAGGCACTATAATAAGGGGGAACTAGAACTAAAGGGGAAACTATAATAAGGCAAAAAGGCGAGACTAGAATTAAGAAGGTGGCATAATTAATTAATTAATAAGGGGAAAATAATGAGGGGCACTATAATAAGGGGGAACTAATAAGAAGGCACTATAGTAAGGGGGAACTAATAAGGGGCACCATAATAAGGGGGCACTATAGCAAGGGGAAACTAAGAAGGTACTATAATATAGGGGAACTAATAAAGGGTTATATAAAAAGGGGAAATTAACAAAGGACACCATAACAGGGGGGAATTAATAAGGGGGCACTATAATAAGGGGGAACTAATAAGAAGGTACTATAATAAGGGAGAAATAATAAGAGGCACCATAATAAGGGGGAACTAATAAGAAGGTACTATAATAAGGGGGAAATAATAAGGGGCACCATAATAAGGGGGAACTAATAAGGGGGCACTTATAATAAGGGGGAACTAGAACTAATAAGGGGGCTCTATAACAAAAAAGTACTATAGCTGATAAGCTATACTGTATGAGGAGGCACTATTACCTATTAGGTGGCACAAAGTGGATCATTATTATTCTGTGGAGGAACAAAGAGGATTGTACTGTTTCCAAAAAGGGAGTGTTATTAACAATAATAATAATATCCCGTTTCTGCCCCAAAACAGTAATAATTGATTTTTTGCCCCAACATAATAATAATGCCCACCTTTATTATTTTGTAAAGGGCGCAAAGGTGGGCATTGTTATTGTGTAGTGGGCAGGGAGGGGCATTATTACTCTGCAGGGACATGACGGTGGGAATTATTACTATGGGCATCATTACTGTGTAGGGTCACAGAGGGGAGCTTTAATACCATGGGAAGCATCAGTAAATCATTATTTTAATTATATAATCAAATTTGATTATGATAAAAGTGTGTGGTCACCATTATTCTATTGAGTACAAAACTTGGCACTATTACTGTGGCATATTACTACTGTCTACAGCACGACTAATGTTTTGGGCAAAATATGAGGCACTATCTGGCATTATATGTTATTAGGGCAACCGAGCATCTGTGTAGAAGAGGTATCTGTCACTGTATTGTGGTAATATATATTTTTGTACAGTGGCAGTAAAAGTATGGTGGTATTATTAAGGCTATGTTCACACTAGCGCTCATTCTCCGCTCGGGTTTCCGTCCCCGAATCCGCTTAAAAAATGCCGAGAGAAAAGTCCTGCAAGCAGAACTTTTGACTCCGCATTTTTCAGGTGGAAACCCGGCCTTGTATAGAGGTATTATTGGTAACGTTAGTGCATGGTGTGCTTTGTTCCATAACAATATGGACATAATATTTAAATTTGTTTTTTGTATAGCATTATTATTCAATCAGTATGTCTTAGAGCCTAGCAAATACCCTAATGCTAGAAATCAATTCAGCAGCACTCTGCACAGTGTGTACCAACTGAATGCATTTGTTTTGTTGGATTAATATGTGAGAATTTGTGGCCCCACTTTTAATTTTGCCCAGGGCCACACTTTGTCTAAAACCGGCCTTGCGGCTGTGCTTGTATATAGCTCATATTCAGACCTGTGTTTCTCTATGGTGACAGACAAAACTTGTGTAATCTGATCCTACAGTCAAACCCTCATCTATCTGTCCCCTATCTGTTCCCTACTTTTTACTGTACATTAGCAAGAATAAGAGAACATATGGAAGAGAGCATGACAGCAGAATATACAAGGTTTTTCATTTTAAATGCATTGGGCAATAAGATTTTTTTGTGAAAATGTACACAGCTTTTATACTCATATTGATTTATTTATTTCTACTCACTTTATATGTGGAAAAAAATCATACTTACCTCAAAAAGCCACTTGAATTAATTTCATTAATCAAATTTATACCTGCCTTTTTGTATAAATTGAGTGAGTTCCTGTTTCACATGTTAAGTTGTATTCACACTGCATTTGCAGTATAGTTCATAGGTTTATATTGGGAGAAATTCCAAAAATATTCATGGAAGTCTCCATATTACTCAAAGGTCATTACATTTAAAGTAATTTACACTGTTTGTTACAGTAATAAAAAGTATACTAACATATGAAAAAAGGACACTCTTTTGCCATACATTGGATTATTTAGATCCTATGGAACAGTTCAATATATCCACAAGGAGCTGAACAAGCACACCCAACATGTCAATACACCCTTAGTTACCAGACTGTGTAACAGGCATCTGTTCACATGAAAACAGAATGTGAAGAGATTGTGAGATTTTGGTTAAAAAGTGTTTCTGTAATAGTTCAAGGTTTTCATAAATAAATTATACAAAACTACAAAAAAATCAGAACATACTTAATGTAAAGGAGAACATGATCTTTGAAGAACAGAATGTTCATACCTAAGTCAAACAAAGAGCAAACATACACACGTGGACAAAATTGTTGGTACCCCTTGTTTAATGAAAGAAAAACCCACAATGGTCACAGAAATAACTTGAATCTGACAAAAGTAATAATATATAAAAATTCTATGAAAATAAACAAATGAAAGTCAGATGTTGCTTTTCAACCATGCTTCAACAGAATTAAAAAAAAAAAAGAAAACTCATGAAACAGGCCTGGACAGAAATGACGGTACCTTTAACTTAATATTTTGTTGCACAACCTTTTGAGGCAATCACTGCAATCAAACGATTCCTGTAACTGTCAATGAGACTTCTGTACCTCTCAACAGGTATTTTGGCCCACTCCTCATGAGCAAACTGCTCCAGTTGTCTCGGGTTTGAAGGGTGCCTTTCCCAGACAGCATGTTTCAGCTCCTTCCAAAGATGCTCAATAGGATTTAGGTCAGGGCTCATAGAAGGCCACTTCAGAATAGTCCAATGTTTTCCTCTTAGCCATTTTTGGGTGTTTTTAGCTGTGTGTTTTGGGTCATTATCCTGTTGCAAGACCCATGACCTGTGACTGAGACCAAGCTTTCTGACACTGGGCAGTACATTTCTCTCTAGAATCCCTTGATAGTCTTGAGATTTCATTGTAGCCTGCACAGATTCAAGACATCCTGTGCTAGATGCAGCAAAGCAGCCCCAGAACATAACAGAGCCTCCTCCATGTTTCACAGTAGGGACAGTGTTCTTTTCAAGATATGCTTCATATTTTCCGTCTGTGAACATAGAACTGATGTGCCTTGCTAAAAATTTTGACTTTTGTCTCATCTGTCCATAGGACATTCTCCCAGAAGCTTTGTGGCTTGTCAACATGTAGTTTGGCAAATTACTTTTGTCAGATTCAAGTTATTTCTGTGACCATTGTGGGTTTTTCTTTTATTAAACGAGGGGTACCAACAATTTTGTCCACGTGTTTATAACGGAAGTACATAAAGAAGATGGATGGAAGGGAAGAGAAAGTGCTATATATTATCTTTTTCATAACCAATTCACTTATAGGGAATTGAAAACTAACTAGGACATAATCTTGTCTGACTCTCTGAAAATCATAAATATCTGCCATATGGTGAAGAAGGGAGAATTTTTGTCAGCTTCGATTATTGTTAGTTCCTCTATTTCCAGTACATGATTCAGGCTAGGTTCATCCGTAGGAGACTCTGCCACAGATTCCGCCAAAAATTGGTGGAGAGAAAAGTCCTGCATGGAGAACTCTCCGCGGGTTTCAGTATAAAAATGGTGGACACCTGTTGTCTGGATTGCTGTTGCTGTTGCTGTGGCTGAATAGACTTTTTAAAATATGAACAAGAGACCCAGAATCAGGGACAGTAGTGCAATGTCTGGGAGTTATGCAATACAGTATTAAGAGAGTACATTTTCTAGATAGTTTATCTTCTGCTATAGAATATGGATTTTACGGTGAAATTTTTTGCATTTTTGAGTGGTGAGATGAGAGATGGTATCCATTTTTCAAGCAGTCTAGGTGATAGGCTCTCCACTAGTATAATTAATGTCAATCAGGGAAGAATATTTTAGTAATGTGTTTTATTCTAGAGGGTTGTAACGTCTCTGCCGTTTCGGGTCTCAGCGCCGCCCTCCGCTCGCACGCTGTGGCGAAGGAGGCGTCTTCAGTTTGGTTCTTTGTTTAAGTTTCTTGATGCTCAGTCTGAACATGGTCCTAGTTCCCTTGCTGTGTAAAGCCACACCCGTGTAATTAGGAACATTTCTCTCTGGACTGCATAGAGTTAATCTCTTCCTGGCCTGTGTGATTGACAGCCTGTGTACCTATCAGATCTGTGGCTGGGCCCAGACTTTCTATATACAGGATGTCATTTCTCAGCAGGTTGCCGGTTATTACACTTGTGTTTTGCCTGCTCTCTTTCTATACTCCTTGATACCTTGTTACTTGATTCTCTGACCCTTTGGCTTGCCTTTTGACTATTCTTTTGGATTTTGACTTTGTACTGCTTTTGCTTACTGGCTTTACTTCTTGTTATTTGTTACCTGCTCTTCTTATTTTCTGACCACTGGCTTTGACTCTGACTATTCTCTTGGATCTCGATTCTGTGCCGCAATTGCTCGATTGTTACTGACCCCTTGGCTAGCTGACCTCCCTTTGTTGTTGTGCGCCTTGTCTGCGTTCTATGTGATCACTTATTATAAGGAGGGACTGTCGACGTGGTTGCTGGCTGTCACCTAGGACAGATCGGGCAAGTTAGCCAGGGACAGTGGGGGGATTCAGCTTAGGGTCCACTGTCTTGTCCCCCCTAGTTCTCCAGCAGCTTCTGGGGAATCGCTCCTCTAGTGATTCCCTTACAAGGGTGTTATTAGTGAGAAGTATAGATAGATCTAGTGCTAAATCTTAAAGAAACATTTTTGTAATAGGTGTTGTTTATATAAATGGTATCTGCCTGGAATTAGCTTTTTCCCTGCTACTGAAGAATCTTTAATGTTTGGCTGGAGGCACATGTTTTGGTCATGGAGCTGCTAATAAACATGTCCCTTTGTTGCTGCTGAACAACCTTTTCTTAGAAAGAAGGCATTTGCTTTATCGAATCATGAGTATGTTTTTCTAATGCTTAGTGATCAGCTAATGCCGAGGGGTAATCTAGTATAACATGCCACATATTAAAACAACTGTATGACCATGCAGTGAATAGCTACAATGAGTCCACTAGAGCAGTGTCTGTTGCACAGTAGCTCATAGACATTGGCCCAAGTGGGGGTCCCTCATATATAATGTTCATATGCCTTAACAGGTTATTTAGTGAGGGGCTGCCCTGAGGGGTAACCTATTGAAAATACTTTTGTGAACTTTCATGTGGGTCTGCCAACAACTCTGTAATACTATCGCAGCAGGAAATAAAGGAGAAACAAGAAAGATTGAAATGGTACAGGAAAATGATGCACCATGATGTCACATGATGTAGAGTACATATTGTAGAACATTGCCATTTGATAAACTACACCCAGAGGATGTTTTCTACATTATATATGTATAATAAATTTTGGAATATTTTAATTCATTTTAAAGCTTACATATAGGTGGTATGGTGGCTCATTGGCTAGCACTGTTGCCTTGCAGCATTGGAGTCCTAGATTCAAATCCAGACAAGGACAATATCTCTAAGGAGTTTGCATGTTCTCCCTTCTCCCTGTGTTTGTGAGGGTTTCCTCCCATGCACCAAAGACATACTGATAGAGCATTAAGATTGTGTGTCCTACTTCAGACAGTATCTCTTCAGAATATGATGGCAGTAAATAACATGTAGTCCATGTACAATATATCTGATCTGCCTATGATATTTAGTGAACTGTTACATTTTTTTCCCATCATAGTGAAATGTCTTTGTATGTAAAAGAAGCAATATACTGTTGCTGATACCCTGATAAAGAGTGGGGATGTTTGTCAATACATAAACGTAAATACACAGCTTACTGAAGGATTTTCAGGATTTCCACTTTTTAAAAGAAACAATTCTAGTAATAGGGACATTTTTAGAAAATGATTGTTTTACATAATATCTGAACAGATAAGAGTTTTCAACCAAAGACAAGTTTACTCTTTACAGGGCGATAGAGGACACTATTATATTCTATAATTCTAAAATGTGTAATTCTGATTTACTAAGTGTTATTTATCTAAGCTGACAAGAATATTTTACTGTTGATTACAATGACCTTTCAGTATTGCTCTTGCATAGTTAGTATTTTTACTGCAAAACCGTATAAATATGTCATTAAAAAAAAAGCTGACTAGATGCTGTGAGATAAGCTGCTTTCATTCATTTCTTATGATTGCTGATAACATCTGTGAGCCTAACAGACAGGTTTAATAGAATATTTCTGATTTAAAAACATATAAATAGACGTGTATTATGTACTTTATAAATATGTACTTTATGAATGTGTCGTACATAATTTTGTACTCTTAACCCTTCCATATATAGGTGAGTTTTATTACAATTTATTCAGATATAGATTATATAATATGCTTCTCAATTCAAATGCAGCATATTATTGGGACAGGTCAAATGGGTTGGTAGATCAAAAGATAAAAAAAATAGTGATTCATGGTTACTATCAGCAAAGAGAGACTACAACAAAGTCATACATCTTTTGTATTTATGAACTTGTGTTCCCCTGTCTCCTCCCACTACCACACAAATTATTGGTAGAAGAGGTGTAACTTGAAGTTTCTGGGCCCCAGTGTAATGGGACCCGTACCTAACTTGTACCATTCAGAATGGAGGTATATTTTATGTAGCTCATTAGGGGCCCATCAGGGTTATGGGCCCGCTAGCAATTGCTAACCCTGCACCACCTATAGCTTGTGGCTTCTGTGCACCTATGGCTTTTTACACAACAGAAAAAGGCTACTTCTGTAGTCTAGGAGATAGGCCTATTCTTTCAACTGACCTCAATATAGTAATCAGTTATGGTGGAATTTTTATAAAGACAAAAAATTTTGTTTAAAGGGGTATTCCCATCTCAAATAGCCTATCTATACTGCTAGCTTACGTAAATTCAAGACTCTTCCTAAATACATTGCTTTAGCAATGCTGCTTCGTTTACCTGATATGTGAAATTATTCCTCTCATTGTTTATTCATCGTTTTCAAGACACCCGTCCTATAGCTGATAACACAGGTCGGGAGGATGAGTCACTGCATAACTACCACCTACTGGCAACCCATAAAAAACAGGAGCTTAACACACTCCCCTAATAGAGTAGGGTTTGGTGAGTAGGATAGGAAGAGGAAGGTATTTAAGGCACACATGGGGCACCACGCAGGTCCCGCATCTGAAACTATGTAGGGAGTGCCTGTTTGAACATCTAGAATTGGATGTCTTGCAGCGGAGGTATGTGAACTATTAAACTGGTGAGTGAAAGCACATTTTTACTTATTATAAAGAGACTAATGATAACCTTTTTTATATTATTGCCTTTAGGTGCTTGATTTCTCCGTTAATCCCCCTGATGAGTTGCAATCACTTGTGATTAAATGCATTGGGATGAGAATATTAGAGCAGTGACATTTTTGTGATGGACAGTGTTTCTTCAAGACTGCCCTTGTAAATTCAGGAGTTATTTTGGGCGGTGAAGGGATATAATAAGGGTAATAGTAGGTGATATGCAATCATCCAACACAGGAATTGACTCAGTAACACTGACATCCGGTAAGATCTATCCATTTTATTAATATATGGTGGGCAATAGTAAGGCCATATTGATTTAGAGATACAAGTATGGTTGTTTTTATTTATTTCACTCAATGCATCTATCATATGGGAAGGATAGATGGCAGCAATTGCACATTGGTTTTTGTATACAGTTTTACCTTCATAATTTTAAGGGAATTGCCAGTTGAGCAATTCCCCAGTGCTGCTGCAGAACCCTAGGGTGGGGGCACAACAAGACAGTGAGCCCTAAAGCTGAACCCCCCCACTGTCCCTGGCTAACTTCCCTGATCTGTCCTACGCGACAGCAGCAACTGGTCGACAGTCCCTTCTTAATGTAAGTGGCAACACAGAATGCAGACAGGACAAACAACAACAAAGGGAGTTCAGCTAGCCAAGGGGTCAGTAACAGTCGAGCAATGCAGTACAGAATCTGAATCCAAGAGAATAATCAAAGTGAAAGTCAGAGGTCAGGAATAGGAATACAGGTAACAAAACAGCAAGGAGTGATAGCCAGTACACACGAAGCAATAACCAGCGCCAATGAGAATGTGAGCAAGGAATAAATAGGAAGAAAGAACCCGCCCCAGACTTGATAGGAGGATAGGCTGTCAATCACACAGTTAAGGCTAAAATTAACTATTAGTGGAGCAGAGGAAAACCAAGCTGAAGGAGACGGGTGTGGCAGAAAATCAATTACATAGTCTAGGACAGTGTTCAGACTGAGCAACAAGAATCTTAAACAAGGAATCAAACTGGGCACGCTTCCTGCGCCACCGCGTGCGGGCAGAGGGTGGTGCAGAGACCCAAACAGGCAGAGACATTACAGTAATTCAAAGTTAAATTTTACGTCTTTAGAAATATTTCCACCATAGCTGATTTTTTCACACAAATGTCATCAATAGTTAGGTGTGTGGAAGCAGAGGATGGCAGGGTCCCCATGACCATAGAAGATTCTTAGCAGTATTTTTTCTAATGTTCAGTACCAATTGTTTTTTATTGTTTGACCTGTTCCTATGATATGCTGACGGCATATTCTGCTGATAAATATACTTTATTGGTGGTTTATCTCCAAAATGTTTCACATAGAGCCGGTTCACACCTGCGTTCGGGTTTCCGTTTGGGGAGTCTGCTTGGGGACCCCCCGAACGGAAACCTATACGCATAAAAAGCGGTTTACCTGGGAAACCCCAAGTGGACTCCCTGAATGGAAAGCCGAACACAGATGTGAACCGGCCCTTACGTCATAGTTAGGTCTCATGCGTGTGGCTGAATTATTAATCTGTGCTATTTGAAGCTCTAATATGCTGTCCATATCCTGCTTAGAGTCCATGCTGTACCATTGTGTGTTTCCAGTTTTACAGGTTTTTGTAATTCCTTTCATATCCATAACAACAAATTGTGACATACATCAATATATGCAGTATTGCATAGATATATTTTTATGGATTCATTCTACTAGGGGTTCTTAATGTTAATTCATAGGTATCCCATGTGCCACCAACACCTTCCAGTTTTCTGGTACATTACTTTGCAGTGTGCAGGAGAATCTGTATTACGCCAAATAACAAAAACTAACAGGGAGACATAAACAGGAGTAATTCATTGAGCTAAGTATTTGTTATGTACCGCAGCATGTATTCGTAAGGCAAGGTGTGCTACAGAGATGTCAGGTAGGTTATGATAAAGATGAGATTCTGTAGGTAAATAATTGTATAGATTTATTTTTCATTCATATTTTTTTATTTTTTAGAAATTTAGCAGCACCATCACTTGGTTGTATACAAAGGTTTAGTCACAGTTATTTTGCTCTGTTAATTGCTACCAGATTTTCTAGTGTGCTCATTCTGCAATGTCCCCAATTTATTTCAATGTAAAGCAATTACATGCAAATTGCTAGACAAGTAATTAGTATGTTGTAATTGTACATTTCAGACATTCTACTATGAACTGTACTACCTAAAAGCCTTGATCATTATTCTTCTATTGTCAAGTTTTTCTTGCTAAGGAATAAAGTTAGAATTTACTGCAAAAACTGTAAACTAGGCAACAATGTCGGTATACCTATAAAGATGATGAAGTGGGCTAATTGATGTTGTATCTTGGAGTTTGAGGGACAGTACTGGATTATGCACTGCTCTGACAGTCTTAGAAACAATACTACCATCTCTGCAGAAGTAATTGGTTACTTTTGTAGAACGTATTAGTTTCTTCCGTGGTGTCCGTCTTCTAAATTACTATCAATGGATTGCTGCCAGGAAGTGTGTGACCGGCAATAAGGCTCTGTAGCGGATAAAGGGGTTACCATAGCAGGTATTGTGGCTATTGTGGCCATGAAAATAATAGCAAGCTAATGTTTGAGAAGGGCTAAATTGTGTCTTGATATAAATAAAATAAGGTTCACTTTTGCAGAATCTACAGTAGAATAACTTCAAGAGCCACACAATAAAATATTCTGTAACACAGAGACATTTACTTTATAGCTGGCTATGTGAGATTTTACAGTAGGTATCCATTAAAGGGTTTTTCAGGAGTTAAATATTGATAGGTCATCAATATCTGTTCAGTGGAGATCCAATATCTGAAACCCCTATGGATCAGCTGCCCAAAGCAGAAGTGGTTCTTAGAGAGCACCTCTTCCAATTCACAGGCCTGTGACTTCACATTAATTTGTCACTTGGCCTGTTTGCAGCTCAGTCCTGTTAAAGTGAATCAGACTGAGCTGCAATGCCAAGAATGGTCCTTACATAATGTATGACACTGTGCTTGATATTCAGTGAAATGGCCACAGTGGTCACCCTAACACCTCAGTCTCTTCAAGCGCCTGATCGATTGGGGTCCTGGGTCCTAAGAGTAGACTATCAACATTACAATCCTTGAAATAAAAACTTTAATAACAATAGAAGGCCATTGATGTCAATTAGTTTATGTCATTTTCAGTTTTCCATGTGCCAGCACTCATTTGGCCAATTTTCCTTATAGATAATAATAGATAAGAGGGGTTTAATTCTTCTTTTAATGTTTTATGTGTGCTGTGATAATGCAGTTCTGACATTAGAAAGTGCACTAAAGAAAGTTAAAGTTTATTTTCATAGTAAAAAAAGGTAGCACTGTGGTTAATTGACAAAAAACATTTCCAACATTCCAGGCCTGGAAATATTGTGTACCTTAGAGATATAAATTATCTGCTACAGTACAAAGATAAAAGATATTCTTTAGCTATTCAATAGGCTAAGGCAGTTGACAGTACAAATATATTGCAACGGATAAGCGTTAAAAATTTATCTGACTTGAATATTGATGGAAAGAAGGCCCATGGCATGAATTTAAATACAGTTCTCCCAGAAAAGCAAGCTCCTATTCTGAAGCTGCATTTAGATAACAGAATCAACACACCTTTTCAATAGGAAAAGTAGATTACAGTGGAGGATGATTTGTCATTACTATGTCCAAGATGCTGTCTATGCAAAAAGTATTACTAAATTAGAATAAATTTATATATGGATATATCTGTGACTGTATATACAATAAGTCAAGTAAACAAGTCTTAAGACTTTACTTGCCTTCTGTATACATTTTATTTAGATAACATTCTCTCACTTGGAATTGTAGAGTTTGAATAAAAATTTTATTTGTCTACTTTGCACCCATGTAATTGTCAACCAAAAATTCTAAATAAAATATAATGGTTTAAAAACTTTGTTTTAGGTTTATTTTAATAAATAATATGTGTTGTTTAAGTTTCTATGGTTAAAAGCTCATTACATGATCAGGGCTGTTATATAAGGAGATTGAAAAGGTCATTTGATTAAGTGCCTCCACCACCTTGGATCATCTATCTCCCAGTACCCTTTAGCCCTCTGGTAGTTTAAAATCCAACAATATAAGTTTTGATATAAAAAAAGTGAGTATGCATCTTTAATGAATATTTATAACCATTATAAATCAAAAACGAAAACCCCCAGCTTAGATGATTTCCCATGGTTTTAAGAGACAGTCCTAGGCTTAGCGAAGCTCAAAGTCTACCCTGAGACAGTCCTTATTATGATATACAGTACCTAAGGTGATTTTACATACACAAGTAGTAATACATTGAAATAAATAAGTATTTTAATGCATTGTAATAAACAATAGCAGAATCAAATTGTCTACTTTTTTGAAAAATAAATGAAAGGGGACTGGGGTAACCCTGCCAAGAAAATTATTGTGCATCTGGCTCATAATGATGTACAAAAATAAAAAAATTCACATGTTACCAATTCCCTTTTCCCAATACTAGTAGCTTATGTAAATTCAAGACTTTCCTAAATACATTTCTTCAAAAATGCTGTTTCATTTGCCTGCTATATGAAATTATTCCTCCCATCATTTACACATTGTTGTCAAGAAACCTGGACTATATCTGACAACACAGGTAGGAAGATGAGTCACTGCTGTCTGGGGGGGTGATTTCTCTTGCTGCTCTGCCAGCAGGACAATCAGTTCAGCTAATTTCAGTTTGCTGATGTAGGCTAGGACAGTGGATACTGCAAGTCCATTCTCTGTAGAAGCATATGAAGTGTTCTCCAACCAAGTGTAATGTAATATACATTTACTGTGCATATTATTTGATCTGCATTTACATTAGGTATCTAGAAATCATAATAAATGTCTATATCTATTAAGGTACTTCACAGTGTCCTGTTCATCAAACAGGCAAAGCCTGCCCAACAGCTTGTGGAAGAATACTGGAAGTGAGAAGAAAGCAAAGCTGCTGAGAGTGAATGATAGTAAAAACCCTTTAAAGGCTATGAACACCTTTGTCCTGATTTTTTTTTAACAAACATTACTAGAGATTGGCTAATGTATGTTAGTTCAGGCTGCAATGTGTATTCCTTCACAATTCCTTCACCTTTCTTGTGTTGGTCTATCTCTGTAGGATGTGAGGTCAGTGAAATTAAGATGCTACTAGCTTTTGCACAGTTTAATTTCTGTACTGCTTTTCCTTCTACAGCCCATGAGCAATCTCTTATCCCTTGTTTTAATAGACATTTCTGCTATGGAATTTGTAATACCTCCATTCCCTGAAGAGTGTGACATGGGTTTTCTTTTCTGTCTGTACACTGATGCACAGCCTGTGTAATTTAGCTCCTCTTCCTGTGGTTTCTCCTCCCTATCTACACTCTGATACTGGCAGCTTGTGTGATCTATCCTTCATGAAGACTTGTATGCTTTCCTCCCTCCGTACCCCTTTTTCCTGCTTTTCACCTTTTTCTTCTCCCTGCTGAAATCCTTACCACTGAGGGAACGTAGAAAGGGAACAGAAATAAACAACACAGTGGCGCTGTGCTGTTGGATCTATATCAGAAGGATCATCAGAGTGATCCGACCTAAATGTTGGAAAACTGGATAGGGACTGGATAGGGAAAGGTTTGCGACGCTTTGCTTAAAAACCCATTCACTTCTGGATAGGAAAAGGTTTGTGACGCTTTGCTTAAAAACCCATTCAGTTCTATGGGTTTTTAAAGCAATGCACGGGTGTGTGCTTACACGCTTTGCGCTGATTAGCCGATTTTTTTCGTTGGACTCAAAGTCCTGCATGTTTCCGGTGAAAAAAAACGGCTTTGCAGCGCAGAGGGTGTAAGCGCACACCACGCGCATTGCTTTAAAAAACCCATTCAAGTGAATGGGTTTTTAAGCAAAGCGTCAAAAACCTTTCCCTATCCAGTTTTCCGACATTTAGGTCGGATTTGCGGCAAACGCAGTACCGCCGCAAGTGTGAACCCACCCTAAGCTATATAAAGCAGATGCACAGACTCTACAGCAGTGAAATTATTTTTTATTAATGAAGATTATCTAGAACTTTGATATTCCATTTAGGAAGTCAAGGAACAATATTTTTTCTTTTTAAATGTCTCTTCTTACTGCAACAGTATTATTGAGCATAAGTGGTATGTTTGTAAAATATGGGAGGAAGTGGGTGGTGGAGGAATCCTTTCTAACAGAGGCAGTCTTCAAGTATATTGAGGGATAGAATTACAGGTGTCACTTACAATGTACTCCATTTGATTTGTATCTTCTGACTCAAACAATGACAAACAATGGCAGGTAACAACATTTTATAGTTTTTTTAACAATCCTGGTTTTTCATAAATAATAAATTCTAATAATAACTTTATATATATATATATATGGTGCCAACTTATTTCGCAGCACTTTACAAATCAGATAAGGTAAGGCTGCTTGCAACTGCCTTATATGATATTTAAGCTGTTTTGATTTTAGTATGATTAATAATAATCTGATAAATATTATAACTAAACCTTAGTATGATAAATGGGATTTCTTTGGAGTGAAAGTCTTTGAAATACTTGCACGGTATGAATTATTGTAGCATTAAAGAGGTTGTCCGAGCAAAAAAAAATATTTCTAAAATAGGCCAGGGGAGGTGAAAAAAAAACAAAAAACTGTCCCCGATGCTCCAGTGTCCTCTCTGCTGGGCTGTCTTCTCGAAGTGAAACTCCTTGCCGGCTGTGACGTTCCAGATCACTTCCACTGAAGCCGCTAATTGGCCTCAGTGGTCACGTGCAGCGCGGACTTCTACGGGATGACAACAATGGACCAACAGGACTGGACCGTGCTAGGAGGCACTGGAGCATCAGTCTATTTAAAATATAAAATTTCTGTCCGGACAAACCCTTTAAGCTGCAATTAATGCATAATAGCTAGTACAGTACTGTATGTTATATTGAATGCAATTGTATCATTATGTGACTGACGGCTGGTAATGTTTGATGGTTGTAACTTGGTTTCAAGTATTATTGCAGTCAATTACCCATTCTGTCCTCACACAGTATCAGCATGATGGAATGAGCACTGAATGTTAGATGTGTTGAGGTTTCCTGTTCAGTGATCCAGTTATGAATCTAAATGAGAACAAGCACACACAATCAACTGTATACTCCTAGAGGCGAGGTATGGGACATGCCCAAGTGAGCAGGTTTCAGCGATGTGCTCTCTAAATCAGAACCACTGACTGTAATAAGTTTCCAGGAATCATAATCCAGAACAGACAACCAATACTATAATTTACAGAATCATCCCAATAAGGATCATTTTAAGGAGACCCAGACAGGTCTCTTTTGATCAAAGCTACAAGAGCTTAAAATTACACACCATAAAATATAAAAGTTGTTTTCTAAATTTTATATGACACACTTTATTTTTATAACTTCATCACTATGTTTTCAATGTATGCAAAAATATAAAACCCTGTCTTGAGTGTGTGATAGTTGCAGCTGTTCCTCATATCTCTGATATAGATGAAGAAGTAACACGAGATTGCTTATACTAACTGGCCTGGGCCTGAAACACGTTTTAGAAACTACACTAATAAAGGATTTCATGAACTGCAACTTACATATCACGTCCAATGAATTAATGGTCAATGCCCCTGAGAGAGGTGTCTATTGATCACACTAAGTTCAGAATATAAGACCAGAGATAGATAACAAACAAGCATAATTAATTGGGTAAGAATGAGTGTGATTTAGTGTACTAGATGCTAAAGGGGTTTTCCTGTATCACAATAGTGATGGTCTAACCTTAGAATGGACCATATCAGATTATTGGGGATCCAATTCTTGCCACTTCTGCTGATTGGTTGCTTCAAAGTGCTGCCATGTATGAGTGAGGACTGCAGTCTCCTCATTCTTTATATAGGGACTGAAAACGGTAGGCTGTCATCTTAGTAGTTGGTATGCAGGTACTATAGCTGTGTCATATTAACTGAATTAGACAAAACTGTAATGCTTTAAACTGCCACAGGCAAGTCACTGATATGCAGGTAAGCGATTCAATGTAAGGCTTTTTTCACTTCTTGTTTTAGCTGTGCACTGGGTTTGCTATCAGGGGAACAGTATACGTTTGAATGCCTGAAAACAGAATTCAAAGAGATACTGCAATGAAGCTTAGACATTTAAATAAGGCAGAGTCCAAGGGGTTCCATTTGACCTGCTTTCTGTCTGTGGGGTAATGTTTTGCTCTGGACAGAACAGCAAAGTCAACTACACTATTCTGTTCAGCACAAAAGATAAATTACAATGCAAAGACAGAAAACAGAGTCCACAGTTTAATTCTACCTTATTAAAGTTTAAGATTGCTTGAAATTCAGAAATAGCTACGATGTCGACCACTATTTTACAGGTAGGGAAGACAGAGAAGAAGGACTTTGGATGCTGGTCTCCCCATAATGTCTTGCAGGCAACAGTCACTCTAGCTCAGCCAATCATAATGGACTACTTGTGTGAGTCACTGATGACTCAATGGATGAATCATAATTATAAATGTTTTTGTCACGTTGAGATTACTAGTGCTGTCTTGGCTTTAAAGAGCTTGAAAGGGGTAGGATAAACTCCTAAGAGGCTTAGTGTTGAATATTTGGCACTTTCAGTTGAATCTGGGCACTTTCAGTTTGGACCAAATTCATTTGGACCAAATCGAATCTAGCTGCCAATCAGACCTGAAATGAAATTTGGGAAATTTGCTCATCTCGTATCTGTATTACAGTTCCAGACTCTAGAATGGGTGTGTGCTAGAATGCATCTATACCATTACTTAATATGGTCCATTCAAAGGTCTGATAAAGTTGTGTGACAGTCCCTCCAGAAGTTATGATACTGGTTTTTATTCAAAACAGATATACCTAAGAATGGTCTGAAGAAAATTATATTTACTGTTTGTGCTGCTTATGTTAGAAGGAAATGCTTATGAATTCATTATTGTGTGTACCTCTCTAATATATCTAAACTGCTGTTCAGAAAGTGTTCTCCTGTCTCTTAAAAAGGGGATACACTGTACATGCAACATAAATAAGCAAGTATATGTTATATCCACCTCCCCCTAATCTCACACAAATTTCACATGACTTTTGGATATGGGATGGTCCCTCACTCCTTACTAAAACCACCCAAACTACAGTAAACATTAACTTTGGAATAAACGCACAAAACACTTTATTTTGGGTGTCAAAATGGCCACAGCTTTATTTAAATCACAGCAGAGCCAGTACACTTTAAGGGCACTGTGAAAGATCCTCAGTGCGCCAACACTGCTTTGGCCCACACCTGAGACTTCTTTCATAAAAAAACCACACTCACCGCCAGTGAGTGCTGGGTTCACAAGATAAATACAAGACAAGCTTTCTAAATTTTGTATATTTATTAACCCCTAAATGAGTCGGTATTAACATCTAACACATACAGTTCAGAACAGATATGCAGATATATGCAAGCATTAACAGTTACTAGTTACAATATACAGCGCATAAAATAAAAAGGGAATAAAGGTGAAATAATTACTTTACCACACATATCCTTAATGTGGTTCTGTAGTCCAACACTCACACATGCTCTGGTATGTGTGAATAACCAGTGGAGGCTTCTAGCAGCATCACAGCAATCCACCCTGCATGTTCATCACAGTATATCCCAGTAGTCTCTCTGTAGTCTCATCATAGTATTCTCCTTGTAGTCTGTCTCACTGACCTCTTACCTCATCTTTTATACCCTTGATTACACCACCCAGAATGAGGTCACTGGTGACGGCAAGTCTGGTTGACTAATGCACTCAAGTTCAGATTCTTTGTAAGGAGATGGGACCAAGTGAAATGACACAATGCCTTCTATATGTTATCAACCATGTCTGATCAACAGCCCAGGCTGAACAATGCATGTGTATTTGATCACCCAGGGCTATGTAGGAATTCAATGGAGCCATTCTGGGATGGATACAAAGCCCTATTGTTACATGATTGCCATTACTGACAACATACATCTAGGATTAGAGCTGCGCACATTATGAGTAAATGGAAGTAAGAGGGAGATATGATACCCAGAGATCAAAATACATCTTTGAGTTATAGCCATATTTAAGTGGAATCATCACAGGCACCAATGACCCTGTGCTTAACTACTGTGCCCGCCCCTGCATGATGTTACTATTACGATATCCTTCAGGCTGGCCATTTCCAAAGCTCAGCCTGTTCACCACCATGAGGTTTAATCTCCTCTATTAGTTAAAATAAGCCCACAATAACTTGCCTGCAACTTCCACCTGACTCCTTAACCGCAAAAGTAAAGCTGTGACAGTTTACTAATGGCCTTGTGACATGTAACACTTTTGTTAGATTCAACTGACTCCCTTTATTTTTTTATTTTATTTTTTACTTAATATTATTTTAATTTATGTATTTCATTACTTATTGCCAATGCCATGAACAAATAACTTAAAAACTAAATGTTCAGGCAAATGCCATGAAATATGGACTAAACATGGCAAACCTCTGACTCATGAAGAGTCATCCTACAGCACTCAGGAGAGGAAAAACCTGCTGTGGAGGAAACCTCTAGGGAACCATGCCTGGAGGACTGCCCTTCCCTTGGGCTTAGAGGGATAATGCCAACATTAACTCATCAAAGTCATCTTAGAATTGTATATATGGCCAGAAACACAATTACTGTATCAAACAAAGAAATGATACAATAATACATACATTATACAGATAAACGTGAAAAAAGCAATTGTAAAATAGTGATTAAAAGAGGGAAATGTTTCCTCCAGTCCTTGTGGTGAGAGAAAGAGGAGAAGATGAATAAGACAGGAAGTTACATCTATTCCTAAACTCCTACCTCCCTACAGTAACACACTATGCACTATATACTCCTAAAGCTGAATATACACATATACTTTTAAAGTTGAACCAGCCTATATAAATCTACACAACTACTGCACAAACATTAAACTGCAGGAGTTATTGGTTCCCCCATCCTAAAGTCATGTCCCCCTTTGCTAATGGCTCTGGGGGTGTCTATCCTAACTATTTGTGCAAAGAGACCTTTGAGAATAGATGTATATTAGACTGTTCAACTCCTCCCCAATTCCAACTTTATAGTGCAGGATACCCTTAGAACTTATTATCAATACAAGACTGATCACATAACTAA
Source organism: Leptodactylus fallax (assembly GCA_947044405.1). Taxonomy (NCBI): domain Eukaryota; kingdom Metazoa; phylum Chordata; class Amphibia; order Anura; family Leptodactylidae; genus Leptodactylus; species Leptodactylus fallax. The sequence continues at coordinate 3,692,432 of CAMRHE010000059.1, read as the reverse complement.
TGACATGATGAGTGAAAATAGAAGATAGTGTAAAGTCTTTATAGTATAGCATTTGAGTAATGCTAGGTTCACACTAGCGCTCGCTCTCCGTTTGGGGATTCCGTCCCCCATTTCCGCTTGAAAAATGCAGAGAGAAAAGTCCTGCTTGCAGAACTTTTCTCTCCGCTTTTTCGGATGGAAACCCGGAGGAAACATTGCGGACCCCATTATAGTCTAAGGGATCAGCAGGTTTCCGTGGCCCCGGGTAACTGCTTTTTAAGCGGATAGGGCTTCCATTTTTCGTGTCCCCAAGAATGGAAACCCGAACACTAGTGTGAAGCTAGTGTAAGCCTGTATTTCAAAATGCCGTTTTATTCATATGCCAATGAGGGCAATAGTGCTTTGGGGGCATGCCTTAGTTTTGGCCTCAGCTTTGTTTGGGCTTTAGTTGTGGGACAAAGTACTTTTCCCTTCACCTGCATATGAATAAAAACAGCTATTTACATGAAAATGAGGCTATAAATCTGAAAAATAGGTATATTTGTAGAATCACCTCTACAAGGTACTGTAATTAGGTTTATAACCGATTTACTGCTAATAGACTGCCTTTTAAGGGAGTCTATCACCTCCCCCAAGCCAATTCAACTGTCACCAATATGTTACTGAGCACATTGCAGTAACATTACAATTATAAGCATAATATGTATTTATGTATTTCACTTTTGTAGATTTGGAGAAAAACAATTTTGAAATCTTATGCAAGTTAGGCAGTTGGTGCACTGTCAGTGGCCCCTCAGCTGAAACTCTACTCTTGCAACTCAGACCCCTGTCATCTTCTGCCTGCACCACCAAATTCGGTAGGAGTTCACCAAATACTTCATTTGCAAAAGACTTTAAAGTTGTTTTTCTCCAAAGCTACAATAGTGACATACATAACAAAGGTATGTTGTTTATTACTGTATTGTGCTCTGTAATGCAGTGTTAGCATTTGAATATATTTTAGGGTGGTGGTAGACTCACTTTAAGTTTGCTTCTCTATTGTCACCACCAGGTCTGGTAGTAATGAGCTACCAAAGATGGTTCTGTTCTTTAACACCCAATGTCTGTCTGTCTGCCTGTCTGTCTGTCTATCTATCTATCTATCTGTCACCTCATGATGCAGGGTAAATGAACATGTGGTCAATAGTTCCAATCTTTCTTACAACAGAAATCCGTGAAGCCTTTCGGGTACTGGATCGAGATGGGAATGGTTTTATTTCAAAACAAGAACTTGGCATGGCAATGCGATCATTGGGGTACATGCCCAGCGAAGTTGAGTTGGCTATCATTATGCAACGCCTTGATATGGATGGTAAGTATAATTTTCAAACAATCATTTCAAAATATGAGCAGAAAAATTGCTACATTTTCTTGGAATGTTGGCTGCTTGAGTTGTACTAGGATTGTTTTTATCACTACAGGTTACTTCAGAAACTTTACCGTTGAAGCAATTTTTCTAGGCCTTTGTACCATTGAATACCATTGTCAACTCACATTCACACTCATATCTTTAAACTTTAACAATATGTTTTGCTTTAACATTATTTGGTATAAAGTAATTTCTCCAGATTTTCATGTCACTCAACCAGGTCTTGCTTATGCCATATTTGCTGTTCTTATCCAGGTGTGTATAGCAGGAAATTTACTCATGTATAACCAGAACAAGTAGCTTGGACATATACGCAATTTCATGGCATACACTTGCATTTGTGGACCATTGACTCCTATTGCAAATGAACAGCCACAGTATCTGTTTTTTGACATTAGTTCTTGTCCTGTCCATTAGACTGTAGAATAGCGATCCCCAACAAGGGTGTAGTGGAAATCCACCAAGAGGGTGCAATACTCTCGTTGGAAAGATGGCCGCACGCCATCATGCAACATTATCTGCATCCTTAGGATGTATTTTAGTGAAAATTAGTTGGTAGAGGTGCTCCAAATATATATTTTTTCCAGGGGTGCCACAAGTCTGAAAAGGTTGGGAAACACTGCTGCAGTCTATGGAACACTTAAAGGGAGTCTGTCACTAGAACAGACCCTAATGAGCTATAAGCACTGTCAGATAGTTGGGTATCAATTGGCGAGCTTTTTTTTCTCTGATATCCTGAGGAGCTATTTGGTGCCACGAGGAAGTCACTGTTGCTTTCATCACACCAATAAGCTACCTCCCTGCTATGATTGACAGTGCCAAGCATTGTACATGCCAATCATAGCAGGAATGGGAAATGAATGGAGGCAATAGATGTTGGAAAGCATAGCTTTTTGGTGCGATGGGAACAATGGTGACATCCTAGTTGTACCAAACAGCTCATTAGCATTTCGGGATAAAGTTAATTTATCTGCAATGGAGGCACCAATGGGAAGCAGGCTAATTCATGTCAACCCCAGCTTTCTGAATGCCCTTGGAGTTTAATAGGGACTGTTCTGGTGACAGACTCCCTTTAATACTGGTAGCATTTCCTGGTATACTATCCACAATCACTCATCAAACACAAAGTGAATATAGCCTTAATTATAGCTTTAGTCAACTGTTGACAAGTAGATAAAAGTACATGTATGACCTGAAAACAGCTAAGATAAGTATGAACTTGGTGCTAATGGGATTTTCTTTACACCTGTTTTACATTTTTGGATCTGCTTTTGATATTCTACTATATGCTTTCAGAAGGCTACTCTAAAGAGAGAGGATTTCGGTCTGTAATTTATCTCACAAATGCCACAGTTTGACAAGCACTTGAATTTGAAGCCTAGAACTGAATGCTAACTAGTGATATATTACTGAAAATGCCAGTGCATAATGAATTCCCTAACCATATTATCTCTTTGTATGCTAAGTGTACAAAAGAATGACTCATAAAAACGTTCTATACAGAAGTAAAAAAAACTATGCATATGCTTTGATGTTTGTACTGCATAATGGATACCAAGCTGTCAATAGTTACATAGTTATTGAATGTGAGACAAACACAGGTCCTTTAATCGAAGTTTAATCTATTATAAAATGAAATGTTTTGACCAAGTAAAAGGCAAGGCACACTGACATATATACATAGGGCTTGGCCGCTGTACTATATGACCACATTGTGTTATAATTGATTTTTCTTTCAATACTAATTCTTCAAAATGTGTTGAATAAAATATACTTGAAGCAGACCGGTGTTTGGAGTGCTGCCCTGATATTCCCTGGGCAGATAACATGGAAGTCCGGTACAGGAAGGGCCACAGTAGGCTCTACCTGCTTAGGAGGCTGAGAGCCTTTGGAGTCTGGGGAGCACTTCTTAGGACTTTTTTTCAACTCAGTAGTGGCATCATCCATCTTCTTCAGAGTGGCCTGCTGGGGCGCAGTATATCAACCAGGGATAGAAATAAACTTGACAAGCTGATTAGAAGGGCCAGCTCTGTCCTTGGGAGTCCCCTGGACCCTGTGCAGCTGGTGGATGACAGAAGGATACTGTCCGTGGTGAGCTCCATGCGGGAGAATAAGTCTCATCCCATGCATGAGATTGTGATAGCCCCGGGCAGTAATGTCAGTGACTGACTACTTCACCCTAAGTGTGAGAAGGAGCGCTATTGGAAGTCTTTCCTCCCTGCTGTCATACAGAGAACTGAAATATCTTTCTGTTGTGATATTCCCCCGCTACTTCTTTACCTGTACCTTTCTAACTGTCTGTCTACGATCAATGAAATGCCTCTACCTTGGAACGTTCTTGTATATGTTGTATTTGTATTGCTTATCTTTGCATTGCATATCTTTGCTGCTGTAACACACTGAATTTCCCCATGGTGGGACTATGAAAGGATTATTATTATTATTATTATTATTATTATTATATACTTCAAGGAAGAGTGGTCAGTCTCTTTGGGATTTTGCACCAACAACATTGCTAAGAGAGACATACGTGCTACCAGTATAGGAGTATTAACTGCTTGTCATTTGACTGAAGTTTTTGCCCACTGGAATTGTACACACTTTTTTAGCTACTAGTGTAAATATGATTATCACTTTCTTGACATGGAAAACTGAGTCTTTCAAAAATTGTGACACTCCTTAAAGTGTAGGATACAACAGAATCAGAAGATAAAAAAGGCATCACATGGGGATGATGTCCATTCAGCAGAGAAATATCAAGAATGGACTGTGGGTAAGTTGAAAAAAAAGTGTTTTTTTTTTTCTAATGAGATACTTTGAAATGCAAGAGCATAGACCTTTTAGTGCTCATCCACAGAATTTGACCACATCCAAGAAGCCCAAAAACAGCCCAGCAAAGTAATGTTTTGGGGTGCTTTACAACTCCTGGACCAGAGACACTACATCCCATTGAAAGATGGATGACCAGTGCATTCTGAAGATGAAACTGCTACAAGCACTGTGGAAGTTGTTTCCTAGTTATGATGTTTAAGCAAGACATGGCACCCTGTCACAATTCCAGGCTTTGGCGCAACATAAACTTCCATTATTGGAGAGGCCTGTATTTGAACTTGTTATAAAGTCATGAAAAGGAAATATGGATTGTTCATCAAAATGAAAATGATTGCGAATGCAATCTATGTGTTGATCCAGGATTAAAGGGGTTGTCCCTTTATGGACACAGGGTCCAAATGCTGAGGCCTGATCACTAGGTTCCCCAATGATCAGGAGGATAGGGGACCGAAAGTCCCCCTAAGGCCTCCTTGTGAATGAAGCACCAGTACACTTGCATGAGTGGCGCTTCATTCACTTCTATGGAGCTGCAGGCACTGCTGGCGCTCCAATCACAAGTAGGCCTCCTCCTGGTCACTGGGGGACCCAACGATCAGCCCCCAGCAATCGAACACTTATCCCCTGTCCTGGGGGACACATGTACTAACATTTGTGAAATAAATTAGATTTTCTACTGGTAATTTTGTCTCTTTGTAGTTTTTTTTTTTTTAAATAAATTTGCATAGTATTACTACATTGAAATTATCATTTAGTGTAAGGCTACTGCATTGCATGGATCCTTGGTGGTTCTATTATGACAATAGTCTGGAAACTATTAAGAGTGATCATTGGCATCACTAGGTCTGGGTGTTGTCTTTAGATTATTCAGTATTGGTTTTGGATATAAGGTAATGTTAATAATGATTAGGACTGTGGAGAAAGTTAAAGCTGCATTACACAGTCAGATCTAGGCCAGGAGAAGTGTTGATCAGCACTTATTTGCATCAGCTTAATTACAAAGGCCAATGCAAACTGAATGCAGCACAAACTATCTCTACTGCGATTGTTTCTCCCCCTTTTGGCCACATGGATTATCAGCAGCACTGCCCTGAATACACAGGACTATGTCCTGATAATAATCTGCATCTTTTATCCTGAATAGTAGATGCAATTTGCCAACCAAAAATCGTTTACTCATTAGTCAGATGATTGACAGAACTATTACACAAGGCTATTATCGGCAACCAGCATTCCAAGGAGCATTTGATGCTGATAATAGCCCAAAATATCTCTGAAAAAGATAAACAGACTTCTACCCTCAATATTTTTCCCAAGTATATTTTTTATGATGATGCTATAAATGGGCAACAGGATACTATCAAGCTCATTGTCTGTCAAACATCTGCTTTATAGTATGCTAATCCATTTAGAATGCAATCTGTTATGGACATGGAATCTACTTTTATCTCATTGTTTTTTAATTTGTTTTGATTACTTGTCATTTTTCTTGTGTATTTTCCCCTCAAATGGAAAGCTGTAGAATATGTTGGTGCTTTTCAAGTAAAGATTATGTTAACAATCTTTTTTAATAAGGTGCCTAGAAAGATTATGTTGGCAAAGTATTAGTTTCCCTTTCCTTTCCTATGTTTTTAACTTGTTTTTATTAAGGAAATAGGCAATATTATAAGTCATGCAATAAAAATCTACATCAATGTCAGCAGTGTAGCTGTTGCATTTTGAGAAAAATGATCCCCTCTGAGACTATGACCCTAGTACCCTAATACATGCCCTAGAACAGAATAGTAATAGCAGCCAGCCTTTGGTTCATGGATGTTCACATTAGATTTATGATCCTGTCTTTTATGTATAAAGAATGTACTTATAATTTGGGACACACTGTTTATCGTTCTAATGCTCAAAGTCACTCAAACTGGTGATATAATGGAAGTGTTGCATTTACATACATATTATCAGGATGCTGAGAATTACCATTTCTTAAAAAAAAAAAAAAGAAAGAAAACAAATTGTGATTTTCAAGATAATATCACAGCTAGCATGGAAAACTTTTTATTTTCAAGAGTATTTCCCTCATCTATTATAAACTTTATAGGTAAAAATAGTTGATTATGATGTTAATCTGTTTTCCCTTAGTCCTAATAGCAGCACAACATGGGGTATTTCTGCCCCTTTGTGCTGGAAGGACAGGTGGAATTTTTAATTAGCATAATTAATTGCAGGACAACACCCCTATAAGAGGGCAAAAGAGACCTCCCCCTTTTGTCAATTATAAAGAAAAAGCAATATTACCTGGGGGGGGGGGAAGCTTGTGCTGCTGTTAGGACTAAGGGAAAACAGATTAACATCATAATCAACGATTCCCTTATGTCCTACTGCAGCACAATATGGGGACGTAACAAGCAGATCTCCTAGGGAGGGTTCTCCGCACTACAGTGCTTAAGACTGAGGCAGTAGCCTCTGAACTATGGACATCTACCCAATAGTGTTCAACAAAGGTTAGTTGGAATGACCAAAAAACGGTTGCACAAATATGCTCAAAAGGCAAGACCAACTCTCAGCCCAGGAGGCTAACACAGCCCTGGTTGAATGGGCTCTGATGAACTCAGGTGGTGTTAACCCACGAGCAAAAAGAATTTTTAATTGCTTCCCTAACCCATCTTTGTCTCTACCATATACACTACCATTCAAAAGTTTAGGGTCACTTAGAAATTTCGTTATTTTTGAAAGAAAAGCACAGTTTTTTTCAATGAAGATAACATTAAATGAATCAGAAATACACTCTATACATTGTTAATGTGGTAAATGACTATTCTAGCTGAAAACATCTGGTTTTTAATGCAATATCTACATAGGTGTATAGAGGCCCATTTCCAGCAACCATCACTCCAGTGTTCTAATGGTACATTGTGTTTGCTAACTTTGTAAGAAGGCTAATGGATGTTTAGAAAACCCTTGAAAACTCTTGTGCAAGTATATTAGCACAGCTGAAAACAGTTTTGCTGGTTAGAGAAGCTATAAAACTGACCTTCCTTTGAGCTAGTTGAGAATCTGGAGCATGACATTTGTTGGTTCGATTAAACTCTCAAAATGGCCAGAAAAAGAGAACTTTCATGTGAAACTCGACAGTCTATTCTTGTTCTTAGAAATGAAGGCTATTCCATGCGAGAAATTGCCAAGAAACTGAAGATTTCCTACAACGGTGTGTACTACTCCCTTCAGAGGACAGCACAAACAAGCTCTAACCAGAGTAGAAAGAGAAGTGGGAGGCCCCGCTGCACAACTGAGCAACAAGACAAGTACATTAGAGTCTCTAGTTTGAGAAATAGATGCCTCTCAGGTCCTCAACTGGCAGCTTTATTAAATAGTACCCGCAAAACGCCAGTGTCAACGTCAACAGTGAAGATGCGACTCAGGGATGCTGGCCTTCAGGGCAGAGTGGCCAAGAAAAAGCCATATCTGAGACTGGCTAATAAAAGGAAAAGATTAATCTGGGCAAAAGAACACAGACATTGGACAGAGGAAGATTGGAAAAAAGTGTTATGGACAGACGAATCGAAGTTTGAGGTGTTTGGATCACATAGAACAGGGGTCGGCAACCCCCGGCACGCACGCCAATCTTGGCACGCGAGGCTTATTTCACTGGCACGGCAGCGGTGTGTTCACATATGTCCGGCACAGCTATCAGTTTCCCTCTGGCATGGTGCACACAAGCTGGAGGGAAACTGATGCCAGGACGGATCCCATAGTTTTCTATGGGATCGGTTCTGGCACAAGAGGCATCAGTTCTGGCGCCGGATTTGTGCCTCAGCCGGATGGAAAAACGTTACCTGCAGCGTTTTTCCATCCGGCTTCCTTAAAATTTCATTAGGGCCTGGTGAAGATGGATGTGGCATCACCCGGCGTCTGCACAGTCTATTTACAGTGGTGAAGCCGGTTAATGCCGGCTTCACTACTGTACCTGAGTGAATTGCTCAGGATTGGTTAAAGCTATAAAGAAACACTTGGATTCATTTTAAAGATGAGAATCTCCTCTTTAAAATGATACCAAGATCACCATGATCATCCTTAAACATCCTGAGCCATTGGCTGGTGAAAACGATGTTCGGCATTGAAATCCCAATGCAGATCTCAATTCCCGACATCGTTTTAACAGTGAATCGCTCTGAATGTGTAAGGTCAATCATGGAGATCTTGGAATCATTTTAAAGATGAGATTCTCATCTTTAAAATGAATCCAGCTGCATCTTTGTGGCCCTAACAGATCCTTAGAAATGGGTCTCTAAAAGTGTCCCCCTCCCCTCCTCTGTCAGGCAGCATCTTAGAGCTAAGGAAGGAGGGGGAGGAGGAGCTGCAGAGACAATGTTAACTCATCATTGTCTGTGCATAAGCTGCAGATGACCCCGGGGGGGGGGGGGGTAGCAGAGACTTCCATCCTTATCCCCTCTCCTATCAATCAGAGAGCATACTGTACTTTTGCTCTCTGATCGTCACATAGAGGGATAATGTAATACCCCTCTGAGCCTAATCACATAACCAGGAAGTTATTGGCGCTGTGACCCAGACATTTACCATCCTCCAGGTCGCAGCGCCAGAAGTGTTGCACCAAACACTTACACAACACATGCACAAAGTCACCAATAAAGTTACATTTTTTTTTCTGTCCTGTCCATACCTGATCTTTATAGAATAAAATATGCCGCTCGCCTCTCTAGTGATATCTGTTACACGCTAAAATAATAATAGCAATTATCACTAGTATTATCACCATAATACCGTGTGCAGGGGCCGCTATGTGACATAATACCGTGTGCAGGGGTCGTCAGACTTACAATTATTGACCGGCACTCCGAGTACCTCAACTTTGATTTTTTTAATCAAAATCGGCACGCCAAACAAAAAAGGTTGCCTACCCCTGACATAGAAGAACATTTGTGAGACACAGAACAACTGAAAAGATGCTGGAAGACTGCCTGATGCCATCTGCCAAGCATAGTGGAGGTAATGTGACGGTCTGGGGTTGCTTTGGTGCTGGTAAAGTGGAAGATTTGTACAAGGTAAAAGGGATTTTGAATAAGGAAGGCTATCACTCCATTTTGCAACGCCATGCCATACCCTGTGGACGGCGCTTGATTGGAGCCAATTTCATCCTACAATAGGACAATGACCCAAAGCACACCTCCAAATTATGCAAGAACTATTTAGGGAAGAAGCAGGCAGCTGGTATTCTATCTGTAATGGAGTGGCCAGCGCAGTCACCAGATCTCAACCCCATTGAGCTGTTGTGGGAGCAGTTTGACCGTATGGTACGCAAAAAGTGCCCATCAAGCCAATCCAACTTGTGGGAGGGGCTTCTGGAAGCATGGGGTGAAATTTCTCCAGATTACCTCAGAAAATTAACAGCTAGAATGCCAAAGGTCTGCAATGCTGGAATTGCTGCAAATGGAGTATTCTTTGACGAAAGCAAAGTTTGAAGGAGAAAATTATTATTTCAAATAAAAATCATTATTTCTAAACTTGTCAATGTTTGACTATATTTTTTATTCATTTTGCAACTCATTTGATAAATAAAAGTGTGAGTTTTCATGGAAAACACAAAATTGTCTGGGTGACCCCAAACTTTTGAACGGTAGTGTATATTAATTAAGAGGCTCGCCGATCTTCTGAAGGGCCGTGTACGCAGAAGATAAATTTGGATACACCATACTACATCCAGTGTATGGAGTTTTCCCGCCTCCTTGGAAGATGGAGCTGGGAAAGAAAACTGATAAGGAGACCACCTGTTTGAAATTAGCCAGAGAGGGCACCTTAGAGTTAAACCCAAGAACAGTGGCATAAATACCAAGGTAGCAGCGGTAGCGGCTGCCACAGGGCCCGGTACATTAGGGGACCCATCAGGGCCCTGATGTTTTTTTTTTTTAATAGACCGTTACCTGCTGGTGTAACACCAGAAGATAACAGGCCCTATTTACTTACTGATTCCCACTCCTGATCATGGCCGCCTGCGCTTCCCATTCTGCGGAAGTGGAGGTGGCTGTGAGCAGGAGTGGGGATTGGTAAGTAAGGCCGTGGGCCACGAACCCCACAAACACTGCTATCATTATAGTCTGGTGTCTTTTCAGATCTCAAAGTATAATGATCGGAGACCCATGGGAGGTGAGGGAACATAAAAAATACTATTACTTACTTCTCCAGCGCTCCAGCAGGCTTCGGGCCTCCTTGGTGATGTCCCAGACTTAACGTGGTCCAGGCCAACGTCATTATGCGTCACGACACCAGGCTGGGAGAGTGCGCCGGAGCCAGGGAGAGGTAAGTAACATTGCTTTTTATGTTTGTATCCTCACCTGGGTCTCCAATCATTATACTCTGGGGTACGGCATATGTCGGGTGCTTAAATATGGCGGCCGCTCGGGACCCGAGCAGCTGCCATAGCCGCCGGGTTTCTGCTGTATTATACAGCAGACACCCAGCGCTAATGCCCGCGATCAGTGGCCGCTAATGTCCGCGGGAGCTGCCATTTTGCTGGGGATCGCTGGCACCCGGAGCAAGCTCCGGGGCCAGCATCCCGTTGCTATGACAGCTGGGAGCCTTTTGAAAGCTCCCAGGTCTGTCTTTCATTAACTGCTATTGCAGGCTACAATAGAATAGCCTGCAATAGAAGCACCCGTTGTTTGCAATGCATTGCAATGCATTAGCATTGTAATGCATTGCATTAGTGATTAGACCCCATGGGGATCAAGACCCCTAGGGTGTCTAATAAATGCAAAAAAAAATAAAAATTTAAAAAAGTACATAAAAATATATATATAAAAAAAAAAAATATTAAAAGTTCAAATCACCCCCCTTTCCCTAGAACACATATAAAAGTAGTTAAATACTGTGAAACACATACACATTAGGTATCCCTGTGTCTGAAAACGCCCGGTCTACAAATCTATAACAATATTTTTCCCATACGGTAAACAGCGTAGTGGGAAAAAAAAAAAATCAAAAGTGCCAAACCACCGTTTTTTCACTGTTTTGCCTCTGATAAAAAGTGATCAAAGCAATAGTAATTCCCCAAAATGGTATAACTAAAAAGTACACCTGGTCCCGCAAAAAAAGACGCCCTATGCATTCCCGTACACGGATGTATAAAAAAGTGACAGGTGTCATAATATGGCAACTTTTAAAAAAAATATATTTTTGCACAGTTTTGGATTTTTGTTAAGGGGTTAAAATGTAAATAAAACCATATAAATTTGGTACCCCCGGAACTGTACTGAAGCCTAGAATACAGATAACATATCATTTTGGCTGTAGAGCAAACGCCGTAAAAACGAAGCCCGTAAGAAAGTCACAAAAATGCACTTTTTCTTCAAATCCACCCCATTCTGAATTATTTGCCTGCTTTTCAGTACATTGTACAGAATAATAAATGGTAGCATCATGAAAAAAAAATTTGTCCCGCAAACATTAAGACCTCATATGTCTCTGTGAACAGAAAAATAAAAAAATTATGGGGCTTGGAAGGCAGAGGGCCAAAAACCAAAAAAATTAAAAATGTATTGTGTTAATAATACACCAAAAAAAGCCAAAATAATGGAGACTCTTTTTTTTTTTTTTACATTACTGAAAGATGCACTACTGCTAGTAGTACCATGGCCACCACTACTACTTTTGTGTGTGACATATATCTGGATTTAAATATGAGCAGTGCACTTGCACATACAGAGAATTGCTTATAATATTTTGTTCAGATTTACAATGCTAGAAAGAATGTGTTATGTGTATAGAACGGAAAAATAAAAAAGTTATTGGGTTTGGAAGAGGGGGAGTCAAAAACGAAAATCGAAAAATGTCACCGGCGGGAAGGGGTTAAACTAAAACTGTTGTAGTTGCCCTTACAAATAGTTTTAAAATTTATTTGACCATTTAAGGGGGTGTTCACACGTTGAATTTGACGCTGAATTTGTGCTTCAGGAATTTGAAGCTGATTTTTTTCTGCTTGTCAAAAACTGTTGAGGATTTTGACACTGAATTTGAAGCGGATATTAACGCTGAATTTGAAGCGGTGTATTTTCTGCCTCCCATTCATTTCAATGGGAGTTTTCAGGAGGAATCCACCTGAAGAGCGAGCAGGACACTTATTTTTTCCGCCAGCTGAAAAAAATCAGCAACTGCCTCCCATTGAAATGAATGGAAGGAAGATTTCAGGTGAAATTTGAGTCAGATTTTAAGGCAGATTCTGCCTGAAATTCAGCTTAAAATTCCTACATGTGAGTTGCTAAGAATACTGTATAACACAACTGTACACACATGTAAACCCTCATGCCATGTTCTGGGGCTACTCCCTCCTTCTCTTGTCATGGTGGCATTGCCACCAAATCCTCTTATAGGCCCCAGGGAGGTACAATGATGAGGGGGTCACACATAGGCCATGTTAGAAGGTCCTCTGGGGTACTCCCTGTTGTAAATGTCCTGTGTGTTGTTTCAGGGTACCCTTGATGCTGTGTACGAATAAAACACAGGAGACACCAGCCTCCAGTCCAAGATTCTAGTCAGGATAGCTGCCATAAAATAGGACAAGCAGTATAGGCAGCACAATTCAGAGGAATTGAAAACTGAATAATAGTTATAGTAACTAGAGATGAGCGAATTTCTCAAAAGTTCGATTCGGCATATCGATTCTAAGTTCCAAAAAAAATTTGCTTTGATCTGAATTACTTTGCGTCGAATAAACAGCTATTTCCGGGCTGCAGAGAGCTGGGGTGGGCGGCAAAATGCAGGAAGCCCTCGGATGCCGCGGTCATGTTTCTCTCTCTCTCTCTCTCTCTCTCTCTCTCTCTCTCTCTCTCTTCAGTACGGACTTTTATTAATGTGGAAGGATCTGCTAACAAGCAAAGCCACGCCTACCCAATCACATCACTAGAGATTATCTTGTGACCGTCTGATGTCACAAAGGTCCTTACTAAATATTCGTTACCACGAAGCATCAGGAAATCGAAGATTTCCTGAAATTCGGATCGAATTCCACTTCTGCTGAATCGATTCACTCATCTCTAATAGTAGTACTTAGAGAGAATCAAGCAATATACACAGACAGATTAGTATTGCAGTGCTAGAATAGAATTAGATATACAGACATAGATAGACCGTAGGATAGGTTCAGTCAGTGAGTCTGAGAGCAGACAGTTAACCCTTTTATTGCCAGGCAATATTCTATATTGTCTGACAGTATCTGTAATGGAACTTTTTTTTTATCTCTTCTTTTTAACACTTTCTTTCTAGCATTGTAAATCTGAACAAAATATTATAAGCAATTCTCTATATGTGCAAGTGCACTGCTCATATTTAATTCCAGATATATGTCACACACAAAAGTAGTAGTGGTGGCCATAGTACTACTAGCAGTAGTGCATCCTTCACTAATTTAGGAAAAAAAGAATCTGCATTATTTTGGCTTTTTTTGGTGTATTATTAACACAATACAGTCTAGCCAGATGTAATCTTAACCCCTTCCTGCTGGTGGCATTTTGAAATTTTTGATTTTTGGCCCTCTGCCTTCCAAACCCCATTATTTTTTTATTTTTCTGTTCACAGAGACATATGAAGGCTTAATGTTTGCGGGTCAAATTGTTCTACATAATAGTACCATTTATTATTCTGTACAATGTACTGGAATGCTGGAAAAGATTTCAGAATGGGGTGGAATTGGAGATAAAGTGCATTTGTGCCACTTTCTTACAGGCTTCGTTTTTACGATGTTCACTATGCAGCCAAAATGACATGTCACCTCTATTCTACAGTGGGGGAAAAAAGTATTTAGTCAGCCACCAATTGTGCAAGTTCTTCCACTTAAAAAAATGAGAGAGGCCTGTAATTGACATCATAGGTAGACCTCAACTATGAGAGACAAAATGAGAAAAGAAATCCAGAAAATAACATTGTCTGATTTTTAAAGAATTTATTTGCAAATTATGGTGGAAAGTAAGTATTTGGTCAATAACAAAAGTTCATCTCAATACTTTGTTATATATCCTTTGTTGGCAATGACAGAGGTCAAACGTTTTCTGTAAGTCTTCACAAGGTTGCCACACACTGTTGCTGGTATGTTGGCCCATTCCTCCATGCAGATCTCCTCTAGAGCGGTGACATTTTGGGGCTGTCGCTGGGCAGCACGGACTTTCAACTCCCTCCAAAGGTTTTCTATGGGGTTGAGATCTGGAGACTGGCTAGGCCACTCCAGGACCTTGAAATGCTTCTTACGAAGCCACTCCTTTGTTGCCCTGAAGGTCTGCTTGGGATCATTGTCATGCTGAAAGACCCAGCCACATTTCATCTTCAATGCCCTTGCTGTTGGAAGGAGGTTTGCACTCAAAATATCACAATACATGGCCCCATTCATTCTTTCATGTACATGGATCAGTCGTCCTGGTCCCTTTGCAGAGAAACAGCCCCAAAGCATGATGTTGCCACCCCCATGCTTCACAGTAGGTATGGTGTTCTTTGGATGCAACTCACCATTCACTCTCCTCCAAACACAACGAGCTGTGTTTCTACCAAACAGTTCTAATTTGGTTTCATCTGACCATATGACATTCTCCCAATACTCTTCTGGAACATCCAAATGCTCTCTAGCAAACTTCAGACGGACCCGGATATGTACTGGATTGAGCAGGGGGACACGTCTGGCAGTGCAGGATCTGAGTCCCTGGCAGTGTAGTGTGTTACTGACGGTGGCCTTTGTTACGTTAATCCCAGCTTTCTGCAGGTCATTCACTAGGTTCCCCCGTGTGGTTCTGGGATTTTTGCTCACCATTCTTGTGATCATTTTGATCCCACGGGGTGAGATCTTGCGTGGTCTTATATGTCTTCCATTTTCTAATTATTGCTCCTGCAGTTGATTTCTTCAAACCAGGCTGCTTGCCTATTGCAGATTCAGTCTTCTCAGTCTGGTGCAGGTCTACAATTTTGTTTCTGGTGTCCTTCCACAGCTCTTTGGTCTTCACCATAGTGGAGCTTGGAGTGTAACTGTTTGAGGTTGTGGACAGGTGTTTTTTATATTGATAACAATTTCAAACAGGTGCCATTACTACAGGTAATGAGTGGAGGACAGAGGAGCCTCTTAAAGAAGAAGAGCCATCTTTAACCACTTCCATACCAGATGCTTTACCCCCCTTCCAAAACAGACTCATTTTCGGGTTTTTTTGTACGTGTGATTTTGAGGGCTGTAACATTTTATCATATCATTATTCAACTAATTTCTGTGTCTTTTTTCGGTGACACATAGGGCTTTATTTTTATGCTGTTTTTATTTTTGCATGTGTTTTAATCTGGGAAAATATAAACAAAAGAGGAGGGAAAACGTGTCTGTTTTTCACTTTTCATTTTTTTTTTCATTTAATAACACAAAGTGCTGCTAAAAAGCTTTATAAAATAGTTTTTACTCTCCATTACGCTAATTTTAATTTTTTATGGTGTCGTAGGAGGTGGGGCTATAACCTGTAATAAGGGCATTTTATTGGTGTATTATTTATTTATTTTTTTTCATTATTTTATTTACATTTTTTTTTTGCTTTTCTATTATTTTTTTTTTTTTTTTTTTTTTTTACATGGTGTCCCCATAAAGTCATAATAGACCTTTGGGGACATCTGATTACTTTTTTTTTTTTTGTTGGGGAGACTGATTTCCCCTGTAACTGGGGCTGGTACATTTAGCCCCAGTTGCAGGAGGAATACAGCCTCCTGCACGTTACTTGAACAATACTATAGACCTGATCTGGGTCCTGTAGGACCCAGCAGCTCTTGCAGATGCTGCACCCGGTGGATCACGTGACCGCCGGGTCAGAGGGCGGCCGCAAGGTGGCGGCGCCCATAACGCTGCTGTAAGGGAATTGCTAGAGGAGCGATTCCCAAGTGCTGCTGCAGAACCCTGGGGGGAGGGGGCACAACAAGACAGTGAGCCCTAAAGCTGAACCCCCCACCACTGTCCCTGGCTAACTTGCCCGATCTGTCCTAGGCGACAGCCAGCAACCAATCGACAGTCCCTTCCTAGTATAGGTGACAACACAGAACACAGACAGGACAAACACAACAAAGGGAGGTCAGCTAGCCAAGGGGTTGGTAACAGTCGAGCAATGCAGTACAAAATCACAATCCAAGAGAATAGTCAAAAACAGAGCCATAGGTCAGAAATAGGAATACAGGGAATAGCAGAAAAGGAGCTAGAAGGGACACTCATTGAGCGCTGTATACACAGCGATCGGGAAGGCAGGGAAGGTAATTGTTGTAAATCTGAACACTGCACTGCACATATTTAATTCTAGATATATGTCATACACAATAGTAAAGTAGTAGTGGTGAACATGGTACTACTAGAAGTAGTGCATCCTTCGCTAATATAAGAAAAAAAAAATCTGTTATTTCAGTGGGGGGTTTTTTGGTTAATAATTCAGCACTGTGTGCATTAAAAATTATTGGAAAAAACAGGGCAGATGACAGACAAAAGGAGGGGAGGAAGAAATACTTGTGCAAGTACTACTACTACTAACAATAAGAATGTGGGTGGCAATAGCAACACTGTTCTGGTTTTGGTGGCATCTCCAGTAGCCGCAGGATTGTTCTACTTACTGAGAATGTTGATGAAGTTTTTGATTATTTAACTCGCTCATCTATTTCTGAGCAATCTATTTCTCCTAGTCAGAGCAGACTTCTTTCTCTTTTTGATGAGGTGAATGAGAACATTCAGCATTGTGTGCATTGTGTGAGGAAGACATGATTGCTGTTGGTGGTGGCAGAGGCAGTAGTGACAGGGAAAGTGGTGCATGATGATGACATTGCCAATGATGATTCTCTTGTAGTTAGGACCTGGCAACCAGGTCAGGGTGACACCAGGTGAAGGGGGTGGGGGCAGTGGTGATAGTAATTCCAGCCTTTGCCCAGCCCAACATCCAAAAAGCCTGCCTTGCCTTGAGAAGACCTAGGGGAACCTCTCAGGGTAGGGGTGGTGGCATTGTTGGTGGTAGTGACAGACTTGTTTCCATTGCTGCTGGTGGCAGCAAGTACACATGGTCATCTCTCATGTGGGAATGTTTTTGTACATTGCCAAATGACAAATCAATGGAAATGTGCAAGATCTGCAAGCAGGTGCATACTCACATGAACTTATTTGGAAAAATAGACTTGACAGTGCCACTGGCAGGGAGAGTGAGCAAGGCTGTTCTCCTACTCTTCCACATGATCTTCCTAATAGGCAGGCCACATCTACAGATAGCACTGACACATAGTCGTCATCATTATCAACATTATCATTAACTGTTTCTCCTCCTCTTCCATGCCAACGTCAATCATCCATAAAGGAATGTGTGGCCAGCAGAGAGCAATATGTGCCCAGTCATCCATCAGCTGTGAAAATTAACTCACACCTGGCAAAGCTGCTGGTGGTGCTGTCACTGACGTACCACTTAGTGGATTCCAATGTGTTTTAACAACTGATGGCATGTGCTCAACCTTGATGGAGGATACCTAGCCACCATTATTTCTCTAGGAAAGCTGCCCCTGCTTTACATCGCCATGTGTAGTAGAATATGGGCTTTTCCTTGGATATGTCAGTCTGAGAAAAGTGCACTGCACTACCGACACGTGGCGCAGCAATTATGAACAAGGACAATACATGGCAGCAAGGCCAGGTACTAGTTCTACCCCGATTGTGCAGGCCCAGTTCTGACACCATTCAGGGCCCATCTACCTCCTCTGGAACCTCCACTATGGACAGTTTTCCACCTCCATCTTCAGCAGGGCAAGCTGTTGCTTCCACTCCTCTTCCTCCACCTGAAGCACTACTTTGCGGTTTTGCAATTAATGAGCATGGATCAGAGGAGTCACACAGTGGAGGAGCTGCTTCGCTGTATTCTGCACCAATTATCCCACTGGATGTCTCCTCCAACTGGGCAACGTGGCCAGTGAAAATAATATTAGGACAAATAACACATTGTCCTTGTATGGCACATGTCCTTAATCTGGTAATTGGCTCTTTATTTACCTGTATAGTGGTTTAAAAGAGGTGCTCCTCATGGCCATATACATCTCTGCATATTTCAGCTGTTCTTACGTCACAAAAAAACCCCTGCTTGAGTTGCAGCGACAAAATGGTCTCCTTTTACACCACCTTATCTGCGATGTTCCAACTCGGTGGAACTTCACCTTAAACATGCTGGAGCGTCTGTGTGAGCAGCAGAAGGCAGTGAACAATTATTGCATGCAGAAGTCTACAGGGACAATGTGTTACTTCGAAATACGTCATTGGAGGCTCATGAGGGAAGTGTGGCAGCTTCTCAAGCCCTTTCAAGAAGCCACCAAATTTGTCAGCAGGGACGACTACAGCATCAACGATTTGATCCCTCTATTATATATCTTACAAGAAACCCTGACACTCATGTAACAAGGGATGGAAGAGGAGGAACAGTTTCCATCCCTTAGTCAATGTCATTGCCCTGTGTTGATGGAGGAAGACGAGGATCCGGGTCAGGGTCATTATCCCAGAGGAACTGGGACTCCTAGACTGGAAGAGGAGGAAGATTCTCCCTTAGATGCAGAGGAGGCCCTTGATATGTCACAGGCACAGCCAGGGGAGGAGGCTTTCCCGTATCTGTTTCAAGAAGGCGATGATGATAACGGTCACGCTGGTCAAGAACTCTAACCATGGCAGGCCCTTGGGTCCGTACACACACTGGCAAGCATGGCAGGCTCTATGCTCCTCTGCTTACACAGAGAAAAGTGTATTATTAGCATGAAGCAGAGGGATGAGTAGAGTGCAGGTAGTGCTCTGAGACCCTTGCTATAATGATAAAATGGGGGAATTCTTTCCTGCTTCCCAAAGGGAAGAAAATTTTGAATATTATCAGGATAGGTGGTATACCCAGCTTGTCGCAGCATTTAGGGAGAGTACTGCAACTGTCAGTTACACATGTACCCAGGTGGCCTCTGCTTACTCCCAGTCCTCCTCACTCAGCCAGAACTCCACCAACTCTGCCAGTGCAACAATTCTCAGGAGTAAATGCACCAGCAGCAGCCAGGCCCAGTACAGTATCTGGAAGTTGATGAACCAAAAATTTTTCAGCTCGCAGACCTACAACAGGCAACTGACACCCAACAGCTGTACCAGCAGATACAGTTGTACCTAGAGTGCAACTATAGTTAAGCAGATAACTCTGACCCTATGGAATTCTGGGCCAATAGTTTAGAGCAGTGGAAGGAGCTGGCCCAGTTTGCCACGGGAGTTTTATTTTGTCTGGCCTCAAGTGTTAGGGCTGATAGGTATTCAGTGCTGCCAGTAGCGTTGTAACAGCTAAAACGCAAGACTGTCCACAGGTAGTGTGGAAAAAAATACTTTTATCAAAATGAAATAGACAAGGATCTATGAGGATTTTCAAACACCTCCAGCGGATGCCTCCAAATAGTGGTGTCATGGTCTTTATCATCATCTTTCAATTACTGTTATGCTGCTAGTCCAAAATAGCTACCAGTACCACCACTGTCACCAATCAGACAGACATGTACTTTGGCCTGGTCTGTCATACTATACCTTACCATACTGCCACACATGTGGCTTAGTGTCTACCACCACTGTCACCACTCAGGCAGACATGTCCTGCGGCCTTGTCCATCATATTATGCCCTGCCACATTGCCACTCATGTTGCACTTACAAGCCATCAAAGCAGGCAGTTTTTCCTACAAAACCATTGCTTTTTGCAACACAACCACCATGTGCACGCTCATGTCATCTCCACCTCAAAAACATCTCCAGAATCTACCCTTTACTTACCACAGGTACATTAAAGACCCTTATTGTCGCCCTGATTCACTCTCGCCTTTACTACTGTAACTCCCTTTTAATCAGTTATTAAACTCTGCCCTATACAAGCTATTCTGAATGCAGCGGCCAGGCTCATCGTGGAGTCTAGATGCTACAGCAATGCCTCCGGTCAGTATCAGTCACCACACTGGCTGCCTATTCGATAAAGAATACAATATAAACTTATGTCCCTCATCCACAAGGCTCTCCATAATGCTGCACCTCCCTACATTTCTTCCCTCATCTCTATCAGTAGCCCAACCAGTGCTCTCCGTTCAGTCAATGAACTAAGACTAAAATTATCAGAACCTCCCACTTCTGGAGTGCTCTACCCTGGACAATCAAAGTAACTCAAATTTCTACAGCTTCAAACGAATCTTAAAGACACTTCTTTTCAGACAGGCCTATCACAATTACTAATCTAAAGCCTTCTGCAGTTAGAATCCCTAAAACTAACACTCTTCTGTTCACGCTCTCACATTATCTCAAAGGATATGATGCCATATCGGACTGTAACTTTATATGTCCAGGCACCATCTGCACATTAAAGAACACTGACTGGTGATGGCTCATACAGCGTAATTTACATGTGTGATGAAAATAACCTATATCACAAAAACGGTTGGACCACTGTATAAGCAATGCTACCTCCTATGCTGTCCCTGCTACTTCTTACGTCACCCTCTCTACCTTATAGATTGTATTCTCTTGAGAGCAGGGCCCTCAGTCTCATTGTGTGAATTGACTTACTACTCTGTAATGCCTCATTTTGTCTGTACTTGAAACCTACAAATTGTAAAGTACTATGGAATATGTTGATGCTATATAAATAAAATGTATTATTATTATTAAAAAATCCATGGGCACACACATTATCCTAATAAATGGGTAATTTTTGGAGTGTTTTAAATGTTAAATGTGTAAAAGTGAGTGTCATCGCAGTATATGGTTAAACACAGAGTTTGTACCCCCTTCTTACCATTTGTTTTTCCATAGACATACATGTCACATTCACATTTGACATAACTTTGGCCGTGTTTGCCTTAGAGAGCTAGAAATTGGATAGATAGGTTCCTAGGAGCACTAAGAGTGTTCTTTACAATTTAAAGTGTGGTTCATACCAAACTTGTTAATCCCAAAACAAACTGAGAACCCAAACTACCGAACCCGAACACGAAATTAATCTTGAGATGTTCACCCATCTCTAATACAGACACATATAGCATAAATTACTCCTGACAGAATATTGCAAACTTCTGTTGGCTATTTACACCTCACATCTATTAATATGTCAAACCAAAAGGAAAAGTAATAAACATACAGTACATATATATAATATGCATACTCAGCTGAATCAAATGTGTATTTAAAGAGTGAATGGGGGCTGATAGCTGTTGGCTGAAAAACTGTTCACCTGACAGCTATCATAGTGAATTTCAAAAACCAAAGATGGTTTGGGAACCCATTCTAAATCCTCTACTTTGATCAAAAGGGTTGTTACTCAACTTAAATGACTTTTCTTACCAAAGCAATTTTTTTCCAAATTTATAGGACAGGGCATAATTTGCAGATCAGTGTGGGTCCAACTGCTCAGACCACCACTGATCAGTGGGAGAATTTTGAAAGCACTTGTGATTGGGCAGCATGTGCACCTCTCCATTCATTTCAATGGGGCAGCAGAGAAAGCCGAGCCCTTTACTTTTGGTATCTTCAGTGCTCTAATTGAAATGAACGGAACAGTGTGTGTGGTTCCCTACCACTACTCCATTCAGAACGTGGGACAAAAGTGGCGGTCTAAGCAGTCAGGCCTCCACCTTAGGAGATAATTTGCTTTGGTGGGAAAACCATTTTAACTACAGTCTTGCTTGACATTTATGACTAGTCTTGCATACTGTGGATTCACCTTCTGCTCACATAGCGAAGTAGAACTAAGCTCACTTTGCTATATAGTACTCTAAAACTATGGCTGCATTGCATAGAATGATTTACAACATGATTTGCTTATGTTTTGCTAAGGTTATTGCTATGCAGTCTCATATAGTTTATTTACTCACCAAAATGTTCTAATGGGAGCACTAAAGAGCTTTAAACTGTTCCCTTTAAAATTGTTGATATATTCTTTACTTGTTGTTCTTGGTAAATGTGCATTATTTTTCATTACAATCGTCATCTGAACTTTATGAGATAGCATCAACAGTACTTTTTATACACTTGAATTGTAAGCTAGGACTTTAAAAGCATTCTCTTTTCCTGCAAAATGCTTGCTGTGCATGGTAGTGGAATTGACTCATCACTCAATATGAGCCCCTGGAGTTAAAGATGTCCTTTCTAAACCAGTTGACATATCATTATAGAGCTTCTGTTAGCAGTCTAGGGTCAAAATACATCAATACACTTGCATGGACACATTGTGCTGTTTTCCAAGTGGTAATGTATACATTAGTGTCAACGGGGAACTGTCAAACCAATTATATGTCTTGAAAATGGCTTTAGTAGCACTCAAATAAAGGGAGAGAAACAGATTTTTCAAAAGATAAACTTTTTTCTAAAATTTTCTGATAGTCTCCTTGAAGGAAAGGAAACATATTATGTATAAATACATTGATTTTTCTTTCAGATTATTAATGTGTAAATGAAATAAATATCACATATAGCATATTTTGTATATTATATGTTCCAAATTATACATTTGATCTGATTTAACATAAGTTTTTTCTCTGTGTCTCAAGTTTCAAAACATGGTAATGATATTTTATAAAGGATATGGCACACTGTATTGAATCTGTATTAGGACCACAGTAGTAAAAACCAAGTACAAAAAGTTATAACTAACAAAGTTACTATTATAACCTTCTATGTCTTATAAAAACAGGGACAACATAGTACACACTGGCTAACAAGAAAGTGGCAATAATAGAGTACCCTTCTAATATTTTAAAGGGAATCTGAGAAATGTTATTTAATCTGTAGGCATCATGTGATAGAGCAAAAGACTGATGTAAAGCTGAGCAGATAGTTTTGTGGGAGAAGATTCAGTTTAACCTGTCAATTCCATAAAGAGTTAGCTGGCAGTCACTGACAGAACCATCTACTTGACTCCTCAAAATAGAAAGAAAAGATATTTCAATGAAAAAATGGCAGGTTATACTGAATCTTTTCCAACAAATCAGTATTGATCATGGCAACTAAGGGCTTCTTCTGCTGGAATTGGAATCTATATTATACAGCCAGCACCTGGCAGGGTTGGTAGAAACGCAGCTTCTGTGTTGCCTCCATCACATTTCCATACCGTATAGTATTGACCATTAATTACCCATTCAACGTGGAATAATAATATGAGCAGGAAGGGGATATAAGATGATATCAGACATAGTAAATGCACTAGCTCACATTTATTAAGTTTGGTGTAAGTCCTAATAAAGACTTGCTGCAGCCTCTACATAAATCAGTCGGACATCCCTTCATCAGAATGGAAATCTATGCCAGTTAGGCACCGTTGTAGATTTCTAGTATAACTCCCAACAGGAAACTGGCAAATACTTTAGATAACATTACATCTAATTCCCAGTTAAGGATTTTCTTACGTCCACACCCGTTCGAACTTCTGCGTCATTCGCTCGCACCCTGCGGCGCAGGAGGCTCGTTCAGTTTTGATTCCTTGCTTAGGGTTCTTGTTGCTCTGTCTGAACACTGCTCTATTACCTCTTCTCTGTAATTGATTTTCTACCACACCCATCTTCTACACCTTTGTTTCCCTCCGCTCCTCAAATAGTTAATCTTAGGCTGTTAATCACACAAGTAAGGCTATCTACCAATCAAGTCTGGGGCAGATGCTGGACTTCCTATAAACAGGTCATCTCCTCACACATGTTTGCTGGCTATCGAGACTTGTCCCTTGCTAAGCGCTTCTCTTGTTGTTTTGTTTCCTGTATTCATATTCCTGACCTCTGGCTTAGCCTTTGAATATTCTATCGGATTTCGATTTGGTTTGTCTCTCTGGTTTAACCTCGGCTTGCTGACTCTGCTTCTGTGTTGTTTGTCTTGTTCTGTTCTGTATAACACTTATATTAAGAAGGGATTGCTGCCCAGTTGTCGTCTGTCATCTAGGATAGCTCAGGCAAGTAGGCAGGGACGGGGAGGGGGGGGTCAGTCTAGGGCTCACTGTCTCTGTCATTCTCTTCTTTCCTGGTTTCAGCAGCTACCTTTGGGGAATTGCTCAACAGGCAATTCCATAACAGATTTATAGTAAAAGAATTTTACATTTTCTAAATTTTACATTTCTAAAACAAGAACTTTGATTAGCAAATCATGTATGATGAAATGAAATGTAAAATCTAAAGTGCTTTCAGACTTTTTTAGCATCTGTATTATGGCCACAATGTCCTGACCTCCAGCTATTCCACTGAACCACACCCAAATAATCATAAATCTCTTTGGTGATCTAAGTTCAGTCCAGTAGAAGCATGGTGGTTTAGGTATTGTCTATAATATATGGATGCTAAAATTCACTTATACTAGGCTTTCTGGAATTGACTTATGCTCACATTCGAGTTATATTTAAAATATTTATATTGTAAATACACATGTGTTGTGGTCTTGGTACTAAGCAGTTAATAAACTCATTGAAAGCATAATAAACACATTGCAAACTTTATGATAAAGTTCATGAAGTGTAATGAAGTTTGGTCCAAATAATTTCTGAGATAATTTGTTATATATACTGTATTTGATGTCTTTGCCTTGAGAGTTTATTAGTCTTTAAGATATGTACCACTTCTCAGGAGAATTAAATAGAGCTTTATTTCTGTCTTTTTTATTTTGTGTACCTTTAATATCACTATTGTTATGGAGCTGCAATAAAGATCCTCATTAATGTTTTCCAGGCTAAGGCATGCCCTTTCTTAATTACATTCTTGAATAATTATCAACTGTCTTTGACCTAGTGATATTTTTTTTTCTTTGCCACCAGGAGTAGTTTTGGGCAATTATTTAAAAGTTGAAAATTATATAAGTGGTACTTTGCTAATTAAGATATTATTAAAGGATCTGTGTTTCCCTGTTCAAGGTTGTTAGTAACAGATGCCCTAATTACTTGAAGCTGTACTATTTTCCTGTTACAACTGTTGTTGACACTTATGAAATTTATTATTACTTATCACCATTCTGAAAGTGAAAAATGAGCCTATAAATAGATTCATAAATAATTTTTATGTGGAGCTCATCTTGACACAGATGTAAATATCCGTATTATACTGTTGTAGAGAAGTTGAGAGACCTGAGTAATACAGGTAATTGCTTTGTCAAACATATTTAATTTATAATTTGTATGCTCATATTTTGTAGGCTCAATGATGTGAATCCAGATAGGTGCAGTCAGTTAAAGTAGATTTTCTGAACTTCAGTGCACGGTATTCATGTGTTATTTTAACCACTAACATACAGTGTGCTTATCTGGAAGCTAATTTGATCATTTTAAATTTGTTAATTCTCAGAAAAATACAAATTTAGGCCAAACTATAGCAAAAGGTGATATTTGAGAACAATGCTTAAGAAAACATTTTTGAACAGTCATTGCTGGGCAAAGATGAGCTGTTGGAAACTTGTATTATTTTGTAGTCTATTTCTAATCTTTATATTTTTGTAATGTAGATATATTTATTTATTTATATTTTTTCAATAACTAGAGATACCAAAATGGTCTTCTCCTGTCTTGCATTCTTGTCCTCTTTTTATTATACTATCATTAACAGTTTACTGCCTCAACCTCTGTCATTACCTTAATTGTAGATTCAAACATACCTAGAGGCATAGCTAAATGGTCTGGAGGGCATTAGTCTGGGGGTACTGAGTATAAAGTGAGGACAGGGGCAGCATCACCAACAAGCCATTCTTTCTTGGCCAAACTGTTTGGAATCAGAGCTGTCAGAAACGGGATCAAACTGGCCTTTAGGTGTAGGAAAGAATAGTTGTGTCTCAGAATTGAGGCCACTCATCTATTTAGTACTGGGTCTAATGTACAGCACAAGTAATAGTTAATGTTTATGCAAATCATAAAACACATGGCAATGTTATCAATTTTACAGAAGGAGTATCTTATATGTATTTCTTCTTTTAGGTGATGGTCAAGTGGACTTTGACGAATTTATGACAATTCTTGGTCCTAAACTGGTGTCCACAGAGGGTCGGGATGGATTCCTGGGGAATACAATAGATAGCATATTTTGGCAGGTAAGAACTAGCCTGATATTTTTAATTTAATAGTTTATTTAATATTTTATAATAATTTATTTAATAGATGATTATCTGGTAAGTTTGAACCTAGCAATTTAATTTTAGGCTGAGGCCTCATGTTGCATAAACACAGCTTTTTTGTTGCAGATTTTGCTGCGTTTTTTTGAGCCAAAGCCAAGAATTGCTACAAAATAAATGGGAAATATATGAAATATATAGGAATTACTCAAAACAACATTTTTTCCCAAATATGTGAATTCAGGTGACTATTTTTAAAATCTGGTGAGTGCTACTTGAGAAACACACCTAATAACATATTTAGCAACTTATGCCGTTTTCATAGATACCAAATGTAGGTGCATTCCTTACTTGCTGGGCCTACAGCAGAGCCTGCAATGAATGGTGCACAAACTGGCTTCCAGAGGCCAAATTTTCCATAGCTGGTTTGCTGACACCATACTATCATTACAGCTGCTGTGAACGCCCAAAACAATATGAACACCCCCAGAATGACTCCATTCAATAAATTAGATCCCCCAAGGTATTCAATAAAGGACATACAGTATAAAAGATATTGGATCTTTGTTTTTTTCCAGACTTTTCAATGAATTTGCTGGAAAAAAAATGAAAACAACATTTTTTCCCAAATATGTGAATTCAGGTGACTATTTTTAAAATCTGGTGAGTGCTACTTGAGAAACACATTTGATAATATATTTAGCAACTTATGCCGTTTTCATAGATATCAAATGTAGATGTATTCCTTACTTGCTGGGCCTACAGCAGAGCACGCGATCGATAGATAGATAGATAGATAGATAGATAGATAGATAGATGGAAGATAGGGAAACAGAGCAGAGTGGGGCACTCAAGTGGGGGGACTGTGTGTATGTATAGTGATTTTATTTACCAATCTCCCTTTCTGCCAGGATCTGAGGAGAGGGAGATTGGTAGACACTTTTTATATTTTTATTATTTACTAAATAAACTTTATGTGAGCACTGTGACAGGCTGTCACAGGGCTCACATGCCCCAGAGACCACTATGCCCAATCAGTCTTCTGACAGCTGACCACGGAGTATTGCTGGGGGTTGAGGCAGAAGTGCCGATCTCCCCTCTCTGACAGGCTAAGGAGAGGGAGATTGGCGTTCCACCAAGGAAGTTTGTCACTATGTGACACACTTCATTGTGATCACTGTGACTGGCTGTTATAGAGATCACATGTCCGGAAACCACACAGGCTGGTCTCCGGGCAAAGCTCTGAGGTCTCTGCTGTCTATTGACAGCAGAGACTTTGGAGCTGTGTGCAAGGAAGATGGAGGGAAGGAGGGGGGGGGCATAGTGGAGCATATTCTGCTTATGTGCCAGATGATGTGATTGCTGTGACTAGCTGTCACAGCAATCACATGCCCGGAAACCACACAGGCTGTTCTCCGAGCAAAGCTATGAGGTCTCCGCTGTCAATAGAGAGGGGGTGGGGGTGCCCCAACCCAGATGGAGGAGACCGGAGGATGGGAGTTGTAGTGGTGGAGGATGTGCCACCTACTAGGCCAAGCACACACACCAACCACTCCAGCCCCACTCCTGGGCCGGACAGAGTCGATCGGGTTCTGCAGCACTACCGGATGGTGGTGGTAGTAGTTGTTTCCCCCAGAGCACTTCCAATTGGAGAGGGGGCCTCCCCTCTCTAAACCGGTGTCGTGTTGGTCGGAAGGGCCCTGATGTTAATGCAGGCACGACTCAGGCAGCCAGATGGTAACAGTCAAATAGGGAACAGTTTATTGTAACAACCAGTAACAGGTAAACGGCAGCTTCTGGATGGGGGTAGTAGTACATTGTCCAACTCCCCAGCCTTGGTTCTAGGAGGGTGCCATAGGATAACTATCACAGTCTTGTGCTCCACTACTCCTCTTGTGCCTCTCCCAGGAATAGATGCTAGGGAGAGTGGAGGTACAGGGAGGCCTGACAGGCTTCTGGTTACCTTAAGACTAGGTCCTCCTGTCAGGGTCCTCTCCTGTTCCTCTTGGCACGGCACCACAAAGGTCCAAAATGGTAGACAGCCAAACCATTACTCTGGGCTGTCTCTGGGACTGATGAAACTCCTCCTGGAGGCTATGAAGGCAACCGTTGGCCTCAGTACAGCTTCTGGGGGCAGGAACACTCTGCACACCCTTACTGCTCCACTGCTCACACTGAACTGAATCCCGAACTCAGGCCAATGGTTACCATGAAAACAGTGTCTCCCACAACCCCTCCCAGTGGCCAGTGGCCAGGGCTGAATCAAGGCAAGGTTTGAAAACTGCAGGGGAGAAACAATAGGAAAAAGCTGAAAACAATTACATTTAAAATAGAACACGGAACTTACAAACACAACCTAGAGGCACAAAGGACAAACAATTTAAAGCAGCAGCATCTGGAAAGCTGCAGGGGCACAGTAGAGCAATTTGGTCATGTGCCGATTGTCATTGTGATTGCTTTGACAGCGTATCACAGCGATCACATACCTGGAAACCTCACAGTGTGGTCTCTGGGCAAAGCTCTGAGGTCTATTGACAGAGGGACCACAGAGCTCAGTACAGTGGGGGGGGAGGGGGCGCTGTGGATCAAGTTCTGCAGGATGTACCGGTATGTCCTTGCAGAACTAGACAGCCACCTTTTGGATGTATATACTCAATGGGCGGTCCAGAAGTGGTTAAAAATAAGAACAAAATGTATTGTTAAAATAGCATAGCAAGGTGTTTCAAAAGCAGGACTGCTTTCTTCCTCGGGTATGATCTGTGTGTGATCCTGGATATGGAGACAGAATCTTATGTAAACAACTGTGAGATTGAAGATAAGGATGAGAAAAGCAGCTTGCTTAGTGGTGAATGAAACATATCTCCTCAATAAGATATATTACAAAGTTTCTGATATTCACGTGCATTATTCATTTATGATGAAATTGTTTACAACCTCATACACGTTAAGATAACATTAGCAATAACAAACATGTACTAACTAATCAAGAATTTGGATGGTAAGTACAGTATTTAGCTTTTATACCTCATACAACTATCTGAGTTGCAGGAGGTATTATCAGACTGAGATTTATTAGTCACCTTTAGGCAATACTGTTCCTTATAGTAAATCCAGCTTGATGCATAATATCTTTTCTTAAAATGAAGCTTTTAGATTGAATTTGATTAATTAGGAGTAATACTGTTTTTGACATTGATATGTAGCGCGTAATGTTGTCCCTTCTTTTAATAACCTTTAGAAACAGTTCAGTTTCTGTGTTGACTTTTGAATTCTGGATTTAAGAAGTTAAAAATTGCTATATAGTGAAACAACATCTAACAAAACAATCTTTGAAAAACAACATACTGTACAGAGTAATTTTATATTGTTTTCCCTGCTGTGCACAATTTTCTGCATCTGTTAAGTGTACATGCTTAGTCATTTCATTGCCCCATGGTGCCTGAGCCAGATTTTTCTAATAAATTTCAAATATTATGTTTTTAATAATACCCATCTTCGTATACAACAAATGCATTGACTTGACTTGTCTCTCATTCAGGGGTGGATTGGGACCTGAAAGTGGCCCTGGGTATAAAATTTAAAAGCGGTCCCATTTTATAGGCTCAGTGCAAGTAGGTGGAGTCAGTACAAGTAGGCAGGGCCAGCACAAGTAGCTCCTCCATGTAACAGTCCTGTGTAAAGTAATTTCGCACAAGACTGCTTTAAATGGAGGTAGATGCAGCAGTCCTATGTAAGTTACCATGTCAGAGTGAAACTGTAACCTACACAGGACTGCTGCTTCTCACTCCATGTAAAGCAAACATTGTTGGTGGTATACCATACCATACCATATCATACCACCAACGCCTCATATGCCTGCACTGTATCATCAATGGGAGAGGCCATTTTCACACGACTGTGTATCCTGCCTATTGAAGTGCGTGCCTTGTCCTTCCATTTCCTGGGTATCCAACCCTGGCCACTTGCGATTCTCTGACGTCCATCCTGCTGACGTAGGACAAGTTCGCTGCCACCCACCATCGGGTCCTCTTAATATGCTATATTGGTTGTTGTGAGCCGATTCACAACAACACAAGGTGAAAGGCCCCCCAGGCCCTTTACTAATGTTCGCATTTGGTGTGAATTTATTACACGATGTGCCGCTCGGCGTCTTCCCTTTTCTTTTTGTGAGCATAATAGGAATCCCTGCTCTATGACCTTGAGCAGAAAATAGCAACAAATATTGGTTCAAACTTCCATATATTCAGCCTGTGAAATTGAAAATGGGCCAAGTAGGTAAGGGAGCCCTCTATTACTGTAAGGCTAAGGCCCCATGTTGCAGAAGCGCAGCGTTTTTCCTTCTGAGGAAATGGAGCAGAAAAAAAACGCTGCGTTTTACAGTAGCAGCAACATTAATGAGATACTGACTAATCCAATGCACACATTGTGGGAAAAAAGCACTGCAGAAAAGCTCTGTTTTCAAAAATGCATGCATTTTTGAAAAATGCAGCATGTTGATTTACCTGTGAAAATGCTCGCCTTTTCCCTTTAGATTTACTAAGTGAAGAAATACCACAGAGAAAAACGCAGCAAAAATGCAATGAAGAACACTGCGGAAAAAAACATGACGTATTTCTGCTGCGTTTTTTAAATGCATTCCACAACTTGGGGCCTTAGCTTAAAAGTAGTGAATTTTATTTCAAGAATTAATTAGTGGCAATTGGCCCCTATATTGTTCTTGCATGGGATCCCAGTGCTTCCTGTTTATGCCCCTAAAAGTTATGAAAGAAGCAGGCTGAGGTAGATTGTGCTTGGAATATGCTCCAGGAAAACTAAGAGGATGGGATGGCAAAAATTACTCTGACTTAGTCGAATAATGCACCAAACTGAATCTTTGGCCTTGGTGAATAAAAGCCTTAGTACAGATCGACATGTTAACCCATTGCTAACTCCCATATCATGCTACATTTTCCCTGTAGTGGCAACTACAATGGCAATGAGTGGCCAAGTGGAGCTACCACCAGATTTAACAGTTGGTCATAGGAGTTTAGAAGAAGGAGTTGGCCAGAAGCAATAATACTTTTACAGAGGTTATCTGGGAGTTTAAAATAATCTAACTGCAGGAAATATATTAAAATAACAAAATAACCATTACTCACCTGTTAAATCCTATTCTGAAGTCAGTGATTGGCTACAGCAGTCATATGGATGTACAGCATGTCATCATTACAGCAAAGTGAACAAAGAGTGGTAGTGACCACCATAGTGTCAGGACTGGAGTGGCTGGGATTATAATATTGTTTGATGTGACCTCTTCACTGTAACACTGCACCATTCATTGTATAATGGCTTTACTTGGTATTGCAGCTCTGCCCCATTCATTGGGATTCACCTGCAGTATAGCCATGTGACCAATGGACCTGATGTCACTGGCCTGAGAGGAATATCATTATCATAGAAATGGACAATCCCTCTAATTTTTTATGTTTGTTCTTATTTTATCACATTTACTGCTGATATGGTCATTTTTTTAAACTCCCAGACAACCCCTTATATAAAGGACTCTGTCATGAGCATATATGTGCATGGTATGTTACTTTATAAACCTTTTATTGCTACATTATTACAAGTATATTTATGTTATAGAGCATGTTTGAGTTCTGTATGTGCGGCATTATGCTCCATGTGATGTGTGGATTTAGTAGATGCCAAAGGGTCAATAAATTATAAATCAAGTCAATTACGACTTGTAGAATTTATGACTTCATTTCCTCTACAAGTGAAATATGTGCAGGAATATTTTATGTCTTTCAAAATGAGGGGGTTCATGATTTTTGAAGTTAGGATTTAATTATTAGTGTAAATAATACTAAAAAGATGTCAAGCAAATGAAGTTTATATAGTAAAATGTCTGTGAACTGTTTGATATAACATTCTGAATGTGAAATCAGACTGTGACTTTACTTTTGCCCTTCACAGTTTTATAAGGCTGGAAATAGATTCATATTTTCTGAGACCTGGACTTGCTAGAAATTCAATTAATAATAAAAATGGCTAGGGCTGCTGTTTAGTAGACAGCATATTTAGCAGTGTAATTTTTTTCTACTAAATTCAAACAGGTTGTGTGATCTAGCAAATAAAGTTTATTATATAGCAATACTACAGATATACATACCATTCAGAATCTGCAGTTTATTTATTTATGTGTTGTGGTTTCCAAGGAAGATGCCCATTTCTGCTAAAGAGAAGGCTTGGTCTATCCTACTCTATATAGGGGCATACATAGAATTTGCACAGCCACATAGCTAAAATCACATTTGCCCCCTTTGTGTCTAGACAAAGATTCTGGCAAAGCATCAGAACCTTTTTTGTGGTTCCTGAAGGATCTCATGTACAGTCATGGTCAAAAGTTTTGAGAATGATGCAAATATTAATTTTTACAAAGTCTACTGCTTCAGTTTTTCTAATGGCAATTTGCATATACTCCAGAATGTTATAAAGAGTGATCAGCTTAACAGCAATTACTTGCAAAGTCAATATTTGCCTAGAAAATGAACTTTATCCCCCAAAACACATTTCAACATCATTGCAGCCCTGCCTTAAAAGGACCACCTAACATCGTTTCAGTGATTGCTCCATTAACACAGGTGTGGGTGTTGATGAGGACAGGGCTGGAGATCAATCTGTCATGATTAAATAAGAATGACA
This sequence comes from Leptodactylus fallax, assembly GCA_947044405.1. Lineage (NCBI taxonomy): Eukaryota > Metazoa > Chordata > Amphibia > Anura > Leptodactylidae > Leptodactylus > Leptodactylus fallax. The sequence goes on along the minus strand of CAMRHE010000059.1, from coordinate 3,659,446 downwards.
CCACTGGACACTTTAAAAGGAGGCTGGTGCTTGCCATCATTGTTTCTCTTCTGTTAACCATGGTTATCTCTAAAGAAACACGTGCAGTCATCATTGCACTGCACAAAAATGGCCTAACTGGGAAGAGTATTGCAGCTAGAAAGATTGTTCCTCAGTCAACAATCTATCGCATCATCAAGAACTTCAAGGAGAGAGGTTCCATTGGTGCCAAAAAGGCTCCAGGGCGCCCAAGAAAGACCAGCAAGCGGCAGGACCGTCTCTTAATACTGTTTCAGCTGCGGGATCGGGCTACCAGCAGTGCAGAGCTTGCTGAGGAATGGCAGCAGGCAGGTGTGAGTGCATCTGCACGCACTGTGAGGCGGAGACTCTTGGAGCAAGGCCTGGTCTCAAGGAGGGCAGCAAAGAAGCCACTTCTCTCCAGAAAAAACATCAGGGACAGACTGATATTCTGCAAAAGGTACAGGGAGTGGACTGCTGAGGACTGGGGTAAAGTCATTTTCTCTGATGAATCCCCTTTTCGATTGTTTGGAACATCTGGAAAACAGCTTATTCGGAGAAGAAGAGGTGAGCGCTACCACCAGTCTTGTCTCATGCCAACTGTAAAGCATCCTGAAACCATTCATGTGTGGGGTTGCTTCTCAGCCAAGGGAATCGGCTCTCTCACAGTCTTGCCTAAAAACACAGCCATGAATAAAGAATGGTACCAGAATGTCCTCCAAGAGCAACTTCTCCCAACCGTCCAAGAGCAGTTTGGCGCTCAACAATGCCTTTTCCAGCATGATGGAGCACCTTGCCATAAAGCAAAAGTGATAACTAAATGGCTCAGGGAACAAAACATAGAGATTTTGGGTCCATGGCCTGGAAACTCCCCAGATCTTAATCCCATTGAGAACTTGTGGTCAATCATCAAGAGACGGGTGGACAAACAAAAACCAACAAATTCAGACAAAATTAAAGCATTGATTCTGCAAGAATGGACTGCTATCAGTCAGGATTTGGTCCAGAAGTTGATTGAGAGCATGCCAGGGAGAATTGCAGAGGTCCTGAAGAAGAAGGGTCAACACTGCAAATATTGACTTGCTGCATTAACTCATTCTAACTGTCAATATAAGCTTCTGTTACTCATAATATGAATGCAATTATATTTCTGTATGTGATAAAAACATCTGACAAACACACATAAAAACCAGAGGGCAGCAGATCATGTGAAAATATAATATTTGTGTCATTCTCAAAACTTTTGGCCATGACTGTAGAGGGAAAACCAATCATGACTGCAGTTACTGTGACTTTTATAGTTATTCCACAGTTAAGATGCTCAGAACCATATAGACAAATGATACAACAGCAGAAGTCAGTGCAAAATGAATGAGTGATTTTTTTTTTTCCTTCAAATTCTGTTTTAGGTTGGGGCCCTACATGGAATAAACGCCGTGGTTGGCTCGTGGCAGAAATGCTGCGGAAAAAAATGCGGCGAATCTCATCCCCACAGTGTGGTAAAATACGCGCTGCGGACAAGCTGTGATTTCCAAAACCGTTGCGGTTTTAGAAATCGCAGCATGTCAATTATACCTACGGAAACACTGGCTGTTTCCCTATAGTTATAATTGAAGCAAAAATTCCGGGGAAGAAACCTCTGTGAACTGTCTGTGAAAGTGCTGCAGGAAAAACCATAATCCGTTGCCGTTGCGGTTTTTCCCGCAGCACTTTTTTGCAGCAGGACGCTATGTGGGGCCTTAGCCTTAGAGTCAAAATCAGTGCTATTACACAACATTGACATTTTACATATTTAAGTATCTACTTTGCTCTTGAGTGAAAAAAAAAATTGTGTAAGACCCCTCTCTTGAGGAACTACGTTGTTAGCAAATAAGGGGGTTGGAAAAATTGCCAAGGCTCACAGAAAGAACGTTAAGGGTGAAACAAACATCAAAAGCTTTTGTCCTAGGTAACAAAACAAAGCACCATAATGGGGGGGGGGGGGGGACATTTGGATTTTTGCTATGAGACCCCACTATTTTCTGTACACTGCTGATTGGCACTGCACATCTGAAAATGGTAAGTAGAAAAATATAAAAACTATATTATGAAAACTTGTGTACAAAGGGTATTCTGCCCAAGATTAGAGAGAAGAAAACACTGTACACTGCAATGGTTTTTTTTCACACAGTTGGAATTTAGTTGTGAATTGGACCCATGTTGTTCTTTTCTATGTTTGATTTGTACATGGCATGTATAATGTAGTAGATAAAAAATATGTAATTGGTAATCTTGAAAAGTCCTTTCTCTGTATGAATCATCTGGCTCTATAAGAACATTAAACACATAAGCAGGGAAATATTTAGGGGAAATCATTTTAATAACTCTAATGTTAGAACCATTGAGGTAAACAAAGATAATAATGCATATGTTAATTTTGTGAAAAGGAAAGGTGTTTTTCTTCCTTCTCATATAGAAAATAGATGACCTACTGCTTTCATTGCTATATTTAGACCAAAATGACTATTGGCAGTTAAAGACTGCATGCTTAGCTTGTGTTATTCCCAGTAATGTCTCACTTGCACTAAGATATTTTATTGTTCACAATTTATGTTCATACCGATATACTGTCACCTACTGCAAGATAAATACATAGGTAATTAAATTTTGGAAGCACCATAGTAATCAATGGGATTCTCATATTTCTATTTTCCTGACATTATACTTTAGACCAGTCATCACATCTTATTAAAATCTCAAGTCTTTACCTGCAAAACACTCCAATTATATTTAGAATAATATCCACTTTCCCAAAAGAGCTATATTTCTACAGTAAATGGTCTCAGTTTTATAACCCTTTCAAGTACCTTGCAGGAAAGAGATAATTTTACAGTGCAAACTCAAAGTGGGTCTAGATCTCCTTGGCTAATGGCTATACTGTATTTATGGGGGCATAATTTATGACTGTGGGATTCTAAAGATCCAGTAGTATTAGAATATATAGTAAAGAACGGCTTCTGTACATTCTAACTGTTAACATTTCTTGGGAGGCTTATGAGAAAGATGTTAATCTTAGAGATCGGTCCTAGGTCCCCTGCTCTTCTCCCTCTACATGGCCCCCATTGGACAAACCATCACTAGATTTGGCTTCCGGTACCATCTTTATGCTGATGACACCCAATTATATACATCATCCTGTGACATTACCCCTGCTCTAATACAGAACACCAGTGACTGTCTCAAATATCATGTCTTCGCTTTATCTGAAACTGAATCTCTCAAAGACTGAACTACTGCTGTTTCCACCATCTAATAGATCTGTCCCTGATATCTCCATTGCAGTCTCTGGCCTTACCATAACTCCTAGGCAGTATGCCCGCTGCCTCAGGGTTATATTTGACTCAGACCTTTCCTTCACCCCCCCATATCCAATCACTCGCACGCTCATGTCATCTCCGCCGCAAAAACATCTCCAGAATCTGCCCTTTCCTTACCACAGATACACTAAAGACACTTATTTTTGCCCTGATTCACTCTCGCCTTGACTACTGTAACTCCCTACTAATCGGCCTTCCCCTTACTAAACTCTCCCCTCTACAGTATATTCTGAATGCAGCGGCCAGGCTCATCTATCAGTCTAGACGCTACAGCGATGCCTCTGGTCTGTGCTGGTCACTACATTGGCTGCCTATTCAATTCAGAATACAATATAAACTTATTCTGGACCTCTCTACTTTTCTTCCCTTATCTCTGTCTATCGCCCAACCTGTACTCTCTGCTCACTCAATGACATAAGACTAACATCCTCTATTATCAGAACTTCCCACGCTCATATACACGCTCATATACACGCTCCTGAGCTGCACCACTTCTCTGGAATGCTCTATCCCGTACTATCAGATTAACCCCCAATTTCCACAGCTTCAAGCGCAAACTAAAGACATATCTTTTCAGACAGGCCTATCACAACTCCTAATGTAAACCCTTCCATAGTTAGAATCCCTAAAACGAAACCTCCTCTGTTTACGCTCCAACATTACCTCACAGGATATGATGCCGTATCACACTAACTTTATATCAGACTAACTTTATATATCCAGGCACCATCTGCACGTTAAAGAACACGACTGGTGATGGCTCATACAGCTTTATATATGTGTAATGACAGTAACCTCTATTACAAAATTGTCTTACCATTGTACAAGCAATGTTACCTCTGATGCCACCCCTGCTAACTCTTGTGTCACCCCCTCTACCTCATAGATTGTAAGCTCTTGCGAGCAGGGCTCTCAGTCCCAGTGTGTGAATTGACTATTTCTTTGTAATGTATCTTTTTTGTCAGTACTTGAACCCTACAAATTGTACAGTGCTGCAGAATATGTTGGCGCTATATAAATAAAATGTATTATTATTATTATTATTAATATGCATTCCTCCTTCAAGTGAGCATGGCCTTGGGATTCAATATTTTTCTTTACCAGACTCTACATAAAATGCTTAGCTGCGGGTTCCAATAAATCATCATGGTCATTTTACCGGTAACACCTCTGTATTAGTGAAGTACCTTAACTGTTTGGCTAACTAGCAGCTGCTCTCTACAGTATAGCGCTCTAATACACATTCTGTACTCATCTTTACCTTACCTGGATGAGTCGCTGTTTTGGACATGTGAGAGGAACTCCATGTTATTTTTTGGGTGAGCTGTGTATACTTTTTAGGACCCTGAAAAAAATTCTGTCACTATTCTAGAAAGTGATTCACAGTTTCCACCAATTTTTTTTTTACTTTTATGTGTAAAGATTTGGCAGATATATAATGTTAATATATAAATATATAATATATATATATATATATATATATATATATATATTTTTTTTTTTTTTTTTTGTTTTTTTGTTTTTGTTTTTTATTTAATATATGTTTAAAATATCTCTTTTAAAATATAGATTTTTCTTTTTCTTTACTCTTGGGGTCTACAGAACTAGTTTCATGTAGAGCTATGTTCTCAAGTTACAATGGTTTCAACTTATAGTACATTGGTCCTCCAAGAAGCAGTTAATATTGTAACTTGAGGAACCACTAGGCTGAGGCCCTACATAACAAATCACTATTGCTATTAGATTTAGAAAAGATTTGTAAAAAGACCATTGGTGTATGGGGACCACATGGCACTCGCCAGATGGCAGATATCACGATAGATAAAGATTGGGCTTATAGTGTTCTCAAGAAGATAAGCTGCTGCCATGCAAATCTGGAAGTAGGTTTCCCAGTTTAGTACACCTGTACTCAGCTGAGCATGCATTTGTATGGCCAATTGTTGGCTGAATATTTGCCAACCCAATTATTTCTTTTTTTCTGGACATCATTTGAAGGAATCACATTTACATATATACACTGACTACACTGAGTGGGTTCGGGCCAGCTGCACCATGTTCCCTTATGAAGAAAACAGCCATAGAAAGCACAAGGGTTGTCATCTGATCTATAATGTGCTCGGGTTCTGTGATGTGGAACAGCAGAACAGGGGAGAAAAGAATCCCTGACCCAGTTCTAATCTTTTACAACTCTGTAGGCTGTAGGCCACTTTAGGCCTACAGCCTACAAGATCTGGTCAGCTTTACTGTAGTAACTACAGCCAAGCTAACTGGAGCTTGTAGTTAGAAAATACTTACCTCTCCACTCCTCTGCTCTTTCCAACTCCAGGGTGCAACTGCATTTACATCACAGTAGTGCGCCCAGAGCAGGAGATAAGGATGCGCCCAGGAGCAGTACAGTACAGGTGGGGGCCATTAAAGTTATGTGATGTTTTACATAAAATGTAATCATTAAACTTTAATCTGTGTGGGGCCACGGTAGGGGACATTAAACTATATGGGGCAACTGCTGTGGGGCCATTAAACTGTGTGGGGCAACTGCTGAGGGAAATTAAACTGTACAGGCCCACTGCTGGTGATATTAAACTAAATGAAGACCCTTAAAATGTTTTTCTATGTGCGGCCCATTTGTCCCTGTTATAAATATTTCATTAAAATGGTCAAATAGTTGCCACAATCATCTCTCATAGATATATATATATATATATATATATATATATATTTGTCACTGAAAATTGATGACACTGGAACAGTGATTCTTACTGTTCTAACTGCACCATAAAAAATCTATTTGTTTTATAAGTTAATATTTATCGTACTGTACGAGAAAATTCAAAAGATGAATGAGCGGTGCTGAATTATTATATGAAACTCTGTATACTAGATGCTACAGTTAGAATAGGCTAAAACTCTTCATACTTGAAATAGTGCTTGAAATCTTCAATTATAACTCTAGAAGTGTCCTTAGCTCCAAGTGAATAGATCTGTAGTGAATAACTGACCTTCCTTAGCTATAGATGTAGCAGTGGAAACAGTGCAGTCTTCAATGTGTTTCCATGGTTGCCAATGTCCTATTCATGCAGGAGTCTTATTTTAAGCACAAGACTTATTCCAGTATGTTTTAGTATCCATCACAATGTTTTTAAAGAAGGATTTTTTTTAATATCATTTAAGTTTTCCTTAAATTTAGATATGTAAAAACTACATCTGTTTTACTAGAAGTTTCAGAACAATGCTTCCATTTTATTTACCTTACTGAATGTGATCATGGAATTGTTAGAAACTATTTTCATTTAGATTTAATATTGAAGCAGATGGCAAAGATAGTATTTGCATTTGTATGTATGTGATTACAATTTTATGTACTATGAGTATGTGAAGATTATATGTTCATAAAAGTCTATACTGCAGCAGTTCTCTTGAGGACATATCGCAATTAAAATCTGTCATTAGTTTTTTATTCCAGCCTTCAACTCATCATCATTTCTTTTCTGGTGTTTTTTTCTCTTTTCTTTTTTTTTATGTTTCTTGCACAGACCCACTGTGATTAGTTGTTAATAGTGTGACTCAAAATCTAGCATGCAGTTGTCCAATAAAGACAATAGTGCAGATTTATTATTTCTTGCACACCAGTTTTCTAGCTTGCAAGGCATAAAAAATCACAATGTTTTTTGCAAATCATGTTTTCTCATCTCTGCATTAATTAAAGTCAATTAATATTTTAATTTGAGGGACCACTATGTATGTCAAATCTCATTTTAGATTTGTGGAATCGAAAAGAGCTCTATTTTATAGTTTATGTATGCTGGTAACTATTAATATTTTTAAAAAATTATGAGAAAAAAAAATTGTTTTTAATACACCTGACATTAGGAAGAGCTTTCAAACTCTTAGCAGAGAGGACAAGTCTCTAAATAAAGTTCTTGGTATCAACCATTAGTGGGAATATTCTGTATGTATTTATATTATATATATATATGTATTATATATCAGCTGACTTCTAAAGAAGCTGTATGTACCACTTATGCTGGCAGTATAATTTAATTCTATGGCTGTAAAAAGAGAAGCTGGGCGCCGTCATTTTCCTGTAGATCACCAGTGCCCAGAACGAGATCCGGGCCCAGAGATCAGTTGCTATGACAGTCGGGAACCTATTGAAGGCTCTCAGGCTTGTCTCTAATTCACTTGTATCACAGGCTTCTCTATGCAGTGTTGGTAATTTGCAATGCCTTAGCATTATAATATATTGCATTGGTGATCAGACCAATTCAAATGACCCCCCGTTCTCTAGAATACATATAAAAGGAATGAAATACAGTGAAACACATACACATTAGGTATCCCTGTGTCTGAAAATGCCTAGTCTACAAATTTATAAAAATATTTTTCCCATACGGTGAACATCGTAGCTGGAAAAAAAAAAATTAAAAGAGCCGAAACACCATTCTTCTTGCTGTTTCGCCTCTCATAAAACTTTGAATAAAAAGTGAACAAAGCAATAGATATTCCCCAAAATGGTATAACTAAAAAGTACACCTGGCCCCACAAAAAAAGACTCCTTATGCATACATGTTTTTTTTTTTTTTAATGGGTTAAAACATAAATAAAACTATATAACTTTGGTATCCCTGGAATCATAACAACCCATAGAATACAGGTGGCTTGTCACTTTGGCTGCATAGTGAATGCTGTAAAAACTAAACCCATAAGAAAGTCGCACAAACTAAGTTTTTCTTCAATTCCAGCCCAGTCTGAATTTTTTTTCCTGCATTACAGTACATTGTACAGAATAATAAATGGTACAATTACGAAGTATAATTTGTCCCGCAAACATTAAGCCCTCATATGGCTCTGTGAATGGAAAGATAAAAAAGTTATGTCGTGGGGAGTAAAAAGGAAAATTGGAAATCAAAAAATACCTGCGGCAGAAAGGGGTTAAAGCTGAGCAGTGATTAATTGCTATGGGCAACTAAAACTGTGTTGTTTTAAGTGTTAATAAATATGCCCCATTGTCTGGCTATTTATTTAAAAAATAAGATATGACCCTTATTTAGTGGATGTGAAATGAAGACCACAGTAGATGGTATTTATATAATGACAAGGAGTTTCATAAGTATAAATTCAGTAATATCCTTTTACTGTGGTCAGCAATATAACTATGTGGCACAAACTGTTCTTTTATGTTACTGCTGACAAAAAATAACAGCATCAATGTTGTTTGGATAAGTACATTACATTTAGCAATGTGGCAATAGCCTTGAGAGTGATAACTCCCAGTTTGTGGAAACGGCAGTAGTCATGGAGACCGCAGGGTATGCCGTGCCTACAGCCCAGGTGTTGTAAACAAAGTTCATTACGATGACAGATTTCTGTTTTTACATAACGACTATAATGCACCATCTGCTACTATGTCGTAAAGTTATGATGGTCAGTCCCTAAATTGGGAGTTGCAGTTCAATCTAAAAGCCAAATTACTGTGAAAGCAAATATGAGTATTTGTCTTTGCATAATAAAAAGTCAACAGAATGTAACTTGTGGGTAAAGGTGCTAGGGAAAGTAAAAATGTAAGCACACAAAAATATCATAAAAAACAACCATCTTTCTATTTCAGATGTTTCAAATCTGTAATACAGCTTAGAGCTGCAGCACAAGGCTAAATCATGTGGATGGAGAATGTACATCTCAACTGGGTGCCAATAGATTTCTAATGAGTTGCAAGACTATGCCCTATGTGTGCAATGAAAGCAACAACGTTTAAGATAAAATTAAAAGTGAACTTGCGCTAGGTTCACACTAGCATTTGGTTTCCGTTCTTCGAGTCCACTTGGGGACCCGAGAAAACGGAAACTCTATCCGCTTAAAAAGCAGTTACCCACGGAAGCCCCGGACCCCATAGACTATAATTTGGAATGGGGGACGGAGTTTCTGAGCACTAGTGTAACAGCATGACTTATATGGTTTATATAATTTACTTAGTGAGTAAGTCCTAAGAATCATTTCCTCTGGTGGGTCCAAGGGACCTTGACAGAGAAATTCTGCTTTTATTTGCATTTATTTCAGTTACCTTTTCTGGGCCTGCATGTGACATGGAGAGAACAACTTGAGCAGCAGTGGTTTCCATTCCTTCCCTGGCCAACATAACAGTTTGCATAGTAAGGCTGAGGCCCCTTGTTGCAGAAATGCAGTGTTTTTCCTGATGGGGAAACGCAGCAGAAAAAAACCACTGCATTTTACAGTACCAGCAATGTAAATGAGATTCTAGCTAATCCCATCTGCACATTGTGTAAAAAACAAAACGCTGCTGAAAAGCTGCATTTTCAAAAAACGCAGCTTCTCAATTTTATCTGCGGAAACGCTTGCATTTTCCCTATAGATTAAATAAGGAATGAAAAACTAAAGAGAAAAACGCAGTAAAAAAGCAATGAAAAACGCGGCGGAATAAAACACAATGTGTTTTTTAGCTGCATTCCACAATGTGGGGCCTTAGCCTTACAGGAGTCAGCAGTGCATTTTCCTTAAGCTAACACAGCCTATTTTATAGGGGCAATCAAATTATTTTTGAGTCCTTACCTATAAAGGAAACACTAAAAAAATGTCAAAAGTCATAATTTTTTTTATTCTTCATTCACAGAGCTTATTATGTCTACTATTGGCACCATTTAATATTCCATATGATGTACTGAGAAGCTGGAAACAAATTCATAATGAGGTGGAATTGGAAAAAAAAATGTATCTGTGCTGTTTTCTTAAGGGTTTCTTATATTTTTAAAAATCTTAAAAAACTTTTGAAGGCCGGGGCCTCACGTGACATAAATGCCGTGGCAAAAAATGCAGAGTTTGACAGTCACTGCAAAGTGGACACATTGCAGAAAAATATATGCATCGGAAATACTACGATTTCCAAAACTGTTGTTTCAATTTTTGTCTCATCTGTGCATAGGACATTCTCCCAGAAGCTTTGTGGCTTGTCAACATGTAGTTTAGCAAATTACTTTTGTCAGATTCAAGTTATTTCTGTGACCATTGTGGGTTTTTCTTTCATTAAACGAGGGGTGGCAACAATTTTGTCCACGTGTGTATATTGCAGTCTGCGGAAAATCCCTATGTTACTATTGGCCTCTGCCAAAAGCAAAGGCTCAGCAGCTTCTGAGCAGGCTTCATCCCTTTCTTTATCTCTGCCGTAATAGTATGGCGGATTTCAGGTAAATATAGTGCCATATGTCGGGTATTAAACAGCAGAGACCAGGTCGGCAATACCTGCAGTCAGTACCCACACTAATCGCGTGCATAGCCCCCTCCCCCATCTCGAACTGTGAAAAGTTAGAAATCAAATTTGGAAAGAGAAAAATGGCTGCAGCTGTAAGGGGAGAAAACCTGGCATTTTCCATACATGCATAACACATATTGAGAACAGTTAAAACAGTGCATAGAGTGTTCTACATGTCAACATGCTCAGAAACGGATCTGTGGCCCAATGCACAATTTCTTACCCGGCCTTACCATTCCATGTGCTTTTGATAATACCACTGTTTACTTAACTTTACTTGGATAAATGGGGGTTCTAAGCCCTTACAGTTACCAGGTCTTGGGTGCAGCTGCAACCTCTACACCTTGTATAGTTATAACTCTGACCTAACTCAGGACTATGAAGAAAGGCTATGGAAAATAACCAAGTAAGTTTGAGATCCCACATTTCAGAAATGCAGCTTTTTTGTTACAGGTTTTGCTGTGTTTTTTTTTTTAGCCAAAGCCAGGAGTGGATTGAGGAGTAGGCTGTAACCATTCTTTGCTTTTGCGCAAAATAATGCAGCAAAATCTGCAGAAAAGCTGTGTTTATGCAATGTGGGTCCTCAGTCTTAGGCCGGTCGCAGACGACCGTGCTGCAACTGGCCGGCCATGAATTAAAAGCATGGGCAGCATATGGGGAACATGGGGATGTACCCCCTGTGCCGCCCGTGCTTGGGCCGTGCTTCCACGACTTCTTTTATTAAATGAATAGGAGCCATGGAAGCAAGGGCCGCAAAATAGGATAGGAATAGGACCTGTTCTATATTTTGTGGCCTGGACTGTTGGCCCGTACACAGAACCGTGAAATTCAGAGGGTCTCCACATATGTGACCAATTTGATAATTCCGATGAGTATTTATTAAATCTAGAACAATAATACAATTTAGCAATAAATACTGTATATTTGTTTATTAAGGAGCAGATACCAACACAGAATTCCAATTTAGGAACACTACATGGGACCCTTATGTTCCTAAATTATAATTTGATGTCAGAGGTATTAGGGATAGACCCCATCATTCATGGCTCACCATAAAACCATTTATCAGTGTGCTATTCCACCAGTAATTGACAATTATAGAAATTAGAGGCACCATAATAGAGCTGGTAGCAGTATTATTTGTTATTATTGCTTACGGTTAGGATTGTATGTTGTATATTATATTATATACGGTATTGTATATTACTAGTGTTAAATCATCTATAGTAAACAAGTTGTTTAAATAAAAATCACAAAAAAATTGGTTTATTTTTGTTCACATACAATGCATATAAGGTTTGGACAGTCCACACACCCCAGATATATACACTGTTGCCACCTACTGATTTGAGGGTAGTAGGAACCCAACTCACAAGCACACTTGTCTTTCTAACAGTCCGACAAAAAGGCACTAGATCCATAGAGTATACAGGGGACAAATTAAAGTGAATGCTTTAATACAAAAAATGTAAATACTTACAAAAAGAGACAAAATAAAAGTGACATACAACAATCAATAGAGTTATAAAGTAAAATAGGTAAAAAAAACTCTTACAAGCTACAGGTCTTCTGACCTTGTGGAATTTGGGAAGAATGGCTGCTACTTACAGTGGGGAAAAAAAAGTATTTAGTCAGCCACCAATTGTGCAAGTTCTCCCACTTAAAAAGATGAGAGAGGCCTGTAATTGACATGATAGGTAGACCTCAACTATGAGAGACAAAATGACAAAACAAAATGAGAAAACAAATCCAGAAAATCACATTGTCTGATTTTTAAAGAATTTATTTGCAAATTATGGTGGAAAATAAGTATTTGGTCAATAACAAAAGTTCATCTCAATACTTTGTTATGTATATTTTGTTCCCTGTCGTCCCACAGCAGCACAATATTGGGGTATTTGTGCCCCTGTGTGCTGGTAGGACAGAACTGAATTTTTAGTGAACAACAAATAGTTAGCTGTAACCCCTCCCCCTCCCCAATATAAGGAAGGAAGTACTAACCCCCCAGCGTGTTTTTTTTTTTTCTGTCCTGTGTTGGTGGGACAGTTGGAGGAAAGGTTATACCTTCCCTATAGTGAGGTTATTTAGATTTCTGTCTGGATTTCCCCTCCTCTCTCCTGTTTGAGTTTGTTTTGTCTATCCTCCTGTGAGGACTCTTTTTCTGCCTTTGGTTCCTGTTGGAACAAAATTCAAAGTTTAAAACTCCTTGTCTGTTTTTCCTGCCTCTGCTGCTTAGTCTGCTTAGCTGCAGTGAATGGCCTTTTTTCAGCTGTTGCTTATAATGGGCCGGCCAGACAGGTCTGCTGCCATTGAGTGTCCACACTGAACCCTTTGTGGCTATGTAAGCCTTGCATTCCTTGTTTTATTGCGATACAGGGCGTTTCCTGCTACTTTTCTCCAGCTCCTGTGTGTGGGGGCGCCGGAGTCCAGAGTACACTGGCTTGCGTACGTGATGACATCTTTGAACCTCCTTCAGGTGAGCTATTAGGTAATGTTTTTTTATCTTAACTTCCACCAGTTTTTATAAAATCTGTGCGGGGCAGCTTTTTTCTTCCAAAAAAAAAGAAAAGTAAAGAGAAATAAAGGGCTTTTATTTTCTGTGTAACCTGTCACAGGTATTGAGAGAGTCTTTGCTCTCCATTTCTTCTATATACTGTAAGTCTGCTGCTTCCCTTCTTCTGCCTCTTTGTTGTTTGGCAGAGAGTGTGCATGCTGGGCATTCTAGTTCAACAGACTTGTACTCTTGTGGTTTTTTCTGGCTTTCTTGCTGTTTACTCTTACTGTACACTTGCGGTAAGATGTCTTCCTCTGCGTCTGGTGGTGATGAATCCTCCAGGTAAGTCTGCGTCTAGGCGAAAACATCTAAACTGTCGCTCCTGTGTAATTCCCTTGCCTGACAGTTACAAATTCAATACATGCCACCAGTGCTGCTTGGGCAGCCCAGTGGCTCAGTGGTTGACACTGCAGCTTCACAGAGTTGGAGTCCTGGGTTTGAATCCTGCCAGGGGCGACATCTGTGGTGAGTTTGTGGTTCTCCCTATGTTTGCATGGTTGTACTCCAGTTTCCTCCCACACTCCAAAGGCTTGCTGGTGGGGGGTATGGATTGTGAACCTTATATGGGACAGTGACTGTCTGTGTCTTCAGAGCACTGTGGAATATGATGGCGCTTCTGTCATACGATCTGATGAGGTATTCAGGATCATAGTGGAAGCTAATTCTTCATCTGAGGATTCAGATTCAGATACAGATATAGAAAAAATGCTTTTTCCTCTGGAGAAAATTTAGAAATTACTGAAGTTCATCAGGTCAAGGGACCATAATGTTGACCTTGGGAAACCTCTAGTTCCACTTCCAGGGGGCCTAGGGCCTTCAGTATGGACGACATGCTTAAAAGAGCTATGTCCACCGAGTGAAAACACCCAGAGAAGACCTGCGTATTATCCAAGAGGTTCAAGACACTCTTCCCAATAGCTGAGGACCAGTTGGGACTTGGGTCCACCACCTAAGCTTGTTATGGCAGTCACCAAATTGTCCTGGCGAACACTTGTACCCTCTGAAGACGGGTCTAGCCTTCAGGACCCCATGGACCACCTGCCAGAGTGCTCCCTAAGGAAAGCATTTACGGCTTTCTCTGCACAGTGTTTGATTGGTATTGCTACTAGTGAGGTAGCTAAGAAGCTGTGCTCCGGCCTCTCTTCATTAAAAAGAGATATTGATTTGGGGGTCTCCAGGGATGAATTGTTGTCCTCTTTCAAGGGTATAGCCCTTGAGGCAGATTACCTCAATGAAACCTCTTCTCCAGGTGAAGTTAGCTGCCAAGTCTAGGGCCTTGACTTCAGCTGCCCGTCGCACCCTATGGTTAAAACCTTGGAGGGCGGATTATGCCTAAAATTTAATATTTGCGGGCAGAACACGATACTAGGACTAGTGGGAAAGGAAGGAAAGTCCTTCCACAGTCCTTCCATGGACAGGGCAGACAGCATCATAGAGGACAGTCTCCTCAAAGACCGCCACCTGCAAGAGGTCACGTGTGGATGTTCTAGGTTACTGAGTGGGAACTCCAACCGTCTTTTTTTTTTTTTCCATGAGGAAAGGAAAATCAGAAAGCCAAATTTCTGACTATTACCTTCTCCCTACTCCAAGACATGAAGTTCCTGTGGGGGTAACAGATCATGGGTCTTGGAGATAATCAGGTCCGGTTTCGGCATAGTTTTTTCTGTGTCTCCCCTGGACAGAATTATACAGACCTCTCGCCTCCCTGCTGTCCATCACAATGTCAAGGGTCTGGAATTTATTCTTCAGTGTTTCTGGTTCCAAAACCTTCACGAGACTGGTTGATGATAATAGACCTACGATACCTCAGCAGAGCTATCTCGGAAAAAAATATCCATATGGAAACGTCTGTGATAGGCCTGGAACTTCTGGAGACTGGCTAGGCCACTCCAGGACCTTGAAATGCTTCTTACAAAGCTACTCCTGCATTGCCCTGAAGGTCTGCTTGGGATCATTGTCATGCTGAAAGACCCAGCTATATTTCATCTTCAATGCCCTTGCTGATAGAAGGAGGTTTGCACTCAAAATCTCACGATACATGGCCCCATTCATTCTTTCATGTACACGGATCAGTCGTCCTGGTCCCTTTGCAGAGAAACAGCCCCAAAGCATGATGTTTCCACCCCCATGCTTCACATTAAGTATGGTGTTCTTTGGATGCAACTCAGCATTCACTCTCCTCCAAACACGACTAGTTGTGTTTCTACCAAACAGTTCTACTATGGTTTCATCTGACCATATGACATTCTCCCAATAATCTTCTGGAACATCCAAATGCTCTCTAGCGAACTTCAGACGGGCCCGGATATGTACTGGATTAAGCAGGGGGACACGTCTGGCACTGCAGGATCTGAGTCTCTGGCGGCGTAGTGTGTTACTGACGGTAGCCTTTGTAACGTTAGTCCCAGCTTTCTGCAGCTCATTCACTAGGTTCCCCTGTGTGGTTCTGGGATTTTTGCTCACCGTCCTTGTGATCATTTTGACCCCACGGGGTGAAATCTTGCATGGAGCCCCTGATCGAGTGAGATTATCAGTGGTCTTGTATGTCTTCCATTTTCTAATTATTGCTACCACAGTTGATTTCTTCACACCAAGCTGCTTGCCTATTGCACATTCAGTCTTCCCAGCCTGGTGCAGGTCTACAATTTTGTTTCTGGTGTCCTTCTACAGCTCTTTGGTCTTCACCATAGTGGAGTTTGGAGTGTGACTGTTTGAGGTTGTGGACAGGTGTCTTTTATACTGATAACAATTTCAAACAGGTGCCATTACTACAGGTAATGAGTGGAGGACAGAGAAGCCTCTTAAAGAAGAAGTTACAGGTCTGTGAGAACCAGAAATCTTGCTTGTTTGTAGGTGACTAGATACTTATTTTCCACCATAATTTGCAAATAAATTCTTAAAAAAATCAGACAATGTGATTTTCTAGATATGTTTTCTCATTTTGTCTCTCATAGTTGAGGTCTACCTATGATGTCAATTACATGTCATCGTTTTAAGTGGGAAAACTTGCACAATTGGTGGCTGACTAAATACTTTTTTCCCCACTGTGGCTAGGCTAGCTCCACATGTGTGACCAAGTTTGTCTGGTCATCAAACAGTTTTTATAATGTTAAAGGGGTATTCCCATGAACATAACTATTTTAAAATTTGTAGATAATTAAAAGTTAAACATTTATGCAAATATAAGTAATTAAACATTTTGCAGAGTTTTAAAGATTTTCTCTAAATAGCTTGTGGTCACAAGTTGTTGTCTTGATCGGTTGCCAGTGGATACGACCATGAATGCAGGACCTTTCTAAAGTCAGAAAATCAGCCATGATTTCCTTATTGTGGCTGGGATATTTTCTGATACATGTAGTGTCCCTGCCTGATAACCTGTCCACAATAAGAAAATCACGGCTGGGTTCCTGACAAGACCCAGTCCACAGAAAGTTTCTGCATTTGTGGTCGTATCCATTGGCAACCGATCAATACAACAGACTCTCACCACTAAGAAAGTTAGAGAAAATCTTTAAAACGCTGCAGAATTTTTAACTACTTATATTTGAAAAAATGCTTAACTTTTAATTATCTACAAATATAGATATGCTTATGTTCATGGGAATACCCCTTTAAGTCCAGCCTCATGCTTCATAGATGCCCTACTGGCTTATTATTCTAATCCTCTGTCATTTACTGGACAATAGATTAATAAGGAGGCAATTCCCATGTATATTATTTGTTCCTGTTGTTTAATTGGCTCCCACACAATTTACAGCTGATTTCTGGGGGTTGTACTGGCACTTTGTGATCTATTGGTACTATCATGGACCCTTCTAACAAGAAGAGGATGTCCATAGAAGAACCCTTCAATTTATCGTTCTATTTTTGTCTAGCAGAAAGGTCTCTATATATTCTGTCTTCAAACATTAAATGATTTAATTATAAATAAAATCCTTTGAATGTTTAAATATGAAATATTGTATTTTGTGAAAGGTACTTTGTGTTGCTGAGGTGTGTTTTACAGAACTGATTGAAGAGGTAATAAAATGCTGGAGATATGATCACTGGTTACTGATTAATGTGCTACCAGACACCAACAAATTAACACATTTAATCAAGTGCGAAGGAAATTCACCATGCAGGTATCGACGTTCTGGAACATCTAACACACTAAGCAAATCTATTGCACCAAAGAGACTGAAGTCTGTGAGAAGACATGCCTATTAAGTACTATTCAATAACTGTGCTTGTCAGTAATTCTATGTCACTTTAGGCCATGAAGCTTCCATTACAAATTATTGAAGCTATTAGCACTTGAGAGATGGGAAACACAGACAGACCGCATTTACATTGCTTAGGAGTAAAAGCAAAGTAATAAAAAAAGTAGTCTGTATCTTGTCACAAAAGCCTTTGAGAGAAGGGGGGGGGGGGGGGGCTTTTGGTGCCCGTACTATACACAATACAAAGTAGAAAGCAAAAAGCTCTGTTCCCTGTATATCAGCCGGATGCTGTAACTGCAGCTCAACGCTCGCTGAAGTCAGTGGGAGCTGCGTTGCAGTGAAAGCACCTGGCCACTATACAGGGGATGGAGCTTTCTGCTTCTGGACCTGTATAGTGTATAGGATGGGTGCTGGAAGCAGCTTTGTACAGTTGCTTGGTCCAACAACGCCTGGCTGTTGGTCCCCTGCCGATCAGGTATTTATGGCCTATCCTTAAGATAGGCCATAAAAAGCTTTAGCCCGGACAACCCCTTTAACCCCTTTGACTGTCATGTTAAGGATGGCTACATCTGTACCTGTGCCACTATGTACACACGTGGACAAAATTGTTGGTACCCCTCGTTTAATGAAAGAAGAACCCACAATGGTCACAGAAATAACTTGAATCTGACAAAAGTAATAATATATAAAAATTCTATGAAAATGAACAAATGAAAGTCAGACATTGCTTTTCAACATGCTTCAACACAATTTTTAAAAAAAGAAAACTCATGAAACAGGCCTGGACAGAAATTATGGTACCCTCAACTTAATATTTTGTTGCACAACCTTTTGAGGCAATAATAATAATAATAGTCCTTTAATAGTCCCACAGTGGGGAAATTCAGTGTGTTACAGCAGCAAAGATAAGATAAGCAGATACAAATACAAATACAACATGTACAGGAATGTTCCAAGGTGAGAGGCATTACATTAATAGCAGACAGACAGATAGGAAGTAGCAGGGGGGGGGGGATTTAACAGGCAGAGAGATATTTCAGTTCTCTGTATGTAATGATCTCCGCTTAGGTCGGTGTTGGTTGTACAGCCTAACCGCGGTGGGGAGGAAAGACTTCCGATAGCGCTCCTTCTCACACCTAGGGTGGAGCAGTCGGTCACTGACAGTACTGCCCAGCGCAATCACAGTCTCATGCATAGGATGGGAGTTTTTCTCCCGCATGGAGCTCACCACGGACAGTATCCTTCTGTCACCCACCACCTGCACTGGCTCCAGTGGGCTCCCCAGGACAGAGCTGGCCCTTCTAATCAGCTTGTCAAGTTTATTTCTGTCCCTGGTTGATATACTGCTCCCCCAGCAGGCCACTCCAAAGAAGATGGCTGATGCCACTACCGAGTTGAAGAAAGTCCTAAGAAGTGCCCCCCGGATTCCAAAGGCTCTCAGCTTCCTAAGCAGGTAGAGCCTGCTGTGGCCCTTCCTGTACAGGGCCTCCATATGATCTGCCCAGTCCAGCTTATTATTAAGGAGCAGACCCAGGTACTTATAGGTGTTCACAATCTCGATGCCTGTCCCCAGGATGTCCACTGGTTTTGGAGGGCATCTGCCTTTACGGAAGTCTACCACCATCTCCTTGGTCTTCCCCGCGTTAATCTTCAGGTGGTTCCGGTGGCACCAGTCCACAAAAAACCGGTTCAGTTCTCTGTACTCCTTGTCATCATCGTCTGTGATGAGGCCTACTATTGCAGAGTCGTCAGAATACTTCTGTAGGTAGCAGCTGGATGAGTTGCACCTAAAATCAGCAGTGTACAGTGTGAAGAGGAAAGGGGCGAGAACCGTACCCTGAGGTGCCCCCGTATTACAGATCACGGTACCTGACACACAGTCTTGGGCTCTCACGTATTGAGGTCGATTTGTGAGGTAGTCTAGGATCCAGTTGGAGAGGTGGTGGTCCACTCCAGCAAGGCCCAGCTTGTTTCTCAGTAACCTGGGCTGTATGGTGTTAAAAGCACTGGAGAAATCAAAGAACATTATTCTCACCGTGTTCCCTGGTTTTTCCAGGTGAGACAGAGCCCTGTGCAGAAGGTGGATGATGGCATCATCTACCCCAATGCCCGGTCGATAAGCAAACTGGAGAGGGTCCATAGCGGGGCTCACTAGAGGGCGAAGATGTGTGAGAACCAATCTCTCTAAGATCTTCATCAAGTGGGATGTCAGTGCTACAGGTCTGTAGTCGTTGAGGTCCATAGGGTGAGGTTTCTTTGGAACTGGTACCACACAAGAAGATTTGTGTGGTACCAGTTCCACACAAACAAACGATTCCTGTAACTGTCAATGAGACTTCTGCACCTCTCAGCAGGTATTTTGGCCCACTCCTCATGAGCAAACTGCTCCAGTTGTCTCGGGTTTGAAGGGTGCCTTTTCCAGATGGCATGTTTCAGCTCCTTCCAAAGATGCTCAATAGGATTTAGGTCAGGGCTCATAGAAGGTCACTTCAGAATAGTCTTCCTCTTAGCCATTCTTGGGTGTTTTTATCTGTGTGTTTTGGGTCATTATCCTGCTGCAAGACCCATGACCTGTGACTAAGATCAAGCTTTCTGACACTGGGCAGCACATTTCTCTCTAGAATCCCTTGATAGTCTAGAGATTTCATTGTACCCTGCACAGATTCAAGACACCCTGTACCAGATGCAGAAAAGCAGCCCCAGAACATAACAGAGCCTCCTCCATGTTTCACAGTAGGTACAGTGTCCTTTTCAAGATATACTTAATTTTTCCATCTGTAAACATAGAGCTGATGTGCCTTGCCAAAAATTTCAATTTTTGTCTCATCTGTCCATAGGACATTCTCCCAGAAGCTTTGTGGCTTGTCAACATGTAGTTTGGCAAATTCCAGTCTGGCTATTCTAAGTTATTTCTGTGACCATTGTGGGTTTTTCTTTCATTAAATGAGGGGTACCAACAATTTTGTCCACATGTGTATGTATGTATCGATCAAATATCTGTACACGCTATTATTTGTGCTTAGATGTTTCTGCATTGGTATAAATCACAAAATGTTTTACATAACTCTCCTAAACATGAAATGTTACCAAAAAAATTCTGTAAATTATAAATGCTGCCTTAAAAAGACATCTAGAGAGTATAGCAGTTCCTAGCACATTAACCATTCCCGGGAACTGCAGTCCCATAATAATAGATGATCTGCAGGGGAGAGTTGGCCTGATGACTTGATGACCTATCTTAACCCTTTCCCTGCCAACCACATATTTATACGTCCTCCCAGGGTGGCACTTCTGTAGCCAATATCTAATGCCAATATCTCAGGATCCATTAGGACTATTAAGAAGATCTGGGATTCATTTTAAAGATGAGAATCTCATCTTCACGATAGCTCTTACAGTTCCGGGGTGATTCACTGTTGAAAACGCTATTCAGCATTGAGATCCCATTGCAGATCTCAATTCCCGACAGCGTTTTTAACAGTGATTTGCTACGAATTTGTAAGGGCTATCATGAAGACCTTGGTATCATTTTAAAGATGAGATTCATCATCCAAGATCTTCTTAATACTCCTAACAAATCCTGAGATATGGGGCTCTAAAATGTCTTCCCCCCTCCTGTCTCAGGAAACATCTTAAGAGCTGTGGTAGGAGGAGGAGGGGGGAGGAGCAGCCCTGCAGACTGCACAGAGACGAGAAATCATCATCTGTGCATAACCTGTAGGTGACCCGGGGGGGGGGGGGGATAGCAGGGACTTCTTTCCATGTTATCCCCTCTCCTATCAATCAGAGAGCGTACTATACTTTTGCTGTCTGATTGTCACATATAGGGATAATGTAATACCCCTCTGAACATAGCCAGGAAGTTTATTGGCGCTGTGACCCAGATTTTTACCATTGTCCAGGTTGCAGTGCCAAAAAAGTTGTACCAAACACTTACACAACACATGCACAAAGTCATCAATAAAGTTTACATTTCACCCAATCCCTTTCCTGTCCATACCTGATCTTTATAGAGTAAAATATACCTCTAGCGATATCCGTTGCATGCTAAAATAATAGCAATAATGATTATCACTAGAGATGAATATATAAATTGCTACAATTTTTATAGGGGGATAGAAAATTATATTTTTATGTAAACTCCTATTTAATTTGCATGCACAAAACTGATTGACGCATTTCTGGGATTTTGGCGTTTCTTTAACACCCGCAGCTGTAAATATATATATGTGTGGTATGTATGAATTCCTCACATATTGCAGATTTTTGGAAAGTACATTTTGTTTGCAGAAAGGGACTACTTGAATATGCACTTTAGTGGCAAATTTGAATTGTGCAATTTTTGCTTACAATCTCTGCTGCAAAGTTGCATGAAGGTGGTTGTATATATGAAATATTAATTTGTGTTTTTATATACAGTATGCTGTGCAATCTCAAAAAAGTTAGATTTCGGTCAGTCACAGTTTGCTAGGTGCAGTATAGATTTTTAACATATTAGTGAATAACAGCAAAATCTTGCTTGTCTTCTGTATCAGCAGTTTTGAGAGTACGAGCTCTTGTTGTAGTTGATGTTTGTGGTATATATAAATTGTGTACACCTTGATCTTTTATTTTAAATGTATTTTGTGTGTGAATGTAAGATTGGATAGGAGTTTTAAGTGCAAATATATGTTTTAGTGCATTTTTTCCAAAAAATTATTTGTGTTTGTCACAAAGTTACATTAAGGTGGACATGGCTATTGATAACCCATTGAGACACATGTAATCTTCAGGTTGTCTACTTTCAAAATATATATAGAGATTAGGGGTTCACTTGCTTTCCACGGTGTGTAATCCCTACATTTTATAGGATGATACTTTTTTAACATTTCCAACTTCAAAGCAGATTTTTGCTCATTGCAGTTCTAGTGATTTTCTGAAGACATGTGCATGCAGGTTTAGGCCTTAGTGATATGAAAGAACTCTGCACATGTTTATCTCTTTTTTTTAGGAGGTTTGGTGCATATAACTTTTTGTTTAGTTTCCACTTTTAGCAACTAATATACATTTATTTGCATTTTTTTTTATAAAACATTCACTTTAAATCAAAATTGCATGAAAGTGCTTGTTCTCATACAGTACCAAGTGGCATTCTTACAATGCTGCAGGTGTCTACTTTAAGAAAATATACTGTATATGTTGGATGATTTTTAATGTTGCAATTTAGGTTTGATTTGTCCATCTCAAAGCTGTGAAAATTACTCTGGCTATCGGAGGTGCAAAATTTCTGGAGACCCCTGGCAGTGAAAGGGTTAAAGAGGACCTTTCACCATCTCCACCAATTTCAGTTCTTAGCATCTGCTAATGGGTGCATCTACACTGTCTCTGGTGCACTTGGAATTTTTTCTCTAGCCCCTACTGTCGACCGAGCTATCAATGCTATTATTATTGCTGCTTGTTATACGATCTAGGCTCTGTACTGTCAGGAGGGCGGTGTCAGACAGGAGCAGGCATGGGGTGTGATTTTGAGCTCTGACACTGGCTGCCTCTGATTGTAACACTGAATAACACCCCTTGTCTGACACTGCCTTTCTGACATTACAGAGCTTAAATAGCGTATCATGCACCAAAACTAACTGCGCTTGTTGCTCGGGAGCAATGAGAGCTAGAGACAAAAAATTCCAATTGTACTGAAATCAGTGGAGGGGTGCCTATTCACAGATGCTAAGAATTTGAATTGGTGAAGGTGGTGAAATTCCTCTTCAAGGACTGAGGATGAATTCATGGCCTAATTTAAGGACTTTAATAAAGTGGATAATCCCCTGTAAAGATAATAACATTTTAACTCCTTAATGGCTGCCTGCACATTTGTCTTTATGACACCCACTGAAAGGGTTTCCCAGCATTCAAGGGGTTTTCCGGGCTTATACAATTGATAGGATCTATCCTTTGTATTGGTCAATAGTTGAAAATTGGCAAGGGTTCAACAACCAGGACACCACAGATCAGCTGTTTAAAGTGACATCGGAGTTCATGCTGCTAATATCACATTGATTGGTCATATGGTATGTTTGTTCGTAGCTCAATGACATTCAAGTGAATGGGACTGAGCTGCAATACCAAGCATAGCCGCTATATAATGTACAATGCTGTACTTGGTTCTTGTCCATCATACAGCTCCCAGCTGATCCACAGTGGCCCTGGGAGTTGAACCCCCACCCAGTGTCAGACTGAAGTGCCTAGGGGCCACCAGAGGAACTTGTTCTTGGGGCCCAACCAACAGCTTCCTGCTAGTAGCCTACATCACATTTCCACTGAAATCTTGCATATGTGCTGACTATCCGGAAACTAGCACTGTGCATTACTGAGTATTTTCCCTGTATCGTAATCCCCTGTAGTACTGTACATGCCCCAATAGCTCCATGACTGGCTCATGCACAGTACTGTATGGGGAATGACATAATCATGGAGGACTCCACCACGCAAGATTTTACTGAGGGAGCTGTGATGCAGGCATAGCAAACAGGGCTGCCATCAAGAATTTTGAGACCCAGTACTATCAAAATTTGTGGGCTCCCCTCGTCCCCAATGTATCTTACAGTTTCCTGTCTTGTGGCCCCCACACAGTATATATAATGCTTCCAAATGCTCCTCACAGAGTATAATGCTCCCCAGACCCCCCAATATAATGCTCCACGTGATATTTAATGCTCCTCAGTGCCCCCTCACAGTATAATGCTCCAGATGGTATATAATGCTCCACAGTGCCTCTCACATTATAATGCTCCACAGTGACCCCATACAGTATAAAATGCTCTCATGAGCCCCTCTACAGTGACTCCACACAGTATAAAAAGCACCCAAGAGCCCCCCCCACAGTATAATGCTCCACAATGGCCCCACACAGTATAATATACTCCCCAGGGCCCCCATTCAATATAATGCCCCACAGTGGCTCCATACATTATAATATGCTCCCCAGAAGCCCCACAACATAATATGCTCCACAGAGGCATCCCCAGTATAATGCTCCATAATGGTTCTACACAGTATAATAAGTTTCCCAGATCCCCCCCCTCTTGGTATAAAATGCTTCCAAGAGCTTCGAGCCGCTTCAGGTGAGCCGCTTCAAATTTGTTTTGATGAATATTTGTGAGGCTCGGCCCTCTAGTTTGTTTCAGACCCAAGACTCTGGATTTGACCCCAGAGTATAATAAGAGTAAAAATATCAAACACTTATACTCACCTATCCTGGGCATCCTCGCATCGTTCATCTGTCTCCGGTTTCATCATGTTTGCGGCAAGCACGTCCCACATGAGGCCCAATCATAGGCTTCAGTGTTGTGTTGTGACACATGATGTCAAGCACAGATGAGAAATGGCCAGAAGATGACTCCAGGGACCGTTGGACGTACAAGAGAGGTGAGTATAAATCTTTGCTATTTTTATTCACCTCCCCTGGGCAGGATTCTATTGGAAAGAGGGCTGGCAGCAAATGACACATGATGGCAGGCTACCTTTCTGTTAGCAATGTGACCTTTGGTGGGCCAGTCTGAAGCTTCCCCAACCAATTTTAAATTGCTGATTTTTCAATAGTATAGATCATTATCTTATAAGCCCAGAAAACGCCCTTTGACAATAGCTGCCTTCTTTTCCAGTCCTTCATTTTGGGGGCCAGTTTTGGCATCATATGGCCTTTAATCAGCAGGACAAGGGGGCCAACATGCTTCCACTTGTCCATATGGCTGTGTCTGGTGATAAGCTCATCCACAACTCTGACTTATTCACTTGAATATGGACTCATCTGCATGTACCTGAATGGTTCTCTGTAAAGTCTTGTATTGAAAAGACTGTAGCACTCTAGTTAAAAAATGAGAAAATATTTATTTTGTTTACCATTTGATGGTCTTTATACTAAATTATCTTGTATTTAGCACTTTACTAAATATGCTTGCTTTAGTTTTTAATAAATGTCTAAGAAGTATTTAATATATAAACATATAGTGTCGAGATTTGAAGCACAGAAAAGTCAAGAACAAAGGCTGCGATCCATTAAATTTGTGTCAATGCTGCATTTTATTTCAAAGGAAAATATATAAAGCAAATATACACAGCAGATTCATTTCATGTTTTACTATTTTTGAAAAAAACATAGCTATGCTTTGCTTAATAAATATTCAGAAACTAATGTGTGTTCATACATACATACATAGAAATATAGAAGACTGACACCAAAAAAAGACCACATGGTCCATCTAGTCTGCCCTTATATTATTTCCTTTTTATCTTAGGATAGACGTGTATTTATCCTAAACATCTTAATTCACTTACTGTAGATTTTCCAGCCACAACTATTGTTTCAGTGAAATAATATTTCCTAAAATTGATTCTAATCTTCCCCACAACTAATTTCAGATTGTGTCCCCTTGCTATTGTATTTAGTTTTTTATTAACAACACCTCCCCCTTTAACGTTAGTTAAAGGTTTCTATTATGCCCCCATTTCCCTTCTTTAATCAAAGCTATATAGATTTAGTTTTTAAAGCCTGTCCTGATGTTTTATACTTCAGACCCTTCATGGTTATAATTTATCTTCGCATTTTTATAGGTGTGGTGTACAAAACTGAACACCGTATTGCACATGTGGTCTCACCAGCGCTCTATACAGCGGGTTACAATGTCTCTCTTCCAACTAGTTGCACCTCTAGCTATACAACCAAGCATCCTAGTTGTTTTCCCTGCTGCCACTGCATTGTTCACTTATTTTGAAGCTGTGTGATATCAGGACCCCTAGATTCTTCTCTTCTGAAATCCTAGCTAAAACAGAATTGCCAATAATCAAATAGAGGGTTCCTTCTCTGAAGTGCATTATGTTACATTTGGAAACATTGGACTGCAGTGTTCTATTGTTTGGATTATTCTTCCAGTAGAGCTAGTTCTTTTTATTATATTACAAACCTATCTGGAACTATTTATCCTATTACACACTTTTGTGGCATTGGCAAAGCTTACCTACCACACCTTACCTACAAATATATTAAAAAGAATAGGACCCAGGACAAACCCCTGAAGTACACCATTTGTAATTTGTCTTTCCTCAGAATGCACACCAGTAACAACAACACTCTGAAATCTATTTATCATCCAACTGTGAATCCACTGAATTATCCAGGGATTATGTCCAATCTTCAACAATTTATCTATCAGTTCTTAATGTGTCAAAGGCCTTGCTGAAATCCAGGTAGGCAATATCCAAGGAGTCACATTTTTCCAACATGTTTGTGACATACAGTGCTGGCCAAAAGTATTGGCACCCCTGCAATTCTGTCAGATAATACTCAATTTCTTCCAGAAAATGATTGCAATCACAAATGCTTTGGTAATAATATCTTCATTTATTTTGCTTGCAATGAAAAAACACAAAAGAGAATGAAAAAAAAGTCAAATCATTGATCATTTTACACAAAACTCCAAAAAATGGGCCGGACAAAAGTATTGGCACCCTCAGCCTAATACTTGGTAGCACAACCTTTAGACAAAATAACTGCGAACAACCGCTTCCGATAACCATCAATGAGTTTCTTACAATGCTCTGCTGGAATTTTAGACCATTCTTCTTTGGCAAATTTCTCCTGGTCCCTGAGATTTGAAGGGTGCCTTCTCCAAACTGCCATTTTGAGATCTCTCCACAGGTGTTCTATGGGATTCAGGTCTGGACTCATTGCTGGCCACTTTAGAAGTTTCCAGTGCTTTCTCTCAAACCATTTTCTAGTGCTTTTTGAAGTGTGTTTTGGGTCATTGTCCTGCTGGAAGACCCATGACCTCTGAGGGAGACCCAGCTTTCTCACACTGGGCCCTACATTATGCTGCAAAATTTGTTGGTAGTCTTCAGACTTCATAATGCCATGCACACGGTCAAGCAGTCCAGTGCCAGAGGCAGCAAAGCAACCCCAAAACATCAGGGAACCTCCGCCATGTTTGACTGTAGGGACCGTGTTCTTTTCTTTGAAGGCCTCTTTTTTTTCCTGTAAACTCTATGTTGATGCCTTTTCCCAAAAAGCTCTACTTTTGTCTCATCTGACCAGAGAACATTCTTCCAAAAAGTTTTTGGCTTTCTCAGGTAAGTTTTGGCAAACTCCAGCCTGGCTTTTTTATGTCTCTGGGTCAGAAGTGGGGTCTTCCTGGGTATCCTACCATAGAGTCCCTTTTCATTCAGACGCTGACGGATAGTACGGGTTGACACTGTTGTACCCTCGGTCTGCAGGGCAGCTAGAACTTGTTTGAATGTTAGTCGAGATTCTTTAGCCATCATCCGCACAATCTTTCGTTGAAATCTCTCGTCAATTTTTCTTTTCCGTCCACATCTAGGGAGGTTAGCCACAGTGCCATGGGCTTTAAACTTCTTGATGACACTGTGCACGGTAGACACAGGAACATTCAGGTCTTTGGAGATGGACTTGTAGCCTTGAGATTGCTCATGCTTCCTCACAATTTTGCTTCTCAAGTCCTCAGACAGTTCTTTGGTCTTCTTTCTTTTCTCCATGCTCAATGTGGTACACACAAGGACACAGGACAGAGGTTGAGTCAACTTTAATCCATTTCAACTGGCTGCAAGTGTGATTTAGTTATTGCCACCACCTGTTATGTGCCACAGGTAAGTAACAGATGCTGTTAATTATACAAATTAGAGAAGCATCACATGATTTTTCAAAGGGTGCCAATACTTTTGTCCACCCCCTTTTTTATGTTTGGTGTGGAATTATATCCAATTTTGGCTTTTTGACAATTCTTTTTGTGGTTTTCCATTGAAGACAAATTAAATGAAGATATTATTACCAAAGCATTTGTGATTGCAATCATTTTCTGGAAGAAATTGAGTATTATCTGACAGAATTGCAGGGGTGCCAATACTTTTGGCCAGCACTGTAGGCAAAGAAATCAATAAGATTAGTTTGATATGATTTGCCCTCTGTAATGCCATGCTGTTTTGGATCCAACAAGTTGCTGTTTTTCAGCTGGTCAGCAGAGATGGGCGAATATTCCAAATAGTTTTTTTTTTTACGAAACCGAACAAATGGAGATTTGTCTTAGGCAAACTAAAATGGCCAATGGATTATACTTTGGGGTCTATTCAGACCCCAGAGTATAACAGGTGGAGGCCCAGGGAAGGTGACAAAAATATAAAATTTCATATTCACCTTCTGTTACTTCTTTTGGAACCTCCTTGCGGCATCTGCTGCTCTTTCTCCGCCTGCTCAGTGACATCTGGCACTCTTTTGTTAGGTGAGGATGCTGGGTATGCCCATGTCACAAGCCCAAACACAGGCCTTAGCCTTTACCCTGGGCGCTTGACATCACAGGAGAGTTCCAGACATGACCTAGCTGGTGGAGACAGAGCGTGGGACGCCACAAGGAGGCCAAAAAGAGGAGAGTATGATTTTTTTTTTATTTTTTACATCTCCCGTAGGCTTCCACCTATTATACCCCAGAGTATAATAATATCATGGTTACTTTGACATAACCTAGGCTGTGTTTGCAGTAGAGAGCTATAAATTGGATAGATAGCTTCCTAGTAGTAGCCCTGACAGTGTTCTATACTATGTTTTAAGTCAATTTAAGGTGTGGTTTGTACCTGAAATGAATCTTGGACCCGAGCCACCCAAACCTGAAACTAAACAAATTCTGAGAGTTTCGCCCAACCTTCTAACGTAGATTTACTATTTTACTAGAATAAAAGCTTACCATTTTTGGACTGTAAGACACACCTGATTATAGGACTTAGTCAACAAAAATAGGAAAAAAAAATATTTACTACTAATTAAAACTAACTTTAAGTGGAGGTGTCAATATAAACTGCCATTTTTTTATGATTCTGTTTTTATTTTTGCGTCAGTATTATATACACACACCTCTGTATTACATACATTATACACACACAGCCCTACTACACAACACACAAGTTCTGCTACACACACACAACACTCCTACACACACTGTCATGCTGTAAGGTACATTTAGCTGAAGTCTGGTAAATAAATCCCACACTCATTGTAAAAATAATACATATGTATTAATTCATGATTAAAATACAAAACTTTTCATAAAGACAATGATATATAAACAATAAAGGGGTAAAAGACCAAATGGTCAAAGTACCAGAAATGCCCACAATAATAGCATGATGGATGGCATGGAAAATGGTGCAGTAAAGAAACGAATATATCCACCAAACATGCAACAAATGTGTAGTAAGTATGCAGATATAAGACTGCTCAAAGCCTTAATAATAAGAAATGCATAGAAAATACACCACCTATAGATAGGTATATTATAAAAGGCTAGAGAGACATGTAACAAAACACTATACCATTAACATATGTAACACAGGTTCAAATTACTATACCATGAACGTCATGCCCGCCCACCATGTTTAGTCCTTTTAGCTCATAGATTCATTATGTTATGTTCACATCTGTGTCAGGGTGTCCACAAGGGACTAACAGACTACTAAAATAACAGACACATATTGAGCCCAAAGGACATGTTTGACTATAATGGGGTCCATCGGGTGTCTATTGTTTATAACTGAACGGCAGATGAAAAAAAGTTGTGCGTGTGGACCTTTTTTTTTTGTGGACAATGACACAGATGTGAATGTAGCCTTACACAGGACTGATCCATGGATTATAGCATTCTATTGTGCAATAAGGGGTCTGCACTAATGCAATAAATGTATAGAAGCATATAATATACAAGTATATTAGAAAAATGTATGATTTTGAGTTCTGTAGACAATTTAAAAAAATGACTTGAAATTTGTCTATAAGAAAAGTTGTCTTTGTTACTAATAACAACCAATCATGGCATGACTTTTAATTTGTAAAATAAGAATTCTAAATAAAAGCTGTGCTATGTTTGGCTGCCATGGGCAACCAAGATAATATTTCATTAAGACAGTTTCATAAATCTGCCCACAATGAATTATTTTCTCACTTACTGTATAAATAAGAATTTTATTTTGTTGGATTTTTGCATGTTGTACTATAATACATTTCACATAGGTGAAGATTAACAATTAGGTTTATATACATTTAATATACGAATGTCACCACACTAAGATGATCTCCAGTTTGAGTTTGATTTGAATTGGTTAGGATTACAAATTGTCTTGAAACTAATTCAACACGATATCACAATATGCAACCAAAAGCCATGAAAGGCTGCAATTCACCCTCCCCCACTGGGTGGTCACACATAGACACAAATAGGATAGTTAGCATATAACATTCTGATAACTCATCACTAAACCATGTTGTGCAGAGAAAACCTACTGTGCTTGTGATACACATATCTATTCATGTCCAGCAAAGAGGACAGATAGCACATATATCCACAAGGCAGCAATCAATGAGATTAATTGTTAATGAGAATAATATGTTTAAAGTTACTAAAATATTCACCATTTAAATTACTTGATCAATTTTTAGCAATTTTCTAAACCATAGATATTATATAAGTAAATGGTAGAATAATTTGATTAATTCAAGACTGGCAGTCCATCTTTTGTGTATAGGGCCCCCCTGACTATCCTCCAAAGGTAAATATCAGGGAAAGAATTATCAGACACTTAGATTTCAACATTCTTAATACTGTTATTCTCATGGAAGATACTATAAGCTTCTGGCAGATGCATTCTCCACTCTTCGGGTTAAAGCTGTAGTATCTAATGTGTCTATCCAGTCATAAGGGGACAACTTTTTATAAATAGTTACAAGTCAAGGCTACAGGCAGACAGATGATTATTATCAGTAGAGAAATATATTCAAAAACAAGAACACCTCTGTACCACTAAAATGATCCTATTAGATCTTACATGTATAATAGAATGCCAAGAAGGCATATTGTAGTGTATGGAATATAACCTGTATATAGTGTTATGTGGTAGTATGTAAATAATCTAAGGAAATTATTTATTCATAGATATAGTTATTCACCTCTATTCTACCCCATTACAGTAATCCATAGCAGGAAATAATTTGACTGTAAGCATTGAGAATGCCTTTGAATTGTGCTGACGTTCCACAACTCTCTAAAGCTTGTATGGCATAATAATACATAGCAAGTCTCCCTGGAACCCATCAACATCTGCTCATGAATTTTAATGATGTGTCTTCATGTAACATGATTGGTTAGGGCACTTTTCTTATAGGGTGCCATCATCTCTAAGGGTGTTTGAAGTTGACGATACTTTAGCCAAAAAATGTTCAGTTTATGTAGCGTTTATACATGAATTAGTTATTTTTCAAGTAAATGTTTAGTTTATGATAACTAATATTGCTAATTGGCATCACACTGAAATATATACAAGTTACAGTGGGTATTTAATCAAAATGAACTCGTATTGGCTTTGATTAAATATATAGGCAGCGATTTATCTTTCCTATGCATTGAATTTTAATTATGTGATGCATCATTTATTATGCTTAACTCCTCTCTGCTATATGCAAATAGAAAAATGTAATTTCAGTCAAATAAAATTATCTCACAAAATGAAATTGAATTTATCAACCTTGCAGCTTAACACAGTTTCATAATAATATATTTTCTATACCTCAGAACTAAGGTAAGTCTTGGTTCCAGATGTAACTAAATAAATATTCATGTGCTGAAAATATAAATCTGCATTTATGAATATGTTTTCAGGACTTTACAAAACAACCAAAGTAACTCATTATACTAATATTTGCATACATATCCAACTATGACA
The DNA here is from genome assembly GCA_947044405.1 of Leptodactylus fallax. Lineage (NCBI taxonomy): Eukaryota > Metazoa > Chordata > Amphibia > Anura > Leptodactylidae > Leptodactylus > Leptodactylus fallax. Next base: position 3,627,328 of record CAMRHE010000059.1, on the reverse strand, counting down.
AGATACCCCATTTAAATTTTTATATGCTATAGTTTAACTTTCCTTGACATATGTTCCCTTGTCACATTTAAAATGTACATGTCAGCAATTCCCATTCTATACTTTATTTGTATAATGTCCTGCATGCATAGAAAAATACTGGTATTTCTTAGGAACCAAATTTATCTTGAGCACAGCTGACAGGCACTTCCACAGTAATGACAGATAGTGAAGCAACTGTTTATAATTAGGCATAATCCTAATATACACTAAACTTTCACACAAGCCTTGCTCAAGTGCCCATTATTTCAATATCTTTCCTATTATGTACAGTGTATACTGAATAATACTGTATTTTAATCATTTGGACAATCCTTCAAAGGTCTTTGTTAAACTGTGCCTGTTAAAGAAGTATGTTTCCCATTAAATGTTATTTTACAGTTATATTACTGTATATATAATCTTAAAAGGAAGGTAAGTAACTTTGTAAATACAGTACATTTCATTAGTTATATTGTATTGGATCTGAATTACATTTTTATTGCAGTACAGGGCTGCTCTAACAATTCAGGTTTTTTTCAATTGGAAACAGAAAACAAGTTTACTGTCATATACCTCCAGGTTAGCTCCTAAAATACAGCTCAGATTCAGATTATTGAGCTGTGCCTGGTGTCTTGCAAATAGGCATGTACTGTGTGTCTATCACGTGATCAGGGTACATTATTACCCCATGGGATTAAACAGTGAAAGTGAAAAGGATGAAAAATGTATGAAAACGTTATACCAGAAAATGGTACTATTCATTGCTCAAAAATAACATGGATTTGGTGAAGGTGGATTACTCACTGCCTATGGAGGCACTCTCAGGCAGGACACTGTATATAGGGGTACTGCCTGCCCAAACAAAATGTAAATAAGCTATGAATAAACATATATATTAGATAGATAGATAGATAGATAGATAGATAGATAGAGATAGATAGCAGTTAAGTCCAGAAATATTTGGACAGTGACACACTTTTTGGCATTTTAGCTGTTTACCAAAATATGTTTGAGATACAGTTATATAATCAATATGGGACTACAGTGCACATTTACAGCTTTAATTTGAGGGTATTCACACCCCAATTGGAGGAAGGGTCTAGCAATTACAGCTCAGCAATATGTAGCTGCCTCTTTTTCAAGGGCCCAAAGGTAATTGGACAATTATCTAAAAATCTGTTTAATGGTTTGAATGGGCTATTCCCTCGTTAATTCATCATCAATTAAGGTAAAATGTCTGGAGTTGATTCTAGATGTGGTATTTGCATTTGGAAGTTGTTGCTATGAATCCACAACATGAGGTCAAAGGAGCTCTTAATGGAAGAGGAATAGACCATTGTTAGGCTGGAAAAAAAAGAGAAACAATCCAGAGAGATAGTGGAAATGTTAGGAATGGACAAATAAACAGTTTTGTACATTCTGGTAAAAAAAGAGTGCACTGGTGAGCTTGAGAACTGAAAAAGGCCTGTATGTCCATGGTGAAAAAAACCCCTTCACAACATCCACCCAAGTGAAGAACACTCTCCAGGAAGTACAGTAGGTGTATCAGTAAATAAGACTAACATAAAGCTACTTCATGAGAGCAAATACAGAGGGTTCACCACAAGTTGCAAACCATTAATCAGCATCAAAAATAGAAAGGCCAGATTAGAAGTTGCTAACAAAACCAGCCCAGTTCTGGAACAGCATTCTTTGGACAGATGAAACTAAGATCATCCTGTACCAGAATGATGGGAAGAAGAAAGTATGGAAAAGGCTTGGAAAAGCTTAGAATCAAAAGCACACCACATCCACTGTAAGACATGGTGGAGGCAATGTGATGGCATGGGCAGGGATATACTATGCTCAGATTTAACCAAATGCAGCAAGGTTGATTGAACAATGCTTCACAGTGCAGATGATTCAAAACATACTGCCAAAGCAACCCAGGAGTTTTTTAAGGCAAAGAAGTGGAATTCTGCAGTGGCCAAATTAGTCACCAGATCTCAATCTGATCGAGCATGTCTTTCACTTTCGTAAGACAAAACTTAAGACCCACAAACAAGCAACAACTAAAGACAGCTGCAGTAAATTCTAATTGCAGTTTCTAAACATTTCACAGGATATGTTTGTTTAACCCCTTGCATTAAACCTGAAAGTATACATTTCGATTGCATATCAGTTGTTTCACTTCAAATCCAATGTGGTGAAATTCAGAGCCCAAATCATGAATACTGTGTCACTGTCCAATTATTTCTGGACCTAAATGTATACTGCATCTAGTATTGCGCTCTCATGACATGTACAGAAATTCACTTAGATTATTTCAATTCCTCAATGATTCTAAATAATTCAGTTATTTTTTAGGAATCATCTTTCATTCTATGACAGATCCATGAATCATAAGCCCATTTACCGGTCTCACATTACTAGCTGCAAATTATTAACAATGAATTGTATAAAGCGTTCTTGTTTTGCTTTTGGGATTTAATCAATTGTCTACAATCTCTAATAATTACATGGCTTTTTAAAGCCCTTGCGTCACTGGAATTTAGCTTTTTTCTCCATCGAAATACAATAGTTCATTTTTAGTGAACCAAAATTTAGACTGCAGATGTTGGAAAGGTGACTAGATGAATAGATTCATTAAATGTGCCAAGAACAGAATGTCACTTTATTTCTAGTTGTCAGAAATGTGCTCTTATTTAAATTTGAATATATGTTTAACTTGTATTACATTCCTATAATTTCCCAAAGATATGTACTCACCATTTTTGCCACTCACTGACATAAATTATTACATACTGCATACAGTCATATTCACAAGACTTATTCCAGAACACTGAAAAGAGTTAAATTATGATAATGAATCAGAGTAATAGTACCAGTCCTTCCAAAATAACACAGCATTTAGAAATCATAGAGATCAGAAGAGGTAGATCACACAATAGATGCATTACATGCTTCAGTGGTCAAATTGACAAAAGGCCAAAATCACACAGGGTTTGGGAAATACAAAATAAGTATATATTACAACTTGTGGACATTGATCAAACTTGACATTGTGGCTGACCAGTGTGATTTTAACTAAGGGGCATTGTCACTGGAAATTGAAGCATATTGTGACTGTTATTGAGAACACCATGAGGAATTGGTACAGAAAGTACAGTATATTGAAAAATGTAATAACTTTTACTATACAACATTTGTTGCTTAACCATGGTCTGAAACTGGACAACCCATTAATGATAGGCTTCTCAGAAATGTAAATTCAAAACAGTTCAGTGTCCTCTTTACACTCTTTGGCTACTCCCATCTGAGAATCTGTGACAAAATAGTGAAAATTCTATGATGTAAACTGTAGTGAAAGTAAGCTTCTTACTCGTGTCTGTATTTGAAGAGTGAAGAAATCAGGCGATACCTTTTAGAGGCTGAGTATGATATCAAATATACTCAGTTAGCCTCTAAAAGGTATTGCCTGATTTCTTCACTCTTCCACTAATTTCTATGGCTAACGCGGTACAACATTATACTACTGGTGTCTGTATTTGTGAGTTATCCACTCCCTTCTGGTTCTCAGCTGTGTCATGGGACTGACACTCTGACTTTCCAACTGACACAAAGTGGACAATAAGGGTATATTTACATAAAGGAAATTTTCCTAGATGAAAAATTCAGCTTTAGGAATTTTTCCTTACTAAAAATTCAGCCTCAGGACTTTGAAGCTGAATTTTTCTGCTTGACCAAATTCTGCTGTGGAATTAGCAAATTCTGCACCAGCAAGGCAGATATTTATTACCTCCCATTCACTACAATCGGAGTTATCAGGCATAATCCACCTGAAGATCCAGCATGATGCTTATTTTAATGCTAGCTGAAAAATTCAGTTACAGGAACAAAATTGGCATTTGCTTCCCCTTGAAATGAATGGAGGGTGGTTTCAGGCAAAATTTGGAGATGATTTGGAGGTGGAATCAGTCGCAAAAAAAGTTTTATATTTAGTTATATGAGTGAGGACCAGAAGGGAGTGAACAGCTCATATACATAGCCACTGACAAGAAGATTACCTTCACTACAATTTATATTATCCACCTTTCTTAGAGTATGTTTACATGGAAGAATTTTGAGTTGGATTCCTCCTCAGTATCAGCACCAGATTTGGCCCTGCCTCCCATTGAGTACAATTTAAAAAACCTTGCTCCAGATTCTGTGGCTGATCAGCTGCAGAACCCTTGGAGTGATGTACTCCGCACCCAGGATAATTCAGTAAGTTAAAGTGGACCTTTCATCACCACTGTCAAGTCCAGCTCTTTGCATCATTTAATAGGTGCTGATTCCTGTACAGTTGGGATTTTTTTCTCTAGCCCCGACCATTCCTAAGTCATAAGTGCTGATAGTTTTGGTACCTGATATGCAATTTAGGCTCTGTAATGTCAGGAGGGTGGTGTCAGACAGGAGCAGACAAGGTATGTGATTCTGACCTCTGACGCTGGCTGCCTCTGACTGGAGCTCTGAATCACGTGCCTTTCCTGTTCCTGTCCAAGAGTACTCTCCTGACAGTAGAAAGCCTAAATAACATATCAGAAACCAAAACTAACTGTGCTGATTTCTCAGGAACAGTGGCCCCTAGAGAAAAAAATTTCAACAGTGCCTGAAACAGTGGATATCATCTATTGACAAGGTGGTGAAAGGACCTCTTTAAAGCTGTGGCGGAAAGCCCAGGGCCAGAAAATAGAGAGGAATCTGTGATGGAAGTCAGGCGAGCGAGATAATATATTTGTTGTGGGAGTTTTACTTTAAGAGAAGTTAGGCCTTCCTCACACAGAGTAACTCTCATTATAAAATACGTGTCTAGAAAGATATGTATGCAGTAGTAATGTGTATCATAGATGTTGTAAATGAAGATTTCAGATAAAAGTGTCCTGCTTAACTAAAATTTGACATCACTGCACATTTAGCATTAATACACAAATCAAGACATTTTTATTTCTACACAGAAGAACTGCTAGAACACAAATTGCATTTTGTTGTTCTTTCCTGCTAGATTAAAATCATAGATCTGGGATTTGAGCTGAGAAACTATTTTATTGCAGAGAAAAATCTCCCGAAACATTTCATTGCTTATTAAGTGTTCTGCATCTTTTGGGATTTTGTACTAGTTCTGGCATAATATAAACTCAAATGAGCACATTTTAGCATAGAGATGATGTACAGAGTGTAATGTGTCAAGAGTTTTCTCATAAAGTACAAGATTTTACTGGCAATCTATATTGTCAACATGACCATTGACCTTGCCTTGGCTGAATATATTTTTAGTCTTTTCATCTTACCTTTACACGTATTAAAGAAATTAAGTACTAGGTCAGGGGTAGGCAACCTTTGACAGTCCAGCTATTGTAAAACTACAGCTATAGTGCCGAAGGTTGCTGACCCCTGTACTAGGTAATGTTTGGTATAATCACAAGAGGCATTAGGACAAAATGGTTACTAGTCCTAAGGAAGAATTGGCATTTTACATATTGATGGCAATATCAGTGTTCTGTATACAGTATTCAATGACATGCTTCTCAGTCTACATTTTTAATATGGCCTTAGTTTTTTTTTTTTACTGAATATGAGATTTTTCTTAATATATTAATATAAATATTTCCACGTGGTTTTGCATTTATTTATAACTAGTGTTGCTACATGTGTAATTTTAAGAAAACTTAATATTGCAAGCAACAAGTACTTGTACAGTACATGTACAATTTACCGAGTTTTTCCATTTTATATACAGCACTATATCTGATATGGGATGTTTAGTCATTTAGAATCATTATGCTGAATGACTGCTGAAATAAGTTGTCAATAGTACTTTTACAATAGCTAGATATATCCAGTCAAATTTGGGGTAAATTTCTCTAGAGAATGGAAATTCATTCATGCTTCAAATGTCAAAATGATACTAGACAGAATGATTTCAAGTAATACACTAAAATACATTTTATTCATACTGGCATACTGCCTTGTTTGCAGGCAGACAGTCAAAATGAGCCTGGAAGAAGTGCTTTTCACTTAGGGAACAGTCTGAACTAGGTTTGATAAAAGGTGATGTGCAATTAATTATAATTAAAGAAATGGTAGATGGAAATAAAAAAATATGGTGTCCAAAATAATGTGGACCTACAAGATAATATAGTAATTGAAGTAATCTCAATTCAGTCAAAAAGAAGGCTCCACTCTTTTTTTATTTTATGTGACTGTCCAGGCCAAAACAAATCCTAAAATATATCAGTTATCTACACTAACCTTTGTCGCTTACACAATAGGCTGATATCCCCTATATTTTTGTAACTCACTTGTCAGCTTTGATTTATAGACTGAAGCAGAATCAGCAGAACATTCTCACTATTATTTGAGGGCAGGGCATTTACTAACAGATAGCATCTCTATTGTACTGCTAAAGGCCTACATAAGACAAAGAATCACTATACACATACAGGTGCATCTCAATAAATTAGAATATCTTTGAAATGTTCATTCATTTCAGTAATACAATTTATAATCAGCGTCTTCCATGATTGTGTATCCTACTGAACCAGACTGAGGGACTATTTAAAGGCTTAGGAAACTTGGCAGGTGACACACTGAATTTACAATACTGAACTTTTTTACTATATTCTAATTTTCTTAGATTTGGGTTTTCATTACCTGTTATCCATAATCAACATTTACAGAAATAAAACACTTGAAATAGAACACTCTGTGTGTAAAGAATCTAGAAAATATAGGAGTCACTTTTTTAATTTAATTACTGAAAGAAATAAACATTTCAAAGATATTCTAATTTATTGAGATGCACCTGTAGATTAGGCAACTTCTCTGCAGCTCCACTGTCATTCTTTGGTGTCTGGGTAAAGGATAGCACTCCATCTTTTTCCCTTAAAGAGGACCTTTCACGTCCTCATGTATATGTATATGCTATTTTACATACCGCTAGAAAGCCAACAGTGCGCCGAATTCAGCACTGTCGGCTTTCTAGCGGTATGTAAAACAGCATATACATGAGGATGTGAAAGGTCCTCTTTAACTCACATTGCTTACAGTTGCCAGAAATCTTGTACATCCTGCTGTCTTGTATTGTCTGTATAGACAATACAGGAAGGTATTGTGTGGCAGCCAGACTTATAGAAAAATAAAAAAGACAGAGCTGCAACATTAAAATGTAATAAGCATATTAAGCCTCTTCTACATACTGTGCTTAAATGTAATGTAATCTAAAAATGAAATATTTAAAACACTCTGTTTACTAGTGGAGTATACAGTATATGTGAGATAAATTCACTTATGTATTCAGTGCAGCGCAGATGCTTAGGAGATTTGTAAATACAAAATATCTACATGTTTTAGTACTATCTACAGTATATTTTTTAATTACATTGCTGGCCATTTAAGCAAAAAGGTGCAATGCAAAGGACCCAGTTAGTAGCGCAACACAAAAGTACAACAATAATGCCACAAAATGTGCATACATGTATAAAAATATGTATATCTCAGATAATACCTAACTTTCACATACATACATTGCTGAACCACAAGTTAGTCAACAGAACCAGGGATTCTCAACCAGTCTCCAGTGTTGATACTTGTGTAATGAGGCATGTTTTTCTACAACATCAGACTGTCTTATTGATGTGATATGACAGGTTTAATGTCTTACTGATCAGTCTGTATGTATGCTTTGCTGTCCATCTATGGTTAATTTCTGTAACTGACCAGTTGCTAAACATTCCTTCAATTTCCTTGTTTGGGTTTGCATAAATAGTCATGTTATGACCAGACGAACAAAGTCTTGGTAGCCCCCACACCCCATCAAGAGTGGTATCATAAGGATGCCCAGCAACCTTTGGATGTCATCGAACGGGATGGGTTCATACTATAGCATAATATACAATGAGGCCTCACATTTCATCATGTGAACCACTATGCATCATTTTTAATGTGCAGCTAAGTTTTATCCCTTTTCATTTATTAAATACCTGTTATTTAATGTTTATTAAATGATAATATTATGGTGTGATTACAGTTATTTTTTGACTATCTTAGAATTAACCTCTTTGCCTACACCTTGCCAAGCCAATTATCGGATCCTTTTGCTTTGACAAAAATGTTAAAAGAAATGTGTGCATTGTGTATCCATTTTGTGAGGACACACAAGTTTGTTAGACTACTCTTTTCTGAAAATGGCAGTAATGGAAAAAAAGAAAAAACTGAGGTAAAGGGGAACTTTTTACATTATACATTTATATAATCTTCACATCGACAGATACGTTTTTATAGCTGTTTTGTTTTGGAAAATGTGTCCATCAGATGGACAGGAAGGATGTGATCTGATTGCTATAAATGTCATTTTGAGAACAGAAGGTAACTCCATTGTTCTAGCATAATACTGAAATCAATAAAATATCAAACCTTAAATAATTAGAAAATATGGAAATATTATAATATAGAATTGTGCCTCCTTTTTTCCTGAACTACAATTTAAGAGTGCAAAAAATGTCAGTAAGCACAAAAATGAGTCACTATAGGGGGATTCTTTGAAATTTGCACTCCACATGCCACTTATCTGAAAAGTCGGTGTATTGGGAGGAGCCTGGCAGATTTACTAAGATTTACATTAGAAGCTGGCAGAAATTATTGCTTGAATGTACTCAAGCTCCTGTCTGGTATAGATTTAGGATTCTGGCACACGAACTACAGGAGATGTCCCAAATTTATTAAGAAGCATGTGCTAGCCAATAAATTAATCTCAACTCTGCTGCAAAGGAGATCAAGACAGCCATTTGAAATGTCATTCTGGATAAATCTCCCCCTTTTTGTTTGAATGACTTGAAATTTTATAGCATATCTGTAATTTCAGTTGACTTTTCTGGATAAGCTGTCATGTGTTTGTACATGAAGAGTGACACTATTTCCAGACATTATATGATTTATAATCTGTAGTTTTAAGCAGTTTTTTTACTCTGCATGTTATATATCTTGTTTGTATTCCTCTTAGAGCTGGTAGGTGGAGACTAACTTTCATGCACTACACACATTGGGGCAGATTTATGAAAACTGTTTTAAATAAAAACTCTTATTAAGATCACTCTTAATCTTATTTGTCCATAGCAACCAATCACAGCACAGCTTTCATTTTTTAAAACTGTTATAAGAAATTAAAGTCGTGCTGTAATTGGTCTATTGGAGACTCTGCTCTATAACTGTATCCTGGCAATGGCCAGGACCATGAAAGATATATATATAAAGAAAAATTGACTTGTACTGGTATGAGTAAAGCACTTTTGTTGTGAAAGACTTCTTATCAGCTTTAGTATCAGTCTAAACCTATAATTCTTCTCTTTACCTCCTGTACTTCTTACTCACTCTCCTTCTCCTCTCTATAGACTTGTATAGAGATGAGGCATAGGAGTCATGTGATGTCCAGTCTGTCACATGGCGGCTACAGCAGTGAGATCTACAGTGAGAGTTAGTTTATCAGAGGGAGAGAGATCAGAGAAACAATCTGGTAAGAACAGAAAGATTACTTTCTCTCTGATAAGTATCTTACAATTCTACAAAATTTGTTGAAATGACAGTGTCTATTTAAAGCTGGCAGGATTAATTTATGATGAATATGGTATGTTAGGTGTACCACTCCTGACTTTTGTTGCGTTAAGTAATGTAAGGTATAATGTATCATGCTACAGCAAGGTATCTGTGTTAATGTACAGTGGGGAAAAAAAAGTATTTAGTCAGCCACCAATTGTGCAAGTTCTCCCACTTAAAAAGATGAGAGGCCTGTAATTGACATCATAGGTAGACCTCAACTATGAGAGACAAAATGAGAAAACATATCTAGAAAATCACATTGTCTGATTTTTAAAGAATTTATTTGCAAATTATGGTGGAAAATAAGTATTTGGTCACCTACAAACAAGCAAGATTTCTGGCTTTCACAGACCTGTAACTTCTTCTTTAAGAGGCTCCTCTGTCCTCCACTCATTACCTATAGTAATGGCACCTGTTTGACATTGTTATCAGTATAAAAGACACCTGTCCACAACCTCAAACAGTCAGCTTTTAATTTATCATATGATTGTCAGCCAAACCTGATGATTTTAAGAAATCTGGCAACCATCTATTGCAGGGGTAGGCAACCTTTTTTGTTTGGCGTGCCGATTGCAATAAAAAAAAAAATCAAAGTTGAGGTACTTGGAGTGCCGGTCAATAATTGTAAGTCTGATGACCCCTGCACACGGTATTATGTCCCATAGCAACCCCTGCACACAATATTATGTCCCATAGCGGCCCCTACACACGGTATTATGTCTCAGAGTGGCCTCTGCACACGGTATTATGTCCCATAGTGGCCCCTGCACACAGTATTATGTTCCATAGTGGCCCCTGCACACAGTATTATGTCCCATAGTGGCCCCTGCACACAGTATAATATTCTAACTTTTATAATATTCCAATTTTCACCACTCACTAGCTATTATTATACTGTGGGTTCTCTTTGGAGCCCAGAGTATAATAAGCGGAGGGCCAAGAGAGGTGACAAACATAAAAAATAATGTTAACTCACCTTCCCTGGATCCGCAGCCTCTCTGTGCTCTTCGGGCGCTTCTGCTTGTAGTCAGCGACCGCTGATTGAGTCTCAGGGGTCACGTCACGTCATTATGTGAAGGGCTGTATGGAGAAGGCTCAGCGCTATGGGCGCTGCCATCTTTTACTGGTCACAACCCTCTGGAATGTCATTGGAGGGTGGCGATAGGTTGCCATGGCCGCCTGGAGCCTATTGAAAGCTCCAGGCTTGTTATTACTATGGTTCTATAACACACTACCAAAGGCAGCGTTCAATAGAAGTCAATGAATTTTACTATACACTGCAATACATTGGTATTGGAGTGTATTGTATGAGCAATCAGACCCCCTAGGGTTCAAGGTCCCTAGGGGGTCTGAAAATAAAAGTAAAGAAAAAACAATAAAAAAAACACTTTTAAAAGTATAAAAAAACACAAAAAATATAAAAATTCAAATCACCCCCTTTCCCTAGATCACATGTAAAAATAAATAAACAAAATTAAACATGAACACTTTAGGTATCTCTGTGCTCAAAAATGCCCGAACTATTAAAATATAAAAATATTTATCCCATACAGTGAACGCCATAGCGAGGAAAAAAATTGAAATGACCAAATGGCTATTTTTTAACACTTTGCCTCCTAATCAAACCATCAGACCTTCCCCAAAATGGTATCAATAAAAATGACATCTTGTTCCACTTAAAAAGATGCCATACCCAGCTCCATACATGAAAATATGAAAAAGTTACAGGTGCCACAATATGGTGACACAAAGAAATGTTTCTATTATGCTAGTTATTTAATTTTTTTTTTTAAAAGTATCAAAACACTAAAATGACACTAATTTGGTATCGTCGTGATCATACTGACCCACAGAATACAGATAACATGTAATTTTTACCACATAGTGAATGCTGTAGCAATTAAGCCCATGGCACAAATTGACGTTTTTTTTTTTTCCAATTCCACCTCATTCAGAATTTTTTCCAGCTTCCCAGTACATTGCACAGGATATGAAATGGTGCCATTACTAAGTACAATTTGTTTTGCAAACAACAAGCCATCATGTGACTCTCTGAACTGAAAAATGAAAAAAAAAATATGGCTCTTGGAATGTGGGGAGGGAAAAAAGGAAATGCAAAAATGAAAATTGGCTCGGTCCTGAAGGGGTTAAACATACTTTTTTACTGACAAAACAATTCTGTTAGTAAAATGTCCTTTGTTTGTTTGATTGGTCTTTTTTGGGGGAACAGTTTAAATCTTTTCATTAAATACGTAGCAACTGCTGTTCTAACAGCAAAGTGCTGATTCTGCTTTAGCAGAAAAAAATTGCAGTCTTCCTACTCTTTTTGATGAGCTGGATGAGAACAGTGAGCAGAGGATGAAGACATGACTGGTGGTGATGGAGGTAGTAGTGGCAGAGGTTGTGGTACTACTACTGGTATTGGGTCTGGTAGAGGAGCTAGGGCAGGGATGTCGAACTCATTTTCTCCGGGGGCCACTTCAGCCTCACAGGGTACCTTGAAGGGCCAAGATTATTTTACACATGTATAAAAGTAACTTCTCCTTAACAGATAAGCGAGCTATTAAGCAGTAGTTACATTTGTACATTACTACTGTTACAATCAGCCCTTTGAGGTCAACCAGGAAGAACATAATGTATTGTTAAAACCAAAGACATTGGCATGTTACATACTATCCTCATCCTTTTCTGAACATATCAAAAATTAAGCACTATACAAATACTGTTTACCCCTGCAAATGGTATTATGCTCTATAGTTGCCTCTGCACACGGTATTACGCCCCACAGCGGCCCCTGCACACGGTATTATGCTCCATAGTTGCCCCTGCACACGGTATTATGCTCCATAGTGGCCACTGCACACGTTATTATGCTCCATAGTGGCCCCTGCATTGGTATTATAGTCCATAGTGGCCCCTGCACACGGTATTATGCTTCATAGTGGCCCCTGCACACGGTATTATGCCCAAGAGTGACCCCCCCCACCCATGAACTATTATTATACTCTGGGGTCTTTTCAGACCCCAGAGTATAATGATCGGAGACCCAGGTGGTGACAAACATAAAAACCAGTGTTACTTACCTGGTGCGCTCCCTGCGTTCGGCCTTCTTCAATGTCGCTCAGACCGGCGTCGCGACATAATGACGTCGGCCTGGCTCACGTGACACCTGGGACGTCACCAAAGAAGGCCGAAGCCTGCTGGGAGCAACATCGGATCGCCGGAGAGGTGAGTAACACAGGTTTTTATGTTTATCACCTCCCCTGGGTCTCCGATTATTATACTCCGGGGTCTGAAAAGACCCCGGAGTATAATAATAGTAGTATTTGATGGGGTTCGCGGGCCGCGGCCTCACTTACCATCCCCGCTCCTGCACACAGCCGCTTCTGCGTCCCATAGCAGAAGGCGAAGCGGGGGCGGCCACGACAAGCAGTGGGGATCAATAAGTAAATAGGCCGTTACGTGCCGGGGATACACCAGCAGGCAACGGCCTATTTATATATATAAAAAAACATCTTCACCTACCTCCGATTCCTTGATGCAGCCGCCTCCTCCTCCTCTTCTTGTCCGCAACGTCTGCGTGTCAGCGTAGGAGGCGCGATGACATCATTGTATTGCCGCCTGCGCTGACATGCAGAGGTCTTGTAAACCAGCCCAGGACAGGTATCGCGCAGCTTTGGTTTTTTTTTTTTTTAAGCGGCCTGTCCTGGGCTGGTTTACATTACATAGACAATAAAAAATGCCGCGGCCCTGCGGGCCAGATAAGTGCCGGGCCGGACAACAGAAGGTAGCGGGCCGGATTCGGCCCGCGGGCCTTGTGTTTGACACCTGTGAGCTAGGGGGAAATCTGGAGGTATGGACATAATGTGTCAGAAAAAAGCAGGGAAGATAATGATGATGATATTGCCGATGTTGATTCTATTACAGATAGGACCTGGCAACCAGGTCGGGATGACAAGGTGACATCAGATGCAGGATGATGATAATAACAAATCCAACTATTGTGCAGACCCAACATCTAGGGGAATATCCTGGGGTGGGTGTGATGGTACTGGGGGAGCTAGTGGCAGACATGTTTTCACTGCTGCTGATGCAGCAGCAACTACATGTGGTGACCTCACATTTTTTGTACATTGCCAAAAGATAAATCCATGACGATGTGCAAGATCTGCAAGCAGAATCTCAGTTGTAGCTGTGCAGAAATGCTGGCACTGGCAGGGGAAGTGAGAAAGACTGTTCTAATCTTTCTAGCCATGATCTTCCTTGTAGGCAGGTCACATTTACACCTTCCACATGGTCGTCATTATCATCATCATCATCACAAAATGTTTCGTCTCCTCCTCTTCTTCCATATAACCATCATACCATCATCTATAAGGGAATGTGTGTCCAGGAAACAGCAATATGCACCCCGTTATCCATGTGGTTGTGGTTAACTTTCACCTGGCCAAGCTGCTGGTGGTGAAGTCACTGCCGTACCACTTAATGAACTGATGGTATGCACTCAGCCTCAATGTAGAATATCTAGCCACCATTATTTCTCTAGGAAAGCTGTCCCTGTCCCTTTATTTCCGCATGTGACTAAGAATGTGGGCCTTTCCTTGGATATGTCAGTCTGGGGAAAGGTAGATAGGGAGAAGAAAAAAAAATTCACGGCATAGAATAAGACGGTCAACCCTAATATTATATCAAAAAAGTATGACAAATCTTTATTGGACAAAATTCATTAAAAACAATTAAAAAAGAGAAGAATGTACTGTGAAAACACAGAAAATGGTAGGTACAATTAATGGTGGTAAGATGGTCCCTATAAAAGGCAAAATATATGCTGTGTACTTAGTGTCAGCTAGGGTATACTAGCCCTACAATTCAGCCTCACAATTTCTTAGTAATATATCATCTATAGGTAAAGAAAGAGAAGCAAAAAGAGAAAAAGACATGTAATAAACAATCAATATCAATACAATATTTGATGTGAACAGTGAAATATCAATATAGATATGGTATGTAATGCATTTTTAAGATAACCAGACTTTGTATATAAGGTTGATTAAGCCATAGCCCAAAAGTTAAGCAAAAAATAATTAGTGAAGTTAATATATAATGTTGGTCTTAACAACCATAGAAGTGTTCAAAGGACCTGTATATAGTAGATATGAGAACCGTACCTACCCTAAACTGGCTCCACAGACATAATCCCACGCGTATCGCCTGCTAAACAGGCTGCTTCAGGGGATAGTGAAACATCCTAGTCCTGGTGCAGCACATTTATAAAGGCCATATTTGCGTCCCAATAGATATATTACGAGTGCGCTATTGCTGACATTTGACATCGCCATTGTACATGATATTGAGCATGCGCGTGGAGAGCATCTCGCGAGATCTCGGAGGTGTGCATACCTCCATGATGATCCTATTCAGAGCTGTATTACGATATTTGCGATAGGTAAGTGTATCAGATAGCGTAAACATCTTTAACCTTACAGAAACCTTTCAGATATATATAGTATCAAGATGAAAAAGTCTGGGGAAAGGTACACATCACCATCAACATGTGGAGCAGCAATTATGGACAAAGACAATACATGGCTTTCACAGCCTACTGGTTCAATGTTTTCAGCTGCAGCGGCCACAATCCAGAAATGCAACAAAGCTAGGTGTTAGTTCCACCTCAATTATGCAGGCCCAGATCCAAGACCATGGTGGCTCACCGCTTTATTATCTTGTATAGTGACTTAAAAGAAGTGTTCCTCATGGCCAAAAAAGTCTCTGTGCATTTCAGCTGTCCTTATATCGCAAAAAACACCCTGCTTGATTTGCAGCAACAAAACAGTCTGCCTTTGCGTTGCCTTATCTGTGACTTCGATCTTGGTGGAACTCCACCTTAAACATTATGGAGTGTCTGTGTGAATAGCAGAAGGCAGTGACTGATTATTGCATTCAGCAGACCACAGGGACAATGTGCTACTTTGAGATACATCATTGGAGGCTCATCAGCAAAGTAATAGGAACAGTATGCAACAACCTAAAATGTTAGGAGTCATATAAGAACAAATTGAATGTGTTATGCCAAATATATTACAGATGGTAGACAACTCAGCAAAAATGAATATTGTACAAAAATCAGATTCTTGAAGTAGTGTAGAGCAGTCTTAAGACTATGGGGGCAGGGAGTGGGCAAGTCTATACAATACCCATGGAAGCCAGTTTCTGTTAAAGTGGAGATCTCCAAATACTCCTTGAGAGAGTGTCACCTTCGTGGTGGAAGGTTTTATGGAGCATGATGCACAAATCCGGGATTGTTGGGATGTTGGAGGATTCCCACTATCTGAGGAGGGCCAGTGCAGCCAAGAGCAAAGTGTGGCCAATAAGTGTCCTAATGGCCAATGGGTAGTCATGTATGTTCAGGAAAAGTAGTGCAATTTCTGGGGAAGGAGGATCTGTGAGTCCCACCATAGAGGACAGCCAGGAGAAAACATCTTGACAGTAGGTTCGTAGGTAAGTGCAAGACCAAAGGATATTTCCATGTTGCCAGACATAGGTTCCAAGAGTTCGACTGGAGCGAGTAAAATATTTAGAGATCGTTTCTTCCCTGTAAGTTTATGAGTGTGTTTCCAGATATTGGTGAGATGTAATAGGATCCAGGGAGAAGGTAGTTGCACTTTTATAGTCAAGAGGGAATAGTAAAGACACGCTCTGAGAATCTGTTTGGGGATCAAGTCTTCCATGTTGTGCCACCAATCTCTAAGAGTGGAGAGTTGAGATGTAATAGTCGTGAGATTTAGGTATGCCCAAACCACCTACACCTCTTCTTCTATTGAGAATGGAGGAAGGGATTCAAGGTTTTTTATAGTTCCATATGAATTTGTTGATCAGTGCATTTATTTTCTGAAGGAAGAAGGGAGGTGGAGCCAGAGGAAATGTCCTGAACAGATACAGAAGTTTCGGATATATCATGATTTGAAAAGCGGAACTTCTACCAAGCCAGGATAGGTTATGTTTAGTATAAGTCTGGAAATCCTTTTCTAGTTCAGTTAGTCACAGAAGAAAGTTGGTTTGAGTGGTTCAAGTAAGTGATGGAGTAATTTTTATTCCCAGATAGTCCAAGTCAGAGGATCTCCAATCGAAGGGGAAATGTATTTGTAGCTGTTCTAGGTAGGAAAAGGATATGTTTAGAGGGAGGATTTGGGTTTTGTTTTCATTGATCTTGTAAATAGAAAGTGTTCCATAGTGCTTGATTAGGTTGATTGCATGCAAGAGTGGGATTGATGGTTGTGTTAAGGAGAGAATGATGTCATCAGCATAAAGAGAGATCAGTTGAGACTAGTTTGCTATATTCACCTTGTGTATCAAGTCATGCCATCTGAGTGCTTTTGATAGTGGTTCGATGGTCAGGATGAATATTAAGACAGGGAGCATCCCTGTCTTGTAGGTTTTGGATGTCAAAGCTGTCAGATAAGATGACATTTGTAAAGACCCTAGCTGATGGAGAAGAGTATAGGTTCATCATAGCTTGTAGTATCGTCCCAGAGAATCCCATTCTGTCAAGTACCGAGAAAGCGAACGATCAATTGATGCAATTGAACGATTTTTCGGCATCTTTGGCAACCAGTAAGGAGGGAGTTTTATTCCTTTCTAAGAGGTCAATGAGATGTAGGATGTGTCTGGTGTTGTCAGGAGTTTGCTGACCTTTAACGAATCCCCCTTGATCCATTCCGATCAGACGAGACAATATCAGACGGGCCAGTCTGTTGGCCAGCAGTTTAGCGTGCAGCTCAGTATCAGCATTTGGTAATGAGATTGGCTGAAAGTTTTGAGGGGAGTCAGGAGTTTTACCTGGTTTTGGTAAGGTGATGATCAATGCAGCGAGAAATTCTTTTGGAAGAGGTTATCTGGACATAGCACAGTTGTAAAACTCCAGAAGGTGGGGGTGAGGATGTGTTGAAATTGGAGCAGGTATTCATTGGAAAATCCATCCGGGCTTGGCAATTTACCCTTAGGTAAGGTCTTAAGAATCTGTTGTAGTTCTGGGATTGTGATGGGTTAGTTCAAAGTGGATAGAAGTTCCCGTGATAAGGTTGGAAGTCGTAGGTGGGCTAGAAAATCAGAGATGAGAGTCTGATGATTTAAAGGTGGAGGTGTTTGCTCTTACAGGTTATATATTTGAGCATAATATTTTCTTAAAGATTCAGCAGTTTCTCTGGGTTCCGTCAGTTTCGTGGCTGTTCGTTCGTGGCTGCTCTTAGGTGCTTTATCTAAGTGATTTTTTACTTTGCCGCTATGGCTTTCAGTTGATGGGCTAGTAATTTACTGGCCTTATTGCTCTGAAACTGACACCTACCAGCTGATCTGCACCAGCAGGTACAGTCGTACGTAGAGTTCACCTATATTTCGGCAGATAAGTCTGACCCCATGGAATTCTGGGCCAATAGGTTAAAGTTGTGGAAGGAGCTGGCCCAATTTGCCATGAGAATTTTTTCTAATTTAATTTAATGGCCTGAGAGGTGTTGCAGTGCTGCTGGTGGTGTTGTAACAAAACTGTCCACTGCTAGTGTGGAAAAAAAAATTATTTTCTCAGAATCAGTCAGGCATGGATTAGTGAGGATTTTCAAACACCTCTGGCGGATGCCTCCAAATAGTGGTGTCACCATCTCCCTTTATCATCATGTTCCATTTACTGTACCGCTGCTGCCACTGCCACCACTCGGGCAGATATTTCCTGCGGCCCTACCTATGATATTATACCCTGCTGCACTGTCACACGTTACCACAGCTACTATCACTGCCGCCAGATGTGCCCTATGGCCTGGTCCATCATATCAATCTATGCCGCACTGCCACTTTTGTTGTCACAGCCACCACCACTCAGCCAGACATGTCCTGCGGCCTAGTCCATCATAACATTCCACAATAGCACACTGTTGATGCCACAGTGTTGGTATAAAAAAAACAAACAAAACCATTTTGATTTCACATTTGCTCTCCTTACAAGGATAATATTTGGTGGCTATTTTTTGAAAATCCAATTCTTCATCACTTTTCAAGTGACTCAAATTTGTCTCTCAGATAACAACAAGCCTGTAGCACTTACACGTCATCACAATGGGCTAAGTTTTCTACAAAACCATTGATTTTTGCAATATAACTACCATGTGTGTATAATAAACTGCCTTTCCCAATAAAAGGGTAATTTTAGGAGCATTATAAATGTTAAAATACGTAAACGCGAGTGGCAGTGCAGAATATGTATGGTTAAACTCACAGTTTGTATCCATTGCTTTTTATCCATTTTTCCATAGACATACATGTAACTTTCACTTTGACATAACTTAAGCTATGTTTGCCTTAGGCCCCTTGCAAACGGCCGTGGTATGAGTGAGCTTGCTATCCATGTATTTCACAGATAGCACACTGACCCATTCTTTTCTAAGGGCCCATACACACGACCGTGATTTTCACGGTCCCATTTGCAGGCCAAAAGTTCGGGCTGCATCAGATAGGACAGGTCCTATTCCTGTCCTATTTTGCAGCCCATGTTTCCATGGCTCCTATTCATTTAATGAAAGGAGCTGCGGAAGCAGCCTCTGCTTTTAATTCACTGCAGGCCGGTAGCAGCATGGTCGTCTGCAACCGGCCTTAGAGAGCTAGAAATTGGATAGATAGGTTCCTAGGAGCCGTGAGTGTGTTCTATGCTATGTTTGAAGCTAATTTATGGTGTGGTTTGTACCAAATTTGTTCTACCCTAAACAAATTTTGGACCTAAGCCACCTGAAACTAAACTAAATTGTAAAGGTTCGCCCATCGATAGTAAAGGCACTACCAATAGCTCAAAAAATATACTGTATAGTTCTCCTCTTACAATGCGGCTAAATACAAAGTATAATATACTAACAATAATAATAATGGAAATATAATAATATGACCATATAATAGCTAAATAATTCTCTCAGGTGCCAGTACATTTGTACTCTACTTTAGCAGGAGTGGCTATTGCAACTTATGTAATCGCTTTTTATATGGAGGCAGCTAATCTTTACAACAGTTTAATGTTTCAAGATTGTGATTCTGATTTTTCTGATGGAACATACATTAAATTCAAGAACACTGTTTATAATAGCATACAGTATCATATGGAGATTTTGCTTATACTGTAACATTACAACTGTTAGATTTAGATACAGTGGGGAAAAAAAGTATTTAATCAGCCACCAATTGTGCAAGTTCTCCCACTTAAAAAGATGAGAGAGGCCTGTAATTGACATCATAGGTAGACCTCAACTATGAGAGACAAAAATGAGAAAACATATCTAGAAAATCACATTGTCTGATTTTTTTAAAGAATTTATTTGCAAATTATGGTGGAAAATAAGTATTTGGTCACCTACAAACAAGCAAGATTTCTGGCTCTCACAGACCTGTAACTTCTTCTTTAAGAGGCTCCTCTGTCCTCCACTCATTACCTGTAGTAATGGCACCTGTTTGACATTGTTATCAGTATAAAAGACACCTGTCCACAACCTCAAACAGTCACACTCCAAACTCCACTATGGTGAAGACCAAAGAGCTGTGGAAGGACACCAGAAACAAAATTGTAGACCTGCACCAGGCTGGGAAGACTGAATCTGCAATAGGCAAGCAGCTTGGTGTGAAGAAATCAACTGTGGTAGCAATAATTAGAAAATGGAAGACATACAAGACCACTGATAATCTCCCTCGATCAGGGGATCCACGCAAGATCTCACCCTGTGGGGTCAAAATGATCACAAGAACGGTGAGCAAAAATCCCAGAACCAGATGGGGGGACCTAGTGAATGACCTGCAGAAAGCTGGGACTAACGTAACAAAAGCTACCGTCAGTAACACACTACGCCACCAGGGACTCATATCCTGCAGTGCCAGACGTGTCCCCTTGTTTAAGCTAGTACATATCCGGGCCCGTCTGAAGTTTGCTAGAGAGCATTTGGATGTTCCAGAAGAGTATTGGGCGAATGTCATATGGTCACATGAAACCAAAGTAGAACTGTTTGGTAGAAACACAACTCGTCGTGTTTAGAGGAGAGTGAATGCTGAGTTGCATCCGAAGAACACCATACCTACTGTGAAGTATGGGGGTGACATCATGCTTTGGGGCTGTTTTTCTGCAAAGGGACCAGGACGACTGATCTGTGTACATGAAAGAATGAATAGGGCCATGTATTGTGAGATTTTGAGTGCAAAACTCCTTCCATCAGCAAGGGCATTGAAGATGAAACGTGACTGGGACTTTCAGCATGACAATGATCCCAAGCACACTGCCGGGCAACGAAGGAGTGGCTTCGTAAGAAGCATTTCAAGGTCCTAGAGTGGCCTAGCCAGTATCCAGATCTCAACCCCATAGAAAACCTTTCGAGGGAGTTGAAAGTCTGTGTTGCCCAGTGACAGCCCCAAAACATCACTGCTCTAGAGGAGATCTGCATGGAGGAATGGGCCAACATACCAGCAACAGTGTGTGCCAATCTTGTGAAGACTTACAGAAAACGTTTGACCTGTCATTGCCAACAAAGGATATATAACAAAGTATTGAGATGAACTTTTGTTATTGACCAAATACTTATTTTCCACCATAATTTGCAAATAAATTCTTTAAAAATCAGACAATGTGATTTTCTGGATTTGTTTTCTCATTTTGTCTCACTTAGTTGAGGTCTACCTATGATGTCAATTACAGGCCTCTCTCATCTTTTTAAGTGGGGGAACTTGCACAATTGGTGGCTGACTAAATACTTTTTTTCCCCACTGTAAATGCTGTTAATGAGCAATCCCTTAAAGATCTAGCGCTTGATACAATGTAATCAAATATTCATAGCTTGTTGTTTCCTTTTTTTCTGTGTTTACTGTACTTGTTTTTACTCTGAAAACTTTCATAGATGTAAGATGGGATGACTGTAGCTCTTAATTAACATTGCCTTCCTGGAGTGAAATTGGCATGTCGACAATTTCCCTTAATGTCTTTCTTTAAAAATTTCTGTAGTAGCTCAAGTATTACATTTACCCCTTCCCAAATTTTCAACTTACAGATGTAAAACAATACCAATTATGTGTAATTTATCTGTTGTCTGACATGTGTATAAAAACAAAGGACAATTATAGGATTATAGCAGATAAAATAAAGTATGAAATTATTGCATAGGAAGCTTGACACAAAAGGAAAATGTAACTAGGTCACATGGAATCCCTAGAATGGACTAACTGGGGAATTTGTACTTTATACACACACACACACACACACACACACACACACACACACACATATATATATATATATATATTTATATATATTTATTTATTTATTTATTTTACTCAGCCTATAGAGTGTATTAAGGTTGAATGAGGAGCTGGAGGGCTGAATTTTTAAGGAATCAAGGAATCAGTCATTGCTTTCTTAGGCGTCTTATTTATAGTGCAATTCCATCCAAGAAGCAATGATTCTAGGATTAGAAATGGAATTAGATGAAAAAAAAAAGACTCCTCTGTATTCAAGTCTATGCCTGCCTTTAGCACATTTGGTGATGTCGCTAAAACATCACAGGTTTGCATGGCAATGTCTGAACAGATTTTTCCTGTTTTTAGAGTAAACCCCCATTTAATCTATTAAAAGGTTACCTGGTTTATAAAAGTTATTTTAAAAATTCATTATTGCATTTTTAGAGTTGTGTAGTATCAGTAATATTTTACACATTTACAATAGTGCTATATAAACTACAAATGGAAAATGTCTTATATCAGTAATTCCTTCTGAACTTCAAAGTATGGTAGTTATAGAAGAAAGGGCAGTCAATATCACCACATCACTTCTAGCCTAATAGAAAAAACTATTAAACACTATGTGATGCTTTTGCTGAAGTTACTTACATACTGTAAACTATAATCTTGTCAGTATTCACTGTCATCATAGTTGTGCACAACCACAAAATTTTTTTAAAGGAACATTATTAATTGATAACATTTATGAACGGAACATAATCAGATAACTTGAAATCTCATGAATGATGATCACTGCCTCTTAGTTATAGACATCTATAAATTTAATTTACCTTCTGACATGTCCAATGTCCCCAATGCATCTTTTGTGCAAACTTTCAGTAACAATAGCAACTTATGCTGTAGACAGCCATACACATTAGATAGGTGTAGGCTGACGGTTACATGAGCTTAGAACAGACAGTCATCTGGTGAACGATCATTACACTGATGTTGCCATACACACACATTTAGTCCATATTGTTCAACTGGCCAACTGTACATGACCATGACAAGACAATGACAAGGACTGAAAGATGAACAATCTTTCACTGTAGATATGTTCTATCAATTTTAAATGTGATTGACTTTTGTCCAGATGGTCACAATCCTTCTTTGGAAAGCTAAAATGGTAATTTGTTTTATTTGAGTTAACGAAAAATCATTTTGGTTGATCAATTTTAGACTAATGGTCAAGGTCACCTTAAAAACCACTAAGCTGCATTTGGAATATATATCTGTAGTCTTCCACTTTAGTCTAATTAAAAAAAAAATAATAATAATAAAATATATATATATATATATATATATATATTAGATAATATGTCTAATATTGCTACAATTGCTCAAAAATTGTAATAATAATACAATAATAATAATAATAATAATACATAAGAGTAGGTCTACATAATTTTGTAAATTGAAAACCTATGTAGCTGCCAAAATAACCATGCTACTATCATTTAAAATGATCAATAGTTATTTGAATATTTATAATAACTTCATTGGACTACAAATATTTCAGAGAATGTTACTGGATAATGGGCACTTATTCCCTATAGAACCTTGGTCTTTAATGGCAACTTTAATTCTGAAGGTTAGATTATTGCTTTTCTCTCAAAACAGTTTTTCAACCACCACAGACTTGCAGACTTGAGAAACCAAATTGACCTATCATTAAACTGTCAGAGAAATAACCGCACAGGGAGCAAATATAATTTTTTTTTTCTTTTGGGAATGAAAGACAAATTTACACAAGAGCAAATAAAGACTTTAACTGCTTGTGATCTTAAATGGCTTGCTCATTGGCATATTGTTCAGATAGAGTGCTCTAAGGATCAGCTTAATGTATTCATAAGCAGTTCAATACATTTATCAGCAAATACGTAATTGTATCATTATTTATTTTCTTTCTTTAAAGACGATCATGGTTTTAATATAGAACCAATCATCATTATTTAGCCATTATTGAGAAACAGTCTATTCCAGGGGTCGGCAATCTCTGGCACGCGTGCCAAGAGTGGCACGCATGGCATATTCAGCTGGCACGGCAGCCACCTCCGGACCTCACTGCCCTCCCTGCCCACCAATGAGAGGGGTGAGGAAAGCCCAGGAGGTGGAGCTCTCACTGTACAGCAATGACCCTGCCTGCTGCAGAGATGAGCTCCTGCTCTGCATCCTGCCAAGGCTTCCCGGAGGAGGAGAAGGAAGAGGAGAGGAGAGGAGAGCACGGTCAGCAAAGTGAAAGTAAAAAAATAATCCAACAAGTACATCCTGGGGTTATTATTTCTATTGATGTCAGGCATTTGGGGTTATTAATTTAGTATTAGTAACTCCATTTGCCTCACATTAATAGCAATTAACCCCATCATGTCCCTCACATTAACCCCTGTGTGCCTCACATAAGGGTTACTGATATGTGAGACATATGGAGGTACTAATAAAGGACCTCAATGAAGAAGATATTTACTTAATTATTACCTCCATGTCTCTCACATATCAGTAACCCTTATGTATAGCACACGGGTTAATGTGAGGGACATGATAGGGTTAACTTCTATTAATATGAGGCACATGGAGTTGGTAAATTGTAATGCACATGACCATACTTTTTATCCACAACTGTGGATAAAAGTACAGATCTATACATTTCAATTGGCCCATGCACACAGCCATTGTTTTTGCGGCTGTGTGTCCGGGCCAAATTGAAGAGCTGCAAATTATGGAGCAGGTCCTATATCTGTCTGCATTTGCGGCCCTGTCAATTCATTTTTAATGTATAGGTCATTGAAAACCAAATCCGTGCCATTTGTGTGCAGGAGACCTAAGGCTGAAGCCCCATGTTGTGGAAACGCAGCTTTTTTTGTTGCAGATTTTGCAGCGTTTTTTTGAGCCAAAGCCAGGAGTGGCTTCAACAGAAAATAGAGGTGTAAGAACTTCCTATATATTTCCCATTCCTCTTGTAGCCATTCTTGGCTTTGGCTGAAAAAAAAACGCAGCAAATTCTGCAAAAAAAAAAAAGCTGCGTTTCCGCAACGTGGGGCCTCAGCCTTAGGGGCCTCAGCCTTAGCCAAATCCAGTTCCTGGGCAGGAATTAAAAGTGGCTGAAATTAATCCACGTTTCTCTTATAGAAAAGTAAAAGTACCGGCGTCCAGGGATGCAGCATCCAGGTACATAGTGTGTCACCTTCCTAAAGGTGTTACTTCACTGCTCCCAGTCATATACATTTACCACTAACTGTGGGTTACACATGTACTTACATTGCTTCTAATGGAAAAGTACAGGTGTATCAAGGCAAATGACGGTAAACAAATGTGGCTGGGAGCACACTATGACAGCACCCGTATGTTACGGTTTATGCTATATGACTGTAGGTGTCGTCAGCCTTAAAATTATTGCACGGCACTCCGAGGACCTCATCTTTGATTTTTTAATTTAAATCGGCACACCGAACAAAAAAGGTTGCCTACCTCTGGTCTATTCTTTAGCTGAATTAGACAACTCTGTCAAGAGTCACCATATTTATTACTAGATTTTTACCCTACCCAGTAAACCTAAGCTCGCATGAATTTCATTTTGGTCCATTGCTCTGATCCATTGTAGGATCAGAACAGCAGACTAAAAACTAAAATGATGGATGCAGAAAGAGCACATTTTTTTTTACATTACAGTAGCTTTTTATGTTACAGTGAATCATGACATATGCAGACAAAGTGAAACAAATTTATTTTGTACAAAAGTCTTAACGCCTTCCCATTCTATGATGAACATATTCGTCACGAGCAAGTGACAGTTCAGGCTAAATGATGAATGTATTCATCATGGTGATTGCACAGGCACAATCTGTCGGGGATGCATAACTCTGATACCCGGGAGCTTAATCCTATTGACCGCGGCATGTACGGAGGTTAGACAGAAGGAAGGGGTTCCCTCTGCCAGCCCCTTGCCCCATGCACTAAAAAGCTAACATGTTATTTACCCTGAACAATGAGCATAAAAAAATAAATAAAAATACAAAAAAATGTACACTGTTGTTAATGTCATCTCCCAGAAAATGGAATAAAAAGTGGTCCAAAAGTTGAATGCACCCAAAGGAGTACAGACACAAACTACAGCTTGTCCCGCAAAAAATATGCCTCTACATAGCTCAATCAATTGAAAAATGTTATGGGTTTTAAAAAATGGCGATGAAAAAACAAAACATTTATTTTATGAAAGTGAATTTCAGCCATACCCGTTTCCTGCACCTTGTTTCTTTCTGCTCCTCAAATAGTTAATCTTAGCCTTACCTGTGTAAAACTTTTCAGACTTATCAAGTCTGGGGCGGGTTCTTCCTTCCTATTTATTGTTTGCTTACATTCACATTGTAGCTTGCTATTGCCTCGTGCGTACTGGCTATTACTCCTTGCTGTTTTGTTACCTGTATTCTTATTCCTGATCTCTGGCTTACCTTTGACTATTCTCTTGGATTTTTATTCTGTACTGCATTGTTCGACTGTTACCGACCCCTTGGCTAGCTGACCTCCCTTTTGTTGTTGTTTGTCCTGTCTGCGTTCTGTGTTGTCACTTATATTAAGAAGGGACCATCCAGTTGCTGGCTGCCGCCTAGGACAGATCAGGTAAGTAGCCAGGGACAGTAGGGGGGGGGGTTCAGCTTAGGGTTCACTGTCTTGTTGTGCCCCTCCCCCTAGGGTGCACCAGCAGCTACTGGGGAATCGCTCCTCTAGCAATTCCCTTACAGTTTGCATGTCATTTATGCCCTATGGTGAGTGATATAAAAAAAAAGACAAAAAAATAAACCAAAAAATATTTAAAAATTGCTATTTTTTTTTTATTCCCTGCACCAAAAAAGTTTTCAAATTCATTATATGTACTTCAAAGTGGCTCGATTTAAAAATACAACTTCTATGGCTCTCAGAAGAGAAGAATGAAAAAAAGAAGCAAAAAGTATGCCCTGTCCTGAAGGTCATAATAACTTTTAACCTGTGTCATTAAGGGGATAATAAAGACCTTGACTGGTTTAAGGCATGCATAAATTCTAAAGAGGCTCTGGTTGTTTAATAAATCAGGCGCTCACCTGTGCACTAGAATGGAAGTTATTTGCCAGTCCGAAAATGGCATAGAAATCCTGTAGAACTCATGCCAGAAAACTGGAGTGACTTATAATAAATATGTCAGGCCATCTTTCAGGCTATAAGATTAACACCTCTAAGACGGAAGAGTTGTTTATCCAAAACTCACCCTCTAGTCTAGCTGTACTCCGGGCCTCTTTCCCGTATAGGTGGCAAGACTCGTCCTTGAAATATTTGGGTATTCAGCTAACTAGGTCATTCTCTCACCTGTATCAGGTGAATTTACCTCTGTTTTTCCGACACATACGAACCCTCCTCACTAAGTGGATGACACTCCCTTTGT